>CM061749.1:78898758-79498758 GCA_030979885.1 Lolium multiflorum
TCTATGTACTTTGTCGTAATGCCCTGATTAAATCTCACTATATTTATCATATCATGTATATGCATTGTTATGCCCTTTTCTATTTGTCAATTGCCCGACTGTAATTTGTTCACCCAACATGCTTTTATCTTATGGGAGAGACACCTCTAGTGAACTATGGACCCCGGTCCTATTCTTTACATCGCATACAATCTACTGCAATACTTGTTTTATTGTTTTCTTGCAAACAATCATCTTCCACACAATACGGTTAATCCTTTGTTACAGCAAGCCGGTGAGATTGACAACCTCACTGTTTCGGGGCGAAGTACTTTGGTTGTGTTGTGCAGGTTCCACGTTGGCGCCGGAATCCCTGGTGTTGCGCCGCATCACATTTCGCCACCATCAACCTTCAACGTGCTTCTTGGCTCCTACTGGTTCGATAAACCTTGGTTTCATACTGAGGGAAACTTGCTTCTATACGCATCATACCTTCCACTTGGGGTTCCCAACGGACGTGTGCATCTACGCGTATCAAGCTAAATTTCTGGCGCCGTTGCCGGGGAGATCAAGACACGCTGCAAGGGGAGTCTCCACTTCTCAATCTCTTTACTTTGTTTTTGTCTTGCTTTATTTTATTTACTACTTTGTTTGCTGCACCTAAACAAAACACAAAAAAAATAGTTGCTAGTTTTACTTTATTTACTGTCTTGCTCTCTATATCAAAAACACAAAAAAATTAGTTACTTGTCTTTATTTACTTAGTTACTTTTACTACTGTTATCATGAGTAATCCTGAAGTTGAAGTTCGTTCTTTTAAGCAACAAGGGGGAGAAAGTTTTAAAGATGCTTGGTACAGAATTAGTAATGCTCATCATAGGTGCATTAAGAAACACTCCACCACTATCCTTCTTAGGAACTTTTATGTTGGTTTATCTAGTTGGAATAGGTATGTTCTTGATACTCTTTCGGGAGGTAATTTCCTAGGTACTCCTGCTTTAGAAGCTAGTTGCATCATTGAGAGTCTAGTTGGAATACCACCTGTTAATGAAGTTAAAATTGAAATCTCTCTTGAAGATGTTATGAAAAAATTGGAAACCATAGAGAAAAAATTTCCAAGTGTTGAAACTAAATTGGAAATGTTATTTGATAAAACTGATGAACTTGATAAATCCCTAGGAGGAATTGATGAAAGAATTAGTGTCCTAGGAACTTGTGTTGTCCATGATAATCAAACCAATAGGATTGATGAACTTGAAAAAGCTATGGGAACCTTGGGTTCAACCTTTTCTTCTCTCAAGTATAATGAGAAAGCTTATGTGGGTAGAGAGCAAAAATTCATGTATGCCTCTAAAGTGCCTAAACAAAAGAATTATTATAGGCCTAAAATTGCTAAAACCCCTAGCACTACCATAGAAAATTTAGATAATGGAGCATCTAAAGTACCCTCTGCAACAAGTTGTGTTTGCATGAAAAATAATGATGTTGATGCTTCTACTCTTGATGTTACTTGATTTGCACTTTCTGCGCCTAGCTGAAAGGCGTTAAAGAAAAGCGCTTATGGGAGACAACCCATGTTTTTACTATAGTACTTTGTTTTATATTTGAGTCTTGGAAGTTGTTTACTACTGTAGCAACCTCTCCTTATCATGTTTTTGTGCCAAGTAAAGTTTCTATGTTAAAGTTGATGTTATATTTGGGATCGCTGCGCAGAAACAGCATTGCTGTCTGTCACGAATTCTGGCACAAGTCTCTGTAGAAAATTCGAAAAAATCTGCCAATTTACGAGCGTGATCCTCAGATATGTACGCAACTTTCATTAGTTTTGAGTTTTTCCATTTGAGCAAGTCTGGTGCCATTTTAAAATTCGTCTTTACGGACTGTTCTGTTTTTGACAGATTCTGCCTTTTATTTCGCATTGCCATATTTGCTATGTCGGATGAATTTCTTTGATCCATTAATGTCCAGTAGCTTTGTGCAATGTCCAGAAGTGTTAAGAATGATTGTGTCACCTCTGAATATGTGAATTATTAATTGTGCACTAACCCTCTAATGAGTTTGCTTGAAGTTTGGTGTGAAGGAAGTTTTCAAGGGTCAAGAGAGGAGTATGATATACTATGATCAAGAGGAGTGAAAGCTCTAAGCTTGGGGATGCCCCCGTGGTTCACCCCTGCATATTTTAAGAAGACTCAAGCGTCTAAGCTTGGGGATGCCCAAGGCATCCCCTTCTTCATCGACAACATCATCAGGTTCCTCCCCTGAAACTATATTTTTATTCAGTCACATCTTGTGTTCTTTGCTTGGAGCGTCGGTTTGTTTTGTTTTTGTTTTTGTTTGAATAAAATGGATCCTAGCATTCACTTTGTGGGAGAGAGACACGCGCCGCTGTTGCATATGGACAAATATGTCCTTAGGCTTTACTCATAATGTTCAAGGCGAAGTTTCTTCTTCGTTAAATTGTTATATGGTTGGAATTGGAAAATGCTACATGTAGTAATTCTAAAATGTCTTGGATAATGTGATACTTGGCAATTGTTGTGCTCATGTTTAAGCTATTGCATCATATGCTTTGCACCCATTAATGAAGAAATACATAGAGCTTGCTAAAATTTGGTTTGCATATTTGGTCTCTCTAAGGTCTAGATAATTCTAGTATTGAGTTTTGAACAACAAGGAAGACGGTGTAGAGTCTTATAATGTTTACAATATGTCTTTTATGTGAGTTTTGCTGCACCGGTTCATCCTTGAGTTTGCTTCAAATAACCTTGCTAGCCTAAACCTTGTATCGAGAGGGAATACTTCTCATGCATCCAAAATCCTTGAGCCAACCACTATGCCATTTGTGTCCACCATACCTACCTACTACATGGTATTTCTCCGCCATTCCAAAGTAAATTGCTTGAGTGCTACCTTTAAAATTCCATCATTCGCCTTTGCAATATATAGCTCATGGGACAAAATAGCCTTAAAAACTATCGTAGTATTGAATATGTACTTATGCACTTTATCTCTTATTAAGTTGCTTGTTGTGCGATAACCATGCTTCTGGGGACGCCATCAACTACCCTTTGTTGAATATCATGTGAGTTGCTATGCATGTCCGTCTTGTCTGAAGTAAGAGGGATCTACCACCTTAATGGTTGGAGCATGCATATTGTTAGAGAAGAACATTGGGCCGCTAACTAAAGCCATGAATCATGGTGGAAGTTTCAGTTTGGACATATATCCTCAATCTCATATGAGAATAATAATTGTTGCTACATGCTTATGCATTTAAGAGGAGTCCATTATCTGTTGTCCATGTTGTCCCGGTATGGATGTCTAAGTTGAGAATAATCAAAAGCGAGAAATCCAAAATGCGAGCTTTCTCCTTAGACCTTTGTACATGCGGCATGGAGGTACCCCTTTGTGACACTTGGTTGAAACATGTGCATTGTGATGATCCGGTAGTCCAAGCTAAGTAGGACAAGGTGCGGGCACTATTACTATACTATGCATGAGGCTTGCAACTTGTAAGATATAATTTACATAACTCATATGCTTTATTACTACCGTTGACAAAATTGTTTCATGTTTTCGAAATAAAAGCTCTAGCACAAATATAGCAATCGATGCTTTCCTCTTTGAAGGACCTTTCTTTTACTTTTTATTGTTGAGTCAGTTGACCTATCTCTCTCCACCTCAAGAAGCAAACACTTGTGTGAATTGTGCATTGATTCCTACATACTTGCATATTGCACTTGTTATATTACTTTATGTTGACAATATCCATGAGATATACATGTTATAAGTTGAAAGCAACCGCTGAAACTTAATCTTCCTTTGTGTTGCTTCAATACCTTTACTTTGATTTATTGCTTTATGAGTTAACTCTTATGCAAGACTCATTTATGCTTGTCTTGAAGTACTATTCATGAAAAGTCTTTGCTTTATGATTCACTTGTTTACTCATGACATTACCATTGTTTTGATCGCTGCATTCATTACATATGTTTACAAATAGTATGATCAAGATTATGATGGCATGTCACTTCAGAAATTATCTTTGTTATCGTTTTACCTGCTCGGGACGAGCAGAACTAAGGGGATGCTGATACGTCTCCAACGTATCGATAATTTCTTATGTTCCATGCTACATTATTGATGATATCTACATGTTTTATGCACATTATATGTCGTATTTACGCATTTTGGAACTAACCTATTAACAAGATGAAGAACCAGTTCTTGTTTTGCTGTTTTTGGTTTCAGAAATCCTAGTAACGAAATATTCTCGGAATTGGACGAAATCAACGCCCGGGTCCTATTTTTGCACGAAGCTTCCAGAAGACCGAAGGAGAGTCGAAGTGGGGCCACGAGGTGGCGACACCACAAGGCGCGGCCCAGGCCCTGGCCGCGCCGACCTATGGTGTGGGCCCCTCGTGCCGCCTCTTGACCTGCCCTTCCGCCTACTTAAAGCCTCCGTCGCGAAACCCCGGTCCGAGAGCCACGATACGGAAAACCTTCCAGAGACACCGCCGCCGCGAATCCCATCTCGGGGGATTCAGGAGATCGCCTCCGGCACCCTGCCGGAGAGGGGATTCATCTCCCGGAGGACTCTTCATCGCCATGATCGCCTCCGGAGTGATGAGTGAGTAGTTCACCCCTGGACTATGGGTCCATAGCAGTAGCTAGATGGTCGTCTTCTCCTAATTGTGCTTCATTGTTGGATCTTGTGAGCTGCCTAACATGATCAAGATCATCTATCTGTAATTCTATATGTTGTGTTTGTCGGGATCCGATGAATAGAGAATGCTATGTTATGGTGATTATCAATCTATTGTTTATGTGTTGTTTATGATCTTGCATGCTCTCCGTTACTAGTAGAGGCTCTGGCCAAGTTTTTACTCTTAACTCCAAGAGGGAGTATTTATGCTCGATTGTGGGTTCATGCCTTCATTGACACCTGGGACAGTGACAGAAAGTTCTAAGGTTGTGTTGTGTTGTTGCCACTAGGGATAAAACATTGATTCTATGTCTAAGGATGTAGTTGTCGATTACATTACGCACCATACTTAATGCAATTGTCTGTTGCTTTGCAACTTAATACTGAAAGGGGTTCGGATGATAACCTGAAGGTGGACTTTTTAGGCATAGATGCGGTTGGATGGCGGTCTATGTACTTTGTCGTAATGCCCGATTAAATCTCACTATATTTATCATATCATGTATATGCATTGTTATGCCCTTTTCTATTTGTCAATTGCCCGACTGTAATTTGTTCACCCAACATGCTTTTATCTTATGGGAGAGACACCTCTAGTGAACTGTGGACCCCGGTCCTATTCTTTACATCGCATACAATCTCTTGCAATACTTGTTTACTGTTTTGTTGCAAACAATCATCTTCCACACAATACGGTTAATCCTTTGTTACAGCAAGCTGGTGAGATTGACAACCTCACTGTTTCATTGGGGCAAAGTACTTTGGTTGTGTTGTGCAGGTTCCACGTTGGCGCTGGAATCCCTGGTGTTGCGCCGCATCACATTTCGCCACCATCAACCTTCAACGTGCTTCTTGGCTCCTACTGGTTCGATAAACCTTGGTTTCATACTGAGGGAAACTTGCTTCTATACGCATCATACCTTCCACTTGGGGTTCCCAACGGACGTGTGCATCTACACGTATCAGACCCCACGTTCCCGGCCCACTTGCTTGAAGGTGGACCCCACCCACTCTGGGCCTTGTGACGTGCCCCACAAGCTTATTGGGCCGGCCCACTAACTTGTTGGGCCAGCCCAATTGCTTTTGTGGTGGACCCCACTGCTAACTGGGCCGGCCAGTTAACAGGATAGTGGGCCCCACCTGCTATTGGGCCGGCCCAGTATCTTGTTGGGCCAGCCCACTTGCTGTATGGTGGGCCCACATACTAAATGGGCCGGCCCTTTAACAGAAAGCGGGACCCACTGTGTTTTGGGCCCACTATCTTGTTGGGCCGGCCCTATATGGTGGACCCCACATACTAAATGAGCCGCCCTTTAACGGGAAAGTGGGACCCACTGTGTTTTTGGCCCGCCCACTATCTTGTTGGGCCAGCCCTTGCTATATGGTGGACCCCACATACTAAATGGGCCGGCCCTTTTAAGGTGACCCCACTTGTTAAATGGGCCGGCCCGATAACTGGAAAGTGGGCCCCACATGCCTTGTGGGCCGGCCCTTTTGCCTGTTGACCGGTCAAACGTGTGCATTCGGCTCGGCCCACTTGCTTAGTGGGTCGGCCCTTTAAGTTTTGACCACTCAACCTTAGAGGTTAGGCCCGGCCCACGTACTTAATGGACCAGCCCAGATATATAGTTGACCGGTCAAACTAAGTCAGCTGGCCTGGCCCGCAAACTTAACGGCCCGCTTAAGACGTGGCAGGCCTCGTCTGGGCCTACCATCTACCACGGGGTTTCAGCCGGTTAACGCCGTTAATGCGTTAACGCGTCTACCACGTTTGCATGACGTCAGCAGTCAACGGGCTCCCGAAAACACTTGCGCAACGGTCCGATTTTTCGTGGCGGAAGGGCGCCCAAACGCGACGGACCGAAAAAAACGTCGTAGGACTTTGCCTGACGCAGTTTCGACAACAGAACCCATATCGTCGGGTTAGGCCCATAGGCGACGAAAAATACCCCTTAGTGGATGATTTTGGGACGTTGTCTATCACAACTTTTCTTGTAGTGTGTTGGGGTTGGTTCAGGTGTAGTCCAATCATCATGATTTTGGCTTATTCTAGCCAATAATTCTTCAGCTTCGTCTGGAGTTCTTTTCCTGAAAACACAACCAGCACAACTATCCAGGTATGCCCTAGACTCAATGGTTAGTCCACTATAAAATATATCAAGTAAGTCATGCTTTTCCAAATCATGTCCAGGTCGAGCTCTAAGAAGAGAGCAAAACCTTGCCCAAGCTTCAGGCAATTTCTCTCCATCTTCCTGGTCAAAACTATAAATTTTCTGCAAAGCAATATGTTGAGCACTAGCAGGAAAATATTTTCGAAAGAAAACATCAAGCAAACCACTTGGACTATCAATAGAATCAGGAGGTAAACTATTATACCAAGTTTTAGCATCATCCTTTAATGAGAAAGGAAAATTTTTAGCAACAAAATAAGTACGCTTCTTGATATCATCAGAAAACAAGCTACTCAAAGTAGAAAGCTCATTCATGTGCTCTACAACACTTTCTTTTTCAGTACCACAAAAAGGTGTTTTCTCAACAATAGATATATGAGATAAATCAAGAGAAAAATCATAATACTTATCCTTAATGTTTATAGGAGATGTGGCAAATTTAGGATCAGGAGACAGTTTATATCTAACAACATGTTGTGCAAGAAGCTTTTTAATGTTACTTGCACCAGTAGTAGCATTACATTTATCAATAAAATCATCATCAAGTTCCACATAATCTTCATCAGGATCATCACTAGAGTGTTCAACAGACTCAGGTGAATTAACAGGTGTAACAGTATTTTCATTAGGAATTTCAGTATTTTCAATTTTTCTAGACCTAGCAATTGTAGCATCTAGAAAAGGACCTAATGAACCATTATCATCAAGCACAGTAGAAGCATCATCAAAATTATAAGAGGAATTTTCAGATTCAGCAGAAGTACCAACACGTGAAGCTTGTGGTGGTGAAACAAGTTGACTTATCACAGATGGTGAATCAAGAGCAGCAGAGGTACTCAGAGTTGTACCTTTTCTTGTAGTGGATGGTAATATGGCGACTTTAGCATCGCGAGGTTTACCCATGATGGAGGATTTGCAGCGAACAATATCAATTCAGGTGAACTTGCAAAAAAAGCTATGTTCCCCGGCAACGGCGCCAGAAAATAGTCTTGATGACCCACAAGTATAGGGGATCGCAACAGTCTTCGAGGGAAGTAAAACCCAATTTATTGATTCGACACAAGGGGAGCCAAAGAATATTTGTAAGCCTTAACAGCAGAGTTGTCAATTCAGCTGCACCTGGAAACAGACTTGCTCGCAATAGTTTATCAGTAGTAACAGTTTTATAGCAGTATGAAATATAAGACGGTGTAATAAAGACAACGGTAGTGATTATAGTAAACAGCAGGATTAAAATACGTAGGCATAGGGATGGATGAACGGGCGCTGCATGGATAAGATAACTCATGTAATAATCAAGACTAGGCATTTGCAGATAATAATAAAACAGTATCCAAGTACTAAACAACCATAGGCATGTGTTCCGTATATAGTCGTACGTGCTCGCAATGAGAAACTTGCACAACATCTTTTGTCCTACCAGTGGTGCCGGGCCTCTAGGGAAACTACTGGTAATTAAGGTACTCCTTTTAATAGAGTACCGGAGCAAAGCATTAACACTCCGTGAACACATGTGATCCTCATATCACAGCCTTCCCCTCCGGTTGTCCCAATTTCTGTCACTTTGGGGCCTCGGGTTCCGAACAGCAATATGTGTATACAACTTGCAGGTAAGATCATAAAACAATGAATATCATCATGAATCAATAACATGTTCAGATCTGAAATCATGGCACTCGGCCCCTAAGTGACAAGCATTAAGCATAACAAGTTGCAACAATATCATAAAATTACCAACAACGGATACTAGGCACCATGCCCTAACAATCTTATGGCTATTACATGAACAATCTCATCCAATCCCTACCATCCCCTTCAGCCTACAGCGGGGATTTACTCACACATGGATGGGGGAAACATGGATGGTCGATGGAGAGGCGTCGGTGGCGATGATGGCGATGATCTCCTCCAATTCCCCGTCCCGGCGGGTGCCAGAACGGATTTCTGATCCCGAGATTGGGTTTTTCAATGGCGGCGGAGTTCTGGATGTCTGAAAAATTGGTCCAACCCACGTGCGTTTTTAGGTCAAGGGCTTTAAGTAGTCCAGAGGGGAGCGTCGGGGGCTGGCCGAGGCGGCGTCACCATATGGCGGCTCGGCCATGGGCCCATCGCGCCGCCACGTGGTGTGCGCGCCTCGTGGCCCCCCTCCGTCACGTCTTCTGGCTCCGTGGGTCTTCTGTAAAAATAGGCCCATTGCAATTATTTCCGGGGATTTTCCTGAAAGTTGATTTTCTGCACAAAAATAAGACACCAGGGCAATTCTGCTGAAAACAATGTTAGTCCGTGTTAGTTGTATCCAAAATACGCAAATTAGAGGCAAAACAATAGCAAAAGTGTTCGGGGAAGTAGATACGTTTTGGACGTATCAGACCCGCAGCAAACTGAGTTTCTTGGACTTGGTGGAGTTGGTGACTCTAACACGAACGCTGCTGATGTAACTGGAGTTGTCGATGTCCTGCCTTGTGCTGACAAGTTTCCCACGAGCCAATTGTCGAGGGTCCTCGGCAATGCCCTCCATATGGGGCTTAGGGTTGATGGAATCCTATAGGCTGACACGAGACATCGGTTATCAAACAAGCGAGGAGAACGATTTACCCAGGTTCGGGGCCCTCGATGAGGTAAAAACCTTACGTCCTGCCTGTCTGATCTTGATTATGAAAATATCGGGTTATAATGGGGTGCCGAAGGTTTCGGCTATGATCTCGTCGAGAGTCTAAGTTCTGCAGGGACCTAGCTCTAGACTTATGGTGGCTATGGTTGCTAAGATTGCGTGTGTCCTCGGCAGCCCCTCTCCTGGCCCTTATATTGGGAGCCAGGTCTCGAGAGATCTGTCCGGGTACGACTAGGTTACAAAGAGTCCTAGTTCTAAACTTTCCTTTTATTCTTCGTCTTCTTGCCTTGCTCTTCAAGAATCCAGCTTGCGAACCGACGATATGGCCCACCTGGCCTTCGGATGTCTTCATGGGCCTCTGATTGGGCCGCAAGGGGTAATACGATAGTAGTTACCCGAAGGGTAATGGCCACGTCAGAGGAGGAGGAAGTGGCACTACTAGGAAAAAGGCAATCAGTGGCGCACCACATATAGCCTTCAGTGGCGCACTAGTGGTGCGCCACTGTTATCACGCCACTGCTAACTCTTAGTAGTGGCGCACTAGGGTGCGCCACTACTAGCCTTGATAACAGTGGCGCACTGCGTGGTGCGCCATTGACATGTCCAGCAGTGCGCCACTATTACTCCAAAGTGGTGCGCCACTGTTGGTCAGAGGCAGTGCGCCACCACTGTCTAGATGTGGTGCGCCACTGCTACCGTTTTGCGTGCGCCACTGTTTCAGCGAGGTGGTGCGCCACTGCTGCGTGTGGACGTGCGCCACTGCTGTCTCCAGGACGTGCGCCACTGCTGAGGTTCCTGGTGCGCCACTGCTAGTCTCGGAGGGGATCACAGGGCAGTGCGCCACTGGATCCAGCGCAGTGCGCCACTGCTACTTAGTGGACGTGCGCCACTGATGGGCCACTAGTGCGCCACTGCTACGATTTCGATTTTTTTTTGTATCTGGCAGGTATTTATACAGGTTGTATAAACAACAGTACAATAGCACAATACAGGATATATAACACATATAAACAACAGCACAACTTATCCATACATAGTTCTTCACATTAGCCCCACATGATTCACAAGAATTCACATTAGAGAAGTTACGAGGTTACAATGCAAGTTACGGGGTTACAAAGTCGCAAATGAGCTAGTGGTTACACAAGATCGATCATCTAAAGTACAATCACATAGAAGAGAGCTAGAGTCACTACTAGCACCATCCCGATGATAGTGGTCTTCATCCGGTTCCTCCTCCGCTCCCTCCTCTCTCCCGCCAAATAGCGTGCGTATCTATCTTCGGCCTCCGCTCTAGTGGTGTACCCTTTGTAGCTGTTACCGCTAAAACGGTGAACCTGTCTCCTACACTCCTCCCAGTCGTTGTAGACTCCGGGGACCTTGCCCTTGTACACGACATACCACGTCATATCTGCACATATATGAACAAGCCAAAGAAACATTAGTTCACGCTCATAGATGTTTGCAACGAATAAGAGCAAACTCAAAAACGATCCAAGTAGTATGAACTAAAAGGCATGCCTCATACATTGTTGGTCGGAACAAATATTAACATTTAGGGAAGGGGTCAGTGAAACCAAGTAGGATGCACAAGAGATTGATACTTGTGTCATTGCACCAGGTTCACTGACCCCTCCCCCAAGTGTATAGGTGACCAAACATTCTAATCATCGGCATTTTGAGATACCAAAGCAAATGGAATGACAAGGGCCTCATACATTGTTGGTCGAAACAAATATGAACATCCCGGGATGGCGTTAGTGAGGCCAGGTAGGATGCACAAGAGATTGATATTTGTGCCATCACACCAGGCTCACTAGCGACACCCCGGAGTGTACAGTTGACCGAACATTCTAATCATCGGCACTAAAATGGAAGAAAGAGCCAAGTGGTATCAACTAAATAGCATATGCCTCATACATTATTGGTCGGAACAAATATTAACATTCCGTGAAGGGGTCAGTGAAACCAAGTAGGATGCACAAGAGATTGATACTTGTGTCATCGCACCAGGTTCACTAGCCCCTCCCCAGAGAGTTGACCAACCATTATAATCATCGGCCAATGCAATTAAGAAGTACCAATTCAAATAAGAGACAAGTAGCTAGTATGAACTAAATGGAATGCCTCATATTTTGCTGGTCGGAACAAATATTAACATTCCGTGATGGCGTAAGCGAGGCCAGGTAGGATGCACAAGAGATTGTTATTTGTGCCATCACACCAGGCTCGCTTACGTCACCACGGAGTGTACAGTTGACCGAACATTCTAATCATCGGCATTTTGAGATACCAAAGCAAATGGAATGACAAGAGCCTCATACATTGTTGGTCCAAACAAATATTAACATTTAGGGAAGGTGTTAGCGAGGCCAAGTAGGATGCACAAGAGATTGATATTTGTGTCATCGCACCAGGCTCGCTAACGCCTCCCCCAAGTGTAATGACCACAAAATTTAATCATCGGCATTAAAATGGAAGAAAAGCCAATGCAATTAAGAAGTGCCAACTCAAATAAGAGACAGACATATATATAAGTTCACAAACATAGCCGAACTAGTAATTAAACAGACATGCAAGTAAAGTGCTGGATAAAGTTTATTACAACACAATCACGTCTTTAGTTCACACAACTACATAACTAGGCTCGCACATCAAGACTTTCCACTCGGAGCGTGGATAAAACCGCCGCCTTTCTTCAAGCACATCCATGAGCGGTAGTCGTCACCCTGCATTTGGAGCATCGTGTCTATATCACTGTTTGACGGCTGATAGCCGGCGTAGAACTCCCCCGCGCTTCTAATGACATCTTGATGGATGATTTCACAAAACTCTGTTTGGATGCGGAAGAAGTCTTGCTTGATGCCGTCGTCAGGGACCCGCGCCAATTTGTTGGCCCAGTCTCTGAGATGCTCAGGTAGCGTAAGCTGCTGCTGGTCCCGTATGAACTTATTCATGTGATAGAGGGCGTAGTAGGCATCCTTCGTACTAGAAGGCGGCTTCTTGACGCAGGGGAACTTTGTTTGGTGCTTGAACACATGCTTCCCGTACCTAACATTTGGCCTCTCCATGTGGCCTTTCGCTTTGACGTAGCCATTGAGAGCATCATCAAGTACGGCCTTGACATTCGTGTAGTCCGTGCTTGACTTACCGTCCGCATCTAAGTATGTGGCCATGGAATGTCTCGGGGTTACGGAGATGAGTGTGCAGGTATTGTCTCTGCGTAGAACACATAATGTTTAAGAACAGGACGATTGAAATCTAGAATAATCACGAGTTAAGACCGGTACGGTGAGGGGGTGACTTACTCGGGAAATACAGGCAGGAGGAGGTTATACTTCTTCTGGTTCGCTAGAAAGAAGCCCTTGAGGTATTCACTCGCGACTGCCCGGTCTCCGGCGGTGGCCAAGTGGACGGCACGCATGTAGAAGGGGTCGGCTATCGCGATGCCCGGGGTGTTGTCTCTAATGATCCGCATCGCCTTGCTGAGCGAGTATAGGCGAATGAAGGTGTAGTGCAGCGGATAACTGTTCAACATGGCGAAGATGTCATCATACCGCAGGAAGATCTTCGCCGCGAAGTCACTATCGACAAAGCCATGTCCCGAGGGCACCTTGGCAATATACACCGGGTATCCATGATCTTTCTCCCTGATACGCCGCTCCTCCATAAACTGAATACCGTCAACCAGAGATCGCATAGGACCGGGTGCAGCATCGTACAATCTTTTAATTAGCATCCGCTCACCCGACACATGCACCCTCGACTCGATATTCTTGGGCACTGGTGGCCCGTCCTGAGCACGGATAGGTGCCGGCTGGCTGGCAGACTTGTCGTCCTTCTTCTTTCTTTTCCGTCCCTTCGGCTTCGTATTTACTGGGACTGCATTCTCCTCTGCGCAAGCCTTCTTCAGTGTGTTAGGACTGATAACACTTCTCACCCCGGCTATCGGCTGAGTCTCGGTGAAGTCGGCAGCTGGAGGCGTCTCCTGAGAACAGAATAGGCGCCGCTTGTTGCAATAGGTTTTCCCCTCGGCGGCAGCTTGAGAGGGTTGGCTACTGAGATCGTAGTCCACCCCAAAATCGAAGTTGCAGTCAAGGTTGGCAAACGTACTGTCCTCGTCCGGACCATCGTTCGGATCCTGTGCCATCTGCATGTCCTCATCCTGTGCCATCTGCATGTCCTCATCAGCTGATGGCGGCACCGTTGGGGTGGTCTTGCCATGGCTTGGCGCCGGCACGGCTGGGGGTGCTGTCTGTGGGGTGGTGTCCCTCGCCCCCAAACGAATCTGGCTCTTTGGCCAAACCATGGACCAATTGAAGCAATGCTGGAGGGTAAGGACCTCATCTTCGTCGGCACCATGGGGTTGAAAGGGAGGTAGCACGTCGTCGTAGCCGCTAAGCACCCGAACCAGTTGAATCCTATACACGTCGGGTTGCATGGGTCTACCATGGAACTGACGGTTGCTCGGTTGAACGATTTTGGCCTTGGCAACATCGATCAACTCGCCGTTCACAAACTGCAGGAGAGTGCATGGGACGTCGACGGCGGAGCTCTGCGGAAAACATGTAGGGCGTTAGGGATGGCTAGCTAGTCAAAGGCAAGGATATGGAAGTCATTGGCCGAGGGTTGGTTACCGTGATGGCGTCCAGCTCGGCTAAGGTCGAGGCACCGCCGGCGGCGGGCGTGCAACTGATGGAGTGGCCGCTTGTTGGCGCGGTGCCGGGCGGCGTATTATCCGCAGCGACGGGTGCATTGAGCTGAAGTAATGGCGCCGCGGGAGACACCAAGGTTGGCGCCGCGGGAGACACCAAGGTTGGCGCCGCCGGAGCCACCAATGTTGGCGCCGCCGGAGCCACCAAGGTTGGCGCCGCCGGAGACACCAATGTTGCCGCCTGCGGACTCACCGATGGCTCCACGTTGTGGGAGTTGCTGCCCGTGAAACTGGGAACCGGGGGAGGCCCCTTTTTTCCTCCCCTATACCACTCGTCAAGACCGGCAACCAAGGTAGGGATGATGGAGCTAAGCGTCGTGCCCACTTGGTCCTCCACTTGCTGTCGTTGCGTCCTCTGTTGGGTCTCCACGATATGTTGCACTTGTTGCCGCACTTGCTCCTCGACCAATGTCGGGATCTGCGCAACTTGTGCCTTGAGATGTGCGACCTCCTTCTCATCGATGGTGACCTTTTTCTCCCTTTTCCCCGACTTATAGTATTCTGACCATTTCATAGAGCATCCTTCGCCGACCACACGACCAGCCGACGTCGGCTTACTCAATGGATCCCTCTGCTTGTGGGCATTCAACGCCCTATTTAAAGTGTTGTCCCAAGGGGCACACTGCGAGGAGCTCGTGGACCCCGCGCCGCTACTAGCTTCCTTTTCACTTTCCGCAGCAACCTCCTTAGCCTACGGGAGGAACATGCATGAACCATATTTAGAAATTTGGATTCATCAATAAGAATGCAACCATAAAGGCGCTAATTAAGCGGGTGCATTCCTTACCAGAAGAGCCTCAAACTCCTTCACCTCCGGAGTGGTGGTGAGCTCCTTTGTTTTCGGGTCAATACGGTACCGGGCCAGGAGAAAGTTCCTGGTTTGCTTGTTTTTGTATTGCGAGAAGAGGGGCTCGAGGCCGTTCTTCACACGCTCCTCATCCGCGGCGTCCCATTTCGGTTGCGCCACCCTAAAACCGCCAGGACCAAGTTTGTGGGTGCCTAAGTTCAGTTTTCGCATGTCCTTCCCCCACTGACTAGAATCCGACGTTGACTCGCTCTCGCACTTGATCTTGAAATCAGCGTAGTCTTGCTCGGTGATCGAGGGATTTGACTCCTTGATCTTGTCGTAACTCGCACCACTATTAATCATTTTCTTCACTCGGTTCCTCCAACTAGCGAGGGCGGTGCTCATCTTCGTGAGGGCGGCATTGTGCACTTTGTTCCGCATGAGACGCTTTTCTGAGCAGTCCACCGGGAACTCGTATCGTTCGTGCAGCTTCTTGAAGAGGAGGGTGCGCAAATTCGCTCGGTCAGGATGCCTGAGGTTCTCGGTGTTGATCGAGACCGTGCTCCGGAGGATGCACCCGAGTTGGGCAGAGTACCCTTTGACTAAATCAGGGGGCGCCGTTGGATGCCCACTGGCGTTCACTTCGGTGAATGCCTGCTTCACGGTGCTGAGCACATTCGGGCGACGCTCCCTCCGTAGCTTCTTCGGTGCGCCGGTGTCATCCTCGGCGGCACCATCCGTGGTGTCATCCTCGCCGGCACCATCAGTGGTGTCATCCTCGGCGGCATCATCCGCTCGGTACTCTGGATCGGTGCCATCATCCTCGCCGTCGTCGCGGCGAGGTTGTGACTCCATCACCTCCATTTCATCGGTTAGCATCCAGAATGGCTTGCTGCCGCTGCCGCCGGCCTCTTCGTTGTTGGCCATGTTCGAACTAAGTAGGAAAAAATGCATAAAGTTAGCGCAAGATTTCACGGAAAAATTGGGCATGACCTATGCTAATTTATGGACATATGAGTGCCCCATTTTCGCCGAAACGGAAATGAATCAACATTTCGGCGATAATGGGCAACTCTGTCGATCCCTGCACAAGAATATGACACAAAAATACACCATAGGTGCACGACAGGGGAATCACATCACAGCAGCAGCAGCTAGCAGCACCAGCAACAGCTAGCAGCAACACCAGCCAGCAGCAGCAACATCAGCCAGCAGCACCAGCCAGCCAGCAGCACACCAGCCAGCAGCACCAGCCAGCCAGCAGCACACCAGCATCAAGCAAGCACCAGCAGCAAGCACCAGCAGCACTAGCAGATAGCACCAGCAAGCAGGAGAGGTGAGGTGTTGCTCACCGTGAGTCGCGGGGAGTCGCCGAGAGGTGAGGTGTTGCTCCGGGTCGAGAGGTGAGGTCTTCTGCAGCGGCGTTAGCAGTCGAGGGCGGCGCGGCGTGCTTCTCCTGCTCCTGCTCCAAGTCTCAGCCTTGCAAATGTTCAAAATAAAAAAAGTCAGTAAGCTTTGAACTCTAAAAATAAAGAGCTACCTAGCACATGCACCTAGCAGCACCTCACCTCTATAAATAAAAGAGCTACCTAGCAGCAGCCTAGGTAGCACCAGCAAGCAACAACACTAGAGGAGGAGGAGGGGCATCGGGGGCTACCTGTCTGCAAGTGCGGCGGCGGTCCTCTGTGGCAGCGTCAGCGGTCGAGGGCGGCACGGCGTGCTTCTCCAGCTGCTGCTCCAAGGTGCGCCTGGCGGTCAGGTGCTGCTACAACTAGTGCTGTAAACATCAAAATGAACACTGTGAGCATCAACAGTTAGAACTAAATTAGTGTGTATGAACTAAACCAGAGAATGAACCAGTATACTGCTAATTAGTGTGTGTGAGGCATTGGTTGCATGGTAAAGTCACACAGTATGGACAGTTGGAACAAAAACAGCTTTTCCATGATATTTTCCATGATTTTTCCCCCTTCCTTTCTTGCTACACTACCAAGAGTCCAAGATCAATGGAAATGCTGCTGCCTTTATGATATGCATATAACCAGAGACATAGCATAGACAAAATAAATGGTAAAACTGAACTACAAAGAACTAGCTGCATTCCTATGAACTCCAACACATACAGTACAAAAAAATTTCAGCCTTCTAGTTTTGAAAGCCTACAAGACACGTGTATGCTTTCGACAGAGTAAGCCTACAAGACACTTGTATGCTGACCTTATCAAGAGAAAATTCATTTCAAGCCATATGATATATGGAACTATAAATACAAGAAACAACAATGCAAGTAGCATATGTGGGGCAAACCATAGACTTCCCAAAATAACATAATATACATGTAAACATCAAAATAAAGGATGGGCTCAATGAACTAAATGATACACATATGCAGCAAGAACATCAAGCTTTCATCCAGTAAGCTAAAAAAACTAACTGCTTTAAATTGTAAGCACATAGCAGCAGCAGCAAGCAAGCTATAAGCTACTGCCACCTAAACCTAAATTTCCTAAACCTAGCAGCAGCAACAATCAACCTAGCAACTAACAACCTAGCAGCAGCAGCAATCAACCTAAATTTCCTAAACCTAGCAATCAACCTAGCAACTAACAACCTAGCAGCAGCAGCAATCAACCTAGCAACTAACAACCTAGCAACTAACAGCAACCTAACAACCTAGCAGCAGCAGCAAGCACCAGGAAGCACTAGCAAGCAGCAGCAAGCACCAGCAGCAGCAACACCTAGCAAGCACCAGGAAGCAACTAGCAAGCACCTAGTAGCAGCAGCAACACCTAGCAAGCACCAGTAAGCTTTGAACTCTAAAAATAAAAGAGTTACCTAGCATGAATGCAAACATTCATGCAACAACATATTCCTAGAATTACATGAAACCTGAAAGAGCATATATTCAAGCTCCCCCAATTGCTCACCTGGGCTAGAGAGGTAGGCTTGTGGCAGAAATGCTTTCTAGAAACATCACATTAATTGAATCATTTTTTTCTAAGATATAAAGTCATCTTAGCATAAAACTATTTTTTCTAGTGTGAGCCTATCACGTCAATCTCAGTGTACCGTATACCATTGATAAAAAATACAGTAACAAAGGCTCCTGTTTTCAGTTAGATAATGCATAAGCTGATGTAGTTTTAATAGAAATTCAATAGACATGTACTACTCCGTATCACACAACTCTTGGAATCGATGGATATCCAAGATATTACATCTCAAGCATCATGCGCCCACTCTTAGAAACGATGGATATTCACCTAGACCATACCAGTAGCGTAGACGGGTAGTATGTCTCAATCCACAGGCAGAACTCACATCAGTCGTGGCAAAGCAGCAAGAAACCTAACAACAAGCATGAGGATGAGGAGGAGGAGGGGCATCGGGGGTACCTTGGCGACGATGATGATGCAGAGGAGGGCACAGCGAGTACGGCGAGTCCGGCGGCTTCAGAGAGAGGCACCGGCGGAGAGGGAGTGGTGAATGGGGAGGGCGCCCGCCGGTGGGAGGAGGGGAATCAAGGGGATCTGGCCGCCGGTGGGAGGAGGGGAATCGAGGGGATCTGGGCGTCGGTGACGATGCAGAGGAGGGCGTCGCCGGGGTGGCGAGGAGAGGAGGGCGTAGCGGGGGGTCTGGTCGCTCGTGTCGCCGGGGAGGTGTCGCCGGGGAGGTGGCGCCGGAGAGGATCGCGAGGGATGGCAGCGTCGCGAGGCAGAAGGAGGTTGCTGCTGGTGGGATCTGGTCGGACGGGGAAGAGAAGGGGAATTTTGGCTAAGTCCCCAGACACACTTAGCAATAGCGCACCTCTAGTGGTGCGCCACTATGAGGCTTAACAATGGCGCACCTCTAGGGGTGCGCCACTGCCACTTTATGGTTTGGTCAAAAGAAAAACGTTGGGTGGATTGACATATCCTGAATCGTACCGCATTGGCTCTATCCCTGGTTGGTTTGAGCCAAACCCTGCCGCCCAGGTTCGAACCCTGGCGGCCCCAATTTTTTTCCTTTTATTTTTAAATTGATTTAACACTATAATAAACATCCAAAATAGCATAATACACCAAAATAAAAGGCATAAATAATTATAATTATGTAGAATATTTAAAATACTATAGAATCTAGAAAATATCCAAAAATATAAATTATATGTCTATTTTGATCGGTACAATGTGTAGATTAACAATATGACATCCATTATTCATACAAGAAAATGATACATAATTATCTTTTCACAATCTTCTTGCCCTTCTTTCTCGCGGTTGAATAATTTAGCCCCGGAACTCCTAGACTTCTTCTCTTGAATGGACGGCCTTTAGGTAGGGTGGTCCTGCTTCTTCTTGTTGTGTATGGTTCTTCATCATCGTCGTCGTCATCTTCCATCTTCGGATCACCGTACTGGTCAAAGTCTAGCTCGTTGGCGGCTCCATCCATTCCGATGATGCTCCTTTTGCCTCTCCTCACGACAACACGGCTGGGCTTTTGCGGGTCGGTAATGAAGAAGCATTGGTCCACTTGGGAAGCTAGTACCCATGGCTCATATTTCGCGGTGACCTTTGCGCCCGCTGTCTTGGATTTGGCTTCGGGTATAACCATGGTGGTGAAATGCCGGTCTTCTTTTACGACGTTCTTGGCCCACCTGACACGGAACATCGGCACATTCTCTCCGGCGTAGCTCAGCTCCCAGATCTCCTCGATCTTTCCGTAGTATCTCTGCTTGATGTCACCGGTGTAGGACTCCATCGTTACCCCGGAGTTCTGATAATCGCTCTTCATGTCCTTTTCCTCGGTGTAGAATGTGTAGCCATTGATATCGTACGCCTGAAATGTCATCAGGTTGTGTTCGGCGCCCTGTGACAAGGCGAGTATGAGTTTTTCTTCCGCAGAAGAATCCTCGTCTATAGGGTATGTCAGCATCTTGTCCTTGAACCACCGCGTGAAGGTTGAGTTGTGCTCTTTGATTATATCTCCGTCCGTCCTCTGTTTGCCCTGATCACTGTACGTCTTTGCGATGAAGGTTTTGTGCTCTACCACCCAAGGATCGACCACGTCTATGTGTTGTAGCGCGACTAGGTTTGCTCTTTCAAAGTCGGCGATTCGACCCTTGAAGTCGACATGCATTTCGCGGCTACCCTCGCGGTGACCCCATCCAGCGAGCTTCCCGAGATGCCTGTTTACGGGCAGGCCAACGGGGTTCTCGATTTCTAGATAACTCGTGCAGAAGGAGATGCACTCTTCGGTCAGAAAGCCCTTGGCTATGCTTCCGTCTGGACGTGCCCTGTTGCGAACGTACCCTTTGATGACACCATTCATCCTTTCGAACGGCATCATGCTGTGCAGGAACGTCGGCCCCAGTTGGATGATATCCTCCACGATATGTACCAGCAGATGCACCATAACGTCGAAGAATGCGGGCGGGAAGTACATCTCAAGCTCGCACAGTATCACCACGATCTCTTCCTGTAGCCTTCTAAGTTGCCTCACGCCAACAGACTTCCGAGAGATGACGTCGAAAAAGTTGCATAGGCCAAAAAGCGTTTCACGGACGTGCGCGTCCATGATCCCACGGATTGCAACCGGAAGTATTTGCGTCATCAGCACGTGACAGTCGTGAGACTTCATCCCGCTGAACCTCTGCTTCGCTTTGTCTAGGTACCTGCTTATCTTCCCCGCGTAACCGTAAGGAAGTTTTACTCCTAGGAGACAGTCGAAAAACTGCTCGATCTCCTTCTGACTTAGAGTGAAGCACGCGGGGGGCAGTAATATTCGATCTTCTTGGCCTTTTTGCCCTTGCGACGACTTTGCGTGTCCTCCGCCTCATCATCGTCATCGTCATCATCATCATCATCATCATTAGGGCGTCCCGCGTGAAGCTCCTCCCTGATCCCAATTGATAGCAAGTCGTACCTTGCTTTCGGCCCATCTTTGGTCCTCTCTGGCATGTTGAGGAGGGTACCAAGCAGACTCTCGCACACGTTCTTCGTGATGTGCATGACATCAAGGCTGTGAGGCACACGTAAGATCTTCCAGTACGGCAAGTCCCAGAAAACAGACCTCGTCTTCCATACCTTAAGCAGCGGCTCCGGCGCCTTTCGCTTCTTTCCCGGCGGTGGGCACTCATTCCAATTTTTCAATAGCTCGTCTATTTGCTCGCCGCTTCTCGTACGTGGCCGTCTTCGGGGTTCGTCTTGACCATCGAACAGATCCTTGCATTTCCTCCATGGGTCTTCGTCGCGAAGCCACCTTCGATGTCCCATGAACACCGTTTTCGAGGACCCCGGATCTCTATCTAGCTGGCGGTACGTTGTGTCATCCATGCACCTGACGCATGCATTGAATCCGTGGACCACCTGCCCCGTGACATATCCGTAACCGAGAAAGTCGTGCACCGTCGTGAGCAGCGCGGCTCTCATAGGGAAATATTCTTCCGCGGCGGCGTCCCACGTATTGGCAGGCGCGTCCCATAGCGTGGCTAGCTCCTCTTTCAGAAGCCCCATATACAGATTGATGTCGTTCCCTGGTTGTTTCGGCCCTTCAATTAGCATACTCATTTGAATGTACTTCCTCTTCATGCACAACCAGGGGGGAGGTTGTACATCCACACAAACACGGGCCATGTGCTATGCGTGCTGCTCTGGCTGCCAAACGGATTGACTCCATCGGTGCTCGCGCCCAGCCTCATGTTCCTAGGATCGTCCCCAAATTCTGGGTACTCGAGGTTCAACGCATTCCACTGGCTAGCATCCGAAGGGTGTCTCAACATCCTGTCCTTTTTCTTTTTCTTCGGATCATCAGCGTCATCTTCTCCCTTCCTCATCTCCGCGTGCCAGCGCATTAGCTTTGCTTGCTTAGGATCCGCGAAATACCGCTGCAGACGAGGAGTGATCGGAAAGTACCACACCACCTTCCGAGGAGCTTTCTTCCCCTTCTTGTACCGACTGACGCCGCACTCCGGACATATGGTACACTCCGCATGCTCGTTCCGATAAATGATGCAATCGTTCAAGCACACATGATATTTCACATGCGGTAAATCCAGAGGACACACGATTTTCTTGGCCTCCTCGATACTAGTCGGACACGTGTTACCTTTGGGAAGACGTTCGTGCCAGAATGACATGTTGTCGTTGAAGGATGTGTCGGTCATTTTGTGCTTTACCTTCATCTGCAGAGCCATGAGCGTTACTTTCAGGCGGGTATCCTCCGGCCTGCATCCTTCATACAATGGAGTAACCGCGTCTACCTCCAGTTGATCCATCTTGGCTTTCTCTCGGGCGGCAGCTCTTGCGTTACTCGTCTGCTTGAGAAGCAGCTCTTGAAGATAAGGGTCCTGCACCCAGTCCATCGACGATGGTCCATCGTCTTCATCTTCATGATGACCTCCATCTTGATCTTCCTCATCATCAGGTCCAGGATCTCCTACATTGTGATCATGATCATCTCCGGGATCTTCTACATCCTGATCATGCCCGAGATCTTCTACATCCTGATCATGCCTCTTCTACATCCTGATCACCTCCTTCCTTGTTGAAATCCCATGGACAAATTCATAATCATCTTCGTCGCCTTCCCACCGATAGCCATCCATGAAACCACGCACGAGAAGGTGGTCCCGCACCATATCGGCTTTAGGGTCCATAAGGCTCGTCAGCTTGCATCTTCGACACGGACATCTTATCTCCTTTTGGTTATTTCTAATCATCTCGGCTGTCGCGGCTTTCAAAAACCTAGCCACAACGCCTTCGCTCATCATGCGGACCATGGTCGCCTGCGGGTATAGAGAAAATGGATATCTTAGCATACCAAAAGAAAATTTTGGCATGACCTTCCCTAAAATAGGACATATGTATATGCGTAGTATGCCCACTATTCGCCGAAACGGAAATGAATCAACGTTTCGGCAAAATATTGGCAACTCCATCGCATTTCAAATCCCTGCAAACAAACACATGCAACACATGTGTGGATCGGAGGCTTTGCATATACAACACATGTGGAGGATTCGCATACAACACACATGCATGCACGTGAGACGCTTTTCGCGCATGCGCACACAACACGTGTACATGATCGAGCTTCGCATAACATATGTGCACACACACGTGTGTGTGCAAGACGATCGGAACCGGTCACACACAAAGCATGAAACCAACAAAGTTACCGATACGGCGAGACCTAGAGTGTTGGATGAGGTAAAAAGTTGAGATTGAGTAGGGTATTGAGCTAAGAAAGCTTCACCATTACTTACCTATGAAGAAAATTAAGTTTACCAACTTAATTTTGGTGAATGAAGAGGTGAAAATGAGGTGGGAAGGAGGGGCAACACGACCAGATCCAGATTTGGTGGGAGGTGGTGGTGGAAGAGTGTTTGGGGAAAGTGGGTGGCACATGTGAGTGGAGGGTGAAAAGCAGGAAATGGTCCCAGGTTAGCAGTGGCGCACCACCTAGCCGTGCGCCACTGCTAGGGTGACATAGCAATGGCGCACTGTTAAGTGGTGCGCCACTGCTCACCTGGTACCTGCAAACCCACGCCCCTGCCCAACTTAGCAGTGGCGCATCATGTGGGCGGTGCGCCATAGCTAGTAGTGGCGCACCACGCAGTGCGCCATTGCTAAAGCCCTCATCTCTAAACGGCCCTGGCCACCTCCTAGCAGTGGCGCACCACTAAGCCATGCGCCATAAGTAAGCAAAGTAGCAGTGGCGCACCATGGAGACGTGCGCCACTATTAGTTTTGGGTAGGAGCTGGCCTCCTGCCAGGAATTAGTAATGGCGCACCACCAACAAGGTGCGCCACTACTACATTTGTAACAGTGGCCCACCATTTTGTGGTGCGCCACTGCTAAGTAGTAGTGGCGCACGGCCATCATGGTGCGCCACTGAAGTCAACCTTACGGCTAGGCCTTTTCCTAGTAGTGTGGAGGAGGAGGAGGAGTTAGAGGTGGAGGAGGAGTTGGAGGAGGAGGCTGGAGTGGAGGGGGAGGAGGAATTGGAGGAGAAGGTTGGGGATAAGGGTTAAGGGCAACCGACCATTTTTGAATTTTGTAGGGCTGGAAGTTATTAGTGGCGCACCACTAGACTTGGTGCGCCACTGCTAAAATTTTTTATATTTCTGCCCGAAATCTAAAACCTGACGCCATTTTGCAAAAAAAAAGTCGAAATTCATGTCTTTTAATTCTCATTAAAACTAGATGATATAATACATGAATATCTCAAAGGATTTTATTTTTGTAATTTCTATCTATTCTTTTATTTTTTTCAAAACAATAAACCGATCCACGGGGGGGAGGGGGTTGGTGAGAATTTTGGCCAGTAATTACCAGTGGCGCACCACATATAGGTGTGCCACTGCTATTTGAGGTAGTATTGGCGCACCTATATGTGGTGCGCCACTGGTAACCCTAAACCTATCTATACCCCCTCCCACAGTTACCAGTGGCGCACCCCTTCTTGGGGCGCCACTGCTATGTGAGATACCAGGGGTGCGCAACTGGTAAGTATGAGGGGGAGGGTTGCTTTGGCAGATCCTTAGTGGTGGTGCACCGCTCACCCAGTGCGCCACTGCTAAAATCTTATCAGTGGAGCATCACTTTTTGGTGCGCCACTGCTATGTAGTAGTGGAGCACCAGTAAAGTGATGCTCCACTAGTAGTTTTCTACGGCTAGCCCTTTTTCTAGTAGTGTGTGGGGGACTTGGTGAAGCACATTGAAGCAGTGCAGTCCTTGATCGAATCCAATCCTAAGAACGTCGAAGTGCTGAAAGTACATCACCTCTGCTAGTATCCACACGTATGTCGAGAAGCACCGGTGGCGGACTGCTATATCCGTATCAGTTGTTGGGACTAAGTGGAGGCTAGGGTTCAAAACCAATGGGAGGGGGCTAATCATGCCGCATCATAGACACTGCCTCCACTATATATAGGGGAGTAAGTATGGAATTTTGTCCCACTAACAGACACCCCAAGCTAATCATCGCGAGTCCAACTCACAGACCCAATCCATGTCTATTTTGGGTCGAACCTATCCCACTCGATTCTTAGTTGGATCACATCAGAACCACTTCTAGAACTTAATTGTGTGACCCTATAGGGTCAAGGCTAGATGGACATGATTGCAATCCGCCTCGCAATCGATCAGTCGGTAGCGGCTCATAGTAGAACATGCCGACTCTCAAGTACCGTAGAGTCATTACCGCAAACCTTTCCAATTTGAAATTCATCAAAGTCTATTTTGCCTCATGATATACCTTGTGAAGCTAGAGGCAAATTATTTTCATCCCTTTAATACCTCAACTCTCTTCTCGATCCGTGATATGTGATTCATTCCACTAACTATTTAGTCAGTCGCCTCGGTTAACACTTAACCGAGTCACGCATAGCCATGGTTTATGAATCATATCATCTGAGATGGACCAGATAATATCTTTCCAAGTCAGTGGGGCAAATCCCATCTTCGTCATCCATGTCACACAACTTGGTTCTCAGTCGAGCTGAAGTCTTCCTTTATAAATGTCTTGCTATAGAACATTGTTTGACAGAACCTAAGTCAGATGGTCAACAACTTGGATCATGCAATCACCTCAGGTCCAAGGATTCCATTGATTGAGATGGCCAAATGATAACTGGATCCTTGCTTCTCAATATGGGCTAGTATCACTCACTAAAAACTTTATCCGAGTCTGTGTAAGTCGGGTTAGTATAACCATGCCAATGACAAATGGAACCGAGTCATCTGTCAACTTGCACATATGTATAAGTCTTGTGTCTAGTACAACTTTGACGATTGGGGACAATTTAGTTAGAATATCATGAATACATAGTTCCACAACCGAATCACATATTCAATGATACATATATGGTATGGTACGTCTCCAACGTATCTATAATTTCTTATGTTCCATGCTAGTTTTATGGCAATACCTACATGTTTTGTTCACACTTTATGATGTTTTGATGCATTTTCCGGCACTAACCTATTAACAAGATGCTGAAGCGCCAGTTCCTGTTTTCTGCTGTTTTGGTTTCAGAAATCCTACACAGAAATATTCTCAGAATTGTACGAAACAAAAGCCCACGGTCTTATTTTCCACGGAGCCTTCCAGAACACCGAAGGAGATATGGAGAGGGGCCACGAGGCGGCCACACCACGTGGCGGCGCGGCCAGGAAGGGGGGCGCGCCGCCCTATGGGGTGGGCCCTGGTGCCCCCTGTGCTGCCCCTTCGCCTACTTAATCCCTCCGTCGCGAAAACCCTAGTACCGAGAGCCACGATACGGAAAAAGTTCCAGAGACGCCGCCGCCAATCCCATCTCGGGGGATTTAGGAGATTGCCTCCGGCACCCTGCCGGAGAGGGGAATCATCACCGGAGGGCTCTACATCACCATGCCCGCCTCCGGACTGATGCGTGAGTAGTTCATCCTTGGACTATGGGTCCATAGCAGTAGCTAGATGGTTGTCTTCTCCTCTTGTGCTATCATGTTTAGATCTTGTGAGCTGCCTATCATGATCAGGATCATCTATTTGTAATGCTACATGTTGTGTTTGGTGGGATCCGATGAATAATGAATAATATGTCAAGTTGATTATTGATCTATCATATATCTGTGTTTATGTTCTTGCATGCTCTCCGTTGCTGGTAGAGGCTCTGGCCAAGTTGATACTTGTAACTCCAAGAGGGAGTACTTATGCTCGATAGTGGGTTCATGCCTTCATTGAATCTGGGACAGTGAGAAAGTTCTAAGGTTGTGGATGTGTTGTTGCCACTAGGGATAAAACATCGATGATTTGTCTAAGGATATTTGTGTTGATTACATTACACACCATACTTAATGCAATTTTCTATTGTTTGCAACTTAATACGGAAGGGTGCGGATGCTAACCGAAGGTGGACCTTTTAGGCATAGATGCATGCTGGATGGCGGTCTATGTTCTTTGTCGTAATGCCCTGATTAAATCTCATAGTAGTCATCATGATATGTATATGAATCTCTTGTTGGAGATATGCCCATGGCAGAGTATGTCATTGTTTTGACAATGACTAAGGATGTTAAGTCAAGGAGTTCTTTGAGAACTTGGTGTAGTTCCGACAGTGTCAGAACTTTGAAGCTATATTGTGTGTGACAATATTAGTGACTTATTTCAGACCGCGGAATTAAGGTTCCACCAGAGGACTAAACATATACAATTAATGCCGACTCATTTGGAAAATGAGTGATGCGTGAGACGCAAATGAATTGCAAAATACATACGTTTCTGAGCGTGTCAGATCCGTTGACTAAAAACCTCTCCCGTGAGCAAAACATGATAAGCACCAGAAGGCCAAGGTGTTATATCTTTTCAAATGTAAACTAGATTATTGACTCTAGTGCAAGTGGGAGACTGTTGGAGATATGCCCAAGAGGCAATAATAAATTAGTTATTGTTATATCTAAGTGTTCATGATAAATTTTTACATCTCATGCTATAATTGTATTAACCGAAACACTGATACATGTGTGTTATGTAAACAACAAGGAGTCCCTAGTAAGCCTCTTGTATAACTAGCTTGTTGATTAATGGATGATCACGGTTTCATGATCATGAACATTGGATGTTATTAATAACAAGGTTATGTCATTAGGTGAATGATATAATGGACACACACCCAAATGAGCGTAGCATAAGATCAAGTCATTAAGTTCAATTTGCTATAAGCTTTCGATACATAGTTGCCTAAGTCCTTCGACCATGAGATCGTGTAAATCACTTACACCGGAAGGGTACTTTGATTACATCAAACGCCATTGCGTAAATGGGTGGTTATAAAGATGGGATTAAGTATTTGGAAAGTGTGAGTTGAGGCATATGGATCAATAGTGGGATTTGTCCATCCTGATGACGGATAGATATACTCTGGGCCCTCTCGGTGGAATGTCATCTGATTAGCTTGCAAGCATATGAATGGTTCATAAGAGATCACATACCACGGTACGAATAAAGAGTACTTGTCGGTAACGAGGTTGAACAAGGTATGGAGATACCGATGATCGAACCTCGGACAAGTAAAATATCGCGTGACAAAGGGAATCGGCATCGTATGTAAATGGTTCAATCGATCACTAAGTCATCATTGAATATGTGGGAGCCATTATGGATCTCCAGATCCCGCTATTGGTTATTGCTCGGAGAGGAGTCTCGACCATGTCTGCATAGTTCGCGAACCGTAGGGTGACGCGCTTAAGGTTCGATGTCGCATAAGTAGATTCGGAATATGAGTTGGAGTCCGAAATTTTTGTTTGGAGTCTCGGATGGGATCCAGGACATCACGAGGAGGTCCGGAATAGTCCGGAGAATAAGATTCATATATGGGAAGTCAATTTCCGGGGTTCAAGAAAAAGTCCGGTGTTTTGACCGGAGCTTCTAGAAGGTTCTAGAGGGCCACCAGTGGGCCCACCACCCCGGGAGAGGCCACATAGGCGCCACATGGCATAGTGGGTCCTACCCACCATGACATGTGGGCCTAGGCCGGCCCCCCTTAGAGATAAGATCTATCTCTAGTTTAAATGGTTTAAATCTAGAGATAAGATCTATCTCCTAAAATAAAGTGTTTAAATTAGGAGATAAGGGGGAATACTTGGGGGAGGAGTTTGCCCCCCCCCCCCCATGGCCGGCCAAAGGGGATGGGTGGGCCCTAGGGGCCGACCCCCCACCTATATAAAGAGGGGAGGGGGTGGCCGGCCAAGGCCCCCCATCCATAACCCTAGCCGCCACCTCTCCTCCCTCCTCTTTCTCTCTGCTGCGGCTTAGGCGAAGCCCTGCAGGTTCTCCTCCACCACCACCACCACGCCGTCGTGCTGCTGGGATTCCGAGGGGATCTACCACACCTCCGCTGCCCGCTGGAATGGGGAGAGGAAGGGCTTCATCGACACCGTACGCGCGACCGAGTACGGAAGTGATGCCGGATTGCAGCACTGGGGATGATCGTCTATATCAACAATGAGATCTGATCTCGTAGGCTTTGGAAATCTTCAAGGGTTAGTATCTTATCAATCTCGTTGCTCCGATCTTGTAGATTAGATCTTGGGTGTTCCATAGATTAGATCTTGGATTTATTCGTCTCGCGGTAGGAATTTTTTTTGTTTTCTATGCTACGAACCCCATCAGTGGTATCAGAGCCATGTCTATGCATAGATCTGTTGCACGAGTAGAACACAATGGTTTTGTGGGCGGTGATGCTTTTGTTGCTTTAGTTTTTGTACTTTGCATCTTGCGGGATGGTGGGATGAAGCGGCCCGGGCTAACTTTACATGACCGCGTCTCATGAGACTTGCTCCACGCTTGACATGCAACTTGTATTGCATAAGTGGCTTTGCGGGTGTCTGTCTCTCCCACCATAGTGAAGATTCCAATTTGCACTTTCTATTGTCAACACTAGTATCACCGTTGTGGTTCATGTTCGTAGGTAGATTGGATCTTACTCGAAAACCCTAAACCACGTAAAATATGCAAACCAAATTAGAGGCGTCTAACTTGTTTTTGCAGGGTTTGGTGATGTGATATGGCCATGATGTGATGATGATTATATTTGATGTATGAGATGTTCATTATTGTATTATGGCAACCGGCAGGAGCCTAATGGTTGTCTTTAAATTTGTTAAGACCTGCGTGTCTATTCATCATGTAATAGCTTTATTTCAAGTAGTTGTTGTAGTAGCTATAAGTGATGGACAACCATGAAGCGGCGCCATGGACCTTGGTGCAATGCTGGTGATGATGGAGATCATGCTCATGTGCTTTGGAGATGGAGATCAAAAGCACAAGAAGAAAGGCCATATCATATCACATATCATGAATTGCATGTGATGTTAATCCTTTATGCATCTTATCTTGCTTAGATCGCGACGGTAGCATTATAAGATGATCCCTCACATTAATATCAAGATAATAAAGTGTTCTCCCCTCGTATGCACCGTTGCTACAGTTCGTCGTCTCGAAGCATCTCGTGATGATCGGATGTGATAGATTCTACGTTCACATACAACGGGTGTAAGTCATGTTGCACACGCGGAAATACTTGGGTTTGCTTGACAAGCCTAGCATGTACAGACATGGCCTCGGGACAACGGAAACCGAAAGGTTGAACACGAGTCATATGGATGATATGATCAACATGTTGATGTTCACCATTGAAGCTACATCATCTCACGTGATGATCGGTTTTGGTGTAGTGGATGTGGATCGTGTGCCACTTAACAACTATGAGGGATGTTGTATTAAGTGGGAGTTCATTAGTAATTAGATTAAAATATGAACTAATTATCATGAACATAGTCTGAATAGTATTTTGAATTAAATTTGTAGAATTAGCATCCGTTATCTACCATGCGCTAGTCTTGTAATTGAGATAGAAATACTGTTAAGTCTGACAAGTAACTTTACGGACTGGTACCGTATTGTTAAAGAATCAAGATATGATTAAGTCCTAATGCAAACTTTTAGTAAACCTCACATTGATGATTCAAAGAGCAATGGTTTCAATTAGCACCTTAAATCATCTTGTCTCCGTGAAACTTGAAGTTCAAATCCGTTTGAAAAGTAAGGAGTTGAAAATTTTGTTTTCAGAAATAATCAAGGTATGAGATATATGTGATATCTAAGACCTTATTGCAAGGTGATAGAATATAATTTGGTGAGACTACATGAACTCATAAGTTTTATGGGAATGTACGAAGGTTGAAAACGCCGGGCGTCTCAATCCTCCAACTAGTTGGGCACTAACGATATTCGTATATCCATGAAGTGATCGTCCTTAGTATGCACTGTTGCTAAGACTCGTCGTCGAAGCATCTCGTGATCGGGTGTTATAGATTCTACGTGTGCATACAACGGGGCAAGCCAGATTTGCACATGCGAATACTAAGGTTAAAGTTTACGAGCCTAGCATGTACAGACATGGTCTCGGAAAGTCTTCATGATTTGATGGATAAAATTATGAGTGAAATTGTTCATCACATTAAAAGGTTACTAATAGTGAAATTTGGAACACTTGTCATGTGATGATCAACTTCAAAGGAAGAACCTCAAGGTTATTGGTATTTGACCAATGGACCTAGAAGTTATTGAAGGTAAAGTGTTTTCTGAGAATGGGGAAAGCTAAAAGAGAAACTACAAAAGATTTTGGCAGAAAGAAAGAAAAGACTAGAAAGTCTAGCTCAGGTGTATATAGATGATATAGATGTTATGAATGTATTCCTTGTTTTGGTCACACAATGAAATTATTGGATATTAGTACCATATTGGTTGGTATGAGGTGTCATACAAAACAACGCAATACAAGAATATAATGGCCTAAGTGACTGAAAAGGAATATGATAGGAATGCACGTCTGGAACAAAATAAAGTGTTATTATGTTCGTTGTTGGCATTCTGTCTAGCCATTCAGATTTATAATAAAGAACTTTATAATTGTTGTTTTGTTCTGGTTAAATGAAAACAATGAGTTGTTCAAATTGTAACAGCATTCCATGTACGATGGATAAGTTATTATAAATCTTTATGGTGAAGCACACATACATAACACTGACGCTAAAATGCCATAAGGCAAATAATGTGAATTCCACTCATTATTGGAACCGCCATTTAGGTCATATTAGAAAGGAACGCATGAAGGAACTCCATTTGAATGGATTTTTGGAGTCATATGATTTTTGAATCATTTGGCGCTTGCAAATCTCTTCTAAAGAGAATGACTTAAACACCGTTCATAGGCCAAGATTTGAACGGGCAACTAACTTAGTGGAAACATACATGGTGATGTATATGGTTCACTGGGCATAGTTGTGTGCAGGAGATTCTTCTACTTCATGAAAACTTCTAACAATGAATGGAGTATATATATGTGGATATATTTCGATAAGGAAGAAGTTTGAAATATTTGAATGGATTCAAATAAATTTCAGCATGAAGTGGAAATCATCGTAATAGAAAAGTCAAATATCTATGATTGGATCATGGTGGAAATATTTGAATTACGAGTTTTAGCGAACATCTAAGAGATTTATGAAATTGTTCTACAACTCACGTTTCTGGAGTATCATAATGATGATGGAGTATCCAAGAGACGTATCCAAACATGTTGGATTGATGATGAGATAAAATAAAATGACGCCATTATACTTTTGTGGATTATGCTTTAGAGACTACCGCTTTTACACTGAATAGAGCATCATCATGATCCATTGAAATGACACCATACGAGTTATGGCATGGGTATAAACCCTAAATAGTCCTTTCTTAAATTTTGGTATGCATAGCATAAGTAAATGAGTTTACAACCAAAATCGGATAAATGTCTTTGTTGATTATCCCATGAAATTGATTGGGAATTCTTTCCACTATGAAGTCAAAGACAAAAGTGTTTGTCGATGTTTCTTACTTATTTCAAAGAAATTGTTTCTAGCGAACTATTTGAGTGGGAGGACAATGGAACTTGATAAGGTTTATGAACCTGAGCATGATGATCAGAGTAGCACAGCATCGGAAATGGTTCCGGAAGTAGCTACGAAGATCATGGCTCCCATGTCTACAAAGTGTTATAGTCATGGAGATCAAAGTACTTATTGAACCTTGTAGATTTGGTTTATTTTGTGATCAAATAAATTATTTGTGGACAAAGGATTGTTTTTGAACAATGATAAACCAACTACATACAAAGAAGTTATGATGAGCCCTGACTCCGTTAAAATGGCTATGCGCCATGAAATCCAAGATAGGTGAATACTTTTTGAAAGTAAATGGATCTATAAAATTGATGGACTTGGATGGAATATCCTTGAAGAAGCTTGACTGGTCGAAAATTTGTTTGCGACAAAGTTCAAGGAGTTGACTACGATAAGATTAGATCTTCCATGGCAATGCTTATAGTCTATATGGATTATTCTAGTAACCGCTACATATTTCTTTTATGAGATATGATAGTAGGATGGCAGAAATACATTCCACTACTAGGAAAAGGCCTATAGCTGTACAGACTATCGCCGGCACACCAAAATAGTGGTACGCCGGTGGTACTTACCGCTGGCGAACCAATATTGCTGCGCCGGTGGTACGGTATACTGGCGGACTTTTTTGCTGGTGCGCCGGAGCTATGGGTTTGACAGGTTACACTCTGCATGTCACATCCCACCGGCGAACCAGCTACTAGCTTCGACAGCGCTAGGTAGCCATCTCCGGCGTAGCAAAAACATGGTCCGCCGGCGATTTTTGTTTGGCTTGGACATCACATGCAGTACGCGCACAGGTAGGCTAGGAATCTTATCCTATCAGCTCTCGTGAGGAGCGTGCTGCCACAGCCTATCTCCATGAGCTGTCATAGCACTTTAATTAAATTGGATGCGTGAGTTGCCCCCTCATCACCACACAAAAAGATAAAACAAATTTAATGCTCAGTGTGGGCAGAGAGCCGAGCCTCTCTTTCTCTTTCTCTCCGTCTCCACAGCGGGACAAGTTCCAACTCCCCCAAATTTCTAATCCAGCAACCGCGTCCACGAGACCCCAAATTTCTTCTCCAGATCCCGATCTCCTCCCGTCCCCTCCAGCCACCGCGTCCACGAGAAGAAGGCCACGCCCGTCGACCTCTACCGCCCGCTCCGCCAGTACATCGCCTCCGCCTACTCGGACCACGACGCGGCCACGACCGACGACGACCTCTGCGCCGTGCGCGACCTCCGCGCCGCCGCCGTCGAGGCCTCCGCCCTCCCGGACCTGTCCTCCCTCGACCAGCGCCGCACCGCGCTCTTGGCCTACGCGCGCGGCCGCGCGCGCTCGCCCTCGTCGAGCCCCGCTTCCCCGTCTCCCCCGACCGCGCGCCCGTCCACTCCCTCTCCTTCACCTGGCACGACGCCTTCAAGAACAGCAAGAAGGCCAGCCTGCCCTCCCTCCACCTCGAGTGGCCGCCGTGCTCTTCAACCTCGCCACCGTCCACTCGCAGATCACGCTCGACGCGGATCGCGTCACCGATGTCGGCATCAGGACCGCGTGCGGCGCCTTCCAGAGTGTCGCGGACGCGTTCGCGCTGCTCAGGGAGAGCGGGCTCGCCGCCAAGGGCAGGCGGCGGCGCCGACGCGGCAAGGGCGGCGACGGAGCTCCGGCCGGTGGTGAAGCAAGACTTTGGGACCCGATTGCGTTTTTATTTTCTTTCTAGGTTGGTCTCTGTAATTTTCCTGCTGTGGACAGCCGTGCCATGTGGGCATGTGCAGTCTTTTTTTTATTCTTAAAAAGCCATAGCGCGAACCCAACGTTGTGCGCCGGTAATTTTTTATATAACTCTGGCGAATGTGCATGTGCGCCGGGTAGCTAGCAGGCGCTTTCCCAGCGGGCGGTAGTGCGCCAGGAATAGCTCATTTCACTTCGCCGGCAGTAGCATGTTTCCTTGTAGTGTTCCTTACCAGAAGTGTGTATGAAGGATGTATACTAGATACAACCAAGAGTTTTGTTGGTCCGTGGAATACTAGATAGGTATACAAACTTCAATTGGATGAAGTGAGTATCGCGGAGTTGGAATCTTCACCGGATGAAATAATCAAAGAGTTTCTGATTTCATAAAAAACGATGAAGATGCTTGCATTTGCAAGAAATTAAGTGGGAGCGCTGAGACATATTTATAATACTTTATGTAGATGACATATCGTTGATTATAAATAGTGTAATTATATAATTGATTTAAAAGGTTTCATTGAGAATTAACATCAATGAAAGGATATGAATTGAAACATATTTAGTGTCAAGATCTATGAAGATAGATAGAAACACATAATAAGTTTAAGTTTAAGTACATAGAATAGATATTGAAGTAGTTCAATATAGAATTATTAAGAAGGTGTTCTTTTCATGTGAAGGTTTAACAAGACTTGAGTGTATTTGACACTCGATGAGTAAATACACATGAGTGATTTTAGATCATGAATAATATGTACAAAAGTCAGATGTCCTGTGCTCTAAAGTGTTACGAGCATATACCAGAATGATTCATGTAATGATCATTGGACAACAGTAAGAATATCCCTGAGTGCTTTAGAAGAACCAAGGATATATATATATAGTTTTTATATGGGGTAGTGGCAAACAAATCGCTGTAAGGTGTTGCACTGATATTAGTTTGGTCACATATAAAAAAATTCAATCTCAATCAGGCTAAGTGTTGTTTAAAAGGTAGCACAATGAGCTAGAAGGAGTCTATGCTAGATTTAGACGAGTTCTAAATATTGTGACGGATTCTACAAACGAAGGCAGAGTATGTCATTGTTTTGACAATGACTAAGGATGTTAAGTCAAGGAGTTCTTTGAGAACTTGGTGTATTTCCGACAGTGTTAGAACTTTGAAGCTATATTGTGTGTGACAATATTAGTGACTTATTTCAGACCGCGGAATTAAGGTTCCACCAGAGGACTAAACATATACAATTAATGCCGACTCATTTGGAAAATGAGTGATGCGTAGAGACGCAAATGAATTGCAAAATACATACGTTTCTGAGCGTGTCAGATCCGTTGACTAAAACCTCTCCCATGAGAAAAACATGATAAGCACCAAGGCCAAGGTGTTATATCTTTTCAAATGTAAACTAGATTATTGACTCTAGTGAAAGTGGGAGACTGTTGGAGATATGCCCAAGAGGCAATAATAAGTTAGTTATTGTTATATCTAAGTGTTCATGATAAATGTTTACATCTCATGCTATAATTGTATTAACCGAAACATTGATACATGTGTGTTATGTAAACAACAAGGAGTCCCTAGTAAGCCTCTTGTATAACTAGCTTGTTGATTAATGGATGATCATGGTTTCATGATCATGAACATTGGATGTTATTAATAACAAGGTTATGTCATTAGGTGAATGATATAATGGACACACACCCAAATGAGCGTAGCATAAGATCAAGTCATTAAGTTCAATTTGCTATAAGCTTTCGATACATAGTTGCCTAAGTCCTTCGACCATGAGATCATGTAAATCACTTACACCGGAAGGGTACTTTGATTACATCAAACGCCATTGCGTAAATGGGTGGTTATAAAGATGGGATTAAGTATTTGGAAAGTGTGAGTTGAGGCATATGGATCAATAGTGGGATTTGTCCATCCCGATGACGGATGGATATACTTTGGGCCCTCTCGGTGGAATGTCATCGATTAGCTTGCAAGCATATGAATGGTTCATAAGAGATCACATACCACGGTACGAGTAAAGAGTACTTGTCGGTAACGAGGTTGAACAAGGTATGGAGATACCGATGATCGAACCTCGGACAAGTAAAATATCGCGTGACAAAGGGAATCGGCATCGTATGTAAATGGTTCAATCGATCACTAAGTCATCGTTGAATATGTGGGAGCCATTATGGATCTCCAGATCCCTATTGGTTATTGCTCGGAGAGGAGTCTCGACCATGTCGCATAGTTCGCGAACCGTAGGGTGACGCGCTTAAGGTTCGATCTCGCATAAGTAGATTCGGAATATGAGTTGGAGTCCGAAGTTTTTGTTCAGAGTCTCGGATGGGATCCAGGACATCACGAGGAGGTCCGGAATAGTCCGGAGAATAAGATTCATATATGGAAGTCAATTTCCGGGGTTCGGGAAAAAGTCCGGTGTTTTGACCGGAGCTTCTAGAAGGTTCTAGAGGGCCACCAGTGGGCCCACCACCCCGGGAGAGGCCACATAGGCGCCACATGGCATAGTGGGTCCTACCCACCATGACATGTGGGCCCAGGCCGGCCCCCCTTAGAGATAAGATCTATCTCTAGTTTAAATGGTTTAAATCTAGAGATAAGATCTATCTCCTAAAATAAAGTGTTTAAATTAGGAGATAAGGGGGAATACTTGGGGGAGGAGTTTGCCCCCCCCCATGGCCGGCCAAAGGGGATGGGTGGGCCCTAGGGGCCGACCCCCCACCTATATAAAGAGGGGAGGGGGTGGCCGGCCAAGGCCCCCCATCCATAACCCTAGCCGCCACCTCTCCTCCCTCCTCTTTCTCTCTGCTGCGGCTTAGGCGAAGCCCTGCAGGATTCTCCTCCACCACCACCACCACGCCGTCGTGCTGGGATTCCGAGGGGATCTACCACACCTCCGCTGCCCGCTGGAACGGGGAGAGGAAGGGCTTCATCGACACCGTACGCGCGACCGAGTACGGAAGTGCTGCCGGATTGCAGCACTGGGGATGATCGTCTACATCAACAACGAGATCTGATCTCGTAGGCTTTGGAAATCTTCAAGGGTTAGTATCTTATCAATCTCGTTGCTCCGATCTTGTAGATTAGATCTTGGGTGTTCCATAGATTAGATCTTGGATTTATTCGTCTCGCGGTAGGAAATTTTTGTTTTCTATGCTACGAACCCCATCATCTATTCTGTCAATTTCCCACATGTAATTTGTTCACCCAGCTTGCTATTTATCTTATTGGAGAGACACCACTAGTGAACTGTGGACCCCGGTCCTTTCTTTTACATCTGAAATACAATCTACTGCAATGTCTGTTCTCTGTTGTTCTTCGCAAACAAGCATCATTCTCCACACCATACGTTTAATCCTTTGTTTTCAGCAAGCCGGTGAGATTGACAACCTCACTGTTACGTTGGGCAAAGTATCTTGATTGTGTTGTGCAGGTTCCACGTTGGCGCTGGAATCTCTGGTGTTGCGCCGCACTACACTCCTCCACCAACAACTTTCACGTGGCCTTCATCTCCTACTGGTTCGATAACCTTGGTTTCTTTCTGAGGGAAAACTTGCTGCTGTGCGCATCACACCTTCCTCTTGGGGTTCCCAACGGACGTGTGCATCACGCGCCATCAGGTACTCATACAATGATGCCTTTAATAACTCTATGAATATATGGGGAATCATATCATACATGATTGCCTCTAGGGCATACTTCTAACACATAATCAAAGAAAAATGTGCGGGCTAAATTCACTTTTATGGTTGCCTCCAAAAAACAGGTAAAAGGACAACGATGTCACCTAAATGGGGTGAATAGGAAATTTAAAATTTTAAAATTACGTGCTTGACAAATGCATAATATAACTGAGGTTTAATTTTTCGGTTCCAAAACCTATATATACTAGGCTCAACTATGTGAACCAACAACTTAGGCTAAGCAAGACGAGCAACAAGGTGATAGCAAAATATATAACTTGAAGAATAAATGCTATCACAAAATAAAGTGCATAAATAAAGGAGTCTGGGTAAAAATGTAACCGAGGGGCGCAGAGATGGCAATGTATCCTGAAGTTTGCACTCATGTAGATACTACTCTCCATTGGAACAGTGTGGAGGTACAACACTCCGCAAACTCCATAATATCTTACTGTATTCTCCTGGAGACTTCCCACCAAAAGCTAAATTATGGATACACACTATGAGACCCTTGATTGTGGTTACCGACATATAGAAGCTTCTGTCAATCCCCACTAACTTAATTGGAGCCTCCCAAGTAATCGCCACAAAAGATCTCAATCTTGGGAAAACTCCACAAAAATTAGTTAAGAGGTTTGTTCCTTTAGTCGGCGGGACCTAACAATAAATAGGCAGGTTCATCTCCTTCACATATCCAAAGCATGTGACTTAACCACTTTAGCTAATTCATGGGCTTAACTAATCCATGATATACTCCCTCCCATAATAATGTAAGATGTTAATTTAACTAATCTACTCCTATATTGGCAGCAATGGCATCTTATCTTATATTATGGGACTTAGGAATTAAAGCCCGAGGACAATGTTAGAAGTATGCAAACCAAAAGCATTGATAAATGCTTGCAACGATGAAAAATATGGCAAAATATGGATGGCATGTTAAAAGAGGATGCAACCGTCCATGTGTTGTTTTGAAATTAATGCAAAATTTTATGGACTATCACTAGTACATAACAGATCTTCACAAGTGGCTGAAATGACCCGTCCCACGCGGTAAACCTTACCGTCACTACACGAGGATGTGCGATGCATGTCTACTACACATACGGTTCCTATCGAACACGTTTTGTTTTCGCAAATGATTTGCAATGTGAAAACCCATCACACACGTTATTTCATAGCCCATTGTGTGCGTTTTTGCTGATCACAACTACGTGTGTGTGTATTGTTTCTTCGTATGTCTTCTATTCTATTGGCACACTTTTTTTGTTTAAAATAACAGTATGCTGATTTCTTATATAACCTACATTTTTACCTAGAACCATGCTACAAGCATCTATATGCCTAGCTGAACAATGCATGCAAATACAGTAGCAAATCTCCATTATATTTGACTAGACATTTGATGCATCATGTGTATACATACATTTGCGAGATATCTTTGGTTGTGAGCTATGCAACTAAGAAGGATAGACAAAAGAAGAGAATCTGTAGATTTTCTTAATTATTTCTTTGTCTATTCCCAAGTGTAGAATAAAAAATAGTAACAGAGATGGATTTAATAGTGTTCACACACAAATAAAAATATTATATAGATCAAGCTAGCTAAGAGTGCTTACACAGTAGATATTGCCACACAAATAACATGGATCTAACTCATGAGTGGAATGTACTTACAAGAAGGATCCACATATAAATGAAGGCATCATAATACCAACCACGCACAATGACTCACTTGATCCTATGGAACTAAGTACTATGCACAATGAGCACTGCTTGTGCAAAGCAAAAGGTTCCATAGAATCAGTGTGGCAATAATATGGTGGACATTGGAAAGCATAATCCTTTTGAGCTGTTGAATTTAATCATTTGCCTCGTATACCAATCACACACTTATATTAACAGAGCATTTTCAAGGATGTAGCAACCGAATAGAGTAAAACATGGATCTAACTCACTATAGAATCCAATCTTACTAGCAAACAAATCCAATGCTTAGATTAGATCCGAGTGCTTGGGTAGATCCGAGGATACAAATGTAGAAGGTAAAAATGAATAACTCACTAACCAATCTTGCAAAAAACACCGGTGCTTGGAGTAGATCCGAGGTACAAATAGAAGGTAAAAATGAATATGCTAACAATCTGCGGGACGATTGTCGTGACCACTATGGATGTCGAGGATGAGCACACTTGGTCAGTGTGACTCCACGACCAATGTGTCGCATGGGAGTATATCGGTATTCCAGCGAGGAAGATCTACGGCCAGAAGCTTGCTTCCACCTCGCCATCTAGGTGCTTTTCCGGGGACTAGGTTGTCCTAGTGGTTTTAAAGAAGGGGGTGTTTGTGGTATATGGAGTGAAGTGAAGTGAGACTAGATAAGGAGGATGCTAGTGCTAATTTATGCAAGATAGAGTTAAGGGTTACGACTTCGGCCATACGGGCCCATATAACACATACGTTTAGGCAGCACTGACCCTTAGCATTGTTGGATGATTGCACATGGAGAAAGAGACAAAAATCCTAGACGAAATATATTACAGAATAAATTTTTGTAGCTATCTTTGTTTAAATTATTTCTAAGTTGTAGTTACCATGTTGTTTTTTAAATCTATACTACTTTCAAGTACATGAACCTGAAAGTGCTGAAGTAAGTGATACATATCACACAAGATTATACAATGCATTACCCTATGCGATGTACCTTTGTTGTGTTAACATTATGTATTACATATCACATGATTCTTTTTGTAAGAAAAAAGTGTCTGATGTACACTAGTGGAAAACAGGCCTAATGTCGCGGGTCGTATGACCCTTTTGTCGCGGGCGGCCAGGCGCGACAAAAGGTCCACCTTTTGTCGCGGGTCTCTTACGACCCGCGATATAAGGTCCACCACGTGGCAGCCGCGGGGCGCGCAGGGGACAGGCCCTTTTGTCGCGGGTGGTATTACCACCCGCGTCAAAAGGCCCTCTACGTGGCGGGCGCACAACGCTGCTGCTTTAGGGTTTGAGGGGTGCAGCACCCCCCCCCACCTCATTTTTCGAAAATAAAAGTTGCATATATTTGTACGCTACTAGAAGTGGTACACGTTCATTCATATAATCGATCAAACAAATATTGGAAGCAAAAGTCGATTCCCCTTTACATGTAGATTCCCCTTACATATATATATATACATTTAGCTCACGATCGACAAGCGGTACTAACGACCGTCTATTTGGAGGTAGAGCTTCTATTTGGACTAAACAAGCCTTTGTTGTTTAGTACTTCTTTAACCAAAAGTCCCGCCAGTTCCTCCGCAATTCCTAGTAGGTGTTCCTTTGGTTGGAGTGTGTCCCGCATGTAGTCGACCTATATAGGAAAATGAGATGAGTATTACTATATCAATGTTGATAACGAAATATTGACGAAAATAAATAAAGTTGTGAATGTTATTGCTTACGTTGAATTTATTATTGTTCTGCTTCTCAGTGGTTAACATGCGAATGGACTCGCAAACGTAGTATCCACATAGATTCGTCCCTTGTGGCTGCTGAGGGCACGGTACAGGAGTAAATGTTAGCTTCTCTGCCCAGGTACTCTGCTTATGATGGTTCTTGAAAGCTGTCCAAGCCCTGCCAAGCAAAAGAATGATTGAATGAGTGGATAATTAATTGATATCTCACAAAAGATATAGCGCGGCGATGAAGGAAATTACACTTGGAGCAACTTCTGCAAGTCGCGGAACCCGTCCACGCCTCTACTCAGTGGGTCTCTTACTTCAACTATTCCCTTATCAACTTTAATGTCTAGTAGTATCCAGTGGAAGCTGCACATGATGTTATGTATATACGTCAGGAATTACACTTAACATCGAGTAAGAAAAAATCATTAATTGGATGTGCATAAAAGATCATTAAGACTCTCACTCGTAGTTGTAAGGAAACAATATTGAATCACAGAAATATTGCTCCCCCAAAAACCTGAGTAGGTTTCCCCCCGTTTCTTCTTTGTTATACTTTACCGTTTGAACATTTACTTTATCTGGGTCAACAAACCCAATATTGATAATATTGTGACTTTTGCATTCACTGATCTTCAGTCTGCATAAGAGAACACATAAGAAATAATGAGTATATGCAATGAAAACGAATATGAACTGAATGAAAATGAACTTATATGTAGTTAACAACTTACAAGCAATAGCAACTCATGAGAGATTTGTCGAGGGCATCTAAATTGAATAACTGCCAGAGTTCATTTATCTCAATATGGATCTCCTCCTTTCGGTAGTAATATTCACGTGGTATATGCGCCACGATGAACCTTATGTTCTCCTTGCATGCATCAAGGTACCACTGATGCAAATTCCGCATATGTGTTGGCAGTTTATGCAGCTGCTCTTTGCTGACCAAGTCGGCCCCGTAGACAAATTGAGGAACTATATCAGCAGTGGGAACTATATCTGCTGCAGCCATCAATTCCTCCACGGTAACGTCACAGGCAGCCGCTAGCTTTGCAGCTTCTTCCATATCGAAACCACCCTGTTGCTGGTACAACTTGGGAACATTAAACACTTTGAGTGCTGGGATCGATTGTTTGGGCTGATCTCCGAGGAGGGGAACTTCCTTTCTTTTTTTTCCTTTTGTCGTTTCCTTGGCCTTGAGGGGTGCAGTTGTTGAACTTGACTTCTTCTCGGTTGCACTTCTAGCTGATGATTTGCTCGTGGTAGCAATATCCTTCTTCTTAGCCTTCTTCTCAGCAATATTCTCCCTCTTGTCATCAATTACCCTCGCAAGGTGGCGTGTATAGTCATCCTTCTTCTCGTGTAAGTCATATTGCGATGGTGTGTTCAGAAAAGAAGTAGCATATGCTATTTGCTTCTCGGTGTATGGCTCTGGCGCTGGAGGTTTTGGCTTATGGAAATGATCATAGTTGTGTTTCGCAACAGCGGCCGCATTTTCCTCGACAGTAAGATCCCAAGGACGGGGGGAGGAACCTTTCCACATGGGCACGTGTCGTCGTCTTTCGGAACAGGTCGACTGCCTGGACCCTTTCCAAAGATAACATTTAAATCCTTGACCATGTCAAATATATCAGCACCACTACGGGGGACAGGCTTCGGACGGCGGTCTGCCTCGCCATCGAAATGCTTTCCTTTTTTCCTTAAGGGATGCTTGCGCGGAAGGTAACGACGATTGAACGGGTACACAACTTTTCTGCTTTTTCCCAAATATTTACTTTCAGTCTCATCTAAACAGTGTGTGCATGCATTGTATCCTTTGTTCGTCTGTCCTGAAATGTTACTGAGAGCAGGCCAATCATTGATGGTTACGAATAGCAACCCTCGTAGGTCAAATTCTTGCTCGGTGTGCTCATCCCACACACGTACACCTGGTTTGGCCCACAACTCCAAAAGTTCATCGACTAATGGCCTTAGGTACACATCAATGTCGTTGCCCGGTTGCTTTGGGCCTTGGATAAGCACTGGCATCATAATGAACTTCCGCTTCATGCACAACCAAGGAGGAAGGTTGTAGATACATAGAGTCACGGGCCAGGTGTTGTGACTGCAGCTCTGCTCCCCAAAAGGATTCATGCCATCTGTACTTAGACCAAAGTATAAGTTCCTTGCCTCACCTGCAAAATCCGGGAACTCTCTCCCGATGTTTCTCCACTGCCGACCATCAGCGGGGTGCCTCAACATCGCGTCCTTCTTACGTTCTTCCATGTGCCATCGCAACAACTTGGCATGCTCTTTGTTTCTGAACAAACGTTTCAACCGTGGTATTATTGGAGCATACCACATCACCTTCGCAGGAACCCTCTTCCTGGGTGGCTCGCCCTCAACATCACCAGGGTCATCTTTTCTGATCTTATACCGCAATGCACCACATATCGGACATTTATTCAAATTCTCGTACTTCTCACCGCGGTAGAGGATACAGTCATTAATGCATGCATGTATCTTCTGCACATCTAATCCTAGAGGGCAGACAAGCTTCTTTGCTTCATATGTACTGACGGGCAATTCATTATTTCTTGGAAACAGCTTCTTTAATATTATCATCAATTTCTCAAATCCCGAGTCAGTCACACCGACCTCTGCCTTCCATTTCAGCAATTCCAATATGCTACCCAGCTTTCTATGCCCATCTTCACAACCTGGGTACAACAATTTGTGGTGGTCCTCTAACATCTTGTCGAACTGCAACCTCTCCTTATCCGTGCCACAATCTCTTCTTGCATCAGAAATGGCCCGACGAAGATCATCATCAACAGGATCATCTGATGCATGTTCTTCACCTCCTTCTTCTTCATTGTCGTCCATTGCGGTATCAAAGCATTCAGAGAACATAGATCGGTACTGGTCATCATTATCTTCTTCCTCATCGCCGTCTTCCATCATAACCCCTTCTTCTCCGTGCTTGGTCCAAACATTATAGCTGGACATGAATCCAAACCGAAGCAGGTGGCTCTTAATGTCTCTTGAGCAAGAGTAATCCTTCTCGTTCTTACATTTTAGACATGGACAGCACATAAAACCTTGCTTCGACTTGTTGGCCTCGGCCACAAGCAGGAAAGAATTCACGCCCTCTCTGAAAGCGGGGGCACATCGGTTACCGTACATCCATGGATGACTCATCTGCATCATAAGTATAATTATATATGTATCAGATGCAATCACCTTGCTAAAATTAGTATTGTACGGACTATGCATATATATATAGTCGAGAAAATAGTTGCTAACCTTTTAGGATCAAAAAAAGGAGAAATCTTATCAAATAAAACCAAGTGGCATCCCTCTCACAAGCATTCCATCAAACACCTCTTGTGCACATGTAGAAAAAATGAGCTAGCATACACCTCCACCTTCACCACCAAGGAAAAAATGAGGTGGGGTGGGCTGGGCTTCTATATATATAGGCATGGCCCTTTTGTCGCGGGCCGTATTACGACCCGCGACAAAAGGGGTGCCGACAGGAGGCGCCAGCCCTCAGACCCCTTTTGTCGCGGGTCGTAATACGGCCCGCGCCAAAAGGGCGCGACAAAAGGACCTGCCCGCTCCACATGGTTTCGGGGCGACGTGGCCAGGCCATTTGTCGCGGGTGCATGCGCGCCCGCGACAAAAGGCTCCCACGGAAGCCCTGTTTTCCACTAGTGGTACAACGTAGTGCTTACCTTCCGTAGGACATAACAAATAGTTGTGTTGTGAGATGTACAATGTAGGTATACACTAAAAGGAAGTAAAAAATGCATACGTTTCAAATATAAAAACAATATTCATAATTCAGTCAAAATATATAACTTCATTACATAGAAGGATCGATGGTCCCTAATGCTATTGTAGCCTACTAGATGCCAGTGCATCCTAGTTATCTTGAAGCCGAGGCGACCATTTAGAGCGGCATACTTGATATCATCAAAACGCAATGGAAACTCAAACTTGTTGTCGCGCGCGCTGATGGAACTGTGATCCTTGTTCACAAGCTCTGTCCCAATGTAATGATCGCACAGAGCATACAAAAAATGAGGATAGTTGGTCGTCGGGTTCAGATCATCCTTTGGAGGTCGCGCGCCCTCAGACTGGCTTCAGTGTCGTAGTACTCAAGCATCTTCACATTGTTTCTGATAGCAGCGCCACGGAAGTTGATAGAATGATCGAGAAGGAATTCTCTTAGGGACTCCTGGACTGCATTAGCATGCACAATCTTGAAGATGAGGACCTCACTAGTAACTCCAAGTTTGGGGACGGCGACATGCTACCTCTCCTCCAGCGCAAGCTTCTTCTGGCTACCTGGCTTCGCGAGGGTGTACTCGCAGTCAGCCAAACACACTTGGTCGAAGCGGTGTTGAGGCATTGCTCGTTCATCCTCCGAATCCACTCTCAAGAGTAGTTGCACGGAGGGTGAAAGTCACATAGAAAGACATGTCCTGCTCTTAGAAACTTTACTCTCTAGAGGGTGGCACAAACACCATTGGAGCAGAGGCTTTGGTGAGCTGCCCAAAAACTACGTCAAATCTTGGATAACTTCACCATCGCCACGGGCGTCCAAATCAACTTCACTAAAACAACTTTCATACCAATCCATGTAACTAATGACACGTCAAACACCCTAGCAGCAACTCTACTCATTCCCGCAGACCTATCTAAGGCTTCCACTATCTCCAACCAAACTACATGTGTCGCCCTTCCAACCGTTCTTAGAACGGATAGATGTCTATCGGTTGGCATGCAACTCTGCTATCAAAAGGTGGCCGTCTAATCCTCCTATTTGATGTCATGGACAGCCCTACCTACATACTACATGGCATCCCTCCTCATTCCCCTTCTAATTATCGAGAGAATTGATATGAAAAGGAAGGCTTTTTTCTGGGTTGGTGAGGACAAGTGCTCTGGAGCGCAGTGCCTCGTGGCATGGGCTTGCACTCCCAAGGAAAATGGCAGTCTAGGGGTGAAAAATTTTCATGTTCAAAATGCTTGTCCGCTTGTGAAATTTTGTTACAAAACTCTGCACCAAGACAACACACCGTGGAAACTGTAGATCACCTCTCTATCACCATACATTATTAGCCACGGCCTAAACAACTCCTTCCTAGGTAAAGAATCTACAAAAACTTGAACACCGTCAGAGCCATCACACAATATATTGTCAAGGATGGTCTAAGCACCTTCTTTTTGGCTTGAAAGATGGCTACTCACAGAACCTATAGCACAAACACATCCAGCGCTTTTTTCACACCACCTTATGTCACATGCCCTAGTCAGTGATATTTTACGAGTATGGATTCAACATGGTCTTCGGAACAGACTAACCGAGGCGGTAGCTGCGGAGCTCGCCTCTCTCTTGCAGTTGTTCACGGCTTTCATCTAACACAATATATGGATACCATAGCAATGCTTGACAGTGATGGCTTCTCAACCAAAGCTGCATACAGGCTACTACAATCAGACGACTCAGCGGACACCTCAAGCTGCATATGGGCGTCGAGAGTGCTTCGCCGGGTTAAAATATTTGGCAGGCTTCTCCACCTCAACAGGCTCAACACCAGCGGAACCTGCACCAAACGACTATCATTGAATCCCCCTTCTGCCCCATATGTCCTATGACGGTGGAAGACCAGCTGCACCTATTCTTCGACTGCCTCGCCGCAAGGAGCGTCTGGCGCCAAGCTCAGCTCGACCCTCAAATCCAAGAAATCGCCGACATCTGCACACCACCATCCAACACCTCACCTCCCTCGTCAGTCTGGCCAACCGTGGCACTCACGATCCTCTGGAAAATCTAGGAATGTAGGAACGCCATGATCTTCAGAAACGAAGATAACACGGCCCAGTCTACCATATCCAATGTCATCTCCGACCTCTCCCTCTGGTTGTACCGTTTCAAAAACCCTTCTCAAAAGGAAGACGGCGTGTTGTGGCGTAATCACCTCTCTGCATGTAACTCTGAGCACTAAACCCTAAGGGAAAGTAATGAAATTCAGTTAGGGATTCTCTCCCACCCGGTGATTAATTTTTTTAAAAAGTTAGAGAAGCCGTATAATACAACCTTGGTTCTAATAAATAATGTTTATATTATTTTTAAAAATCAAATCATATAAATATGGATTAAATATTTACTAATAATCATTAACATGCAAAATATAAAATCCATATAGTTAGATACGCCATGAAATATATTTTACATGATATATACACTAGCAAAAGTGCCCCGTGCGTTGCACCGGAAGATCGAGAATCAAAATTTCGATGAAAAATATCGCAACAATCAAAAATAAATTCCCCACTTCGAAGGACTCACATAACCCTAAGCTTAATTTGGGCTTTAATATAAAATCTTTAATTTTTTTATTGGGTATATTTTTATTTTTTATTTTTTTATTTCATGTACTATTTTATACTCTTTTTAATATCAATATGTTCCATTTAAGTATAATAATCTGCCTATTTCTATCTCTCCCTCTTATCCTCATCTTTTTATCTCATGGTACATTTGTGAAGTTCAAAAAAAGATCGATATCCCAGGTCAGTTCGACTGACTGCCCACTATTAGTGATACTTATACATATGCCATAATGAGTATCAATAAAGATTACAAAAAATATCAACAACGAAATTGGTGCCCAAATTAAGAAAACTAAGTCAAATTAGGTTTAGAATTAGATGGATGTTTGGATGATGTTGCGGCTTCCGCAATGGGCGATGCACACGATGCAAATGCAGTTGCCGACCGCCGGGAGAAACCAACTTCGCATCCTCCCCCATGGCCGCCAGCCTTGTTCCTCGCCAGTAACTCACCCCCCTCTCATGTTCGCCTCTTCCCTCCCTCTCCGCCACTCCCTCGTTCACCCCCTACTCAACCATCGCCGTTGGTCCCTCCTCACCCTCAAGGAAGACGGCTGGCACCACAACGCCCTCGTCCGCCCTCGTGGAGTGGCGGTACCTAGCAACTTTGCTGATGGCATGACGTCCTGAACTTCCCATGGCCCTGCTCGTGGCCTCCTCTACCCCTCGTGGCCCCGCACATGGTCGGCTCCTCCCAAGGCCGAGGTCGCTGACATCCATCTCGTTGAACACGCCCGAAGCCGGCATACTCCCCTTCAACCTCCACCTCCGCCTACTAACCTTCTTGTCGGGCCATCGGTGGCCATAGGTGCTCCTAGGTGGAGCTGCTCCTAGTGCTACAAGCACCTCCATGCGTCGGCACCGCGTGTCTCCGGGAGTTTGCTGCCATAGGCATGTGGCGTTGCTACCGGCTATGGCCGGTTGCTACCTTAGGCCTACAACCTTTTTCTATCGGTGGAGGGCGGCCTTTTGGATTTCGAGCGTTGCTACTGGCGGTTCTAGGCGTTGCTGCCTTGGGTGGACGGAGTTGTTGTAACCTTGGACCGCGCTGTTGCCGGCTGCAGGTAATTTTTTGCTACAATTTTTTTATAGTTTTGCTACAATTACACAATATGTTTGCTACGTGGGGTCTCCGGCAAGGTCAATAGCACATTTTTTGCTACGAGCTCTCCGGCGAGTCTCGTTCGGCGAGCTCAACAATTTTTCTTTTATTTTGCGGGTGAACCATTTGTTATCACAGTGATGCAAAAACAAGTTTTTTTTTTTGCTACATGGAAAAAAGGACACATGTCAGCACGATAACCAGGAGGTTTGGAAATCACATTTCTCGGGATGCCTAATAGTGTCCTTTAAAACTGTGACGCACCTGTGTGCCCGGTGTTTGATCGACCTGGTCATATTAATGAGCATTTAGCTTCAAGAAAGTATAAGATTCAAAGAGCCAAACATCTTCGGTACCCTGAACTGCTGAAAACTTAGAGCATTTCCAGCCGCGTCCCCCAAAGCGTCCCCCAAACCTCGCCGGATTGAGCGTTTGGGGGACGTGTTTTGTTCGTGCCGCGTTTGGGGGACGTCGCTCCCCAGCCGCGTCCCCCAAGCGCCGCCCCCAAACATTAAAAATAAATTTTTTAACACATAAACCATTTATATCAAATGTAGCATATGAAAAAAATGTTTTCGAGGATTGTTTTCAAATTAAATTACAACAAACAATAAAACAAGTAATCAAATATAATAAAAAGGGCTAGATGATACATCAAGGTGCCACGGTATTTCCTTTGATCCTCCACAAATGCTCAACGAGATCAGCTTGAAGTTGCTCATGCACATTGCTGTCACGGATCTCTGCGTGCATGACGAGAAAATCAGCAAAATCTGCAGGCAACTCATGATCAACCTCCGCGAGAGGGCCTTGACACTCATAGGGACCAACATGTGACCTAACATGATTCTTGCGGTCATCCTCGATGATCATGTTGTGCATGATCACACAAGCCTGCATCACCTCCCACATTTGGTCGTGAGACCAGCTTAGAGCAGGGTACCGGACAATGGCAAATTGTGCTTGAAGCACACCAAATGCCCGCTCGACATCCTTCCTGCAAGCCTCCTGTCGTGTAGCAAAGTGAGAATTCTTCAGACCTGATGGATTCGAGATTGTTTTGACAAAATTGGCCCATTTTGGATATATACCATCGGCTAGATAATAGCCTTTGGTATATTGGTGGTCATTGATCTCATAGTTGCATGGTGGAGCATGCCCTTCCACTAGTCTGCTGAACACCGGAGACCGCTGCAACACGTTGATGTCATTGTGTGATCCCGCCATGCCAAAGAAAGAATGCCAAATCCACAGGTCATAATCTGCCACAGCTTCAAGCACCACACTGCAATATCCATGACGCCCTTTGTATATACCTTGCCAAGCAAACGGGCAGTTCTTCCATGCCCAATGCATGCAATCGATGCTTCCAAGCATTCCAGGAAATCCTCTGGCAGCATTTTGTGCCATGATCCTTGCAGTCTCTTCCTCAGTTGGCCCTCTCAAGTAGTATTTGCCAAACTTTCCCACCACAGCTCGGCAAAACTTGTACATGCACTCAATGGCAGTAGACTCACTCATGCGAAGGTAGTCGTCATGTGTATCGGTAGGTGCTCCGTATGCAAGCATCCTCATGGCGGCGGTGCACTTCTGAATGGATGAGAACCCGAGAACGCCTACAGCGTCGACCTTGAGCTTGAAGTAGGGGTCGAACTCTCGAACGCCGTGGAGGATATTCATGAACAGGCCCTTGCTCATCCTGTACCGGCGCCGAAAATTGTGCAGCATGGCATGCCCTCCATCCTCTGCCGGGGCTTCGACTTCCTTCTTCCCGGCCTTGATCCTCCGCGGCGCGGCCTCTTCCTCTTCTCCGCCTCAGCGTCAAGCATGTCCTGGAGGGACGCGATGATCAGCAAATGCTCCCGCAGGTCGTCGTCGAACGCTTGCTCGTCCTCCAGCAGCAGGGCAACCATCTCATCGTCGCTGTCCATGGCTAAAGCAAAATCAATGGTTAAAATTGCGCCGAGGCAGACGACGCAACAAACAGCGACCAATCGCGCCTACCTGGCAAGTCGTCGAGCACCTTCTGTGCGCGGAGGTGGGGCGGATTTGACGGCGCGTTCTGGGAGGCGCTGGCGACGCGGCGGCGGCACGACCGGCGGGAGCCCCAGCCGCGACAACGGTGCTGACTCGCAGCACAGATCAGACGCCCAAACGGCCGGGAAATCCAGCGGCGGCGGTGGGGTGGGAGGCGCGGGAAGGAAGGAGCGACGAGAAAAGAGGCGCGAACCAACGGTTTATGCAAATAGTCGCCGACATGTGGGAGCCCGCCTCGCTTTTCGTTGTGTCCGGCGTCCCCCGAGCGTCCCCTGTGGGACGGGGACGGGCTCGGGGCGCCGGACACCGTATCGGGCCGCGCCGGACAAAAATGGGCTTTGGGGGACGCGGCTGGAACGCTTTTTGTCCGGCGCGCCCCAAATCCCTTTGGGACGCTTTGGGGAACGTCGGAGATTCTCTTAGAGCATCTCCAGCCGCGTCCCCAAACCGTCCCCCAAACCGCGCCGGATTGAGCGTTTGGGGACGTGTTTTGTTCGTGCCGCGTTTGGGGGACGTCGCTCCCCAGCCGCGTCCCCCAAACGCCGCCCCCAAACATTAAAAGTATTTTTTTTGGCTAGAAAGAAACTATTTAATAATATTCAAATCGGTTGAACATAAACAAATTATATATAAAACTTCGAAAAAATATAATTAAATACATATAAACTATCTACTTCTTCTTCTTCGCTGATGGCCCCGCCTCGTCGTCGTCATCGCGGTGGCGCTTCCTGCTCGTCACCTCTTCCGAAGAGGCGGTGTCGGCGCTCGACGCGTCGTCGTCGCCGGTGCTCGTCGGCTGCGCCTTGGCCTTGGCCTTGGCGGCCTTGGCCTTGGCAGCCTTCGCCTTGGCCGCCTTCGCCTTCGCACGGGCCACCGCCGCCGCCGCGGCCTCGCTCTCTTCTTCCTCCTCCTCCCAGCCCAGCCATTCCTCCTCGCTGTCAACTGGCGGCGGGGAATCGTCGCCGCTGCTCGGCGTCCTGGCTTTGTCCCACCAATGGCGCCAGCCAGCAGGCTTTCCCTCGCTGGAGGTGTCGGACGGGAGCTGGGAGATGTAGCTCATCGTCGCTGGAGGTGTCGGATGGAGGCTTGGATGAATGACGGCGTACGTACGGGTCTTATTGAGCGCGGATGAACGGCGGCGCAGAAGTCGAAGAGAGCAGCGGTTGCTCTTCCGAGGAGTCGGCGCTCCATTCCGGCGGGGTTGGCGCGTCGTCGACGCGGTTGCCAATGCGACGGTTCCGCTTCCTGTCAACTGCACCGTCGCTACGTATGTGGCGGTTGAGCGTCCGAGCCGCTGACGGGTCGACCCCGCGCCTCCTCGCCTCTCATTTCGTTGTGTCCGGCGTGCCCGCTGTGGGACGGGGACGGGCTCGGGACGCCGGACACCGTATCAGGCCGCGCCGGACAAAAAAGCCTTTGGGACGCGCGCTGGGAACGTTTTATCCGGCGCCCAAATCTCTTTGGGAATGCTTTGGGGACGCGACTGGAGTCTTAACCAACCAGTAAAGAATTTACCGCATCGACAGCCATATGCTTTTCTGAAGGTGCCGAACTTAGAATATAACATGACAGGCTTGGCAATTTTGTCTGTCTACCCACGCAAACTACCTGCAAAATGTCTGTCTACCCACGCAAACTAATCTGCATTCTTCATAACTGAGTAATCCATATAATTTCCATTACCTGGACGATGCAACCGATGAACCGAATCCATACGCTCCCACACTGCCATTACGTTATTCATCTTCAATCTCCAGTCCTCAAATCCCAAATTGCTAGCAGGGAAACTACCGTTAACTACATCTGACGAGTGCCTGCTTTATTTTCGGACATAGAACCTGGCTTTGATCGCACGGTGTTTGAAGCAAAGAAGGTAAATTCCATTATCTTAAGAAATTTACACATTAGCACGTAATGTATTTGCGGTTAACCATCGTATGAATGAAAGTTTGAATGAAAATGGCTAGCTTTCATCTAAACCTAGCCTACTGACCGCCCGGCGGTGCGTTCGACGGCCCCGCCCCGGCGTCGCCTGCCCTCCGCCGCAGCTCTTGCTGCGCGCGCCGCCTCTCCGTGCGTAGGGCGGTGGCCAGACGCCGCTGCTCCAGCACCGCGTCGACGTCCGCCCTCCCCTGCTGCACCGCCTGGAGGGAGAGCTCGACGGCGCGACGAATCTGCGCCTCTTCGCGGGCACGGGCGTCGTCCTGGAGCTTCTTCTCCGACTCGAACGACTCGACGAGCGCGCGTTGCTGATCGGCCGTCTTCCGGCTCGTCGTCTCGTCGTCATCCTCCTCCACCTCGGTCTCCTCCTCCTCCGCCTCGGCCTCCTCCTCCTCCACATCCGTTGGCGCCTCCATCATCGCCGCCGCCAACGCGTCGGCCTCCGCCGCCAACTCGTCCGCCCGCCTCGCCCAGGCCGCCTCCGTTGCCGCCAGCGCCGCCTCCCGCTGCTGACGCTCCTCCGCCGCCAGCTGCTGCTGGCGCTCGATCGAGTCCCGCCGCCGGCGCTCGATCGCTTCCCGCCGTTCACGGTACAGCGTGTCCCGCTCCATGATGACCCACAAGTATAGGGGGTGTATCGTAGTATCTTCGATAAGTAAGAATGTAGATCCCAACGAGGAGCAGAAGGTGTTGACAGCAGTTTCGATGAAGGATTCACTGTAAATGCTCACAGACAAGTATTCAAGGGGTTTTGATGTAACAGATGAATAAAGTACGAGTAAGTAAAGTGCGAGAGAAATAATTGCAGCGAGTGGCCCAATCCTTTTTAGCACAAAGGACAAGCCGGTTTGTTTACTTATAATGACCAAACGTTCTTGAGGACACACGGGGATTTTAGTCTAGTGCTTTCGCTTCATACATCTAATTAATCTTCATTGTTTTGATAAGTGTTGTGTGGGTGAACCTATGCTAATGCACCGCCCTTCCTAGGACTAATACATACTTGTGATTATACCCCTTGCAAGCATCCGCAACTACAAGAAAGTAATTAAGATAAATCTAACCACAGCCTTAAACTCTGAGATCCTGCGATCCCTCTTTCATCGATATACCAAGGGCTCAGGTTTCTGTCACTCCGGCAACCCCGCAATTAGCAACCGAATACAAGATGCACTCCCTAGGCCCATAAATGGTGAAGTATCGTGTAGTCGACGTTCACACGACACCACTAGAAGAATGACACCACAACTTAAATATCATAACATTGAATATTACTCAACCATAGTTCACTACTAACATTTAGACTTCACCCATGTCCTCAAGAACTAAACGAACTACTCACGAGACATCATATGGAATACAATCAGAGGTGATATGATGATGAATAACAATCTGAACATAAACCCTGGTTCAATGGTTTCACTCAATAGCATCAATAACAAGTAGAAATCAACACCGGGAGAGTTTCCCTATCAAACAATCAAGATCCAACCCAAATCGTTACAGCGGTGACGAGGTGCAGCGGTGGTGATGGCGGTGTAGATGGTGGAGATGATGATGATGATGATGATGATGATGGAGATGATGTCCAGCTCGATGACGATGGCGATGGCGTCGATTTCCCCCTCCGGAGGGAATTTCCCCGTTCCTGCCCGCCGGAGAGCTCTTTTCTCTCTGGTGTTCTCCGCCCCGCAGAGGCGGCTGTAACTCTTCGTGAGGTACCCTGGTGGCTTAGGTTTTCGGGACGAAGGCATACGCGAAGAAAAGAAGGCGAGAGGGGATGTGGGCCCCCCTCCTCATAGGGCGGCGCGACCAGGCCTTGGGCCGCGCCGGCCTATGGGGTGGGCCCACCTCGGGTCCCCTCTTCTCCCCCTTCTGGCTCCCTCCGTCATCTGGAAAAATAGGAATTTACGTGTAATTTCCTTCCACAGTTGATCTTCCGAAATATTGCGTTCTGACGGTGCTTTTTCCAGCAGAATCCTGGCTCCGGCGCTTGATCCTCTAATAATCATGAAATATGCAAAATAGATGAAATAACATAAGTATTGTGTCCCAATATGAAATATATCAATGAATAACACAAATTATGATATAAAATAGTGATGCAAATTGGACGTATCAACTCCCCCCAAGCTTAGACCTCGCTTGTCCCCAAGCGAAACTGAGCTCGATAGACAAGACCACATGTTTATGGAGTGAAGAGTCGATAAATAAAATACGGACAAGAAGCATCATATTGATTCACACAAGACATTCTAGTAAACATTCTCTTCATATAACTCACCTTTAAATAAGTAAAGAGAAATCACAAGTAAAGGTGCATAGGAAATCATAAATGGTTATGGCAAACTTCGTTCTTGGTCAGAGAACTACTAACGGATTGTACTTATCTTCTAAACAAAGCTTTTATATTAGAATTTATATAGCAGGGCTTTCATTCTCAATCATAACAATCTCCTCATAATCATTGATAACTTTCAAAGTCATATTCATTCAGGTAAAATTTGTACTAAACAAGAAAGTATAAAGGACATGATTAGCTCAATCATAGCATAAATGGTTGGTTCACAACAACTCAATTGCTTGCTTAAGACAGAGGGAAATAGGTTTACTGACTCAACATAAAAGTAAAAGATAGGCCCTTCGCAGAGGGAAGCAGGGATTAAATCATGTGCTAGAGCTTTTCAAGTTTTGAAATCATATAAAGAACATAAAAGTAAGATTTTGAGCGGTGTTTGTTGTTGTCAACGAATGGTAGCGGGCACTCTAACCCCCTTGCCAAACGAACCTTCCAAGAGCGGCTCCCATGAGGGACGGCATCTCTACCAGCAAGGTAGATCATCCCCCTTCTCTTTTGTTTACACATGTATTTTAGTTTTATTATGGATGACACTCCCCCAACCTTGGCTTTCTCAATCCATGGCTAACCGAATCCTCGGGTGCCTTCCAACATTCACATACCATGGAGGAGTGTCTATTGCAAAATTAAGTTGCTTACTGATAAATCAGGGCAAAACATGTGAAGAGAATTATTAATGAAAGTTATTAATTGGGGCTGGGAACCCCGTTGCCAGCTCTTATTGCAAAATTATTGGATAAGCGGATGTGCCGCTAGTCCATTGGTGAAAGTCCGCCCAACAAGATTGAAAGATAAAACACCACATACTTTCTCATGAGCTATAAAACATTGACACAAATAAGGAGTAATATAATTTGAATTATTTAAAGGTAGCACATGAAGTATTTACTTGGAATGGCAGAAAATACCATGTAGTAGGTAGGTATGGTGGACACAAATGGCATAGGTTTGGTCTAAGGTTATGGATGTATGAGAAGCATTCCCTCTCAATACAGGTCTTTGGCTAGCAAGGTTTGATAGCAAGCATAAAGGTTGAAGGAAACAAACAAATATACATATGATAGAAACAATCATGCATCTTTCTCATAAGCACAAGCAATTTTAACTTCAGAATACTAAACTCATTAGCATAGAGATAATAGAGTAATATATCTAAGTGTATTTCTCTCTTCTATTTAAACATCAAGATGTTGTTGCTATTGACCAATGCTAAGTTTGCCAAAACCAAATAGATTTACTTAATACTCCCAAAGTGATATCAATACCAATGTCAAGAGTGATCATATAATAGAGATTGCAAACTAAAATAAGGTGTGCAAAAAGTAAATGATAAGACTTCTCATTAATATTCCATAACGATAACTCACACCAACGGATACATAGATAACCAACTAAGAGAGATACTTCCACATTGCAAACTATTCCATATGATAACTTCCCTACTCATGATATGACACTACTTGATAGTAAAAGGTAAAGGTAGTGATGATGTGATACCGCGGCACTCCCCCAAGCTTGGAACAAACCAAGGGGATGCCAATACCGATGATGAATTACTCCTTCGGTGATGATGGCGAATCCTTGCCATCATCAGACTTCCATGGAAGAGGCTCTCCATCAACAAAAGACATCTTGGTCTCCGGAAACCTGAAACTAGCAGCATGACTTATGCGCTTAAACCTGTTTTCATACTCACAGTTTTGATTATGAACGTCATAGAGTTGAGCTTGGAGTTTGTTGGTGGTGTCGTGAAGTGAGAAGATATCGTCCCACAACTTTGCAGTCTCCCTCTTGTGTCCATCAATGAGTTCAGACACAATCTTGTGAAAGATGTCCACTTCACGCTCAGCCATCTTCTTGTAGTTGAAGACCTCCTGTTCCAGTTTCTCCATCCTGTCTTCCAAGCTCCCTTCTCCTTTAGGACCCTGGACATCTTTGATCTGCAACTCTCCATCTACGAGCAGCAATTCTTTGGGGTGCATCTTCAGCTCGTTCATGTACGGGTTGACGACGTCCTCGAAGAAGCTGTCCCTCTGAGTTCCCGACGAAGACATGGTGGATCTAGATCCGAAGTAGATCCTGGCAGAAAACAGCTCGAAACAAAACACGACGAGAAAACGATATACGGACCTCCAGGGGTCCGGGGGATTATATAGCAAATATTTTTACAACAAACGGAAAGTACCAGGTCGAACCAGAGTCGGAAAGGGGCGACGAGGCGGTGTCCTCATAGGGCGGCGCGGCCAGGCTGGGGCCCGCGCGGCCTATGGGGGCACGCCCTCGTGCGTCTCCTCCACTCCATTTCGATCTCGTAATTTTTCATATTTTCCAAAAATAGCAAAAACATTGTTCGGAAAGCTAAACGCGGACTTTTATTACCTCTACTGTTACCTATTCAAAGTTGAGTTCTGGCGGACTGTCAATTTGTCCTTTGATGAAAGCCTCCGGTGTTTCCACTTGAATAATATCAACATCAATATTATAAGAATCACCAGAAATATAATGCTTGAGTCTTTGTCCATTCACTACTTGTGTGGCGTTGCCTTCCAAAGAGCTAATTTTTATTGCTCCTGAACGATATACCTCCTCAATAACATATGGTCCTTACCATTTTGAGAGTAATTTCCCTGCAAAGAGTCTAAGACGAGACCGATACAATAGGACTTTGTCCCCAACATTAAATTCTCTTTTAATAATTCTTCTATCATGCCATTTCTTAACTTTTTATTTAAAGAGTTTAGCATTTTCATAAGCTTCACTTCTCCATTCATCTAGAGAACTTAATTGCAGCAACCTCTTATTACCGGCTAGTTTTGGATCTTTATTTAGTTCTCTAACAGCCCAATAAGCTTTGTGCTCTAGTTCTAAAGGTAAATGACAAGCTTTTCCATAAACCATTTTATACGGTGACATACCCATGGGATTTTTATAAGCAGTTCTATAAGACCATAGTGCTTCCTTCAATTTACTAGCCCAATTCTTTCTAGATTTATTAACGGTCTTTCCCAAAATAGATTTAATCTCTCTATTTGATAATTCTACTTGACCACTAGTTTGAGGGTGATAAGCGGAAGCAATTCTATGATTAATACCATACTTAGCAAGAGTTTTTCTAAAACCTCCATGAATAAAATGAGAACCTCCATCAGTCATAATATATCTAGGTACTCCAAATCTAGGAAAAATAATATCTAAAAGCATTTTTAAAGAGGTCTCACCATCAGCACTTTTTGTGGGTATAGCTTCTACCCATTTAGTAACATAATCAACAGCGACAAGTATATGAGTGTTACCTTCTGAAGAAGGGAAAGGACCCATGAAGTCGAATCCCCAACAATCGAATGGTTCAATAACAAGAGTATAATTCATAGGCATTTCATTGCGTCTAGAGATATTACCAACTCTTTGACATTCATCACAAGATAAGATAAACTTCCTTGCATCTTTGAAAAGTGTTGGCCAATAAAAACCTGATTGTAGAACCTTTTGTGCGGTTCTATCTCCAGCGTGATGTCCTCCATAAACACTACCATGACATTTACTCAATATCTCCTGTTGTTCATATTCAGGGACACATCTTCGCATAATACCATCTACTCCTTCTTTATATAAGTGTGGGTCATCCCAAAAATAATGCCTCAAGTCATAAAAGAATTTCCTCCTTTGCTGAGCTGAAAAGGTTGGAGGGAAGTACTTGGATACAATAAAGTTAGCATAATCAGCATACCAAGGGCTATCTCGCGAGTTCACCTTTATTACAGCCAATTGTTCATTTGGAAAACTATCATTAACAGGAACAGGATCATAAGCAATATTTTCCAATCTAGACAAATTATCAGCAACAGGATTATCAGCACCTTTCCTATCTATAATATGTAAATCAAATTCTTGCAAAAGAAGTACCCATCTAATAAGCCTTGGCTTAGCATCTTTCTTTGTCATAAGGTATCTAATTGCAGCATGATCAGTATGAATCGTGACTTTTGAATCAACAATATAGGGTCTAAACTTGTCACAAGCAAAGACTACAGCTAACAATTCCTTTTCAGTTGTAGCATAATTTCTTTGAGCAGCATCAAGAGTCTTACTAGCATAATGAATAACATTTAATTTTTTATCTACTCGCTGTCCAAGAACAGCGCCTACAGCAAAATCACTAGCATCACACATAATTTCAAAAGGCAAATTCCAATCAGGAGGTTCAACTACAGGAGCAGTTGTTAAGGCTTTCTTTAGAGTTTCAAAAGCTTCCTTACAATCATCATCAAAAACAAAAGGTACATCTTTTTGAAGAAGATTAGTAAGAGGCTTTGAAATCTTGGAGAAATCTTTAATAAATCTCCTATAAAACCCAGCATGACCAAGAACACTACGAATACCTTTAACATCCCTCGGATAGGGCATCTTCTCAATTGCTTCAACTTTAGCTCTATCAACTTCAATAACTCTCTCGGAAATTTTATGTCCCAATACAATTCCTTCATTAACCATAAAGTGGCATTTCTCCCAATTAAGAACAAGGTTAGTTTCTTCACATCTCTGCAAAACTTTATCGAGGTTTCGCAAGCAATTATCAAAAGAATTCTCATAGACAGAAAAATCATCCATGAACACCTCTACAATACTCTCGCAAAAGCCATGAAAAATAGCAGACATGCATCTTTGAAAAGTAGCAGGAGCATTACATAAACCAAAAGGCATACGCCTATAAGCATAAGTTCCATAAGGACAAGTGAAAGTGGTTTTCTCTTGATCTTTAGTTTTAACAGCAATTTGTGAAAACCCGAATAACCATCAAGAAAGCAAAAATGAGTATTTTTAGACAACCTTTCTAACATTTGATCAATAAATGGTAAAGGGTAATGATCTTTCTTAGTAACTTTATTAACTTTTCGAAAATCAATGCACATTCTATATCCTACAACTACTCTTTGAGGGATGAGCTCATCATTATCATTAGGCACAACAGTCATTCCTCCTTTCTTAGGAACACAATGCACAGGACTAACCCATCTACTATCAGCAATAGGATATATAATACCTGCTTCAAGAAGTTTTAATACCTCATTCCTTACCACCTCCTTCATTTTCGGAATTAGACGACGTTGATGTTCAACAACAGGCTTTGCATCATCTTCCATATTGATAGCATGTTGGCAAATAGAAGGAGAAATCCCCTTCAAATCATCAAGAGTGTAACCAATAGCTCCTCGGTGTTTCTTCAATATTTCCAATAACCTTTCTTCCTCAATCTCTGAAAGCTTAGAACTAATAATAACAGGATATATTTTCTTATCATCAATATGAGCATATTTAAGATTATCAGGTAAAGGCTTTAAATCGAAAACATGATCTTCCTTTGGTGGCGGTGTTGTACCCAAATCTTCCACCGGTAAATCATGCTTGAGAATAGGTTGGCGAAGAAAAATTTCCTCAAGCTCATCTCTTTCTTTCCTAAAAACTTCACTCTCGCTATTCTCCAAATGTTGCTGCAAAGGATTATTAGGAACAAGAACAATAGATGCACACTGCTCCATTTTAAAATCATTACTAGGCAAATCAGCTTTATAAGGAGTTTTGGTAAATTTAGAGAAGTTAAACTCATAAGATTCACAAGCAAATTTAGTCAAAATTTTCTCTTTCTTGCAATCTATAATAGCTCCACAAGTATTTAGAAAAGGTCTACCAAAAATGATAGGACAATAATCACTAGCAGCAGAACCAAGTACCAAAAAGTCAGCAGGATATTTAATCTTACCACATAGAACTTCCACATCTCGAACAATACCAATTGGGGAAATAGTTTCTCTATTAGCCAGCTGAATAACCACATTAATATCTTCAAGTTCACAAGAATAAATTTCGTGCATAATCTCCGTGTAAAGCTCATAAGGAATAGCGCTAATACTTGCACCAATATCACATAAACCATAATAGCAATGATCACCAATTCTAACAGATAGCATAGGAACACTAACTTGTTTGGGTTTATTAGGATGTGAAACAATATTAGAAGCATCTTCACAGAAAATAATATGACCATCCTCCACATTTTCAGTCACAAGATCTTTGACTATTGCAACAGCAGGTTCAACCTTAATTTGTTCTTCAAGTTCTATAGGTTTCTTTTCACTTTTATTAACCACACTAGATATAACGGAGTACTCTTTCATTTTAGCAGGAAAGGAGTTTTTTCAATATAAGCTTCAGGAATAACATTATCAACAGTTCAATCACTACACATTTGTTTACAGATGAATCAATTTTATCTTTATACGGTTCATGATACTTATCAAAATTCTTCTTAGGCAATTCATAATGAGAGGCAAAAGCTTTGTAAAGATTTGCAACAACTTGGGAATCAAGACCATAAGTAGCACTCATATTACGAAATTTATCAGTATCCATAAAAGCTTCAATGCATTTATAATCAAAGATTATACCTGACTCTCTATCTTTGTCGTTCTCCCATCCTTCAGTATTCTCCTGGATCCGATCAAGAAGGTCCCTTTTAAACTCTTCTTTGTTGCGTGTAAATGATCCAGAACAAGAAGTATCCAGCAAGGTCTTGTCTTGAAAAGAAAGTCTTGCATATAAATTATCAATAATAACATTACCAGGAAGCTCATGAATGGGGCATTTGAGCATTAAAGACTTCAATCTCCCCCAAGCTTGGGCAATACTCTCTCCATCATGAGGCCAGAAATTATATATGCAGTTCCGATCCTTGTGAATTTCACTTGGAGGATAAAATTTGGAATAAAATAAAGGCACAATGTCCTCCCAATCAAGAGAATCCCTATTCTTCAGCAATTTATACCAGTGCGCCGCTTTACCAGACAGCGATATAGAGAATAGTTTCTTTCTAACTTCATCCATAGTAATACCTGCACATTTGAATAACCCGCATAATTCATGTAAAAACAGTAAATGATCACCAGGATGAACGGTTCCATCCCCTTCATAGCGGTTATCCATAACACGTTCAATAATTTTCATAGGTATTTTATATGGTATTACTTCCTCACCTGGCGCTTCATCCACTACCGTTGCAGTAGTAGTAGATTTCCAAAATAGAAATTGAAGAGAAGATCTCTCCATAATGACTTATAGCAGCAGGCAGAAATAAAATCAGCACAAACAGTAAAGGTTTTCCTTACCAATTCCACTTACCAATAGCGCTTCACTCCCCGGCAACGGCGCCAGAAAATAGTCTTGATGACCCACAAGTATAGGGGGTGTATCGTAGTATCTTCGATAAGTAAGATCGAGTCCCGCCGCCGGCGCTCGATCGCTTCCCGCCGTTCACGGTACAGCGTGTCCCGCTCCATGATGACCCACAAGTATAGGGGGTGTATCGTAGTATCTTCGATAAGTAAGAATGTCGATCCCAACGAGGAGCAGAAGGTGTTGACAGCAGTTTCGATGAAGGATTCACTGTAAATGCTCACAGACAAGTATTCAAGGGGTTTTGATGTAAGATGAATAAAGTACGAGTAAGTAAAGTGCGAGAGAAATAATTGCAGCGAGTGGCCCAATCCTTTTTAGCACAAAGGACAAGCCGGTTTGTTTACTTATAATGACCAAACGTTCTTGAGGACACACGGGGATTTTAGTCTAGTGCTTTCGCTTCATACAACTAATTAATCTTCATTGTTTTGATAAGTGTTGTGTGGGTGAACCTATGCTAATGCACCGCCCTTCCTAGGACTAATACATACTTGTGATTATACCCCTTGCAAGCATCCGCAACTACAAGAAAGTAATTAAGATAAATCTAACCACAGCCTTAAACTCTGAGATCCTGCGATCCCTCTTTCATCGATATACCAACGGGGGCTCAGGTTTCTGTCACTCCGGCAACCCCGCAATTAGCAACCGAATACAAGATGCACTCCCCTAGGCCCATAAATGGTGAAGTATCGTGTAGTCGACGTTCACACGACACCACTAGAAGAATGACACCACAACTTAAATATCATAACATTGAATATTACTCAACCATAGTTCACTACTAACATTTAGACTTCACCCATGTCCTCAAAAACTAAACGAACTACTCACGAGACATCATATGGAATACAATCAGAGGTGATATGATGATGAATAACAATCTGAACATAAACCCTGGTTCAATGGTTTCACTCAATAGCATCAATAACAAGTAGAAATCAACACCGGGAGAGTTTCCCCTATCAAACAATCAAGATCCAACCCAAATCGTTACAGCGGTGACGAGGTGCAGCGGTGGTGATGGCGGTGTAGATGGTGGAGATGATGATGATGATGATGGAGATGATGTCCAGCTCGATGACGATGGCGATGGCGTCGATTTCCCCCTCCGGGAGGGAATTTCCCGGCGGATTCATGCCCGCCGGCTCTTTTCTCTCTCGGTGTTCTCCGCCCCGCAGGCGGCTGTAACTCTTCGTGAGGTACCCTCTGTGGCTTAGGTTTTCGGGACGAAGGCATACGCGAAGAAAAGAAGGCGAGAGGGGCTGTGGGCCCCCCTCCTCATAGGGCGGCGCGACCAGGCCTTGGGCCGCGCCGGCCTATGGCCGCGCCGGCCTATGGGGTGGGCCCACCTCGGGTCCCCTCTTCTCCCCCTTCTGGCTCCCTCCGTCATCTGGAAAAATAGGAATTTACGTGTAATTTCCTTCCACAGTTGATCTTCCGAAATATTACGTTCGACGGTGCTTTTTCCAGCAGAATCCTGGCTCCGGCGCTCCTCTAATAATCATGAAATATGCAAAATAGATGAAATAACATAAGTATTGTGTCCCAATATGAAATATATCAATGAATAACAGCAAATTATGATATAAAATAGTGATGCAAATTGGACGTATCACTCCACCTGGCGGCGGAGGTCATCAGCCCACCGCTGCTCCATCACCTCCGTCCGGCGCCGTCGCATCTCTTCGGCGTCGAGGCGGCGACCGCATTGTTGGTGCCCGCCGTCGTCTGCTCGTGCCACGCTGCTGCAATCGCGGCCTCGTCAGCTGCGGAGGCAGGGCGTAGAACGCCGCTAGATCCGCCGCGTGCGCCGCCTCACGCCGCTGGCGGGCCTCCTCCTCGAGTACCTCCCGCCGCTGCTGACGAGAGCCAGGCCAAAGCGGCGTCCCTCGCCGCCGCCGCTCATCCCGGGCGGCGCGGTCGATGTCGACCTGCAGATCCGGGACTGGAAGTGGAGGAGACGGCGGTGGAGGGAACTGGCCAGCGCCGGGGCAGTTCGCCATTGCCACTGGTGGTGGAGGAGACGGCGGTGGAGCGACGAGGGCTGTGTTTGTTGCCGGCGGCTGTGGTGGCTACCAATTACGCCGGGAGGCCTTTTATAGACGCCGGCGTCGGGAAGAAAGCGCGGGAAGAGAGCGAGAAGAGACGGGAAGATCGCGCGGGAACGGGTGGTGGCGTGCGAACGCCGGCGACACGTGGAGTCTACGCAGCATCGACGGGACGTCTCGCCTGCCCCTCCGTCGCCATTAAGGCAAAGATGCCGTCGCGCGATTAACTTCCGATGCGAGGTAGGCGACGGTTAGGTCCAAACTTGAATGAGTCGCTGACGGGTCGGCCCCGCCACTCCCGCCTCGCTTTCGTTGTGTCGGCGTGCCCGGCGTCCCCCGTGGGACGGGACGGGCTCGGGCGCCGGACAGCGTATTGGGCCGCGCCGGACAAAAATGGGCTTTGGGGACGCGGCTGGAACGCATTTTCTGTCTGGCGCGCCCCAAATTGCTTTGGGGGACGTGACTGGAGATGCTCTAAGGCTGGTTCGGCGTGAGCGTGACGCTACAATTCAACAGCGGAGCTGGGCATCCCTCCCGCTAGTAGCCGCCCTCCTCCTCCCTTTAGGCGCCCCCTCGTCGCCCTCCGGGATAGAGCCATCCGCCGGCGCTGGCGCCCCTGCTAGTAGTCGGCCGTTGAAGAGGCAGATCAGGTCGGGGCGGGCAGTCAAATCAGAGACGTTGAAGATGGGTACTCAGCCGCGGGAGGGACCGGCGACGGGTGCTTCCTTTCGTCCGGCCGAGGAGGTAGCCGCTGCTCGCCGGAGATCGAGGGGTGGCGGTTGGTAAGTCTGGTCGCTGGGAAGAAAAAATAAATCGGAATCGGTACGGTGGCATTTGCCGTATTAAGGAAATTGGTGGAGGGTAAAACAGTCTTAGAAAAAGTTGGACGAACGACCGAGAAAAAACCCTTTTCCCTTTATTATTAGGTAATAGATATACATATAATATAATAGTTGTTGATAGAATTTTATAACAGTTTGATCAAACTTTATTTGACTTTTGAAAACAATATAATGCTTAGTCAGTAGAACGGAGGAAGTATGTCTAATATGAATGCACTACCTTTGTTTCAAAACATAGGCCTTATATTTTAGGATGAAGATAATATCTAAGCTGCGTGAGTTCATTAGGTCCAAAGAAATTAATTAAGTATAGTGTGTGATCACTTCAGAGAGCTTGCATCTGGTGCACTCTTTCTGTTTCGGATTATAAGACCAGAGAGTCAATTGTCGACGATGCAAAAAATTATAACTCCCTCATTATTTCCTGCACGCACCAGCAATTTAAATGCATGAGAGAAGAAAGAGAGAAAAGAAACATACCTTAAAAATGTGAACAACAAATATGACCAGCCTTATAATTTTTAACAATTTTTAAAAGCTCTAGTCTTGTACAACCGAACGGAGCGAGTAAGTTCATATGTGCATTGCGCACGTGGACGGCGATCGATCTGCTCGTAACCGGAGAAAAGTTATCGCGCGGGGGTTCACATTGATCGCATACCGTAGGAGGTCGTGGGTTCGCACTAAGGGCATCGGCGCTGCATCTGCGCGAACAAAAAACGCGCTCCAGCGGCTAGACGCAAATGTCCGCAGCGTTCGTCTGACGCAAACATGGATCAAATATACGGCAACAATATATCGCACGGATACCGTCCGCACGTACGTTTTCGTCGGTTTGGACTGCATTGCCTCTTCTCTCTCCTCTTTAATGTAGGGTAGGCCCATGTGTGCTGGCTACTTCCCACCACACAAATAATCTTTCTCTCTCTCCTCCCTTAATGAGTGCATGACGGCTCTTTTTGTCAAAAAAATGCATCTCTACCGCTGAAGAAGGGGTAGACGTATGCAGACATGTAACCACTTTTTGTGTTCGTGTCCGACGCAAACGAACATAAAAATACATCGCCCCATGCCTAATCGCACAATTTACATTGTTTCCATGCCCCGACACTAGGAGCAGGAAAGAGCTAGTACTAGGGTCTCTATCGATTTGTGTTGGAGCCGTGGAGGGAGGAAGAAAGTTCAAGGATGGTTCGAAAAACTGGTGTCAGTGTCAGGTCCCCAGCATAGCCTCCGGATGAGTCGGAGAACGCTTGCTTTGATTGGCACGGGCTGCCGGATGAGTAGGTACGGCCAAGTCGTTGCAGCGGGAGGAGGCAACAGGAAAAATGTCGGCCGCGCAACAGTCGTCCATCACTCCGCGAGGTCCGTCCGGTCAAACCCTGCCGGTCGATATCGATCGCCGATGAACGCTTGAATGGATGGATACCCCTGTATGCTGTCGGTGTCGCCGGGGGAACGCGAGCTCATGTATCGATCAGTACGCAGACGTTTCCATGTCTACATAGAGCAGGTTCACTAGAAAAGTCCTTGGCTGCTTGGAAGTAGACATCAAATTCCTTGGACTGGCAGTTAATTCTTTTGAACTACCAGTTAGTCCTGCAGGACGCATCAACGTCAAAACACCTCCTCCGGCCTAAACACTCGTGTACGTAAACGCATACGTCTAAACCAGCCCTAAACAGTACGAAAACAGTGTCCACACGAGCAATGGCGACACGGCACAGCCCGACGAAACCGCTGGGGACAAAAAATATCTGCCTCGCCAAAGAAGGGTAACTATCAAACAATGTCTCGCTATTCCTAGGAACAAGGAGAACCAGAGAAGTGCACGCAAGACAGTACCACCGCTCTGTTACTTGAGCGTAACAACGCCACACAATGCCATAGCCACGTTTTTTTAATGAGGCACAGTACAAGCCCCTTTGATTTTTCTTTTTTATATCTTTTTTTTTATAGACTAAGGGCATCTCCAACGGACAGACGCATTTCGGACATCCGGAATGTCCGATTATGTCCGTTTGCGTTGGTCTGCGGACGCCATATGCGGCCCAGGGCGATCGTTTACGTCGGGGTATCTCCAGAGGTGCGGACGCATTCTTTTAGCTGAGACAACGTCAAGGTTGTTAATGGCAGTTAACGTCCCGTCGAGGCCTACCGTCGGCGATTACCGATTCCCGCGCGACGACGGCCGTTCCCGCGCTTGCCCAATACATTGCCAAGTTTCGCAGGCGTTTCGTGCGCAGAAAACGACCTGCGCGGCAACGCCGTTTCCCGTCCCTCCGTGGCTATATATGGTGGACACCGGCGGCCCCATCCGCGGACGCCGTCATCCACGACATCGCCGCCGCCGACGACGATGTCATACCCAACCGCTTCGACTGCGGTGGCGATCAGTTTCTTCTAGTCGCGTCCTTTGAGACCCTAGTTGGGGACGCCATGCGCCGTCAGGCTTGGGCAGCGGAGGAAGCCCATATGCGGTCGCCATGGCTCGAGGGTACATGTGCTCCGACTGGATTCGCTCCAGCGGAGGGGCCTTCTCCGCGTGGGTCGAGCGGCGGCCGGAGGGCGCGGGCGCCATCGCCGCCGGGCGAAGAGGTGGCGGGGCGGCTAGGGACAGGGCCACTTCCCGCCCGGCGCGGCGTGCGGCGGCGGACGCGGGCGGCCTAGGCGGACGAGCGGCGGCGGCGGAGGCGACAGCGAGGCGCGGCGCGGAGAGCGGCCAACTCTATGGGACTCCTCTCTCGCCGAGGCCCTCGAATGCCGGAAGAGGCGTGACGAGATATCCGATCACCGGTGTGTGCGGCACGCGGGTGCGTGAAGCGCTCCCGCTTCGATGACCGCTGGTCCCTCCGGCGGCAGGTAGGCCGCGCGATGCGAGTAACCCAGGCCGTGGTAGGCCGCGCGGCGAGTAGGTACGGCCGTTGTAGTTTTAGGTTAACTCGACTAACCATCTCTGCAAAGAACTAAAGATGGTCCTTTTGGCTAATCAATAGTAATGAAGAAATATTTTGGTTACCTAGTCACTACCGACCAGGCCCGGATGCAACCAACGCAGACATTTTCCGCGGCCACGCACCGCGGACGGTCACTTTGCGTCGCTCCACTTAAGCAGGACCCAGACGCATTTTCGGCCACGACGGACGCAAATAGTCGCTGGCGTCCGTTTGCGTCGCTCCGTTGGAGATGCCCTAAGAGAATTTGAAAGTTTGGGCACATGGTCCGACCTCTTTGAGGTGCCGTCACCGTTCTATTGTATGCCATGACCGCAGAAAATCAATTCGGCTCCCGGGTGCGTATGATCCCTCTACCATCAAAACATATTTCCAAGTGTTAAAAAATTTTGACAAAAAAATTTACATGTACATCTCCATAATATATGTGTATTTGTCAAGTTTCACGAAAAAATGATATTTTTTATAGTCTAAGCGAAAAAGAGAAAATTTATCTTGTGACAAGTCTTTGTTTCAGCACCGAATTTTGTCTTTTTTACACACGCCACATGACATGTCGATTTTTCCTGAAACGACTTTGTAAGCGTGTAGCACATGAAGATGTACGTGCAAAATTTTTGTTTCAATTTTTTTGACATTTTAAAATGTGCCTAACATGTATTTCAAAATAAAGGGAGCATACGCTCCCATGTGCCAAAACATCATTCCCGCCATGACCGAACCTACTTTGACGACATGACACAACCTAACAAAACTGCAACGGACACACAGAATATATGGCTCAACAAAGAAGGAAAGAACTATGTCCCGCCATCTTAAGAAAAAGAGGAGTCCCGAGAAATGTTGTATTTAAAAAAAAGTTAACCAAAGTTAATGAAATATAACTTCAGATAAAATCTAAAGCGGAAATTCAATTCGGCTCTTGGGTGCATATGCTCCCTCCACCCAAAAAATCTAAAGTTAATTTTTAATTACATCTCGACAATCTATGTGCGTTCGTGCAGTTTTGTGAAAAACCGATATTTTTTGTGATCGATGTAAAAAAGACAAAACAAGTCTCACAAAATGCCTTATTTTTAGCACTAAATTTTGTCCTTTTTACACAGCTCAAACTACAAGTTGATTTTTCATGGAAAGACTTTGTGCGTATTTAGCATGTTAAGATGTACACGTGAATTTTTCGTTTGGAATTTTTAACATTTCAAAATGTATCAAAGTTACAGTTCAAACTAAAGAGAGCATATGCACCTAGGAGCCAAAACACTACTCAACGTTATTACTTCCTTTGTCTAAAAATAGATATCTGAGCGTGAAGATACATCTAGATTTTGATAAATTCCAAACGTCTATACTATTTATAAATAGAGGCAGTATTATTTTATAAACGGACGTAGTAGCCACTGGCCATAAGGAAACTAGTGATCCCATGTCAGTATACAGGAAGTTTATCGGTACGCATACCTTTTCCTCGCTAGGTATGTACATGTTGAATAGAAAAGTCAATCTTAGCTTGAACATACTCGCTACGGATGTTATTTCAATAAAGGAAATATATTAATATGGAAAATGATCCAATCCCCCCGGGGGATCACGCGCTAGCTAACCTCCTGGTGCCCGTCTGTTCGATTGAACCGATCATGCGACCTGCCTTCCGCCACGTCGCACCGCCCTTACAGGAAAAAAAAAAGTCCAGTAGCCTTATCCTCTCCTCCCAGGACTCCATCTTCTCCACCTCCACCGAACGCTCGTTCCTCCCCCATTCTTCTCCGCAGCTCCTCCACGCACATCACCGCAGCTCCGGCCACGCACGCTGCAGCCGCAGCCTCACGTGCCTCCCTCGTGCGGCCTCGCCGCCGTGAGCCATCAGAGGAGCCCCGTAGCGAGAGCGGCTGCCACGGATCCCAGCCTCGACGGCGACGCCGCCTCCCCATCCCGACGCTGCGGTGGAGCTTCTCGGGGCGGGCGTGACGGCGAAGAAGTAGCTTGGGGATGGGGCCTGCCGGCGGAGCAGCATGGGGACGGAGGAGCAAACGGAGGGGAGGGGGCGCTGACGGTGGAGTAGCTCAGGCGGGCGCGCCGGCAAAGAAGCATCCCGGGGTGGGGCGCACCGGAAGAGGAGCAGCACGGGGGGGGGGGGAGGAACAAGCCGCAGGCGGTGCGTTGGTGGAGGAGCTAGGCGGCTGCGCATTGGTTTGGGGCGTGGTGGTCAACGGCGGTTATTGCATCTCCGTTTGAGGCCATGAAGGAGGGTCAAGATGAAGTAGAAGGAAGCTCAGAGTGTTGCTACCTTGAGCACTTGATGTTGCTACCGCTGGAGGCCGGCTTTGCTACCCTGGTTGTCCGGTGTTGCTCGCAGCGAAGGATGGTTTTGCTACCTTAGGCATTGAGCGTTGCTAACAGCCGAGGATGGCTTTTGCTACAAGTGGAGGACTTTGCTACCGACTGTCCTTTCGGTGGACTGAGTTGGAGTTGATGTAACCTTAGGCGGCATTGGTGCCGGCTCCAGCAGGTCCCTGATTTTGTAGATTTGTAACATAGAAATATTTTTTTGCTACAACTTTTCTGTGATTTTGCTACAATTGCATAGTATGTTTGCTACGGGATCTCGGGCAAGGTCTCCGTCGGTCTCTCTGAATATATTGGTTTTTTGCTACAGTAGCACAAACATTTTGCTATAAGTCTCTAGCGAGGTCTCCGGCGATGTCCCGGTGAGGTTTCCGGCGAGCTCGGTCTGTTTCTTTTGTTTCGTGAACGATATTGGATTTTTCTTGCTACCCGGCAGCAAAAAGGACACGTGTCAGCATGTGAAGCAGGAGGCTGGGAAATCAAATCCCCGGGAGATTCCTAGCGCTGTCCTATTAATATCGAAAGATACCAATTACACGAGCCTCTACAACAACGCCCTACCCTAATGGCAGTACGGATGCACACAGCCAAAAAAGAGTAAAGAAAACTAAGAAATAAAAGTCCCGCTATAGCCTTCTAGACCTAGCAACAGCAATACAACCACCACCGTGACAACACCTGAAGTACAGACTCTCCAAAAGCGACGTCTCCAAGAAGGAAACAGTGCACCAGCGCCGTCGTCGCCCGACCAAATGTCTTAGGTTTTCACCCTAAAGATATTCCCCACTTTCAAAACAATCCCTCCAACAAGAACATTGCCAGGAATAACCAGCTAAGGCCAGACCTTGGGTTTTCACCCTGAGAGGTAAGACTCTGAACTTCCCCTGTGCTGCCGCCCCCACATGCATACCACTGTTGCATGCCCGGAACGCCAAGAAAATCCCTCAGCATCACGTTGACTCGAACTTTCTTTAGCCAGTCCACCAATCCCGCCTTCATGATATTCCTTCTTCTGACTTCACCATGGACCAAAAAGTCACCTGATGTCAGCACAGAATATAGCTTCGCGACGCTCCCTCCAGAACCAAACGGTCGGAATAAAAACATGGGTGCGCGCTACCGAATACCACCCGATCCAGCAAACTGCAGGCAAAATATGCACTGATCCATTCGCCAGCGGAGCTTTCCGGAACTCATCTCTCCAGCCAGATCAAAGCAAACTGACCTTCGGTAGATCTTCATCTTCGCTTGCGAGAAACCCGAGGACCGCCACCAAAAACAAAGCAAGACCAGCAGCCCCCACGCCGCCAGTCCCTCCTGCCGGATCACCAAGGAAGTGGACGACGACGCGGATCATGCGTACCACCGCTGAACCGTCACCGGGGCGGAGGCCGCCACCGCTCCACCGAATCCTCCATGGCTACCGACGGAGAGCATCAGGCCCCGGCCAAGTAGCCGTGCCACCCGGCTTCCTCCACCGGTGCTTCATCACCTCCCATGGAACGCCACCGTGGAAACCCTCTCCTCCCCCTCGTCGTTTGACGGAAGGGGCGCCGCCACCGCCGCCGTGGCCGAGGCCGGGGCCGGGGATGTGGCCGAGGCCGGGGCCGGAGCCGGGGCCAAGGCCAGGGCCGGGGCCGGGGACGAGGCCGGCATAGCAGCGGCGGCTGAGGTGCGGCGGTCCGGGGGTGGGCAGATCCTCCGCCGCCGCCCTCGAGGGGTCGGGAGAGGAGGAGGCGGCGCTAGGTTAGGAGAGGAGGAGGTGTCCACTCGCTACGGATGTACACCCAATTATTTTCTTTGGACTTGCAATTGTATGTACACTCAATTATTTTCTTTGGACTGACAATTAATTCTTTGAACATCCAATTAATGCAAGTTTGCAGCTAAATGATGACCCACAAGTATAGGGGATCGTAACGGTCTTCGAGGGAAGTATTACCCAATTTATTGATTCGACACAAGGGGAGACAAAGAATACTTGTAAGCCTTAACAGCGGAGTTGTCAATTCAGCTGCACCTGGAAACAGACTTGCTCGCAAGAGTTTATCAGTAGTAACAGTTTTATGGCAGTAGGAATAGTGAAATAACAGCAGCAGTGGAATAAAGACAGCAGTAGTGATTATAGTAAACAGCAGGATTAAAATACTAGGCACAGGGACGGATTAACGGGCGTTGCATGGATGAGAGAAACTCATGTAACAATCAAAGCAGGGGCATTTGCAGATAATAATAAAACGGTATCCAAGTACTAATCAATCAATAGGCATGTGTTCCATATTTAGTCGTACGTGCTCGCAATGAGAAACTTGCACAACATCTTTTGTCCTACCAGCCGGTGGCAGCCGGGCCTCTAGGGAAACTACTGGAAATTAAGGTACTCCTTTTAATAGAGTACCGGAGCAAAGCATTAACACTCCGTGAACACATGTGATCCTCACATCGCTACCATTCCCTCCGGTTGTCCCGATTTCTGTCACTTCGGGGCCATTGGTTCCGGACAGCGACATGTGTATACAACTTGCAGGTAAGATCATAAACAACGAATATCTTCATGAATCAATAACATGTTCAGATCTGAGATCATGGCACTCGGGCCCTAGTGACAAGCATTAAGCATAACAAGTTGCAACAATATCATAAAAGTGACATCTACGGATACTAGGCACTATGCCCTAACAATCTTATGACTATTACATGATCAATCTCATCCAATCCCTACCATCCCCTTCAGCCTACAGCGGGGGAATTACTCACTCATGGATGGGGGAAACATGGCTGGTCGATGGAGAGGCGTTGGCGGTGATGGCGGTGAAGATCTCCTCCAATTCCCCGTCCCTGCCGAACGGAGACTTCGGCTCCCGAGACGGAGTTTCGCGATGTGGTGGCTCTCTGGAGGGTTTCTGGATTTCGACTTCTCCGTGCGTTTTTAGGTCGAGGCCAATAAGTAGTCCGAAGGAGGGCGTCGGAGGCCGACCGAGGGGGCCACACCATAGGGCCGCGCGGGCCCCCTAGGCCGCGCCGCCTTATGGTGTGGGGCCCTCGGGCCTCCACCTTACTTGTCCTTCTGGCTCCGTCAGTATTCTGGGAAAATAGGGCCTTCTGCATAAATTCCGAGGATTTTCCCGAAAGTTGGATTTCTGCACAAAAACGAGACACCAGAACAGTTCTGCTGAAAACAGCGTTAGTCCGTGTTAGTTGCATCCAAAATACACAATTTAGAGGCAAAACAATAGCAAAAGTTTTCGGGAAAGTAGATACGTTTTGGACGTATCAACTCCCCCAAGCTTAGCTTATTGCTTGTCCTCAAGCAATTCAGTTAACAACTGAGCGATAAAAGAACTTTCACGAACACATTTGCTCATATGATGTATATATTCTCATGCTATGGCTAATACTTAAGCAGTTCATAATGAGATACATGCAAATAAGATCATCCAACAGCTATGTCAATCATGGAGAGGTACCAACAATTAATAATAAGCATCATGAATCATGTATATAAGCAAGATTGCAATGTTCATAAGAGAATATGATAAAGTGGTATCTCGCTTGCCCGTATTTGATCGGCAAAACATAAATGCCGAGGCACCTCTGGAGTTCATAGAAAGACTAGAAGTAGTGATTGTCAAAGATAAAAGCATCAAAGTTATACCACAATCAATCATATTTTGAGACAAGCATATTATACTAAGAATGACATTGTGCTCTCAAGATAGTGCTCAAAGAAAGAATGGAGACACAACATAAAAGTAAAAGATTGACCCTTCGCAGAGGGAAGCAGGGATTAACATGCGCTAGAGCTTTTCATTTGTAAAGCAGGAGTAAAATTATTTTGAGAAGTGTTTGTTGTTGTCAACGAATGGTAATGGGTACACTAACTACCTCATCAACCGGACTCCCAAGAGCGGCTCCCATGAATTATTTGCATGTTTATGTGGCACTCCTTCCAACCTTTCTTACACAAACCATGGCTAACCGAATCCTCGGGTGCCTGCCAACAATCACATACCATGAAGGAGTGCCTTTTTATTTAAATTTTATTATGATGATGACACTCCCCCAACCTTTGCTTACACAAGCCATGGCTAACCGAATCCTTCGGGTGCCGTCCAACAATCACAAACCATGGAGGAGTGTCTATTTAAGTTAATTAATTTGGGACTGGGAATCCCATTGCCAGCTCTTTTTGCAAAATTATTGGATAAGCGGATGTGCCACTAGTCCATATGAGAGTCCGTCAAAAGTAAATGACAAGGTTGAAAGCTAAACACCACATACTTCCTCATGAGCTATGAAACATTAACACAAATTGAGAAGCATTTTGAAAGTTTTAAAGGTAGCGCATGAGAATTTACTTGGAATGGTTTGAAATGCCATGCATAGGTATTTATGGTGGACACTTTGGAACAACTTGGTTTTCAGGTGTTTGGAAGCACGAGCGGCGTTCCCGCTCAGTACAAGTGAAGGCTAGCAAAAGACTAGGGAGCGACAAATCAAGAGAGCAGTAACTGTCATAATCATGCTTGCGGCAAAATAAATTAATGGAGGCATAAAAGTGATACAATAACTCTGAAGCAATATAAATCATTGAGGCTTAATTGACTTTTTGTTCAGTCATATGCATGCGTGAGCATGTGCCAAGTCGATATAAATGAATTATTCAGAGGAGGATACCACAATGCCATACTTACTTATGAATAAAACAATGCAAGCAAACATTCATGACATGCTACTCATATTAATAAATTGGAGCTAAACATGAGAGATCATGAACTACTAGACTTTCTCAAATAACATATACCTCACATGAACCAACTAAGCATGCTCACATGGATGAGTATATGTACAAAAATGAAAACAAATAGAGTTCATACCAGCCTCTCACCACAATCCAATTGTTGTAGATCGTCATTATTGCCTTTCACTTGTGTAGCTTGGATAATATGAAATGAAAACCACGCTCCAGCCACCGAAGACCATTGAACTCATGATGAACTTTACAAACCAAAGAAGAACAGCAAATATTTTTGGTGTTTTCGAATTAGAAACAAGAACAAAAGAAACAAGCAACAAAAGCAAAATCTTTTTGGGTTTTCTTATGGCAAACTACCGATAGCAAACGAAGTAAAATAAGAGCAAAGAACCAAATAAACAAATGTTGAAGAGAAACAACAGAAATATTTTTGGTCTTTTTGTGTTTTAGGAAAGAAACAAAGCGAAAACAAAAGAATGCAAACTAACAAACATAGAAAAGCAGGATGACAGAAATCTGCCAAATCCTGACAGCAGTACAGAAATCGAAATTAACAAAAATCTTCCATTGCTCAGACCAAAAAGTGTTCAACTAATGAAAGTTAGATAACAATCTGGGGCACATGCTCAAAAATTGGCAACTCAAAATAACGTTCTGGCTGTGCGTACGAATTTTTTTGGTAACAGCCCAGAATCTGTTTTTGGACAGCACTTCCCCAAATATCATCTCCTTCTCATTAGAAAACCACTCTAAGAAACTAAACAAGTATGTACAAGTATCCAGCAACCATAATATGCAAAGAATGAGTGATGCCGGTATACCTCCCCCCAAGCTTAGGCTTTTGGCCTAAGTGGAGTTCATTCCCATCGAGGGTCGGAGTTCCACGCCGGTGGATCATACATGGAGTGGTAATAGGGCCCCTGCGCAGAAGAATGTCGTGGAGGTTCCACATGACCATAATGTTGATATGAGGAGCTCGCTGCATCGGATGAAGAGTCGGGGTGCTCCTCGGCCTCCTCCACACCTTCCCTTGCACGATGGCTTTCCCTTTCTATGTATGCGTTTAGCTCATTTTCTGTGATCGACCACCCTTTCCTGGCATCAAGGTTAAACAAAGCAGGTGCAGGCAATCGTACTAGTTTTTCAATTTTCTTAGTTATGCTCCAATTTTTCTTATACAAAGTTATCCTATAATACAGGTTGTTCAAATTAGATGCATCTGAAATAAACTCATGTTTAATCATGGAAACAACATCAAGCTTCTCTATAGAAAGCGGAATATCTAAATGGTGAGGTCCCACACCATGCATAGCTAATAAGCGAGAGGCGATAAGACCTCCACAAATTCCTCCTTTCTCACGGTTAGTAGCAAGTCTACAAGCTATTAAAGCACCCAAATTATAAGTCCTATCCTGTTGCAAAGCGGCAGCTAAGAAAGCCAAATCTTGGACAGATAATTTACCTCCATTCTTTCTAGCAAGAACGCACTTTGTAACGAAATAAGCAAAGTAGCGGATAGCTGGTTGTTGAATGCTACTAATCTTACCACCATCATTGGAGAAGCTCCTCCCATTACAAATCATTGTATAAAGATTTGAGAGCTCCCGCGGCGTTCCCCTGACCTTCTCGCAGGATCCCCACCGCGGCACTCTAATTGCTGCACAAAAATCACTAAAAGGCAAGTTGATAGTTTTGTTATAAATCTTGTACCGGACCATGGGGTTAGTTTGAGACCGATGAAATTCGAAATCCTGCACAACCGACACCGTTAGTTTAGCATATTGGTGAGGTTCACCAACAGTAAAACCTTCCAACCCTGCATTGGAAATCAGTGTTTGAACATCTTGCAGGATTCCTGCATTCCGCATAAAATCCGTGCATGGGTAATAAGAGGGGTATACTCCCTCTTCACGATGAACTCTCATGACTTGCTGTACCTCCAACTCTTGTTGGTTAAGTTGGTGCATACTCCCCTCCATTTTCTGAAATTTTCAACAACCATTATAAAATTTGATTTCAAGGTATATAATTGAAGGGAACTACTATAGGAACTTGCTAGAGTACTAAACATGCATCAAAACTAGTTTCTTCCACTTAGAACAATCATGCAAGCTCACTAAACATGTTATCTACAGCAGCAAAATATTCAAGATATACTCAACCAAACGAAATTCTAATTGGACAATCAAAGGAGTCACATACCAAGGAGTAAATGTGCCAAATTTCAGACAGAAATCTGGGCTGAGCAAGGAGATCGAAAAATCGCGAGTTCTTGAGCAGAAACGCGAGTGAGAGGAACTTGGTGCGAGTTTTTTCGGGAGAGAGAAGATGCTGGGAGGAAGAGATGAAGTAGTGGGGCAAGGAGGGGCCCACACCACAGGGTGGCGCGCCCACCTCCTTGGCCGCGCCGGCCTGTGGTGTGGCACCCTGCGGTGCCCCACAGGTCATCCTCTGGTACTCCCAGGTGCCTCGTCGAAAAATAGGACCAACGGTGTAATTTTCGCGAATTTTTGAAAACTTTGAAAAATGCACATTTCTGGGTATTAAATTAATTATTACTGCGCAGGAAAATGATTTCCAAAATCTTAACAACTAAGGCATATTGCAAAACAAAAAGGTGCTACAGCAAGTAAAATAAATGGAGGGAGAAAGAAAGAAAGAGATGTTGTTTAGCTCTCTTATGCATTAAAATATACTTGTTAACAAGGTTGATCAAGTCTTGCTACCAAATAAATTTTATATGACATAAGAAGAAATAAACCTCAAATCAATCATGTTACCTTATATTGAATTGATATGGATCCAATCACAAGAATTTGATATTCTTCTTTAGGCTCATATATAGGACAATCAATGGATCCCACTTTGATAGTTTTCACATTAAAAATTGTATTAACTCCACATACTTTATCAATCCTCTTGGGAAAATAGACAGTGTGTTCCTTATCATCAACATTGAAAGTAACCATGCCTTTATTGCAATCAATAACAGCCCCTGCAGTATTAAGAAAGGGTCTTCCAAGAATAATGGACATATTATCATCTTCAGGCATTTCCAACACAACAAAATCAGTTAATATCAAGCAATGTTGAGTAACTTGCACAGGAACATTTTCACATACACCAACAGGAATAGCAGTAGATTTATCAGCCATTTGCAAAGATATATCAGTTGGTATTAACTTATCTAAATCAAGTCTCTTATAAAGAGAAAAAGGCATTACACTAACTCCCTCCCAAATCACATAGAGCAGTTCTAACATAATTATTCTTAATAGAACAAGGAATAGTAGGTATACCTGGGTCGCCCAACTTCTTTGGAACTTTGCCATTGAAAGAGTAATTAGCAAGCATAGTGGAAATTTCCTCATTGGGGATTTTCCTTTTGTTAGAGACAATATCTTTCATATACTTTGAATAAGGAGGCAATTTAATAGCATCAGTCAAAGGGATTTGCAAAAATAAAGGTTTCATCCAATCACAAAATTTATTATAATGTTCCTCCTCCTTTGATTTTAGTTTCTTAGCAGGAAAAGGCATTTGCTTTTGAACCCAAGGTTCTCTTTCATTACCATGTTTCTCAGCAATAAAATCTTCTTTAGTGTACTTTTTATTTTTAGCAGGCTTTTCAGGTTCTTTTTCAATTTCTTCTTTATTAGGAGTATCATCCTTATCATTATCTTTATCATGTTCATTACCACTTTCAGTTTCAGCATCAGAAATAGAAATACTATTAGGATCATTAACAGGTTCAGAGGATTCTACAACATTCTTATGTTTCTTTTTCTTTTTCTTAGATGGAGCACTAGTTTTAGTTAGTTGAGAATCTTGTTCAACTCTTTTGGGATGCCCTTCAGGATATAGAGGATCCTGGGTAGAAACACCACCTCTAGTTGTTACTTCATAAGCATGTTTTTCTTTAGAATTATTTCCCAACAAGTCATTTTGCACTTTAGTAAGTTGATCAATTTGAGTTTGAACCATTTGAAAATGTTTAACAAGTATCTTAACATCATTGGAGGTTCTCTCCACAATACCATGCAATTCACTAATAGCTTGAGAATTTTCCATTAAATGATTCTCTACTCTCATATTAAAGTTTTCTTACTTAACAATATAATTATCAAACTCATCTAAGCATTGAGCAGGAGGTTTTGAATACGGAATATCTTCCCTAGTAAAGCGTTGAAGAGAGTGTACCTCAATCATGGATGAAGGGGAGTTATCTCACATAAATCTTCTATAGGAGGTAAATTCTTCACATCTTCAGGTTTAATACCCTTCTCTTTAAGAGACTTCTTGGCTTCCCTCATATCTTCATCATTTAATTTAATCATACCCCTCTTCTTCAATATCGGTGTCGGGGTTGGTTCAGGTGTAGACCAATCATCATGATTCCGGCCTATTTTAGCCAATAATTCTTCAGCGTCGTCTGGAGTTCTTTTCCTGAAAACACAACCAGCACAACTATCCAGGTATGCCCTAGACTCAATAGTTAGTCCACTATAAAATATATCAAGTAAATCATGCTTTTCCAAATCATGGTCAGGCTGAGCTCTAATAAGAGAGCAAAATCTCGCCCAAGCCTCAGGCAATTTCTCTCCATCTTCCTGGTCAAAATTATAAATTCTCTGCAAAGCAGCATGTTGAGCACTAGCAGGAAAGTATTTCCGGAAGAAAACATCAAGCAATTCTTTTGGGCTTTTAATAGAACCAGGAGGCAAATTATTATACCAAGTTTTAGCATCATCCTTTAATGAGAAAGGAAAAATTTTAGCGACAAAATAAGTACGCATCTTGACATCATCAGAAAACAAGCCACTAAGAGTAGATAACTCAGTCATGTGTTCAACAGCACTTTCTTTTTCAGTACCACAAAAGGGTGTTTTCTCAACAATAGCTATATGAGATAGATCAAGAGAAAAATCATAATCTTTATCCCTAATGTTTATAGGAGATGTGGCAAATTTAGGATCAGGAGACAGTTTATATCTAACAGCATGTTCTGCAAGCAACTTTTTAATTTTTCTTGCATCAGTAGTAGCATTGCATTTTTCAATAAAATCATCATCAAGCTCTACATAATCTTCATCAAGATCATCACTAGAATATTCAACAGACTCAGGTGAATTAACAGGTGTAGCAGCATTTTCATTAGGAGTTTCAGTATTTTCAATTTGCCTAGACCTAGCAATTGTAGCATCTAGAAAAGATCCTAACGAACCATCATTATCAAGCACAACAGAAGCATCATCACAATTATGAGAGGAATTTTCAGATTTAGCAGAAGTACCAGCATTTGAAGCTTGTGGTGGTGAAACAAGTTTACTTATCACAGATGGTGAATCAAGAGCAGCAGAGGTACTAAGAGTTGTACCTTTTCTTGTAGTGGATGGTAATATGGCGATCTTAGTATCGCGAGGTTTACCCATGATGGAGAATTGCAGCGAACAATATCAATCCAAGTGAACTTCCAATAAAGCTATGCTCCCCGGCAACGGCGCCAGAAAATAGTCTTGATGACCCACAAGTATAGGGGATCGCAATCTTCGAGGGAAGTATTACCCAATTTATTGATTCGACACAAGGGGAGACAAAGAATACTTGTAAGCCTTAACAGCGGAGTTGTCAATTCAGCTGCACCTGGAAACAGACTTGCTCGCAAGAGTTTATCATAGTAACAGTTTTATGGCGTAGGAATAGTGAAATAACAAGGTGGAATAAAGACAGCAGTAGTGATTATAGTAAACAGCAGGATTAAAATAATGTAGGCACAGGGACGGATTAACGGGCGTTGCATGGATGAGAGAAACTCATGTAACAATCAAAGCAGGGCATTTGCAGATAATAATAAAACGGTATCCAAGTACTAATCAATCAATAGGCATGTGTTCCATATTTAGTCGTACGTGCTCGCAATGAGAAACTTGCACAACATCTTTTGTCCTACCAGCCGGTGGCAGCCGGGCCTCTAGGGAAACTACTGGAAATTAAGGTACTCCTTTTAATAGAGTACCGGAGCAAAGCATTAACACTCCGTGAACACATGTGATCCTCACATCGCTACCATTCCCTCCGGTTGTCCCGATTTCTGTCACTTCGGGGCCATTGGTTCCGGACAGCGACATGTGTATACAACTTGCAGGTAAGATCATAAACAACGAATATCTTCATGAATCAATAACATGTTCAGATCTGAGATCATGGCACTCGGGCCCTAGTGACAAGCATTAAGCATAACAAGTTGCAACAATATTATAAAAGTGACATCTACGGATACTAGGCACTATGCCCTAACAATCTTATGACTATTACATGACCATTCTCATCCAATCCCTACCACCCCCTTCAGCCTACAGCGGGGGAATTACTCACTCATGGATGGGGGAAACATGGCTGGTCGATGGAGAGGCGTTGGCGGTGATGGCGGTGAAGATCTCCTCCAATTCCCCGTCCCGGCGGAGTGCCAGAACGGAGACTTCTGGCTCCCGAGACGGAGTTTCGCGATGTGGCGGTTCTCTGGAGGGTTTTGGCGACTTCGACTTCTCCCCGTGCGTTTTTAGGTCGAGGCCAATAAGTAGTCCGAAGGAGGGCGTCGGAGGCCGACCGAGGGGGCCACACCATAGGGCCGCGCGGGCCCCCCTAGGCCGCGCCGCCTTATGGTGTGGGGCCCTCGGGCCTCCACCTTACTTGTCCTTCTGGCTCCGTCAGTATTCTGGGAAAATAGGGCCTTCTGCATAAATTCCGAGGATTTTCCCGAAAGTTGGATTTCTGCACAAAAACGAGACACCAGAACAGTTCTGCTGAAAACAGCGTTAGTCCGTGTTAGTTGCATCCAAAATACACAATTTAGAGGCAAAACAATAGCAAAAGTGTTCGGGAAAGTAGATACGTTTTGGACGTATCACTAAACACCGGCACCAAGGCCACAACCAACATGTGATAAAAGGACGGGTTATTTTTGATTCTCTCTCTCCCTCGCATCGCCCCTCCAGGCGACCGGGGGAGAAAACCTTAGATATCGCCGTCTCCACCTCTCGCAACCATCCCTCCCCTTCTTGTCGCCCTGGAGGCGGCTTCCGGCAAGGTTGTGCGGCGTCGGTGATGGGTGCGGCGGGGAACTGCTCTTGGGCCCCCACGCGCGGCTGCAGGGAGGAAGGAGGTCGTGTGTGGAGGGAGGGTGTGGTCTCCACTGCTGGGAAGCTATGACGACCCTCCTCCCTCCGATACCCTCTCCGACTCGGCCTCGCCGGTGCCTGGAGTGGTGGCTAGTGGCTGGGTGTTGAGCTCCACTGACCGGGCCGGGATCATGATTCATGGCGGTGGCCTTGGGCGCGGGGTGGGGCTTCGTCAACCTGGCGGCGGGTGGGGGATGCCGGTGCTATTGTCTGCGCTCTTCAGCTGTGTGCTGCCTCTTGACCGAACCTCGTTAGGAAGTGTGGAATACGGGGTCGCGGAAGGGCGAGTGATTGGCCAGTCCTAGAGTGGGCCTGAGACCGAAGGAAGTCTGAACGATGTTAGCTACCCGGTTGTCTAGCTAACAAGGCTAAATCATACATTTGTGAGAAAGGTAGCGTGGCTATGCATAGTCTCTTAAAACGTGATATTTTGCTCCTGGCTCAGGGAAGGAACTACCATCGCAACGGGAAATGGACGCCATGAAGTCCTCACAGCCCGTGACGCCTAGCTGACATAGATTACATAATCTAAAACTTACTTTTTCTGAAAATCCGTTTTCGAAAACTTGCATAATTAGCCTAGGATCCATGCATGATCCATGTTTGTAGATAGTGCATCAAACACCCACATAGTTAGAACTTACTGAGTACGCCCGTACTTCAATCTATCTTCTTCTCCCTTTCTAGACTTTTAAGAATATACCAGGACATCATCCAAACCAAATAAGACGTCTAGAATGAACTCTACAAGGATCAGGGACCATTCGACATGAGTGAAGTAGTCAAAAACTAGATTGAACTAACATTAAGCATAGATGTGATCATGTGGACCAATCCCCATACAAAGAATGTACCCCCGTAGAGTATACTTGTAGCAGCAATCACAAGTCGAGTAGAAGTTGAGATAAATCTCGTCGTGGCGTAGTCGACAAGTCGCTCTTTCTGGATCTTGGTTTGATTATGAGCTTATTTCACAAATCTCATTTTATCCATGTGCATGTGATGTTTATATTTACCACTCTGTTGGGTGTAACATTTGTGGAACCGTGTTCCGTGAGTGTTATGCCAACGTTTTATACACTACAATATACAATGTTGTGTTGAATCACCGCACTTGCTGCTTCACGGGTTTCATCATCGACCTTATGTTTTTATCACTTGTATTGATATCTTTGACTTGTTGATGCCATGACCGGTGTACTTGTGGATCAGTCTTGGCCTCACTTTCCTTTACTTTTGTCCTAGTAGGCTTGGGGGTCCCACTAGAAGTGTTTTCCCATTTCTACAATAGAAGTACCTTTAAGTTGTAGTCACGAGATCTGTCTCTATGGCTACATGTCAAAATTCTTGGGCTTGAAAATGTCTACCTCTTGATCATGGAAGAACTTTTATGTTATGTTGGATGGCGATCCCCTTCGTCTTGATCTTCGAGGAACTTTCATGTTCTTCCGGATGGTGAGTTCCTTCTTTTTTATCATCGAGGAACTTTCATCTCTTGCTAGATTGTGAGTCCCTTCATCCGATGCTCAACTCTATTTTTTGAGAGGAGAGCGGATCATTAGCGGCTCTGCAATGGCCACGAGATTGGTTTCGTCTTTTTATCCTTCGTGAGTCTTGAAGCTTGGACGAGCAAAATGTTAATAACGCGCTCATCCCGATCATCCATGAGCAACTTTATTATTCGGTGCCGCCGAGACGGGCCGGCGCAGGAATCACCACGGCATGTGGCACACAACGTTTTGCGGATTGCGGCACCAACGTGTCCGCGAGAGCCTTTGTCACCACTTTCCTGACCATCTCCTCCTCCCACTCCGCACCTGACGCAGACTGCAGCAAAATAAGGGGTTAATTAACAGGTTCATTCAGCAGCAATTAAGTAGCTTGTGACATCATGGATATTTTATTTTTCATGAAAAATGTTTCCGGTAAACTACGTAATTGAGTCACAAATCTGATTGGTTCGTTGACAATTCAGTAGCGGGTGACATCATGGGTTGTGCTCAAAGATTCGTTTTACAATTCTCATGTAACCTGGTATGGTATGCGAACATGCTTAGTTCTTTTTAGTGTGACACGTTGTACACATGCGTTCACGTAGGGGGTTATTAGCCGCCAACGTAAAGGTTAGTGAAATGATGCCACGTGCCGGCCAGTAACATATGATCAAACTGAAAGAGCTAAGACTAGTCACAATGCATAGTATCATATAGAAATATCATGCGTAATACTACTACATGTTACTATCTCAATAATGCATGATATATATACTAGTATCATAGTCTCTATATATTAATTGTTTTGTAAAATCTCAATACAAATATATGTACAAGATTTACTTGATATTAATTTTTCTAGTAGTATGTGCTATGATACATTATCTACCTATGATACTACTAGTACTCTCTCTCTCATCCTTAATTGCACTGCCACATCAGCATTTGCATGCATGAAATGCATGATACTACCTATGATACTTCCATTTGGGTAGTCTAATCCATGCTTATTCTTTTAAGTCAAGCCAAGTAAACTTTTATCATATTTCTTAGATAAATCTATATTAATTATTCTATAGATATCATATAAAAATATGTTTAGATATTTTCGTATACAGACAATGTTAATACCACACATGTTTTAGAACACGGTACACCTTTCAGTCGTACTACTTGTAATGATAATTAAGCTGACTGGTTAAGAACTAAATTGTACTGTACCTTGAGGTGGAATGTCAGGCTTGCTCGATGAGGGCCGTCGTCGGTTCTGATAGACACCAGGCTGACGTCTTCCCCTATCTGCTTTTTCAGACACTGCAGCGTCCCGAGCACTGTGTCCGTCGTGTTGCTGTGCGCCGGCCTCATCCCGATCTTCACGGTGCAAATATCCCCGCTCTGATCGCCGTCCGCCATCGTTATCTGGATCTCGACCTGCTCACCGGCATCGGCCTTGTCTTCATCGGCGCTGGCGTCGCTGGTGGCGCGCTGGGCCAGCTGCGCCCGGAGTACTTGGTTCTTCTCCTCGAGGTCGGAGATCTTGGACTTGAGAGAGTTCAGGTACTCCCTCGCAATGATCAGTATCGACGTCTTGTCCTTCTACAGCCAGAGGGAGAAGATTGACACAAATTAAACATCGTTAATTAGTCAATGAACCAGTAGTAGCTAGTCTTGATAGAATTATAATTTTGCATGAAAATTAACCTTGGACCCGGGAGGGAGGACGGTCCTGAGGGCTTGAAAGCTGTCGGTGAGCTTCTCCCGACGCTTGCGTTCGGAGATCATGTGCTGCAGCTGGTTTCCCGACGACTCGGCCACCGGCGACATCTGCTGCTGCTGCTGTTGGTAATAGTACTGCTGATTCTGCTGTTGCTGGGCGTACCTCATCGCCGTGTGCATCTTTTCAAGGGCCGACATGGCCGTCTTGAACATCCTCTGCCCGCATGCCGGCTTCGTCAGCCTTCGCCGGGGGGAGAGATGCTGTTCGTAGCGCCTGAACGCGCTCGTCCTTCTTGACATCCCAGTAGGCGCCATTGCGGCCGGCACGTCGTGGAAGCTGGCGACGTACTGGTCGTCGTAAGGGAGCACCACTCCGGGTTCCATGAAGGAGGAGACCTCGGGGAACTGGAGGCCGGCCGGGGCCGCGAGGACGTGCGGCGCCGTGGAGCTGATCTCTGGGCTGCAGGAGAGCGAGGCGGAGCGGAAGGAGGTGGAGGCGGAGGAGGAGGAGGAGGGGAAGCTGCAGGAAGCGGGGGCGGGATTCGAGAGGAAGTCGAAGTCGTCCCCGACGGAGCTGATATCGCCGGAATGGACGGAGCCTCCGTACGCTGTTGGCTCTACGTCGTCCAAGTTCATTTGCATCCTGATCTGCAAGTTCCCACACACCAAAGTTAGAGGCTCCACTTATTGGCCACATGATCTGGTATTCCGGTGCATGCATGCACAAGATTATTCAGCATGATCGAACTCATTCTTGCCTGGTCGAGGTGTTGCTGAATCTGTGAGTTGAGGAGCATTTCATGCAGCTGCTCCTCCTCCCTGTACTGCGACGCTGATCGGGCGTAGCTGCACGCACAAATCAAGAGCACGTAATCAGGATGAGATGACCATACTCCGTGTACTACTACAGAGCTCCCAAAGAATTTCTCCTAGTCTTGTTACTACTACAGAGCTCCGGAAGAATTTCTCTAGGCTTGTTAACTTAAAGTCGACTCTTCGAATCTTCCGTTTAAAACAGTAGAGGCACCTAGGATGCACCTGGCAGCGTAGCCGCACATGTAGCCGATGTTGCCGCCGGCGCCGGCGCTGTTCGCGGCGTCGCCATGGAACCAGCTGCTGCGGTCCATATGTAGCCGCCTACCCGGATGATTGATTTAGTCGGGTCTTGGTCAGCTGGATTTGGTGGGGCACCAACTCGTAAATATCAAACAGGTGGGTTTAGATCATGAGATATTCCTAGTGGAAAAGATGTATACTAGTATAGTGTGCGAGGCGAACACGAGGAAGCCGGTGTGTGCCTGTGTGGGGTTGTGATGATGGAGGCGATGGAGGAAGTATTTATAGGATGAGACTATGAGAGTAGTGGTCGTCCGGGGCTACGTGCTGCTGTGCCACTTGCTAGACTACCACTAGCTTGCAATTTATCTGATGACGTACGATGCTGCTAGAGTCACCAATAGCTCGAGACCTGGCAATTACAAGATGAGTCTAGTCCACGGTCCTCCGTTTGGCCGGAATTTATCAGCTTTTAGGCGTTTGATTGGTCTATGGAGGAAGCAGGGGGTGGGATCTTAACTTTCCTAGTAACTTCTCACTTTGTAATCTGCACAAAAAAAAATCTTAATTAGGCATCGCTTGGTTATATATCTATCCGGTTTTTGGTTCTTTCACTAGTGGAAAATGGGGCATCCATCTAAGCCATTGGTATCGGTTCCCTTACGAACCGGTGTGTGGGAGGTTGGGGGGCTCAGGCGGGCGAGGAGCTCTGGCACCGGTTCGTGAGGGGCTTTCGTACCGGTTCGTGTTAGGAACCGGTACGAAAGGTCTTCGGCCAAAACTCAGACTCGTGGTGGGGCCCGGGCAGGACCTTTGGTACCGGTTCGTAACAAGAACCGGTACCAAAGGGTGCCCCCTATATCATCAGTCAGCCCGTCCTGTCTGCTGCTTCATCTCATCTCTTCTTCCTCTCACACAAAACTTTTTTGCACCTCTCACACTCCAACAAATCTCTATTTTTTCTCCACCATTTTAACAAGATTAAGGGCATACATCTATCCAAGGGTTAGCAATATCATCCTTTCTTCCGGCGTTCCTAATTTAGCTCATTTCTTTGGTAGTTTTAACTCGTACTATTTTTCTAGTGCTAGCAAGGTGTTCGATGAAATGCCTAAGTTAGGGATTTTACTTTTTTATAATCAATTTGAGCTGAAATTATGGTATATTTTGTAGGTTTTAATTAGTATCATCCCCGTCCTTACCGCCGTCGATCGCCAGCGTCGTCCCCTAGCCGGCACCGTACAACCTCGGTGAGCCTCTTCTTTTTTATAAAAAAACTTAGTTTTATGTGATGAACTTGAATATTAATTAAGTTGGTCACTCATATATCCACGATGTTGTGTAATTAATGATATTTGATATACATATAAAATGCAGATGAGTCGACAATGGATGTACGGTGACCGGTGCCATCCCGACTTCATTAATGGCATGCATTATTTTCTCAACGTGGCTGAGGCAAACAGGCAGTCGAATGGTTTCATCTATTGTCCATGTAGTTCCTGTAAGAATATGACGGATTACTCTACCTCAAAGACCATTCACGTCCACCTGCTGGAGAACGGTTTCATGCCCAGCTATAATTGTTGGACCAAGCACGGAGAAAGAGGGGTTATATTGGAAGACAACGAAGAAGAAGAGGATAGTGACAACTATCCTATGTTCACTGAAGACGGTGATAGTAGAATGGGGGAAGACGAAGCTGAAGAAGAGCCCATTTTTGATGAGCCCATTTTTGATGACCCCGATGACGATTTGGGTCGGGCCATTCTTGATGCGAAGATAAGCTGCGGAAGTGAAAAGGAGAGGTTGAAGTTGGAGAAAATGTTAGAGGATCACAAGACACTGTTGTACCCAAATTGCGAAGATGGCCAGAAAAAGCTGGGTACCACGCTGGAATTGCTGCAATGGAAGGCAGAGAATGGTACTTCTGACAAGGGATTTGAAAAGTTGCTGAAAATAATAAAGAAGATGCTTCCAGGGGAGAACGTATTGCCCTCTAGTACGTACGAAGCAAAGAAGGTTGTCTGCCCTCTAGGATTAGAGGTGCAGAAGATACATGCATGCATCAATGACTGCATCCTCTACCGCGGGGAGTACGAGAATTTGAATGCATGCCCGGTATGTAGTGCATTGAGGTATAAGATCAGGCGAGATGACCCTGGCGATGTTGAGGGCGAGTCCACCCCCAGGAAGAGGGTTCCTGCGAAGGTGATGTGGTATGCTCCTATAATACCACGGTTGAAACGTTTGTTCCAAAACAAAGAGCATGCCAAGTTGTTGCGATGGCACAAAGAGGACCGTAAGAAAGATTTGATGCTGAGACACCCCGCTGACGGGTCGCAGTGGAGAAAAATCGACAGAGAGTTCAAGTCATTTTCAGATGACGCAAGGAACTTAAGATTTGGTCTAAGTACAGATGGCTTTAATCCTTTCGGTGAGCAGAGCTCCAGTCATAGCACCTGGCCAGTGACTCTATGTATCTATAACCTTCCTCCTTGGTTGTGCATGAAGCGGAAGTTCATTATGATGCCAGTGCTCATCCAGGGCCCGAGGCAACCCGGCAACGACATTGATGTGTACCTGAGGCCATTGGTTGAAGAACTTTTACAGTTGTGGCGTGACGAAGGTGTACCTGTGTGGGATGAGCACGAACAAAAGGAATTTAACCTACGGGCGTTGTTGTTTGTAACCATCAATGATTGGCCTGCTCTTAGTAACATTTCAGGGCAGTCAAACAAGGGATACAATGCATGCACACACTGTTTAGGTGAGACTGACACTATATATTTGGGAAACAAGAATGTGTACCTAGGGCATCGTCGATTTCTTCCAAAACAACATCACGTAAGAAAGAGAGGAAAGCATTTCGGAGGTGAGGCAGATAACCGAACGAAGCCTACCCGCCCTACTGGGGAAGTTATATATGATATGGTCAAGGATTTAAAAGTGATCTTTGGAAAGGGTCCCGGCGGACAATCTGTTCCGCATGTTGACGGACATGTACCCATGTGGAAGAAGAAGTCGATATTTTGGGAGCTACCCTACTGGAAATTCTTAGAGGTTCACTCTGCAATCGACGTGATGCACGTGACGAAAAATCTTTGCGTGAACCTGCTAAACTTCTTGGGCGTGTATGGGAAGACAAAAGATACACCGGATGCACGGCAGGACCAGCAAAGTATCCACGAAGGAAACAACCTGAATCCAGAGAAGTATCAAGGTCCTGCCAGCTACGCTCTTACCAAAGAAGAGAAGGAGATCTTTTTTGAAGTCCTGAGTAGCATCAAGGTCCCGTCTGGCTTCTCGTCGAATATAAAGGGAATAATAAACATGTCTGAGAAAAAGTTTCAAAACCTAAAGTCTCATGACTGCCACGTGATTATGACACAATTACTTCCGGTTGCATTGAGGGGGCTTCTGCCGGAAAATGTTCGAGTACCCATTGTGAAGCTATGTGCGTTCCTCAATGCAATTTCTCAGAAGGTGATCAATCCACTTACTCTACAAAATTTACAGAAGGATGTGGTCCAATGTCTAGTCAGCTTCGAGTTGGTGTTCCCACCATCCTTCTTCAATATTATGACACATCTCCTAGTTCACCTGGTCGAAGAGATTGGCGTTCTCGGTCCTGTATTTCTACACAACATGTTCCCCTTTGAGAGATTCATGGGAGTCTTAAAGAAGTATGTTCATAACCGTGCTAGGCCAGAAGGAAGCATCTCCAAGGGCTATGGAACAGAGGAGGTCATTGAGTTTTGTGTTGACTTTATTCCTGACCTTAAGCCGATCGGTGTTCCTGAATCGCGCTATGAGGGGAGACTGCGTGGAAAAGGCACGCTAGGAAAGAAAGCAATAACGTGTATGGACGGACATTCTTTCACTCAAGCACACTACACAGTTCTACATAATTCCATCTTGGTGGCTCCGTACAAAGAGGAACACAAGGATATCTTACGCTCTAAATACCCGGAGGAACGTGAAGATTGGATTGATGGAGAACACATGAAGACTTTCGGCGGTTGGTTGCAAACACGTCTCATGAATGCCACTGATGACGAGCAGCTATACTTGTTGGCCAAGCAACCATCTTCGACTATATCGACTTTTCAAGGGTACGAGATTAATGGGAACACATTTTACACGTTCGCCCAAGATAAAAAGAGCACCAACCAAAACAGTGGTGTCCGCTTTGATGCAGCAGATGACAATGGGAAGAAGGTCACATATTATGGGTACATAGAGGAGATATGGGAACTTGAATATGGACCTAATTTCAAGGTCCCTTTGTTCCGGTGCAAATGGTTCAACCTGAAAGACGGGGTACAGGTAGACCCGCAGTACGGAATGACTACAGTGGATCTCAAGAATCTAGGGTACGACACCGAACCATTCGTCCTAGCCAGTGAAGTGGCTCAGGTTTTTTATGTGAAGGACATGTCTAGCAAACCGAAAAAAAGAAAAGAAAGGCAAGAGGACACATCATACGATGAGCCAAAGCGGCACATAGTTCTTTCAGGAAAAAGAAACATCGTGGGAGTAGAGGACAAGACAGACATGTCAGAAGATTATAATAAGTTTGATGATATTCCACCCTTCAAGGTAAAAATTGACCCAAGCATCATCTTAAATAATGAAGATTGTCCATGGTTGCGTCGCAGTCAGAAGAAAGGGAAACAGACGAAGAAAACTCAGAAGACTAGCTAGATAGGGATCATAACTTGTGTATCTCAATATGGAAATCACTTTTGTGTAATGATGTTACTGTATGTAAGATATTAACAATGGAGATGGTTGGCTTGTTTTACTAGTTAAGTAGCTTTCACGGGCTTGCAGGGAAATTTTTCCGAGGCGGAACTTCCGAATATGCCATATATAGGGCATGTGCACCAAGGGCATATTCGAGAAGTTCCGCCACGGGAGATTTCCCAACCCTTTCCCCAACATTGTTAGAGGAGATGGAGTCTTTCACGGGCTTGCAGGGAAATTTTTCCGAGGCGGAACTTCCGAAGATGCCATAGGGCGTGTGCACCAAGGGCATCTTCGAGAAGTTCCGCCACGGGAGATTTCCCAACCCTTTCCCCAACATTGTTAGAGGAGATGGAGTCTTTCACGGGCTTGCAGGGAAATTTTTCCGAGGCGGAACTTCCGAAGATGCCATAGGGCGTGTGCACCAAGGGCATCTTCGAGAAGTTCCGCCACGGGAGATTTCCCAACCCTTTCCTCCATCCATGGGGATGAAACTCTCCATCCATGTTGGCTTGTTGAGCTGCTTGCCATGGCGTATCGATGCTCCTTTTATAGGCACGGCGCCGCTTCTACTTTGTCTTCTTCCTCCGACAGGGCGTCGTGCGCTACATGCTTTATCTCATCGAGCAGGGCGTCCTTATCCTGCCGACAGCTTTAGTACCGGTTGCACCCACCAGCCGGTACTAAAGGTTACCCACGCGTCCTTATCCCACCGACAGTTTTGTTACATGACAGAAAACCACCTTTAGTACCGGTTGCACCCACCAGCCGGTACTAAAGGTTACCCACGCGTCCTTATCCCACCGACAGCTTTGTTACATGACAGAAAACCACCTTTAGTACCGGTTGCACCCACCAGCCGGTACTAAAGGTTTCCCGCCTATTTTCTTCCCGCGCTTTCCACCGGTTCCCGCCTCCGTCATCCCGCCATTTTTTCACTATATATATGTAGGCTTGGCCTCCATTTACATATCACATCTAGACTCATATCTGCAAACCTCATCATTCTCTCCCATGGCTTCCATCGTATCTCTAACCCCCCGGGAGGCGGAGGCGCTTTGCGCCTCGAACTACCCCTGCCCGCCGGGCTACCGCGTCCCGACCGGCTGGTTGCTAAGCGTCGGAGGCGTACCGGTCCCTCCAGTCCCTCTAGGTGTGGCGCGCGAGATGGCCATCACGAACCACTACTACTTCGAGCTCACGCCAGAGCAGCGGAGGAATCCCCAGTGGCATCCCGACTACAGCCCGACTTGGGAAAGCTTCTTCATCAATCGGCGTGAGAGGGCGCTTGCCAGGCACGAGGAGGGCGGCCCGCCTCCTTCGAACTTCAACGAGGCCGGCCGTCGGCTGTGGTGGCGCGGCCGGACTCTCCAGGGCGTCATGGCCTACCGTGGCCCCCGCCTGCGCTACCCTCAGTCCCAGCCCACGCGTGCTCTCCCGCCGAGGTTCGACTACCGCGACCCCGATGCCAGCGACGATGATGACGGCGACTACGACGACTACAGTGGCGACTACTATAGGGCTAGGCACGAGTATGACTGAATGACTCCAACAGTCAAATCTGGCCATGTATCTTAATTTTCAGTTGAGCTATGTACTTTTAATTCGAGTTCAATCGTAATAAAATTTTATTCCCGCCCTTTCTTTCTCGCCTTTTTTCTCCCACGCGCGGCGTCGTGGCGGGAAAGTTTCCCGCGCGACGTCGGGGCGGGAAACTTTCCCGCGCGGACGGCGTCGTGGCGGGAGTAAAGAAAAGAAATAGAAAAAAAAAGAAAAGAAAAGGAAAGAAAAAAAATAGAAAAGAAAACGAAAAGCAATAGAAAAAATAAATAGAAAAGAAATAGAAAAGAAAAGAAAAAGAAAAACAATAGAAAAAATAAATAAATAAGAAATAGAAAATAAAAGAAAAAGAAAAGCAATAGAAAAAATAAATAGAAAAGAAACAGAAAAGAAAAAGAAAAGCAATAGAAAAAATAAATAGAAAAGAAAAGAAAAAGAAAAGCAATAGAAAAAATAAATAGAAAATAAAAGAAAAAGAAAAGCAATAGAAAATAATAAATAGAAAATAAATAGAAAAGAAAAGAAAAGAAAAGAGAAAGAAAAGAAAAGAAAAGAAAAAAAAGAAAAGAAAAAGAAAACAAAGAAAAAAAAAAAAAAAAAAAAAAAAAAGTGCCACCAACCGGTACAAAATGGGGGTTCGGCTCAATTTCACTTGGCCGCGCGGGCGAAATCCCCAAATTTCCCCAATTTCCCGTAGACGACGCGCGCGAAGACGAAGCTCCGGCCCCGCTGCCTCGCTGCTGCACGGCACCGCCGCCCTCCCTCGCCTGCCTCCCTTGCCGCACCGCTACAGGTAACCGCGCCGCCGCCCTCCCTTCCCTCGCTCCTGCAAGCCGCCGCGCGCCCTGGTCGCCGCGTCCTCCCTCGCTGTGCCGCCGCGCCGCCCTCCCTCGTCGTCCTCCCTCGTCGGACGCCGCGCTGGATCGCCTCCTTTGTTGCACACCGCGCCGCCTCCGCATCGCGTGCCGCATGTTCGACGGAATGCCCGGCCGAGGTGTATATTTATGTATCAAGTCTATGTTCATCACTAGATGCATTCATTTATTTGTATTGCACTTATTAACGAATCATTTTTCTATTAGCCTTCTGGATCATCGAGCAAGTCTGTTAAAACAAAACGAGGCCCGACGCGAGTTCTAAAGGGCGAGGGTAGGTTAGCCCTCACGGCATTTAAGGATAATGGTGAACCGGTGCATCCCAAAGATCACTGCACCAAATTTACAAGTCAAGCTGGAGTTCTTGTTAGGGACCATGTACCGATCAGCATTCGAGAGTGGCATAAGCCGAAGAAAGCGGAGAATGAAGCTAGTTATGTCAACGACGCGATGAAAAAGTTTCTTTGGGAAACTCTGCTGACACGCTTCAGCCTACCGGAAGACATGACGGAAGGCCAGAAGAATAAAGTCAAGGAATGGACTCTCAAGAAGATGGCCATACAATTCCAGACCTGGAAGAAAAATTTATGGGACAAATATAAGAATGAAGATCCAGTATTCGATGATAATCTAGTGAAGATAAAGGATCACTGGCAAGAATTTAAGAGGTATAAGCAATCGTCTACTTTTGTGTCCCGATCGGTCACAAATAAGAAAAATGCTTCAAAGAAGACACTTTGGCATCATTTGGGGTCAGGTGGCTACAAGACTGCCATTCCGAAGTGGACAGCGTATGAAAATAAACTGATGGCTGCAGGAATCACTCCACAGACATGGGACTGGCCCGAACGGTCCAAGTTCTGGTTGTTCGCGCATGGGGCAGGGTTGGACCCAAAGACAGGGCTGATCGTTGCGAAGGGAAAATGGAAGGAAAAGATTGAGCAAATCGTACCGAAGCTTGTAGCTGCAATTGAACAGGTTCGAAAGGGAGAGTACATTCCCGATAGAGAGAATGACGAGCTGACACTCGCTCTGGGGAATCCTGAACACGTTGGACGGGTACGAGCTCGCCCAGGTCTCACCATGAAGGAAGCGTTCCCGGAGTCCGCTGACACTTATAGAAGCCGTTCGCGGAAGAAGAAGAAGGACGCCGACACGTTAAAGGAATTGTTAAATAGGGTGTCGGCGCTTGAGAAAAATCAGAGGCCACCTGATCAGCCGATGTTCCTACAGGATCCTCAAGCCGATGCCGCCCCATCTCAGCGAAGAAGCAGTGTGGGTTCCACGCATCTTGACGGATGTGGAGGAAGCTACCCCGTGGATTATGTCACGGAGAAGACAGATTGCGAGCTCTATATGTTATTCAGGAACGCGTCCGTTAAGGTGGCGGTCGGTTATGTTTACCCAAGTGAAGATGGAGCAACGCACCACCATATGCCCATTCCACCTGGCTGTGTTCGTGTCGGGGTGGATGAAGTTGTTCCGGCTTTTGAAACAGTGGAGCTTGATATTCCTAGAGGTGACGATGAGAAGACACTTGCCGATGTCAAGCACGGTTTCGCTCTATGGCCCAAGAAACACATCGTCCTTCTGCAAAGGCCACCGACTCCTCATAGCAGTCCACATGAGCATCAAAGGCCTTCGACTCCTCCTCCTAGCAGTCCACATGAGCAGCAAAGTCCACACCTACCTGAGAGGGACCCCAGCGTGAGTCCACCACCTCGAGATCCTCCGCGTAAGACAGCGTCCGTTAAGCGGAACGGTACGCCGCCTAGGAAGAAATCTAGAAAGGAGAAACCACTGCCGCCTATTGAGAAGTTACCTTGGGAAAAAACTCCCGAGGAAAACCAGGAAGCCGTTGAGTCCCAGCTGAGGGCCTTTTTTGCTAAGAAAGAGCCAGAGATACCTTTTGAGAAGACACTAGATCCGGTGAAAGTTTATCGTACAGTCGAGAATCTATATAACCCTGAACCATCGCCGCCATCTGACTATAGGCGTTCTATTGAAAGGTCGTATGACGATATGATGGAGGCGAAAAACCCCACTACCAGCTCGGGTATCAAGGAGATAAAAGGGATACACCAAGTCTACCAGCTCGGACAACAACCCGTTAAATCGGTCCCCCCTCTCAAGGTGTTTGACGAGAAGGCCGTTCAAAGTTCTCGACAAATCTCAACCGATTACGCCATGGCTAAGGTAGTATATAAATATGTTCAAGGGAAAGATTTGGTCGAGAATCTCAGGAAGCTACCAACAAGTATGCGTAACTTGCATACGTGGTACGGTGTTGCCACAAAGGGAGGGATCGAGACTATCATGGTGCGAGTTAAGGAAGAGCACTACTTCCAAGAATACTCTGTGAGCGTTGACTTCTGCGAGTTATACAATCTTCGGGCCCTCGACAAATCTATCATCAGTTGCTATTGTCTGTAAGTGATTTATTTATATAATTTGAGAAGTCTTTAGCTCAGCTCCTTGATTATCTGCAAATTATAATCTTTTGTGCGCTATGTTATGCAGATCGAAGATGCTCGAATGCAAAAGGGATGAAATCACGGACATTGGGTTCATTGACCCGGACACAATGCATGTCAGGACCATAGAAGAACCCCTCTATAACAGGGATACACCGGAGACTTTGCTAAGGTTTTTGAAGCGACAACGTGACAAAAAGACAATACTTTGGCCTTACAACTTCCAGTGAGTGTTACTCTCTTATAACACATTCTATTTTGCTCACCATATGTTAAAATATTAACTGATGACTTATATATATGACACTACATATTTAAACGTGCGCAGGTTTCACTTTATTCTTATCGTCATTAAAATGTACGAAGGAGAAGTTGAAGTCTTTGACTCACTAACCAAAGAGCCTATACTATACAAGTCTTGTTTTCTTATGCTCAAAAGGTAATTCAAATTCTTATCGGTTTTTTTGTTAGTTTCCTGATATCAACTGATTGATAACTCTTTTGTGCATTTTCTTTTGTCGGGCAGCGTATGGGAAACTTTCATCAAGGAAGATCAGTCCTTTCAATGGGCACCGAAGCTGATATGGCGTGCGAACAAAGTAAGTAGTACTACCTAGGTCCACACACCTTTATCATACTTCATTATTGTTTGACTGAATTATATTCTTGTACAGAAATGCGCAAAACAACCACCGGGGACTGATCTATGTGGATACTACGTTTGCGAGTACATCCACAGAATTGTCAGCGAGAGAGCGAATAATGAAAGAAATAAAGAGGTACGAAAACAATATTCACAAATTTATTTTCTTACCATAAGTTGTGCTGAGTTTCAGTAATAATTGTTTGATTTGTGATTTGATATATACATATATATACACACACACATAGCTCATGTATTCATTTGTATCTTATTCTTTTACAGTTGAGAAGAAAGCGGGAGAAGATCTCAATCGAGGAGCGCTTCAAAGCAATTGGCGAGGAATTGGCGGGATTTTTCCTTCGGGAAGTCATACCACCATCCGGAGAGTACCACTATGCATAAAGATCTTCTCCAGCTCCTCGATTGCTTTGTGTGTATATATAGTTTGACTCGGAGTGTACCACTATGGTACATGTAATAGATCGATCTTCATGCATGTACTACTTAATTCTGGTGCATCGACTTGATATGCATCGGAGAGTACTACTTATGCAATTACATGTGTGTTATATTATATGCACCAACTTGATATGCATCACCTTGATCTTCATGTACTACGTAAACCCAAACGCGTTTCCGGTGCATCGACGCGATATGAAACGCTCCGATACCCCTAAACCCCTGCAAAAACCCTAAACCCTGAATTCTCTGCCGCGGCAGAGATTCATGCATATTTCCTGCCGGTAGCCAACCTTTGGTACCGGTTTGTAATACAAACCGGTACCAAAGCTCCTCGCCGTGCGCTCTCTGGCGCCCACGTGGAGGTCCTATTAACAGCGGTTCGTAAGGAACCGGTACGAATGGGTGCGGGCCTTTTGTACCGAATGTTTTATACCGGTTGCGAAACCGGTGCAAATGGCCCTCTGGAACCGGTATAGATGCCCGTTTTTCTACTAGTGTTTATGGGTGAAGAAAAAGGGAGTTGTAAATCATTTCTCTTTTGGGCAACTTCTTACAACCTTTATCTGCAAATAAGTGTATTTCTAGCTTTTGTCTTCAGTTAAATTTATCGAAATTTTGAATTTGCAGAAAAAGTAGCACCATTTACAACATTAAATTAGTATCACTAGATCCTTATAGAAATATATTTTGATAATATACCAATTTGGCGATACTCCCTCTGTCTATACTTACCCTGCATTCTGGATTTTGTCAAAGTCAAACTTTGTAAAATTTGATCAAGTTTATAGATAAATATCAAAATTCATAATGTAAAATAGAGATTGTTTCAAATATATTTTCTATCATATGAAAATATATGGTATCATAGATGTTGATGTTTTTTCTTATATAACTGTTCAAACTTTTATAGTTTTTCCTTTAACTATACCTACAATGCAGGGTATTTACATACAAGGGGTGTATATATGTTGCTACTCTTTTTTATAAACTTGATAAAACCTAAAAAAGATTTGACTGCATAAACATGGTAGAAGTAAACTTATTTGTGAATGGAGGGAGTAGTCTATAGAGAAGTAATTGTACTGTATCTAAATTCAGGGTAAGAATGGTTTAAGTGAGTAGTCTATAGAGAAGTAATTGTACTGTATCTAAATTCAGGGTAAGAATGGTTTAAGTGAGTAGTCTATAGAGAAGTAATTGTATCTAAATTCAGGGTAAGAACAGTTTAATCTGCTCGGTGAGATTTGTGTCAGTGTAACCCGGATCAGTATATCTTCATTGAAACTATGAAACCTCGAAATAGCTTTTTCTAAGCCAGCCTAGAAAGATTATTTCAGTTTTTTTATTAATACAAGTATGGAATATGTTTCCACACACAGCTAAAATGTCTATGTAATGAGAATTATGTGAATTTTTATATGTTACTGAAGTGGTTAGTCTTAGTTTTTGCCACCACTTCGGTATCGCGTTGCCTCTAGTGAGGTTTTACCTCTCCGTGAGAAAGCTCCATCTGCTCATCTCTCTCCTATTTACTTCATACATGCCGCATAAGTGTCAGGGCAATAATCTACATCTACACAAATGATAGGGATTTGTCATTTTTTTATATGCTACAGAAGTGGTTAGTCTTAGTTTTCGCACCGTTTGGGCATTCCGTCTCCTTTGGTGAGATTAATCACCTCTCTCTGGGAAAGCTCCATGGTCATCCCTCTCCTATGTAAACTTCATATATATCCCATTAGTGTTAGGGCTATAATCTATATAAATTATAGGATTCATCAAATGAATATTCTACTTAATTGGTTAATCTTAGTGTTTCCCACCACTTAGGCATCGCGGTGCCTCTAGTGTGATTAATGACCTCTCCCTAGGAAAGCTCCACGTGGTCCCGTCTCGATTAAAATCGGAAAGGTTCTTTAGAATAGTTTTTTGAGTAATTTCTAAATTCTCAATTCCAAGCTTTAGATCATTTAGCAAAATAAATCCATGGACCCATAATAACCTCATATTCTGCAAATCGGTGCAGAAATCTGCTACTCCCTCGATTCGGCTCTAAACTGTGATGTCTTCATTTATTGAACTTAGAGCATCTCCACTCGTGTCCCTCAAAACGTCCCTCAAAGGTTTTTGGGGTGCGTTGGACATTTTTTCGTTTCCAGTCGCGCGCCCCAAATCCCTTTTGCGGCGCGGCCCAATACGGTGTCCGGCGTCCCGAGCCCGTCGCAGGTCCACGGGGACGCTAAGGACGCGCGGACACAGAAGCGAGGCGGGGAGTGGCAGGTTGATAACGCGTGAAGCACACGTTCGTTGGGAACCCCAAGTGGAAGGTGTGATGCGTATAGAAGCAAGTTTCCTCAGTATCAAACCAAGGTTTATCGAACCAGTAGGAGTCAAGGGCCACGTGAAGGTTGTTGGTGAAGGAGTGTAGTGCGGCGCAACACCAGTGATTCCGGCGCCAACGTGAAACCTGCACAACACAATCAAGATACTTTGCCCCAACGTAACTGTGAGGTTGTCAATCTCACCGGCTTGCTGAAAACAAAGGATTAAACGTATGGTGTGGAGAATGATGTTTGTTTGCGAAGAACAACAGAGAACAGAGATTGCAGTAGATTGTATTTCAGATGTAAAAGAATGGATCGGGGTCCACAGTTCACTAGTGGTGTCTCTCCAATAAGATAAATAGCATGCTGGGTGAACAAATTACAGGTGGGCAATTGAAAATAAAGATTCAATACATATCATGATGATCACTATGAGATTTAATCAGGGCATTACGACAAAGAACATAGACCGCCATCCAGCATGCATCTATGCCTAAATAGTCCACCTTCAGGTTAGCATCCGCACCCCTTCCAGTATTAAGTTGCAAACAGACAATTGCATTAAGTATGGTGCGTAAAGTAATCAACACAAATATCCTTAGACAAAGCATTGATGTTTTATCCCTAGTGGCAACAGCACATCCACAACCTTAGAACTTTCTGTCACTGTCCCAGATTCAATGGAGGCATGAACCCACTATCGAGCATAAATACTCCCTCTTGGAGTTACAAGTATCAACTTGGCCAGAGCCTCTACTAGCAACGGAGAGCATGCAAGAACATAAAAAACACATATATGATAGATTGATAATCAACTTGACATAGTATTCCATATTCATCGGATCCCACAAACACAACATGTAGCATTACAAATAGATGATCTTGATCATGTTAGGCAGCTCACAAGATCTAAACATGATAGCACAAGAGGAGAAGACAACCATCTAGCTACTGTTATGGACCCATAGTCCAAGGATGAACTACTCACGCATCAATCCGGAGGCGGGCATGGTGATGTAGAGCCCTCCGGTGATGATTCCCCTCTCCGGCAGGGTGCCGGAGGCGATCTCCTGAATCCCCCGAGATGAGATTGGTGGCGGCGGCGTCTCTGGAAGTATTTCCGTATCGTGGCTCTCGGTAATAGGGTTTTCGCGACGGAGGGTATAAGTAGGTGAAAGGGCAACGCAGGGGGCGCCCGAGGGGCCCACACCATAGGGCGGCGCGGGCCCCTCCTTGGCCGCACCGCCTTGTGGTGTGGCCACCTCGTGGCCCCACGTATCCCCTCCGGTCTTCTGGAAGCTCCGTGGAAAAATAAGACCGTGCGTTGATTTTGTCCAATTCCGAGAATATTTCCTTTGTAGGATTTCTGAAACCAAAAAAAACAGCAACTGGCGCTTCGGCATCTTGTTAATAGGTTAGTGCCGGAAAATGCATAATAATGATGTAAAGTATGTATAAAACATGTAAGTATTGTCATAAAAGTAGCATGGAACATAAGAAATTATAGATACGTTGGAGACGTATCAAGCATCCCCAAGCTTAGTTCCTACTCGCCCTCGAGTAGGTAAACGATAACAATAATTTCTGAAGTGACATGCTACCAACATAATCTTGATCAACATTATTGTAAAGCATATGAGATGAATGGTGTGATTCAAAGCAATAGATTGCTAACAAAGAGATAATGACTAAACAACTGAATCATATAGCAAAACTTTTCATGAATAGTACTTTCAAGACAAGTATCAACAAGACTTGCATAAGAGCTAACTCATAAAGCAATAGATTCAAAGTAGAAGCATTGAAGCAACACAAAGGATGATTAAGTTTCAGCAGTTGCTTTCAACTTGTAACATGTATATCTCATGGATATTTGTCAACATAGAGTAATATAACAAGTGCAATAAGTAAACATGTAAGAATCAATGCACACAGTTAACACAAGTGTTTGCTTCTAAGATAGAAAGAAGTAGGTAAACTGACTCAACATAAAGTAAAAGAAAGGCCCTTCGCAGAGGGAAGCATGGATTACTATTTTTGTGCTAGAGCTTTTATTTTGAAAACATAGAAACAATTTTGTCAACGGTAGTAATAATTCATATGTGTTATGCATAATACTTCCTACAAGTTGCAAGCCTCATGCATAGAATACCAATAGTGCCCGCACCTTGTCCTAATTAGCTTGGATTTACATGGATTATCATTGCATAACATATGTTTCAACCAAGTGTCACAAAGGGGTACCTCTATGCCGCATGTACAAAGGTCCAAGGAGATAAATCGCATTTGATTTCTCGTTTTTGAATAATCTCAACTTAGGACATCCATACCGGGACAACATAGAAAACAGATAATGGACTCCTCTTTAATGCATAAGCATTCAACAACAAATAATATTCTCATAAGAGATTGAGGATGAATGTCCAAACTGAAAACTTCCACCATGATACATGGCTTTGGTTAGCGGCCTAATGTTCTTCTCTAACATATGCATACTCAAACCATTTGATCATGATAAATCACCCTTACTTCAGACAAGACGAACATGCATAGCAACTCACATGATATTCAACAAAGGTGTAAAAAGTTGATGGCGTCCCCAGAAACATGGTTACCGCTCAACAAGCAACTTATAAGAACTAAAACACATAGCTACATATTCATCACCACAATAGTTTTTAAGCTATTTTCCCATGAGCTATATATTGCAAAGACAAAGGAATGAAATTTTAAAGGTAGCATGATAACCCACAAGTATAGGGGATCGCAACAGTCTTCGAGGGAAGTAAAACCAAAATTTATTGATTCGACACAAGGGGAGGTAAAGAATACTTATAAGCCTTAACAACTGAGTTGTCAATTCAGCTGCACCTGGAAAAGCACTAGTAACAGGGGTGATGTGAAAGTAGCAGTAATATGAGAGCAGTAGTAACAGTAACACAGCAGCAGTAATAGTAATATGAGAGCAATGGCACCAGAAAATAGTTGACACTACTTCCAATGACATGTAGAACGAGTATATGATGATGAGAGATGGACCGGGGTTCCCAGCTATCTACACTAGTGGCAACTCTCCAATAACAAGTGTTGGGTGAACAAATTACAGTTGGGCAATTGATAGGATTGAAATAGCATTAAGATAGAACATCAAGATTATTAATCATGTAGGCATGTTTTCCATATATAGTCATACATGCTCGCAATGAGAAACTTGTACAACATCTTTTGTCCTACCAGCCGGTGGCAGCCGGGCCTCAAGGGAAACTACTGGCAATTAAGGTACTCCTTTTAATAGAGCACCGGAGCAAAGCATTAACACTTGGTGAAAACATGTGATCCTCATACCTACGCCTTCCCCTCCGGTTGTCCCAATTTCTGTCACTTTGGGGCCTCGGGTTCCGGACATAGACATGTGCAAACAACTTGTAGATACAATCTAAGCAATAATTATAGAGCTTAAATCTAAGATCATGCCACTCGGGCCCTAGTGACAAGCATTAAACACAACAAGATTGCAGCAACAATAACTTCACAAACTTTATAGATAGACTAATCATAATGTAACAATCCATCGGATCCCAACAAACACAACACCGATTACATCAGATGAATCTCAATCATGTAAGGCAGCTCATGAGATCATTGTATTGAAGTACATGGGGGAGAGAATACCAACTAGCTACAGCTAGAACCCGTAGTCCATGGGGGAACTACTCACGGAGCATGATGGAGGCGGTGGCGTTGATGGAGATGGCTTCCGGGGGCACTTCCCCGTCCCGGCGGCGTGCCGGAACAGAGATTCTGTCCCCCGAATTGGAGTTTCGCGATGGCGGCGGCGCCCCTGGAGTCTTTATGGAGTTTCGTTAATCGGTATTGCGTTTTTAGGTCGAAAGGGGTTTTATAGGCGAAGAGGCGACGCAGGAGGGTGGGGCCCCCTCACCATAGGCTGCGCGGCCAGGGCCGGGCGCGCGCCTTATGGTCTGGGTGGCCCTCTGGCCCCTCTCCGACTCTCCTTCGGTGTTCTGGATGCTTCGGGAAAAATAAGGTATTGGGTCTTCGTTTCGTCGAATTCCGAGAACATTGCCCGAACAGCCTTTCTGGAACCAAAAACAACAGAAAACAGGAACTGCACTGTGGCATCTTGTTAATAGGTTAGTTCCGGAAAACGCATAAAAACATTATAAAGTGTGAACAAAACATGTAGGTATTGTCATAAAACAAGCATGGAACATCAGAAATTATGGATACGTTGGAGACGTATCAGCATCCCCAAGCTTAGTTCCTACTCGTCCTCGAGTAGGTAAACGATAAAAAAATAATTTCTGAAGTGACATGCTACCAACATAATCTTAATCATACTATTGCAAAGCACATGAGATGAATGAAGTGACTCAAGGCAATGATCTATAGTTGCTAACAAATAGATAACATATAGCAAAACTTTTCATGAATAGTACTTTCAAGACAAGCATCAAAAGTCTTGCATAAGAGTTAACTCATAAAGCAATAAATTCAAAGTAAAGGCATCGAAGCAACACAAAGGAAGATATAAGTTTCAGCAGTTGCTTTCAACTTTCAACATGCATATCTCATGGATAATTGTCAACACAAAGTAATATGATGAATGCAAATAAGCAAGTATGTAAGAATCAATGCACAGTTGACACAAGTGTTTGCTTCTAAGATGGAAGGAAGTAGGTAAACTGACTCAACATAAAAGTAAAAGAATGGCCCTTCGCAGAGGGAAGCAGGGATTAAATCATGTGCTAGAGCTTTTCAAGTTTTGAAATCATATAGAGAGCATAAAAGTAAAATTTTGAGAGGTGTTTGTTGTTGTCAACGAATGGTAATGGGTACTCTAACTACCTTATCAACCAGACTTTCAAGAGCGGCTCCCATGAAGGACGTTATCTCTACCAGCAAGGTAGATCATCCCTCTTCTCTTTTGTTTACACATGTATTTTAGTTTTATTTATTAGATGACACTCCCCCCAACCTTTGCTTACACAATCCATGGCTAACCGAATCCTCGGGTGCCTTCCAACATTTCACATACCATGGAGGAGTGTCTATTTGCAAAATTAAGTTGCTTACTGATGAATCAGGGCAAAACACGTGAAGAGAATTATTAATGAAAGTTAATTAATTGGGGCTGGGAACCCCATTGCCAGCTCTTTTTGCAAAATTATTGGATAAGCGGATGAAGCCACTAGTCCATTGTGAAAGTCTGTCAAAAGTAAATGACAAGATCGAAAGATAAAACACCACATACTTCCTCATGAGCTATAAAACATTGACACAAATAAGAGATAGTAAATTTTGAATTGTTTAAAGGTAGCACATGAAGTATTTACTTGGAATGGCAGAAAATACCACATAGTAGGTAGATATGGTGGACACAAATGGCATAGGTTTTGGCTCAAGGTTTTGGATGCACGAGAAGCATTTCCTCTCAGTACAAGGCTTTGGGCTAGCAAGGTTGTTTGAAGCAAACACAAGTATGAACCGGTACAGCAAAACTTACATAAGAACAAATTGCAAGCATTATAAAACTCTACATTGTCTTCCTTGTTGCTCAAACACTTTTACCAGAAAATATCTAGACCTTAGAGAGACCAATCATGCAAACCAATTTCAACAAGCTCTACGATATTTCTCCACTAATAGGTTTAAACTACATGATGCAAGCATGATCTACTTGAGAGCTCAAAACAATTGCCAAGTATCAAATTATTCAAGACAATATGAAGCATTTTCTGTTTCCAACCAAATAACAATAAGTGCAGCGGTTTTCAACTCCGCCATGAACATTAAAATAAAGCTAAGAACACCATTGTTCATATGAAAAAGCGGAGCGTGTCTCTCTCCCACACAAGGATTTCTAGGATCCGAATTTATTCAAACACAAACAAAAATAAAAACACACAGACGCTCCAAGTAAAGCACATATGATGTGACTGAATAAAAATATAGTTTCAATAGAAGAAACCTGATAAGTTGATGAAGAAGGGGATGCCTTGGGCATCCCCAAGCTTAGACGCTTGAGTCTCCTTGAAATATGCAGGGATGAACCACGGGGGCATCCCCAAGTTTAGACTTTTCACTCTTCTTGATCATATATCATCCTCCTCTCTTGACCCTTGAAAACTTCCTTCACACCAAACTTCTCATAAACTTCATTAGAGGGGTTAGTACTCAAAAAACTTTAATCCACCTTGGTCCTGTAGTGACACATTGCAAGAACTCAATAAAACATTAGCTACAGCTCTCCACGTCTAGAAAGCCTCACTTAAAGTCCACAAGAGACAATGCAAAAAACAGAGACAGAATCTGCCAAAACAGAACAGCCAGTAAACACGAATTTTAAAATGGTACTTCCGTTGCTCAAATCAGAAAACTTAAAACTAATGAAAGTTGCGTACATATCTGAGGATCACGCACGTAAATTGGCAGATTTTTCTGAGTTTCCTACAGAGAAATCTGCCCAGATTCGTGACAGATAGAAATCTGTTTCTGCGCAGAAATCCAAATCTAGTATCAACCTTCTATTAGAGACTTCACTTGGCACAAAATTGCAATAAAATAAAGATAAGGAGAGGTTGCTACAGTAGTAACAACTTCCAAGACACAACAAAACAGTAGAAAAATAAACACATGGGTTATCTCTCAAGAAGTGCTTTCTTTATAGCCATTAAGATGGGCTCAGCAATTTTAATGATGCTCACATAAGGGTGAGAGTTGAAGCAAAAGAGAGAATCAAAAAGCAAGTTCAAAACACATTTAAGTCTAACCCACTTCCTATGCATAGGAATCTTGTACACAAATAAATTCATGAAGAACAAAGTGACAAGCATAAGAAGATAAAACAAGAGTAACTTCAAAAGTTTCAGCATATAGAGAGGTGTTTTAGTACCATGAAAATTTCTACAACCATATTTTCCTCTCTCATAATAATTTTCAGTAGCTTCATGGATAAACTCAACAATATAACTATCACATAAAGCATGCTTTTCATGATTCACAAACACATAATTTTTATCAAGCTCAGAAATAATAGGATTAAAACTTTCAAACCCACTTTTATCAATAATATAACAAGATGATTGATCAATCTCAAAAGATATGGGACTCATAGATAAAGTCAAGAACTCTCCAATCCCTTTTTCATTAGTAGTACAATTAATATTATCAAGTAACATAGGACCATCATCTAGAGATTTATCATAAACATTTGCTAAGCAAAACTCTTTAGTACCATGCATTTCGACATCAGGCACAAACAAAGCATTATCATAAGATTTATCAAAATAGCATGGATTATCATAAATAACAGTAGCATAATTATTCTCACAAGTTTTACTCATAGGGAATATTTCAAGAGAATCCACAGGAACATAACATTCATCCTCTTTCGGTAAGCATGGAGGACAATCAAATAGTGTAAGAGATAAAGAGTTACTCTCATTAGAAGGTTGGCATGGGTAGCTAATCCATTCTTCCTCCTTTTGTTCATCACTCTCCTCTTCTTTTTCATCCAATGAGCTTTCAGGTTCATCAATTTCCTCCTCTTTTTCATCCAATGAGCTTTCAGGTTCATCAATTTCTTCTTCCACTGGTTCCTGCAAATTGTGAGTGCATTCTTGTGCATTAATGAGTCTCTCTTTATAATCAATGATATAAGGATTATCACTGTAACTTTCTATGCAAAAATTAAGGATAGAAGAGACATAATCTTTAAGGTCCTTACAAACAACACAAGTTTCATAATTTTTAGACATGAATGATTCTATCTCAGAGGCTCCCATAAATAAGACAAATTGTTCTACCTCTTCGAACCCAAAATGAATATAGCTATTCCAATTATAGTTCTTAATTAAAATTTCCTCACTAAAGCCACATTGAAATTTAAGATGTTTAGTATCCTGTTCAGAGCAACAGTTTATATCATGGCGTTTAAGCAAGATTTTAGCAATTGTATTTAATTTTTCTATCACAGCACTCATAACTTTTCCCTTTCTCGATTCTCTATAATTATTATATAATTCAATAAGCTCCAAATAGGTTGTAGGTTCTCCCATAATAGCAGTTTTTAATTTTTAGGTTTTTCAAATTTTTATGGATTTTCGGGTATATAGGGAAAATAAAACAAGACAAAAATAAACTAGACAAAAGTAAACTAAGCAAAATAAAACTAGACAGAAATAAACTAAGCACAAATAAACTAGACAGAAATAAACTAGCAAGACAAAATAAAATAAAAGCAGAGAGAGAGGTAGAGTGTACTCCCTAGGTGAACTTATGAGTAGAGCTATGCCTCCCCGGCGCCAGAAAATAGTCTTGATAACCCACAAGTATAGGGGATCGCAATAGTCTTCGAGGGAAGTAAAACCCAAATTTATTGATTCGACACAAGGGGAGGTAAAGAATACTTATAAGCCTTAACAACTGAGTTGTCAATTCAGCTGCACCTGGAAAAGCACTAGTAACAGGGGTGATGTGAAAGTAGCAGTAATATGAGAGCAGTAGTAACAGTAACACAGCAGCAGTAATAGTAATATGAGAGCAATGGCACCAGAAAATAGTTGATACTACTTCCAATGACATGTAGAACGAGTATATGATGATGAGAGATGGACCGGGGTTCCCAGCTATCTACACTAGTGGAAACTCTCCAATAACAAGCACTACAAGAAAAGTTCTGATAGACAACGTCTCAAAATCGTCCGCTAAGGGGTATTTTTCGTCGCCTATGGGCCTAACCCGACGATATGGGTTCTGTTGTGGAAACTGCGTCAGGCAAAGTCCTACGACGATTTTTTCGGTCCGTCGCGCTTGGGCGCCCTTCCGCCACGGAAAATCGGACCGTTGCCCAAGTGTTTCCGGGAGCCCGTTGACTGCTGACGTCATGCAAACTGACACGTGGCAGACGCCGTTAACTGGCAGTTAACGGCGTTAACCGGCTGAAACCCCGTGGTAGATGGTAGGCCCACACGAGGCCTGCCACGTCTTAAGCGGGCCGGGCCAGTGACATAGTTTGACCGGTCAACTATATAGCTGGGCTGGTCCATTAGTTACGTGGGCCGGGCCTAACATCTAAGGTTGATGGTCAAAACTTAAATGGGCGGCCCATTTAACATGTGGGGTCCACCTTACAGCAACCCCGGCCCAAGAAGCAAGTGGGCCGGGCCAAAATACAGGTGGGTCCCACTTTCCGTTAAAGGGCCGGCCCATTTAGTGTGGTCCCACCATATAGCAAGTGGGCCGGCCAAAACACAGGGGTCCCACTTTCCAGTTAAAGGGTCGGCCCATTTAGTATGTGGGGTCCGCCATATAGCAAGTGGGCCGGCCCAACAAGATAGTGGGCCGGGCCAAAAACACGGGTGGGTCCCACTTTCCTATTAAAGGGCCGCCCATTTGATGTGTGGGGTCCACCATATAGAATTGGGGCCCAAAAAAGGATCGGGCCAAAAACAGTGGGTCCCACTTTCCAGTTAAAAGGCCGGCCCATTTAGTATGTGGGGTCCACCATATAGCAAGTGGGCCGGCCCAACAAGAGAGTGGGCCGGCCCAACAAGATAGTGGGCCGGGCCAAAAACACAGGTGGGTCCCACCTTCCTGTTAAAGGGCTGGCCCATTTACCATGTGGGACCACCATATAGCAAATGGGCTGGCCCAACAAGATAGTGGGCCGGCCCAATAAGCATGTGGAGCCCACTATCGTGTAACCGGGCCGGCCTACTAAAGAAGTGGGCCGGCCCAAAATGAAAGTGGGTCCCACACTACTGTAAGTGGGCCGGCCCAATCTGTTGTAGGGCCCTACTTGTTTGACTAGTCAACTTGCATTAAATTTCATGAGCCTAAAATCTGATATCAATGATACACACAATTACATACACAAATAAAACAAGTAGGAAAATTACAAGGCAATTAATGTGCCCAAATAAAAAAATTACATAGAATCATTGAGGACTTCTATTAGCATCATCAATAACACGTTGACATTTGGCAATCGCCTTGATTGAATCTTGTGTACTCTTTGTCAACATATCAGCTACAGATCTTAAAGCAGCAATACCATGTCTTTTATAAAGTACAGCCTTGAGATATTTACTGTTTGATGAAAGAAATGGTCTAGGTTGACGGCTATGAGAAGATGCATCAGAAGAAAGATCAGAACTTTTTGTGGGCCTCACTTCTAATGAAGATTGCTTCATCACAACTGCATTCTGATAATAATGCAAAAAGAGTTAAACGATGAACTATGCAAACATTTATTATGCAATGTAGATATAAGATAATAACAAGTTGCATAAATGAGACAATGTATGGAACTTGTACTAAGCACAAACTTACATCATAATGTTGCACAGGGTCGCTACAGATCCTTTTTTGGCGACTATCTTCTAATGATGACTGCTTCATTAAAACTGCATTCTGGTAACATTGCAAACATAGTTACAACAATTAACTATTCAAACATGTATTACGCAATGTAGAGATCAGATAACAACATGTAGCAGAAATAAGCACAAGATAAGATAAGATGCATGTACTAAGCACATACTGGCTCACTGCAGGTCCTTCTCTTGCGTGCACTAGTCGTGGTCAACATGCCTGTCATTTTAGGTTCAGCCATCAAGTGAAATGCTAATCCTCCTGCTCCATTGTCCTTAATCTGTGTTTAGATATCACATTTAAGACCAAGTCAGCTGGTTTCAAATAACAAAAAACTTGAGCTGCCAAATGAATAAGCCAATATTTACCAGATATCAGATTAAAACCAACTAGATGTTGCTTTGCATGAGATACGAATTTCAGACATTCAGATTTAGAGTAGGGTAATGCCAAGGTTTTCCACATAAAGTAAACTGGCATTAAGAATGACCAAATGTCAGGTTCAAATCACCTTCGCAGTTTCTCCAAGACAAGCATATCAAATAGGCAGAAACATAGTAAAGCATGAATGGCATTGCTATGGCAGGGTTCCAAGTGTTAATCTCTTGCATAAGGAACAATGCATATAGGTTATAGATAATAACGGAAGTAAACTGCCAAACACTACAAGAAAAGTTCTGATAGACAACGTCCCAAAATCGTCCACTAAGGGGTATTTTTCGTCGCCTATGGGCCTAACCCGACGATATGGGTTCTGTTGTCGAAACTGCGTCAGGCAAAGTCCTACGACGTTTTTTTCGGTCCGTCGCGTTTGGGCGCCCTTCCGCCACGGAAAATCGGACCGTTGCGCAAGTGTTTTCGGGAGCCCGTTGACTGCTGACGTCATGCAAACTGACACGTGGCAGACGCCGTTAACTGGCAGTTAACGGCGTTAACCGGCTGAAACCCCGTGGTAGATGGTAGGCCCACACGAGGCCTGCCACGTCTTAAGCGGGCCGGGCCAGATGACATAGTTTGACCGGTCAACTATATAGCTGGGCTGGTCCATTAGTTACGTGGGCCGGGCCTAACCTCTAAGGTTGACTGGTCAAAACTTAAATGGGCCGGCCCATTTAACATGTGGGGTCCACCTTACAGAATGGGCCGGCCCAAGACGCAAGTGGGCCAAAACACAGGTGGCCCCTTTCGTTAAAGGGCCGGCCCATTTAGTGTGTGGGGTCCACCATATAGCAAGTGGGCCGCCCAACAAGCTAGTGGGCCGGGCCAAAACACAGGGGTCCCACTTTCCATTAAAGGGTCGGCCCATTTAGTATGTGGGGTCCACCATATAGCATGGGCCGGCCCAACAAGATAGTGGGCCGGGCAAACATAGGTGGGTCCCACTTTCCTGTTAAAGGGCCGGCCCATTTAGTATGTGGGGTCCATCATATAGCAAGTGGGCTGGCCCACCAAGATAGTGGGCCGGGCCAAAAACACAGGTGGGTCCCACATTCCTGTTAATGGGCCGGCCCATTTGATATGTGGGGTCCACCATATAGTAAGTGGGTTGGCCCGACAAGATAGTGGGCCGGGCCAAAAGCAAAGGTGGGCCCCACTTTCCTGTTAAAGGGCCGGCCCAATTAGTATGTGGGGTCCACCATATAGCAAGTGGGCCGGCCAACAAGATAGTGGGCCGGTCCAAAAACACATGTGGGTCCCACTTTCATTTTAAAGGGCCGGCCCATTTAGTATGTGGGGTCCACCACAAAAGCAAATGGGCTGGCCCAACTAATTAGTGGGCCGGCCCAGTAGTGGGTGGGGTCCTCCTTAAAGCAAGTGGGCCAGCCCAATTAGAGTGTGGGGTCCACCGTAAATCAAATGGGCTGGCCCAAGTAAGTGGGCCAGCCCGTTTAGTTGATGTTTATATGCCGGCATAATATGCGCTTTGGGATTTTGCGGGCAGGCACATATGTGATTTCGCTTAATTGGGCCGTTTAAGGGATGGGAATTCGTGATTTAGATACTGAGAATATTTACGCAGCATTGATTTCTGTCGGATAGCCTCACTTACCACAAGCACCAAAGAAAAAATGCGCGAAAGAACTATAAAAACTAACTAAATATTACATCAGCTGCAAGGCATTGAAAAAATATTACAGAACCCAGAGAAATTGAATGGTAATTAAACCTAGCAATACAATGAAGCGATCCGGCAATCTTTTAAGTTGTCCATGCAGCACCTATATCTGAAACAAAGACATTACAAGTTAAGACAACAACAATGGAAAGGCAAAGACACTACAATATTGTTTGGCAAAGAATTTGGAACTCATCATTTCGTCGTTATAACAAGATCATTGTAATGCGCACAATAAGCAAACAAAGAGTGCATGCCGCATACCAACAGCCAATATAACAGAGCATGTTAGAATGAAACAGCAGACTTACTACTGTCGAGTCCCATGCAAACCAACATGTTCAGGGAGTACAAAATTGGCATGAACAACATAGTAGCAGGCTATAAATTTTGTAACAACGACTGAGCAAGATGAAGTTATGATGGCTACATCTACAGAGCAGGGAATGTAAACCAAAAATAGAAGTTACGATGGCAAAAGCTAAAGAGGAGGGAATGTGAACCAACATGTGCCAAGTGCAATTACTTCATTTTGGCCGTGAACTAAATAATACTCCTGAACTTATAGTGAAGGGGATGCAAATCAAGATGTTTCAGGATATAAACTTGTAATGAGCAACACATAGAGGATAGTTAATGCTGGAGCTTAGGATGGACCAGATACAGAATATAGTGGGATCACCTGTGAACTTGTATAAGAGGGAATGCAAACCAATATGTTCAGCTTTCCATATGTGAGCGTCATGCCAAGTCAGAGAAACAAGTCAATAATGCAGCTTTTGAAGAACAAGATGGCACGCAAAATTATTATCTAGTAGTATGACAAGTTTATTTGTACTACAGGCTAGATAGCAGAGTGATAGCATGCCAAACTAAGTCCTTACTTTGTTAGCTTACAATGAACTAGATACAAAACAATGGCATCACCTGTAGTACAGGGAATGCAAGCCAACATGTTCATGGAGTAAAAAATTGGCACAAACAACATAGTAGCAGGCCATAATTTTTGTAACAACGACTGAGCAAGATAAAGTTATGATGGCTAGATCTACAGAGCAGGGAATGTAAACCAAATATAGAAGTTACGATGCCAAAAGCTATAGAGCAGGGAATGCGAACCAACATGTGCAATTACTTAAAATTGGCCATGAACTAAATAATAGCAGGATGTTACTATAATACCTATAATTTTTGTAACAACGACTGAGCAAGATAGAAGTTATGATGGCTACATCTACAGAGCAGGGAATGCAAACCAAAATGTTCAATCGCTTAAAGTTAGCAATGAAGTAGAAAATAGCAAGGTGTTACGGTCATAGCTAGGAATGAACTAAAAGAGCTTCAGACAAACAAGCATCTGAACCCAGAACATGGCGCTAAAACAAGGGACTTACATTAGGAGAAGCACTCTGTGGGAGTCACAGCAGATCTTCCTGGGGTTGATAGATCCGGTGATGAAGTACGCTACATGTGCTACTTGGGGTTGGAGAGACGGCCATTACACTTCATGGTTACTCATCTCGTCTGCAAAAACGTAACGGCGCGTCGTTAGCACAAACAGGTTCCCCCAAGATTAAACAAGAACTTGCAGGCAAGCAATAGAAAAGCGACAGTAGAAGAGTTTAGATCATGCACGGCGCCGGTGAAGCAGATCCGGTTCATGCACAGCGGTGTCGGTGAGCAAGATCCGATGCGGTGGACGACGGATCCGGCGAAGCGGCTCCGGTGGGGTGGACGATGCCGCAGCTGAAGCGACTGCGGTAGACTGCTGGATGAGCATATGGTTTCGAGGTTCGGCGGGGATGATCCGGTCCGGTTGATGACGGCGTCGATGAAGCGGCTCCGGCAGGCAGCCGGATGACGAGGATCGCGAGGCCTCGGGTAGGCCAGGGAAGTCCGGCGGGGATGTTCCGGTGCGGTGGTCGTGGAGGTGGGAGAGAGGGACTTGGGAAGTTCCGGTGGGTGGTCTGAGGGAAATGAATTTTTTTGGGAGGGTTTCCGGGCTAGGGAGGTGGTGATCCAAAAAATGACGGGCAGACCCCCCCACCAACCGACTTTGCTGTCATCTCCACAGGGGTAGAATGGGAATTTGGAAGCGTGTGAAATTTTTGTATTTTGTAGGCGGGAAGTTTTGCCGCTATGAGATTTTGAATTTCGCTAAGGTCCAAGTATAATGATAAAAAATTGTGAGACCGTACTAGTACCTCTGTTCAAGGCCGAGTGCAAAATCAAATCATCATCACCTTGAATATTGGTCACTACCATGGTCATGATCTATCTCTGAAATTAGCGTATCCGCTATATCAAAGTATAATGATAAAAAAAATTGTGAGACCGTACTAGTACTTCTATTCTAGGCCGAGTGCAACATCAAATCATCATCACGTTGAAAATTTGTTACCATGATCATGATCTATCTCTGAAATTGGCGCATCCGCTATATCTTTCAAAGTATAATGATAATAAAAATTGTGAGACCATACTAGTACTTCTGTTCAAGTTCGAGTGCAACATCAAATCATCATCACGTTGAAAATTTGTTACCATGATCATGATCTACCTCTGAAAATGGGCGCATCCGCTAAAACTTGCAAAGTATAATGATACAAAATTGTGAGACCGTACTAGTACTTATGTTCAAGGTCGAGTGCAACATCAAATCATCATTACATTGAAAAGTGTGTTACCATGATCACGATCTATCTCTGAATTTGGCGCATCCGCTAAATCTCGCAAAGTATAATGATAAAAAAATTGTGAGACTGTACTAGTACTTCTGTTCAAGTTCGAGTGCAACATCAAATCATCATCACGTTGAAAATTTGTTACCATGATCATGATCTATCTCTGAATTTGGCGCATCCGCTAAATCTTGCAAAGTATAATGATAAAGAAATTGTAAGACAGTAGTAGTACTTCTGTTCAAGGTCGAGTGCAACATCAAATCATCATCACGTTGAAAATTTGTTACCATGATCCTCTGAAAATGGGCGCATCCGCTAAAACTTGCAAAGTATAATGATACAAAATTGTGAGACCGTACTAGTACTTATGTTCAAGGTCTAGTGCAACATCAAATCATCATTACATTGAAAATTGTGTTACCATGATCATGATCTATCTCTGAATTTGGCGCATCCGCTAAATCTCGCAAAGTATAATGATAAAAAAATTGTGAGACTGTACTAGTACTTATGTTCAAGGCCGAGTGCAGGATCAAATCATCATCATGTTGAAATTTGTTACAACGATCATGACATATCTCTAAAATTGGCGCATCCGCTAAATCTTGCACGTGGCGCATCTCGGTGCGGAGCAACAAGCCGGTGCTATCAAGGTTGAGGCGTCGGTAGCGTCATCGGGCTCTCCTCTTTTGATAGATCTTCTACATGGCGTGGCGCACCGCCCACCGAGAAGCAGTCACATGTGAGATCGAGGTGGAGACGTCGCCGGCATCCTCGAGGCGCGACCGCCCTTCTACGAGCCAGAGTCGACTCAAGGTATGAATCCATGCGCTGTCGCGTCCCTTCTGCATATGAAGTGGGATGCCTTAGATTTATTGTTCTTCTCTTACGATTATTTCTAGCCGGACATGTGTGCTCTTTCTCTGAATATATTGCTTGAAAAGCTAACCAAGTTACTTAAATTCACTTCGTTCTTAATCTTGCGTGCTAATTTTGTTATTTTTGCTGACAGTGGTGCGCGCAAGGAAATTTATTTCTGGGTGTGCTGAGCTGTTAGGCCTAAGTCGAAATCCTCAGCTAAACAAGGCCTCAGCTTAACACATAAAAAGGTGTTCAATCTCGCCCACAATGTCCTCTTCTTTCCTCTTCCTTTATTGGAACTTGTTTTGCAGACAAGGAAAGTGGCACGTGTAATGTGAGTAAAACCCTCTTAGCCAAAATCAGCTACGAGCAAGATTTTATGTATTGTAGATTCCCCAATTGACTCTCATCCCCAATGTAGTCTTTTTTATGTCAGTATAGACTTCTTTACTGGATGTATATACTATCGTACATGGCATGCATTTGCCTAATGAGGAGCATTGTATTGCCATTCTAGCCAACCTGATCGATCTGTCAAGCTTCATGCACGAGATGCCATGTTTAATTTACTCCCTCGCTCCGATCCATATTTCTTGGTGTAAAATGAATGTGAATCGGAGGGAGTACTCTTCTTAGATAGTACTATACCAGTTCAAAAAAAAGTACTGTACTACTACATCACAAATGCATCAAAAGAGTACTACATCACAAGACCACCACGGTTGTACTAGTAGAGTTTAATGCTTAACTTCCAAAGGGAATAAGATTACACATATGAACTTTAAACAGGCGCTGTCCGATGTCTGCTTGTTTGGGAGCACAACATAAATAATACTACCCCCGTCCATACATAAGTGACTAAACTTTGTCTGAAGATGGTTTCATCTATATATGTTTTTAGTGTGTAGATACATCCGTATCTTGAAGGAAAAAGGTGAGCCGCTAACTTTTTGAATAGAGTGAGTAATACAATTCGGATAAACAATGGTGTAGTAAAACAAATACTCCTGCCCATCATAAAACAAAACACAGACTGACTCAAATATATGTACAGATCACAAAAAAGGTTTCATCAGAACCCGAACATATACATGCAGAGATGACCGTTTGATCACATAAAACAAAGGTTTCGTGGCATATTTATGCCCCCAAAACAAGCAGACGTAGGACAGCGCCAACGTACTAGCAGCTAGCACTATGGAGCTGCAGTACAAACAAATGGTGCAGCGACATTTCCACCAGAACGAAAACTAAAAGACATCAGACCAAACAAAAGCTGGGCTATCACTTCTTGCCCAAACAAGCCTTGCTCCTTCATATGCGACTTCCTTTTCTCTTATGGATGTTGAACTTTGAATTAGATGGGTTCCTGACAGCGCGTTCTTTTTCGTGTCCTTGATGTTGCACTCTGGATCAGGTCGGTTACTGTCAGGAAATGAACAAATTGATCAGCAAAAGTCATATGTAAATGAATGCAAAGGTTACATATGAATGACTAACCCGGTCTAACTGAGTAGGGATGTAAAGTGCACCAACGTCTAGCAGAATTGTACTTTCTCCACTGCCAGTTGCTCATATCTAATTGGAATACTCCCTCCTTTGCCCGTACAACCAGCTCATTTTTGTCCTCAAATACGCAGAGTAACCTTACTGCATGTTTCCAATTGTATGGAAATGATGTGTCAAGGCCAAAAAAAGTATCCAATTCAAAATTTATATGACATGTCCATGACTCGTGATCGCCTGTTGATGATCTTGTACTGGCCCATGTTTGTAGGGTGAAGTCTCTTATAACAGCAAGGGCAACATCTCCATTATGTCCCTTGAAGATGTGAATGTTAAGCATGAATATATCATGCGTCTCATGAGGGCACTGAATATATTTCAGAGCCTTCTTTGCATGGTCAAGCTCAATGATATATCTAGACTTCGTTGGCCAGTACAAAATACCCCCTATGAGAGTTGCCGGTCTACGGTCAATCTCTGACAGCATCGGAGTTGATCGAGCTAGAAACTCCCATTCTTTTGAATCTGGTGAGTAGATATGAGCCTGTGCATCGTAACGTTTAGTTGTTATCCAAACAACCGAGAACTTGCCACAATGTGTAAACGGTTCAGAGTTGTTTCTCGAACAGAGAATTGAGCCGCTGCTTTCAATTGTGTGATTGCGCCACAATGGTGGTTCTGGTATCGCTGTGAGAACTTGCCTAATTGGATCCCAGACTGATATATACGCACTGGATACATTAGAATGGAGTAGCACCATACCATCGCGGCATCCCAGGACATAGATTTTGGGACCGTTCACTTGAGACGGGATTGCCAGCATCTTCAAGATGGCCGGGTGAAGATCATGCTCTGTGATGAATCGATTGTCCTCGGAGTTGTTGGTGAAAAACCCTAGCAACGGGTTTCCTCCGTTGTGTGACACAGTTAGCTTTCTGAAATAATTGCTTCCCATACATTGCCTCCATGCTTTCTTGGTGCCTGATGCAGCTAGTAAGCAGGTTGGATGGGGAGGAAGCCTGACAAGAATCTGAGAGACTACATCTCCAGGCAGATCGTTGATTGTTGTGGGTGTCCTTCGACTGAAGCTGGTAGGATTATGCAAATCGCACGATGCATCGTCAAAATTATGTAAACAGCACACTGCATCATCTATTTTTTAAAACAAAATGCAACATCTAATTTGACTAAGCAGCAAAATGCATCATCTAATTCATCATCAAAGTTTCCTAAACTGCATGGTGCATCAGCAAAATCAAAATAGTGTAAACAGCACAATGCATCAGCAAAATCAAAATAATGTAAACAGGACAATGCATCAGCAAAATCAAAATAATGTGAACAGCACAATGCATCAGCAAAATCAAAATATTGTAAACAGGACAATGCAATTGTAATCCTGTTGCATAATCAATGAAGCCCTTAATTTGCAAAAAAAAACACCACAAAAATAGGACGCACCAACGGAAGGCAATCTCGCATATACAGTAATAATTGCTAACGTGTCAACACGATTGGAGGAAAAAGAGACCTCTACAGGACCCAAAACGCTGTGGTAACATCAGATGGGGTTAGCTTTGATATAGGTAATAAAATGTAAACAGCACAATACATCATCTAAGTTGACAGCAAAATTCTTCATCGAAATTTCCCACACTGTTCAAGGAATCAGAAAAATTACCTAAAAGGCTAAAAGAGCAAAATGCATCATCAGAGTAAAATATATGTAAACAGTACAATGCATCATCCAACTTTTGGCTAAACAGCAGAGAGCATTAGCTAGGTTGACAGAAAAAAAAACAAAAAAAACCATGAAAAATTCCTGAAGAGGTGAGTGCATCAGAAAAATTACTACCTAAAAAGCATAATGAATCACCCAAATTACAAAAGAAGCAGAATGCATCATCAAAAATACAAAAACATCTCAATGCATCATCACGTCTGGTTTGGGCAAAAAACCCAATCCACCAGATCTAACCTCATTGCAGTTGGGGAAGGTAGAACTTACAAAGGGGTTGACGAGTCACGATCATATGCAACAAGCGCCGCCTTAGATGAAGTCACCATCCAAGCTCTCGACGCGTTCAAAGCAGCCAGCTTCGAAGCCTCCGACGGTTCTCCCGGCTGCGCCGCCAAAACTCTCGAAGCACGCGCCAAGACTTTCCAACAAAATGCAGCTTCGATACGAGCATTTGCCAGCGCCACAGCGCCCGGGCCCGTCCTAGCCACCGCCTTCGCCTTTGCCTCCGCATCCGCATCCGCATCCGCTTTACATGTCTCCGCCGATGCATGCAGAGCATCCGTCTCCGCTTTCCATGTATCCGCCGACGCAGTGCAGAGGTTTGTAGAACAGCAGCAAGTTTTCCTTAAGTGGATCACCCAAGGTTTATCGAACTCAGGGAGGAAGAGGTCAAAGATATCCCTCTCATGCAACCCTGCAACCACAAAGCAAGAAGTCTCTTGTGTCCCCAACACACCAAATAGGTGCACTAGTTCGGCGAAGAGATAGTGAAATACAGGTGGTATGAATATATATAAGCAGTAGCAATGGTGCCAGAAAATAGCTTGCTGGCGTGTAGTTGTTGGTGGTAGTATTGCAGCAGTAGTAACTCAGCAGTATTTAGGAACAAGGCCTAGGGATTACACTTTCACTAGTGGACACTCTCAACATTGATCACATAACAGAATAGATAAATGCATACTCTACACTTTTGTTGGATGATGAACACATTGCGTAGGATTACACGAACCCTCAATGCCGGAGTTAACAAGCTCCACAATAATGCTCATATTTTAGTAACCTTTAGTGTAAGATAGATCAAAAGACTAAACCAAGTACTAGCATAGCATGCACACTGTCACCTTCATGCATATGTAGGAGGAATAGATCACATCAATATTATCATAGCAATAGTTAACTTCGCAATCTACAAGAGATCATGATCATAGCATAAACCAAGTACTAACACGGTGCACACACTGTCACCTTTGCACACATGCAGGAGGAATAAAACTACTTTAATAACTTTGCTAGAGTAGCACATAGATAAATTGTGATACGATGCACATTGCAATCATAAAGAGATATAAATAAGCACTTCACTACGCTCTTCAACAGTGAATAAGTACTTCGTGAAATATAGCCTAAGAGACCCACACGGTGCACACACTGTCACCTTTACACACGTGGGACAAGGAGTCTCCGGAGATCACATAAGTAAAACCCACTTGACTAGCATAATGACATCTAGATTACAAGCATCATCATATGAATCTCAATCATGTAAGGCAGCTCATGAGATTATTGTATTGAACTACATAGGAGAGAGATGAACCACATAGCTACCGGTACAGCCCCGAGCCTCGATGGAGAACTACTCCCTCCTCATGGGAGCAGCAGCGGTGATGAAGATGGCGGTGGAGATGGCAGCGGTGTCGATGGAGAAGCCTTCCGGGGGCACTTCCCCGCTCCGGCAGGGTGCCGGAACAGAGACTCCTGTCCCCCAGATCTTGGCTTCGCGATGGTGGCGGCTCTGGATGGTTTCTCGTATCGTGGCTTCCTCCGTAAGGGTTTTCGATGCAGGGGCTTTATATAGGCGAAGAGGCGGCGCAGGAGGGTCAACGAGGCGATGACACCATAGGGTGGCGCGGCCAGGGCCCTGGCCGCGCCACCATGTCATCTGGGGCCCACAGGGCCCCCCTCTGGCGGCTCTCGGGTGTTCTGGATGCTTCCGGGCAAAATAGGAACCTTGGCGGTGATTTCGTCCAATTCCGAGAATATTTCGTTACTAGGATTTCTGAAACCAAAAACAGCAGAAAGAACTGGCACTTCGGCATCTTGTTAATAGGTTAGTTCCAGAAAATGCATAAATATGACATATAATGTGTATAAAACATGTAGGTATCATCAATAAAGTAGCATGGAACATAAGAAATTATCGATACGTTGGAGACGTATCAAAGCTTAGTTCTGCTCGTCCCGAGCAGGTAAAACGATAACAAAGATAATTTCTGAAGTGACATGCCATCATAAACTTGATCATATTGTAAACATATGTAATGAATGCAGCGATCAAAACAATGGTAATGACATGAGTAAACAAGTGAATCATAAAGCAAAGACTTTTCATGAATAGTACTTCAAGACAAGCATCAATAAGTCTTCCATAAGAGTTAACTCATAAAGCAATAAATCAAAGTAAAGGTATTGAAGCAACACAAAGGAAGATTAAGTTTCAGCGGTTGCTTTCAACTTATAACATGTATATCTCATGGATAGTTGTCAATGCAAAGTAATATAATAAGTGCAATATGCAAGTATGTAGGAATCAATGCACAGTTCACACAAGTGTTTGCTTCTTGAGATGGAGAGAAATAGGTAAACTGACTCAACATAAAAAGTAAAAGAATGGCCCTTCAAAGAGGAAAGCATTGATTGCTATATTTGTGCTAGAGCTTTGATTTTAAAAACACATAGAGAGCATAAAAGTAAAGTTTTGAGAAGTGTTTGTTGTTGTCAACGAATGGTAGCGGGTACTCTAACCCCCTTGCCAGGCAAACCTTCAAAGAGCGGCTCCCATTTTATTTTGTTTTTGGGTGGCACTCCTTCCAACCTTTCTTTCACAAACCATGGCTAACCGAATCCTCGGGTGCCTGCCAACAATCTCATACCATGAAGGAGTGCCTTTTTATTTTAGTTTTATTATGATGACACTCCTCCCCACCTTTGCTTTCTCAAGCCATGGCTAACCGAATCCTTCGGGTGCCGTCCAACAATCACATACCATGGAGGAGTGTCTATTTTTGTTAATTAATTTGGGACTGGGAATCCCATTGCCAGCTCTTTTTGCAAAATTATTGGATAAGCGGATGAAGCCACTAGTCCATTGGTGAAAGTTGCCCAACAAGATTGAAAGATAAACACCACATACTTCATCATGAGCTATAAAACATTGACACAAATAAGAGGTAATAACTTTTGAATTGTTTAAAGGTAGCACTCAAGCAATTTACTTTGGAATGGCGGAGAAATACCATGTAGTAGGTAGGTATGGTGGACACAAATGGCATGAATATTGGCTCAAGGATTTGGATGCATGAGAAGTATTCCCTCTCGATACAAGGCTTAGGCTAGCAAGGTTATTTGAAACAAACACAAGGATGAACCGGTGCAGCAAAACTCACATAAAAGTCATATTGTAAACATTATAAGACTCTACACCGTCTTCCTTGTTGTTCAAAACTCAATACTATATATTATCTAGACCTTAGAGAGACCAATTATGCAAACCAAATTTTAGCAAGCTCTATGTATTTCTTCATTAATGGGTGCAAAGTATATGATGCAAGAGCTTAAACATGAACACAACAATTGCCAAGTATCACATTACCCAAGACATTTTAGAATTACTACATGTAGCATTTTCCAATTCCAACCATATAACAATTTAACGAAGAAGAAACTTCGCCATGAATATTATGAGCTAAGAACACATGTGTTCATACGAACCAGCGGAGCGTGTCTCTCTCCCACACAAGGATGAACTTATTCAGAGAACTAAGATAACAAAACAAAAACAAAAATAAAAGCACACAGACGCTCCAAGTAAAATACATAGGATGTGATGGAATAAAAATATAGTTTCACTAGAAGAAACCTGATAAGTTGTCGATGAAGAAGGGGATGCCTTGGGCATCCCCAAGCTTAGATGCTTGAGTCTTCTTGAAATATGCAGGGATGAACCACCGGGGCATCCCCAAGCTTAGACCTTTCACTCTTCTCGATCACATTATATCACCCTCTTCTATTGACCCTTGAAAACTTCTGCCACACCAAACTTCAAGCAAACTCATTAGAGGGTTAGTGCATAATCAAAATTCACATGTTCAGAGGTGACACAATCATTCTTAACACTTCTGGACATTGCACAAAACTTCTGAAAGTTAATGGAACAAAGAAACTCATTCAACTTAACAAAAGCGGCAATGCGAAATAAAAGGCAGAATCTGTCAAAAACAGAACAGTCCGTAAAGACGAATTTTAAGATGGCACCAGACTTACTCAAATGGAAAAACTCAAAACTAATGAAAGTTGCGTACATATCTGAGGATCACGCTCGTAAATTGGCAGATTTTTTTGAATTTTCTACAGAGAACTGTGCCCAGATTCGTGACAGACAGCAATGCTGTTTCTGCGCAGCGATCCCAAATATAACATCAACTTTGACATAGAAACTTTACTTGGCACAACAAAACACAAAACTAAGATAAGGAGAGGTTGCTACAGTAGTAAACAACTTCCAAGACTCAACAAAACAAAAATTACTGTAGTAAAATAAACACATGGGTTATCTCCCAAGAAATTCTTTCTTTATAGCCATTAAGATGGGCTCAGCAATTTTAATGATGCACTCGCAAGAAATAGTATTTGAGGCAAAAGAGAGCATCAAGAGGCAAATTCAAAACACATTTAAGTCTAACATGCTTCCTATGCATAAGAATCTTGTAAATAAACAAGTTCATGAAGAGCAAAGTAACAAGCATAGGAAGATAAAACAAGTGTAGCTTCAAAAATTTCAGCACATAGAGAGGCATTTTAGTAACATGAAAATTTCTACAACCATATTTTCCTCTCTCATAATAACTTTCAGTAGCATCATGAGCAAACTCAACAATATAACTATCACATAAAGCATTCTTATCATGAGTCTCATGCATAAAATAATTACTACTCCCAACATAAGCATAATCAATTTTATTAGTTGTAGTGGGAGCAAATTCAACAAAGTAGCTATCAAATATAGGAGGTATATTGTAATCATAATCAAATTTATCCTCCATAACAGGTGGTAACAAAAGACTACTATCATTATAATCATCATAAATAGGAGGCAAAGTATCATCAAAGTAAATTTTCTCCTCAATGCTTGGGGGACTAAAAATATCATGCTCATCAAAGCCAGCTTCCCCAAGCTTAGAATTTTCCATAGCATTAGCAACAATGGTGTTCAAAGCATTCATACTAATAACATTCCCATTATCATGCATATAAAGTTCCATGGGTTTTTTAATTCTTTCTTCAAACACATCATGTCCTAATTCAAGATAAAGTTCATAAAGATCTCTCATTTTATTGTTGTCTTCCATTAAGCCTAACTAGTGTAAACAAGAAACCAAATGTCGCAATTGCAGAGTCTAAAGGAAATAGCTTCGAGTACTTACAACGGCGCCGGGAAATAGCTTAGTAGCCAAGATCCGGAGTGTGAGTACCTTTTACCTTTCCTCCCCGGCAACGGCGCCAGAAAATATGCTTGATGTCTACGTTCCCCCTCCTTTCCTGTAGACAGTGTTGGGCCTCCAAGTGCAGAGGTTTGTAGAACAGCAGCAAGTTTTCCCTTAAGTGGATCACCCAAGGTTTATCGAACTCAGGGAGGAAGAGGTCAAAGATATCCCTCTCATGCAACCCTGCAACCACAAAGCAAGAAGTCTCTTGTGTCCCCAACACACCAAATAGGTGCACTAGTTCGGCGAAGAGATAGTGAAATACAGGTGGTATGAATATATATAAGCAGTAGCAATGGTGCCAGAAAATAGCTTGCTGGCGTGTAGTTGTTGGTGGTAGTATTGCAGCAGTAGTAACGCAGTATTTAGGAACAAGGCCTAGGGATTACACTTTCACTAGTGGACACTCTCAACATTGATCACATAACAGAATAGATAAATGCATACTCTACACTTTTGTTGGATGATGAACACATTGCGTAGGATTACACGAACCCTCAATGCCGGAGTTAACAAGCTCCACAATAATGCTCATATTTTAGTAACCTTTAGTGTAAGATAGATCAAAAGACTAAACCAAGTACTAGCATAGCATGCACACTGTCACCTTCATGCATATGTAGGAGGAATAGATCACATCAATATTATCATAGCAATAGTTAACTTCGCAATCTACAAGAGATCATGATCATAGCATAAACCAAGTACTAACACGGTGCACACACTGTCACCTTTGCACACATGCAGGAGGAATAAAACTACTTTAATAACTTTGCTAGAGTAGCACATAGATAAATTGTGATACGATGCACATTGCAATCATAAAGAGATATAAATAAGCACTTCACTACGCTCTTCAACAGTGAATAAGTACTTCGTGAAATATAGCCTAAGAGACCCACACGGTGCACACACTGTCACCTTTACACACGTGGGACAAGGAGTCTCCGGAGATCACATAAGTAAAACCCACTTGACTAGCATAATGACATCTAGATTACAAGCATCATCATATGAATCTCAATCATGTAAGGCAGCTCATGAGATTATTGTATTGAACTACATAGGAGAGAGATGAACCACATAGCTACCGGTACAGCCCCGAGCCTCGATGGAGAACTACTCCCTCTTCATGGGAGCAGCAGCGGTGATGAAGATGGCGGTGGAGATGGCAGCGGTGTCGATGGAGAAGCCTTCCGGGGCACTTCCCCGCTCCGGCAGGGTGCCGGAACAGAGACTCCTGTCCCCCAGATCTTGGCTTCGCGATGGCGGCTCTGGATGGTTTCTCGTATCGTGGCTTCCTCCGTAAGGGTTTTCGATGGGGGCTTTATATAGGCGAAGAGGCGAGGAGGGTCAACGAGGCGATGACACCATAGGGTGGCGCCCAGGGCCCTGGCCGCGCCACCATGTCATCTGGGGCCCACAGGGCCCCCTCTGGCGGCTCTCGGGTGTTCTGGATGCTTCCGGGAACCCCGGCGGTGCCGTCCAATCCGAATATTTCGTTAAGGATTTCTGAAACCAAAAACAGCAGAACGGCACTTGGCATCTTGTTAATAGGTTCGGAAAATGTGTATGACATATAATATAAAACATGTAGGTATCATCATAAAGCATTACATGGTATCCGCCGATGCATGCAGAGCATCCGTCTCCGCTTTCCATGTATCCGCCGACGCAGTGTAGGCATCGAGCGACGCCGTTTTCATTTCCTAGAAAACCCAGTAAGTTACTCACATTGCAATCCCCAAATTAAGGTTATATCGAACACAATGACCGATGAACCTCTGTACTCGCCGGAGGTTGGAGATGTACATACCTGCGAAGATCGGTCCGGTGGTGCTTGACGGTGGTGCGTCGGGGACGGGGGAGAACTCGGCGGGGAGAATGGTGGCGCGGCCCAAGACGGCGGCGCGGAGAGGGGCGACGGTGCGGTCATCGAACCTCGGCAGACAGTATTTTGTATATATATATGAGAAGAAGAATAAAGTCTGGTCGAATGAGGCAGCGCGACCGGCAGAGTACAACCGAAGGCTACTAGTGCTACCTTGGAGTATTGTAGTAATACTATAACATAATAAAAATAATGGCCTTGTTTAAACCACTCTTGTCAGTGTGGCATCGCGTCCAAATTTAATGCATTCTGTGGAAATCGGAATAATGCTGTAAAAACTCTCATACTAGTGTGGTATATAGCATGCACCGACACTTTTCAACAAAATGTCGTCTCCATTTCATAGGAGACTGCTTGCACACTGGGATACGATGCTGACATGACGAAGGGCGCAGAAGTATTTTGGAGTATTTCATTCGAGCAGATCGGGGCGACGGTGCGTCTTTGGAGGGAATACCGTGTGGTGTGTCTTTGGAGGGAATACCGTACGTACTTAGGAGTATTTCATTCGAGCAGACTGCTTGCACACTGGGATACGATGCTGACATGACGAAGGGCGCAGAAGTTTGCGAAAATGGTTGTACTACCATCCGACCATTAGTATAATCATTGCGCGATAGCTTACACGAGAAGGAAAAGAGCCGAACAGCTGTGGATAATAAAAGCATTTGGCTCTTCGAGGATCCTTCTTCTACTGCCTTCTCAAAGGAGTACTACTATTGTAATCTTTTTTTTGTTTTTCTGGGACCTTCGGGTCCCTTCCCCGTTGAAAAGTGAAGTGTTTCGAATACATTCATATGCCTATGTTTCTATTTTTACAAGCAAATAAATAACAAAGGATGACTCAATGCACAAGTTGATCTCATTTTGAATTTTTTTAAAACTTCTTCTATTGTATTCAAATTTGATTAGAAGGAGTCGATCGATTGTACATGCCAATCGTATAGCTTGGTGGGTGGATTGGCATTTGAAGTTTGGTCATTGTGTTCTTGTTTGTTACCACCCTCGCAAGGCACGTCCAAGTATTTCCTGTCAGAATTTATGGCATGTATGTAGTTAAATAACCTACATTATTTCAATTATGAGTTTAATTACTAGGCAAAAGCTTAAAAATCCATATATAGTTGCAGATTAAGATGAACAAATCCTTGAACCTATATCTACAAAATTGATGGCACTAACACATCCTACCAAGCGGAAAGCATGTCTACCCTACTGCTTCCAAAAGGTGGAATTATGACAATAATGTGCAACTGTTAAAATTTGGTAGCCCTCCTTCACAATTAACACACATCTAGCCATTTTTGTACAGTAATAAAAAAGGGAAATCATTCTTTCATGCATGCATATAATTGTTAGAATCTCTTGTTTGTGAAGTTGCTTAAAATACGATCTCTTCCAAACTTGAGGTCATATGATAACTAAAAAGTTTTGTATGGCGGGATTTTGCATCAAAGTACATGCGCACAATACTCACTTGTGGGCAGAAAGCCAAACAAACTCATATTACTAGGTTTGTATTAATTTGTTCTAGAAATTTCACCATCACACATGATTTTGTGCTTGCGTTAATTTTACTTTAAAAACTTCTTCCAAATTCAAATTTTCTTCAAACATGCCAACGGTACATGTCTACCAATTAATAATTAAGGGTACACCACACGTACTGCCTCGTAGGGTACATAAAAAATTACTATATTTTATGGCATGTACTAATTTCACATAATCTACAACTCAATGTTGAGTTTAATGATCAGCCCAGAACTAGAAAACAAATATACATATAGTTGCAAATTAACCTAGAAAAGCTCTAGTATCCTTTAAAACCCTAGAAAATGGCCATGCATGCATGCATCCTACTCATAATAATTAATTAAGGTCTCGATCTCTATACTGCTCACGAAGTTTGGAATTCTGGCAAATATGCAACTTGTTTCATTAATTTACCATGGCGAGATAGATGCATGCACATCGATCACTTAAAAAATATAAAGTTTGTAAAGGATTTGGCATCCATATATGCTCACCGGATATATAGATAAGGCCAAGCAAACACATCGAATATTTGTGAAGAAATGTTTTTGCTAGAACCTTCAAATTTTTAGATTTACATCACACACAAAGAACACACCTTTAATTTCGCCAGGTTTGTGCACTAATAAAGTACTCCTACAGTACTAGAAATTGGATTGTTCTACTCCGGAGTGATATGCTCACCGGAGTATTTTTGGATCTTAGCTGGAGCGGCGTTTGGCGGTTGCACGAAGCCGTGCTGGATGTTAAGCCTGTCGAGGCACGCCTGGTGGAAAGCGTGCGCCACCTTAGCCTCATCGGCGCGCCGCTGCAATGCTGCGTCCCTGGGATTTGCAGCCGCCGCATTCTTAGCCTGCACGAAAGCTTGCAGAGCATCCCGGCATCTATAGAGTGCCGGGAACATCACGTTATATACGAGCTCCTTGGCGGTGTTGCTCCTGCAAAGGGCGTCGCCGTGATGCGCTTCGAAAGAACGGCCTGGCTCCACGGCCGGCACCGCCTGAAGTGCGGTCGGATTAGGCGGCTGGCCACGGGAGCTCCCTGCCTCCGCATCGTTCGCGCCGGCCGGGAAGGGGATCTCACCTGCTGGCAAAGAAAACCATGCGGCATGCGCGGGCGGAAAAGCCGGCCAGGGCCGAGCGGGCGTCGCATGCGGGGTTGCGTGGGAGATCCCTGCCTCTGCATCCATCGGCCCGCACGGGAAGCGGCTGGCGAGGGGCTCCACGGCCAGCGCCGCCGCCGCGGGCTGAACAACCGGCCAGTGCAGAGCGGGCGGGTTATGCCTTGGTGCGCGATGGACGAAGCGAAGGCGGCGCTGATGCTCCGCTTCCTCGTCGGTGGTAGGACTACGCGCGCGGCGACCAGAGCCAAGTCGGAAGGCCATAGATATGTCGATTGGTCACTTAAGCTGGAGAGGTTCTCTTACCATTTCGGAGAAGCGGAGTAAGAGGAAGTTGTTGCTTATACGGGTTCACTGCCACGTTGGGTTAAGAGGGGCAAAGTTGGTCAATGCCTAGGAAGTTGGAATCGTTTTGGCCCCAATTTTTTAATTACCTTGCGGTTCATCTCTCGGTCTCTCCCACCTCTTCACTATCCCTCCCCTTGCCTCCTTTCATGCTTCATCGTAGTGCATCTTGTTTTTCTAGCACCTTCACAAAAATCATACACATTTGGCCGATTCTGTCATTGTGTGCACTAATAAAGTAAAAAATCCATTATATGTGAATAAACGTTTAATACACTAGCTCGCAAAGATGTTTCTCAAGGCGATATGCACAATGCCTGCCAAAAATGGGTCATGATAACTAAATTTCGTGTTAATTTTTGCATGACATGTACTCACTTGTGTATGAAGCCAAGCAAACTCATAATCTATACCAAAAAAATGTGAAAGAGTTCTTTTTAGTATCCTTCATACATGGGGTTCCTATTTTTACTTTCTATTTTTACTAGTTACAAGTACTCATGCATGAAAACTTTTGAAAATATGTGCATTTTGGGCTGTGTGGAGACATGGTACAATAATATATTCAAGTTGATATACAAAGTCTAGACATATTCAAACTAGACAAATAATGTATCTAACCCCCTAACCCTAAACTCTGTCTTATGAAGTCAAGCATGCATGAAGAGAATTGGTTTTGGGTTTCAAACATGGAAATTTCAAAATCATCCCAAAAGCTTCATTTTAGAGCGACTAAGAAGGATCCAGGCTTACCTTTCCATTTTCATGTTTTAAACTTGTTTAAATCTTGGTCAAATCTAGGATTTGACCAAGATTCAAATGGGCATAAAATAAAAAAATGAAAAAATGAAAAACCAAAGCGCACATAGTCTTCTTATATGTCATATAGTAAGCATTAAAGTTGGTAAACAAGGTCTAGACATATTCAAACTAGACAAATCATGTATCTACCCCCTAACCCCTAAACTCTATCTTATGACGAAGTCAAGCATGAAGATTAAGTGGTTTTGGGTTTCAAACATGGAAATTTCAAAAACCTCCCAAAAACTTCATTTTAGGGTGACTAAGAAGGATACAGGCTTCCCTTTTCATTTTCATGTTCTATACTTGTTTAAATCTTGGTCAAACCTAGGATTTGACCAAGATTCAAATGTGCATCAAAATTCCAAAAAAATCAGAAAAATGAAAAACCAAAGCACATAGTTTTCTTATGTCATATAGTAAGCATTAAAGTTGATAAACAAGGGTCTAGACATATTCAAACAAGAAAAATCATGTATCTACCCCCTAACCCTAAACTTTGTCTTATGTAGTCAAGCATGAAGAGAAGTGGTTTTGGGTTTCAAATATGGAAATTTCAAAAACCTATCAAAAGCTTCATTTTAGAGTGACTAAGAAGGATCCATGCTTGCCTTTTCATTTTCATATTTGAAACTTGTTTAAATCATTGTCAAACCTAGGATTTGACCAAGATTTAAATGGGCATAAAATTAAAAAATCGGAAAAATGAAAAACAAAAGCACATAGTCTTCTTATGTCACATATATATATATAGTAAGCATTCAAAAGTTGATAAACAAGGTCTAGCTAGACATATTCAAATAAGACAAATCATGTATCTACCCCTCTAACCCTAAACTCTGTCTTATGAAGTCAAGCATGAAGAGAAGTGGTTTTAGGTTTCAAACATGGAAATTTCAAAAACCTCCCAAAAACTTCATTTTAGAGTGACTAAGAAGGATACATGTTTCCCTTTTCATTTTCATGTTTTAAACTTGTTTAAATCTTGGTCAAACCTAGGATTTGACCAAGATACAAATAGGCACAAAAAATGAAAAACAAAAAGCACATAGTGTTCTTATGTCATATCGTAAGCATTCAAGTTGATAAACAAGGTCTAGATATATCCAAACCAGACAAATCATGTATCTTCTCGATCTTATGAAGAAAAGTCGTTTTGGCCGGGTTTCAAACATGGAAATTTCAAGAACATCCCAAAAGCTTCATTTTAGAGCGACTAAGAAGGATCCAGGCTTACCTTTCCATTTTCATGATTTAAACTTGTTTAAATCTTGGTCAAATCTTGCTCAAGCATGAAGATAAGTGGTTTTGGGTTTCAAACATGGAAATTTCAAAAACCTCCCAAAAACTTCATTTTAGGGTGACTAAGAAGGATACAGGCTTCCCTTTTCATTTTCATGTTCTATATATACTTGTTTAAATCTTGGTCAAACCTAGGATTTGACCAAGATTCAAATGTGCATCAAAATTCTAAAAAAATCAGAAAAATGAAAAACCAAAGCACATAGTCTTCTTATGTCATATAGTAAGCATTAAAGTTGATAAACATGGTCTAGACATATTCAAACCATACAAATCATGTATCTACCCCTAACCCCTAAACTATGTCTTATGAAGTCAAGCATGAAGAGAAGTGGTTTTGGGTTTCAAACATGGAAATTTCAAAAACCGCCCAAAAACTTCATTTTAGAGTGACTAAGAAGGATACATGCTTCCCTTTTCATTTTCATGTTTTAAACTTGTTTAAATCTTGGTCAAACCTAGGATTTGATAAACATGGTCTAGACATATTCAAACCAGACAAATCATGTATCTACCCCCTATCGACCCTAAACTTCCTTATGAAGTCAAGCATGAAGAGAAGTGGTTTTGGGTTTCAAACATGGAAATTTCAAAAACCTCCCAAAATTAAGGCTTCATTTTAGAGTGACTAGTTAAGAAGGATCCAGGCTTACCTTTTTCATTTTCATGTTTTAAACTTGTTTAAATCTTGTTCAAACCTAGGATTTGACCAATATTCAAATGGGCATAAAATAAAAAAAATAAAAAACCAAAGCACATAGTCTTCTTATGTCATATAGTAAGCATTCAAGTTCATAAACAAGGTCTAGACATATTCAAACCAGACAAATCATGTACCCCTAACCCTAAACTTTGTCTTAATTATATATGAAGTCAAGCATGAAGCAGAGAAGTGTGGTTTTGGGTTTCAAACATGGAAATTTCAAAAACCTCCCAAAAAGCTTCATTTTAATTAGACTGGCTGGTTAATTAAGAAGGATCCATGATTAATTACCTTTTCATTGTCATGTTTTAAACTTGTTTAAATCTTGGTCGAACCTAGGATTTGACCAAGATTCAAATGGGCATAAAATTTCAGAAAAAAATCGAAAGAATGAAAAACCAAAGCACATAGCCTTCTTATGTCATATAGTAAGCATTCAAATTGATAAACATGGTCTAGACATATTCAAACCAGAAAAATCATGTATCTACCCCTAACCCTAAACTCTGTCTTATGAAGTCAAGCATGAACAGAAGTACGGTGGTTTTGGGTTTCAAACATGGTAAATTCAAGAACCTCCCAAAAGCTTCATTTTAGAGTTACTAAGAGAAAGATCCAGACTTAATTACCTTATCATTTTCACATGTTAAACTTGTTTAAATCTTGCTCAACAAACCTAGGATTTTACCAAGATTCTCAAATGGGCATAAAAATCAAAAAATGAAATACCAATGCACATAGTCCTCTTATGTCATATAGTAAGCATTCAAGTTGATAAACAAGGTCTAGACATATTCAAACAAGACAAATCATGTATCTACCCCCTATCGACCCTAAACTTCGTCTTATGAAGTCAAGCATGAAGAGAAGTGGTTTTGGGTTTCAAACATGGAAATTTCAAAAACCTCCCAAAATTCAGCTTCATTTTAGAGCGACTAAGAAGGATCGATGCTTTTACCTTTTCATTTCCATGTTTTAAACTTATTTAAATCTTGGTCAAACCTAGGATTTGACCAAGATTCAAATGGGCATAAAAATTCAGACAAAAAATCTAAAGAATGAAAAACCAAAGCACATAGCCTTCTTAATTATGTCATATAGTAAACACTCAAGTTGATAAACAAGGTCTAGACATATTCAAACCAGAAAAATCATGTGTATATCTACCCCTAACCCTAAACTCTGTCTTATGAAGTCAATCATGAAGAGAATTGGTTTTGGGTTTCAAACATGGAAATTTCAAGTACGTCCCAAAAGCTTCATATATTTTAGAGTGACTAATTAAGAAGGATCTTGGATTACGTTTTCATTTTCATGCTTGAAACTTGTTTAAATCTTGGTTGAACCTAGGATTTGACCAGAATCAAATGTGCATAAAATTCTTAAAAAAATAGAAAAATGAAAAACAAAAGCACATGGTCTTCTTATGTCATATAGTAAGCATTCAAGTTGATAAACAAGGTTTAGACATATTCAAACCAGACAAATCATGTATCTACCCCCTAACCCTAAACTCGGTCTTATGAAGTCTAGCATGAGGAGAAGTCGTTTTGGGTTTCAAACGTTTAAGCCAAAACCCAATTTGAACCTATTTAATTATAGATTCGTAGGTTGATTTTTCTACCTTTTTATTATTACTATGCAGCACATGTGTGTTTGCCCGTCGAGTGAAACTCGGAGGAAGAGGGATCACTCGGAAGGAGAGAAGAAGGGAGAGAATTATGGTGTCTCCCCTTTTTCGGGTGATGATGTTGACTTTTGTGCAGGGTTTGTCAGTGAGCAGGAGGTGCGAGCGAGCGAGCGAGCGAGTCGAGCGAGGCCGAGAATGAGAGAGATTTGTTTTTTTGTGAGAGGGACGACCGAAGGATCCAGAAGGACCCACAGACTTCCAATACGCATCCTGATGCGTCTTCTCTTGACAAAGAAAATGGCTGGGAGTTTGCGTACCTATTGCACGTGACTTGTGCTCACTGAAGTGTGGGACCTCACGCATGGGCACCACACGTAAGTGACAGACCTGTTGGTGTAAAAACTCGGTTGATTATTATAGTGCATTAGAACAAAGTTTCCTATGGATTCAAGGGTAGGAAATCCAAGTTAACTCATTTACATGACATTATTTTTTCCATGAAGCAAAGTTAACGCACCTATCAATTGGTACATTTTGGAGTGACTAAGAAGGATCCAGGCTTACTTATTCGTTTTCACGTGTAAAACTTGTCTAAATCTTGGTCAAACAAAATTGGCAGAAAATTCAAAAAAAAACAGAAAAATGAAAAACCAAAGCACATAGTCTTCTTATGTCATGTAGTAAGCATTAAAGTTGATAAACAAGGTCTAGACATATTCAAACCATACTAATCATGTATCTACCCGCTAACCCCTAAACTATGTCTTAAGAAGTCAAGAATGAAGAGAAGTGGTTTTGGGTTTCAAACATGGACATTTCAAAAACCTCCCAAAACTTCATTTTAGGGTGACTAAGAAGGATACAGGCTTCCCTTTTCATTTTCATGTTCTATACTTGTTTAAATCTTGGTCAAACCTAGGATTTGACCAAGATTCAAATGGGCACAAAAAAATAAAAAAAGCACATAGTGTTCTTATGTCATATCGTAAGCATTCAAGTTGATAAACAAGGTCTAGATATATCCAAATTAACCAGACAAATCATTTATCTACCCCCTATCGACCCTAAACTTCGTCTTATGAAGTCAAGCATGAAGAGAAGTGGTTTTGGGTTTCAAACATAGAAATTTCAAAAACCTCCCAAAATTCAGCTTCATTTTAGAGCGACTAAGAAGGATCGATGTTTACCTTTTCATTTCCATGTTTTAAACTTATTTAAATCTTGGTCAAACCTAGGATTTGACCAAGATTCAAATGGGCATAAAAATTCAGACAAAAAATCTAAAGAATGAAAAACCAAAGCACATAGCCTTCTTAATTATGTCATATAGTAAACACTCAAGTTGATAAACAAGGTCTAGACATATTCAAACCAGAAAAATCATGTGTATATCTACCCCTAACCCTAAACTCTGTCTTATGAAGTCAATCTCTAGGATTTGACCAAGATTCAAATGGGCATAAAATAAAAAAACAGAAAAATGAAAAACCAAAGCGCACATAGTCTTCTTATATGTCATATAGTAAGCATTAAAGTTGATAAACAAGGTCTGGACATATTCAAACTAGCTAGACAAATCATGTATCTACCCCCTAACCCCTAAACTCTATCTTATGACGAAGTCAAGCATGAAGATAAGTGGTTTTGGGTTTCAAACATGGAAATTTCAAAAACCTCCCAAAAACTTCATTTTAGGGTGACTAAGAAGGATACAGGCTTCCATTTTCATTTCCATGTTCTATACTTGTTTAAATCTTGGTCAAACCTAGGATTTGACCAAGATTCAAATGTGCATCAAATTAAATTCCAAAAAATCAGAAAAATGAAAAACCAAAGCACATAGTTTTCTTATGTCACATACATATATATAGTAAGCATTCAAAAGTTGATAAACAAGGTCTAGCTAGACATATTCAAATAAGACAAATCATGTATCTACCCCTCTAAAACCATAAATAACTCTGTCTTATGAAGTCAAGCATGAAGAGAAGTGGTTTTTGGTTTCAAACATGGAAATTTCAAAAACCTCCCAAAATTAAAGCTTCATTTTAGAGTGACTAGTTAAGAAGGATCCAGGCTTACCTTTTCATTTTCATGTTTTAAACTTGTTTAAATCTTGGTCAAACCTAGGATTTGACCAATATTCAAATGGGCATAAAATAAAAAAATAAATAAAATAAAAAACCAAAGCACATAGTCTTCTTATGTCATATAGTAAGCATTCAAAAGTTCATAAACAAGGTCTAGACATATTCAAACCAGACAAATCATGTACCCCTAACCCTAAACTTTGTCTTAATTATATATGAAGTCAAGCATGAAGCAGAGAAGTGTGGTTTTGGGTTTCAAACATGGAAATTTCAAAAACCTCCCAAAAAGCTTCATTTTAATTAGACTGGCTGGTTAATTAAGAAGGATCCATGATTAATTACCTTTTCATTGTCATGTTTTAAACTTGTTTAAATCTTGGTCGAACCTAGGATTTGACCAAGATTCAAATGGGCATAACAATTCAGAAAAAATCGAAAGAATGAAAAACCAAAGCACATAGCCTTCTTATGTCATATAGTAAGCATTCAAATTGATAAACATGGTCTAGACATATTCAAACCAGAAAAATCATGTATCTACCCCTAACCCTAAACTCTGTCTTATGAAGTCAAGCATGAACAGAAGTACGGTGGTTTTGGGTTTCAAACATGGTAAATTCAAGAACCTCCCAAAAGCTTCATTTTAGAGTTACTAAGAGAAAGATCCAGACTTAATTACCTTATCATTTTCACATGTTAAACTTGTTTAAATCTTGCTCAACAAACCTAGGATTTTACCAAGATTCTCAAATGGGCATAAAAATCAAAAAATGAAATACCAATGCACATAGTCCTCTTATGTCATATAGTAAGCATTCAAGTTGATAAACAAGGTCTAGACATATTCAAACAAGACAAATCATGTATCTACCCCCTATCGACCCTAAACTTCGTCTTATGAAGTCAAGCATGAAGAGAAGTGGTTTTGGGTTTCAAACATGGAAATTTCAAAAACCTCCCAAAATTCAGCTTCATTTTAGAGCGACTAAGAAGGATCGATGCTTTTACCTTTTCATTTCCATGTTTTAAACTTATTTAAATCTTGGTCAAACCTAGGATTTGACCAAGATTCAAATGGGCATAAAAATTCAGACAAAAAATCTAAAGAATGAAAAACCAAAGCACATAGCCTTCTTAATTATGTCATATAGTAAACACTCAAGTTGATAAACAAGGTCTAGACATATTCAAACCAGAAAAATCATGTGTATATCTACCCCTAACCCTAAACTCTGTCTTATGAAGTCAATCATGAAGAGAATTGGTTTTGGGTTTCAAACATGGAAATTTCAAGTACGTCCCAAAAGCTTCATATATTTTAGAGTGACTAATTAAGAAGGATCTTGGCTTACGTTTTCATTTTCATGCTTGAAACTTGTTTAAATCTTGGTTGAACCTAGGATTTGACCAGAATCAAATGTGCATAAAATTCTTAAAAAAATAGAAAAATGAAAAACAAAAGCACATGGTCTTCTTATGTCATATAGTAAGCATTCAAGTTGATAAACAAGGTTTAGACATATTCAAACCAGACAAATCATGTATCTACCCCCTAACCCTAAACTCGGTCTTATGAAGTCTAGCATGAGGAGAAGTCGTTTTGGGTTTCAAACGTTTAAGCCAAAAGCCCCATTTCAAATATTTCAAACTTATTCAAATTTGGTTCAAATTTGAAAGACACACAAGTTATAGCACACATAGTGCATACATTCTCACACATACTGCACTAGATGCTAACCCGGCCTATAGTTTGAGGCCATTGGATGAGGTCGAAAAAAATCTTGGATTAGAAATGGGGTTGTTCGAACCCCGTAGTTGGATTTTTTGAACCTTGATCTGTAGTACTGGGCAAAACCCTAGTTTAACCTATTTAATTATAGATTCGTAGGTCGATTTTTCTACCTTTTTATTATTACTATGCAGCACATGTGTGTTTGCCCGTCGAGTGAAACTCGGAGGAAGAGGGATCACTCGGAAGGAGAGAAGAAGGGAGAGAATTATGGTGTCTCCCCTTTTTCGGGTGATGATGTTGACTTTTGTGCAGGGTTTGTCAGTGAGCAGGAGGTGCGAGCGAGCGAGCGAGTCGAGCGAGGCCGAGAATGAGAGAGATTTGTTTTTTTGTGAGAGGGACGACCGAAGGATCCAGAAGGACCCACAGACTTCCAATACGCATCCTGATGCGTCTTCTCTTGACAAACAAAATGGTTTGGGAGTTTGCGTACCTATTGCACGTGACTTGTGCTCACTGAAGTGTGGGACCTCACGCATGGGCACCACACGTAAGTGACAGACCTGTTGGTGTAAAAACTCGGTTGATTATTATAGTGCATTAGAACAAAGTTTCCTATGGATTCAAGGGTAGGAAATCCAAGTTAACTCATTTACATGACATTATTTTTTCCATGAAGCAAAGTTAACGCACCTATCAATTGGTACATTTTGGAGTGACTAAGAAGGATCCAGGCTTACTTATTCGTTTTCACGTGTAAAACTTGTCTAAATCTTGGTCAAACAAAATTGGCAGAAAATTCAAAAAAAACAGAAAAATGAAAAACCAAAGCACATAGTCTTCTTATGTCATGTAGTAAGCATTAAAGTTGATAAACAAGGTCTAGACATATTCAAACCATACTAATCATGTATCTACCCGCTAACCCCTAAACTATGTCTTAAGAAGTCAAGAATGAAGAGAAGTGGTTTTGGGTTTCAAACATGGACATTTCAAAAACCTCCCAAAACTTCATTTTAGGGTGACTAAGAAGGATACAGGCTTCCCTTTTCATTTTCATGTTCTATACTTGTTTAAATCTTGGTCAAACCTAGGATTTGACCAAGATTCAAATGGGCACAAAAAAATAAAAAAAAAGCACATAGTGTTCTTATGTCATATCGTAAGCATTCAAGTTGATAAACAAGGTCTAGATATATCCAAATTAACCAGACAAATCATGTATCTACCCCCTATCGACCCTAAACTTCGTCTTATGAAGTCAAGCATGAAGAGAAGTGGTTTTGGGTTTCAAACATGGAAATTTCAAAAACCTCCCAAAATTCAGCTTCATTTTAGAGCGACTAAGAAGGATCGATGCTTACCTTTTCATTTCCATGTTTTAAACTTATTTAAATCTTGGTCAAACCTAGGATTTGACCAAGATTCAAATGGGCATAAAAATTCAGACAAAAAATCTAAAGAATGAAAAACCAAAGCACATAGCCTTCTTAATTATGTCATATAGTAAACACTCAAGTTGATAAACAAGGTCTAGACATATTCAAACCAGAAAAATCATGTGTATATCTACCCCTAACCCTAAACTCTGTCTTATGAAGTCAATCTCTAGGATTTGACCAAGATTCAAATGGGCATAAAATAAAAAAACAGAAAAATGAAAAACCAAAGCGCACATAGTCTTCTTATATGTCATATAGTAAGCATTAAAGTTGATAAACAAGGTCTGGACATATTCAAACTAGCTAGACAAATCATGTATCTACCCCCTAACCCCTAAACTCTATCTTATGACGAAGTCAAGCATGAAGATAAGTGGTTTTGGGTTTCAAACATGGAAATTTCAAAAACCTCCCAAAAACTTCATTTTAGGGTGACTAAGAAGGATACAGGCTTCCATTTTCATTTCCATGTTCTATACTTGTTTAAATCTTGGTCAAACCTAGGATTTGACCAAGATTCAAATGTGCATCAAAAAACCCAAAAAAATCAGAAAAATGAAAAACCAAAGCACATAGTTTTCTTATGTCACATACATATATATAGTAAGCATTCAAAAGTTGATAAACAAGGTCTAGCTAGACATATTCAAATAAGACAAATCATGTATCTACCCCTCTAAAACCATAAATAACTCTGTCTTATGAAGTCAAGCATGAAGAGAAGTGGTTTTTGGTTTCAAACATGGAAATTTCAAAAACCTCCCAAAATTAAAGCTTCATTTTAGAGTGACTAGTTAAGAAGGATCCAGGCTTACCTTTTCATTTTCATGTTTTAAACTTGTTTAAATCTTGGTCAAACCTAGGATTTGACCAATATTCAAATGGGCATAAAATAAAAAATAAATAAAATAAAAAACCAAAGCACATAGTCTTCTTATGTCATATAGTAAGCATTCAAAAGTTCATAAACAAGGTCTAGACATATTCAAACCAGACAAATCATGTACCCCCTAACCCTAAACTTTGTCTTAATTATATATGAAGTCAAGCATGAAGCAGAGAAGTGTGGTTTTGGGTTTCAAACATGGAAATTTCAAAAACCTCCCAAAAAGCTTCATTTTAATTAGACTGGCTGGTTAATTAAGAAGGATCCATGATTAATTACCTTTTCATTGTCATGTTTTAAACTTGTTTAAATCTTGGTCGAACCTAGGATTTGACCAAGATTCAAATGGGCATAACAATTCAGAAAAAAATCGAAAGAATGAAAAACCAAAGCACATAGCCTTCTTATGTCATATAGTAAGCATTCAAATTGATAAACATGGTCTAGACATATTCAAACCAGAAAAATCATGTATCTACCCCTAACCCTAAACTCTGTCTTATGAAGTCAAGCATGAACAGAAGTACGGTGGTTTTGGGTTTCAAACATGGTAAATTCAAGAACCTCCCAAAAGCTTCATTTTAGAGTTACTAAGAGAAAGATCCAGACTTAATTACCTTATCATTTTCACATGTTAAACTTGTTTAAATCTTGCTCAACAAACCTAGGATTTTACCAAGATTCTCAAATGGGCATAAAAATCAAAAAATGAAATACCAATGCACATAGTCCTCTTATGTCATATAGTAAGCATTCAAGTTGATAAACAAGGTCTAGACATATTCAAACAAGACAAATCATGTATCTACCCCTATCGACCCTAAACTTGTCTTATGAAGTCAAGCATGAAGAGAAGTGGTTTTGGGTTTCAAACATGGAAATTTCAAAAACCTCCCAAAATTCAGCTTCATTTTAGAGCGACTAAGAAGGATCGATGCTTTTACCTTTTCATTTCCATGTTTTAAACTTATTTAAATCTTGGTCAAACCTAGGATTTGACCAAGATTCAAATGGGCATAAAAATTCAGACAAAAAATCTAAAGAATGAAAAACCAAAGCACATAGCCTTCTTAATTATGTCATATAGTAAACACTCAAGTTGATAAACAAGGTCTAGACATATTCAAACCAGAAAAATCATGTGTATATCTACCCCTAACCCTAAACTCTGTCTTATGAAGTCAATCATGAAGAGAATTGGTTTTGGGTTTCAAACATGGAAATTTCAAGTACGTCCCAAAAGCTTCATATATTTTAGAGTGACTAATTAAGAAGGATCTTGGCTTACGTTTTCATTTTCATGCTTGAAACTTGTTTAAATCTTGGTTGAACCTAGGATTTGACCAGAATCAAATGTGCATAAAATTCTTAAAAAAATAGAAAAATGAAAAACAAAAGCACATGGTCTTCTTATGTCATATAGTAAGCATTCAAGTTGATAAACAAGGTTTAGACATATTCAAACCAGACAAATCATGTATCTACCCCTAACCCTAAACTCGGTCTTATGAAGTCTAGCATGAGGAGAAGTCGTTTTGGGTTTCAAACGTTTAAGCCAAAAGCCCCATTTCAAATATTTCAAACTTATTCAAATTTGGTTCAAATTTGAAAGACACACAAGTTATAGCACACATAGTGCATACATTCTCACACATACTGCACTAGATGCTAACCCGGCCTATAGTTTGAGGCCATTGGATGAGGTCGAAAAAAATCTTGGATTAGAAATGGGGTTGTTCGAACCCCGTAGTTGGATTTTTTGAACCTTGATCTGTAGTACTGGGCAAAACCCTAGTTTAACCTATTTAATTATAGATTCGTAGGTCGATTTTTCTACCTTTTTATTATTACTATGCAGCACATGTGTGTTTGCCCGTCGAGTGAAACTCGGAGGAAGAGGGATCACTCGGAAGGAGAGAAGAAGGGAGAGAATTATGGTGTCTCCCCTTTTTCGGGTGATGATGTTGACTTTTGTGCAGGGTTTGTCAGTGAGCAGGAGGTGCGAGCGAGCGAGCGAGTCGAGCGAGGCCGAGAATGAGAGAGATTTGTTTTTTTTTGTGAGAGGGACGACCGAAGGACCCACAGACTTCCAATACGCATCCTGATGCGTCTTCTCTTGACAAAGAAAATGGCTGGGAGTTTGCGTACCTATTGCACGTGACTTGTGCTCACTGAAGTGTGGGACCTCACGCATGGGCACCACACGTAAGTGACAGACCTGTTGGTGTAAAAACTCGGTTGATTATTATAGTGCATTAGAACAAAGTTTCCTATGGATTCAAGGGTAGGAAATCCAAGTTAACTCATTTACATGACATTATTTTTTCCATGAAGCAAAGTTAACGCACCTATCAATTGGTACATTTTGGAGTGACTAAGAAGGATCCAGGCTTACTTATTCGTTTTCACGTGTAAAACTTGTCTAAATCTTGGTCAAACAAAATTGGCAGAAAATTCAAAAAAAAACAGAAAAATGAAAAACCAAAGCACATAGTCTTCTTATGTCATGTAGTAAGCATTAAAGTTGATAAACAAGGTCTAGACATATTCAAACCATACTAATCATGTATCTACCCGCTAACCCCTAAACTATGTCTTAAGAAGTCAAGAATGAAGAGAAGTGGTTTTGGGTTTCAAACATGGACATTTCAAAAACCTCCCAAAACTTCATTTTAGGGTGACTAAGAAGGATACAGGCTTCCCTTTTCATTTTCATGTTCTATACTTGTTTAAATCTTGGTCAAACCTAGGATTTGACCAAGATTCAAATGGGCACAAAAAAATAAAAAAAGCACATAGTGTTCTTATGTCATATCGTAAGCATTCAAGTTGATAAACAAGGTCTAGATATATCCAAATTAACCAGACAAATCATGTATCTACCCCCTATCGACCCTAATGAAGTCAAGCATGAAGAGAAGTGGTTTTGGGTTTCAAACATGGAAATTTCAAAAACCTCCCAAAATTCAGCTTCATTTTAGAGCGACTAAGAAGGATCGATGCTTACCTTTTCATTTCCATGTTTTAAACTTATTTAAATCTTGGTCAAACCTAGGATTTGACCAAGATTCAAATGGGCATAAAAATTCAGACAAAAATCTAAAGAATGAAAAACCAAAGCACATAGCCTTCTTAATTATGTCATATAGTAAACACTCAAGTTGATAAACAAGGTCTAGACATATTCAAACAAGAAAATCATGTGTATATCTACCCCTAACCCTAAACTCTGTCTTATGAAGTCAATCTCTAGGATTTGACCAAGATTCAAATGGGCATAAAATAAAAAAACAGAAAAATGAAAAACCAAAGCGCACATAGTCTTCTTATATGTCATATAGTAAGCATTAAAGTTGATAAACAAGGTCTGGACATATTCAAACTAGCTAGACAAATCATGTATCTACCCCCTAACCCCTAAACTCTGTCTTATGACGAAGTCAAGCATGAAGATAAGTGGTTTTGGGTTTCAAACATGGAAATTTCAAAAACCTCCCAAAAACTTCATTTTAGGGTGACTAAGAAGGATACAGGCTTCCATTTTCATTTTCATGTTCTATACTTGTTTAAATCTTGGTCAAACCTAGGATTTGACCAAGATTCAAATGTGCATCAAATTAAATTCCAAAAAAATCAGAAAAATGAAAAACCAAAGCACATAGTTTTCTTATGTCACATACATATATATAGTAAGCATTCAAAAGTTGATAAACAAGGTCTAGCTAGACATATTCAAATAAGACAAATCATGTATCTACCCCTCTAAAACCATAAATAACTCTGTCTTATGAAGTCAAGCATGAAGAGAAGTGGTTTTTGGTTTCAAACATGGAAATTTCAAAAACCTCCCAAAATTAAAGCTTCATTTTAGAGTGACTAGTTAAGAAGGATCCAGGCTTACCTTTTCATTTTCATGTTTTAAACTTGTTTAAATCTTGGTCAAACCTAGGATTTGACCAATATTCAAATGGGCATAAAATAAAAAAATAAATAAAATAAAAAACCAAAGCACATAGTCTTCTTATGTCATATAGTAAGCATTCAAAAGTTCATAAACAAGGTCTAGACATATTCAAACCAGACAAATCATGTACCCCCTAACCCTAAACTTTGTCTTAATTATATATGAAGTCAAGCATGAAGCAGAGAAGTGTGGTTTTGGGTTTCAAACATGGAAATTTCAAAAACCTCCCAAAAAGCTTCATTTTAATTAGACTGGCTGGTTAATTAAGAAGGATCCATGATTAATTACCTTTTCATTGTCATGTTTTAAACTTGTTTAAATCTTGGTCGAACCTAGGATTTGACCAAGATTCAAATGGGCATAACAATTCAGAAAAAAATCGAAAGAATGAAAAACCAAAGCACATAGCCTTCTTATGTCATATAGTAAGCATTCAAATTGATAAACATGGTCTAGACATATTCAAACCAGAAAAATCATGTATCTACCCCTAACCCTAAACTCTGTCTTATGAAGTCAAGCATGAACAGAAGTACGGTGGTTTTGGGTTTCAAACATGGTAAATTCAAGAACCTCCCAAAAGCTTCATTTTAGAGTTACTAAGAGAAAGATCCAGACTTAATTACCTTATCATTTTCACATGTTAAACTTGTTTAAATCTTGCTCAACAAACCTAGGATTTTACCAAGATTCTCAAATGGGCATAAAAATCAAAAAATGAAATACCAATGCACATAGTCCTCTTATGTCATATAGTAAGCATTCAAGTTGATAAACAAGGTCTAGACATATTCAAACAAGACAAATCATGTATCTACCCCCTATCGACCCTAAACTTCGTCTTATGAAGTCAAGCATGAAGAGAAGTGGTTTTGGGTTTCAAACATGGAAATTTCAAAAACCTCCCAAAATTCAGCTTCATTTTAGAGCGACTAAGAAGGATCGATGCTTTTACCTTTTCATTTCCATGTTTTAAACTTATTTAAATCTTGGTCAAACCTAGGATTTGACCAAGATTCAAATGGGCATAAAAATTCAGACAAAAAATCTAAAGAATGAAAAACCAAAGCACATAGCCTTCTTAATTATGTCATATAGTAAACACTCAAGTTGATAAACAAGGTCTAGACATATTCAAACCAGAAAAATCATGTGTATATCTACCCCTAACCCTAAACTCTGTCTTATGAAGTCAATCATGAAGAGAATTGGTTTTGGGTTTCAAACATGGAAATTTCAAGTACGTCCCAAAAGCTTCATATATTTTAGAGTGACTAATTAAGAAGGATCTTGGCTTACGTTTTCATTTTCATGCTTGAAACTTGTTTAAATCTTGGTTGAACCTAGGATTTGACCAGAATCAAATGTGCATAAAATTCTTAAAAAATAGAAAAATGAAAAACAAAAGCACATGGTCTTCTTATGTCATATAGTAAGCATTCAAGTTGATAAACAAGGTTTAGACATATTCAAACCAGACAAATCATGTATCTACCCCCTAACCCTAAACTCGGTCTTATGAAGTCTAGCATGAGGAGAAGTCGTTTTGGGTTTCAAACGTTTAAGCCAAAAGCCCCATTTCAAATATTTCAAACTTATTCAAATTTGGTTCAAATTTGAAAGACACACAAGTTATAGCACACATAGTGCATACATTCTCACACATACTGCACTAGATGCTAACCCGGCCTATAGTTTGAGGCCATTGGATGAGGTCGAAAAAATCTTGGATTAGAAATGGGGTTGTTCGAACCCCGTAGTTGGATTTTTTGAACCTTGATCTGTAGTACTTGATGACCCACAAGTATAGGGGATCGCAACAGTCTTCGAGGGAAGTATTACCCAATTTATTGATTCGACACAAGGGAGACAAAGAATACTTGTAAGCCTTAACAGCGGAGTTGTCAATTCAGCTGCACCTGGAAACAGACTTGCTCGCAAGAGTTTATCAGTAGTAACAGTTTTATAGCAGTAGGAATAGTGAAATAACAGCAACAGTGAATAAAGACAGCAGTAGTGATTATAGTAAACAGCAGGATTAAAATACTGTAGGCACAGGGACGGATTTAACGGGCGTTGCATGGATGAGAGAAACTCATGTAACAATCAAAGCAGGGGCATTTGCAGATAATAATAAAACGGTATCCAAGTACTAATCAATCAATAGGCATGTGTTCCATATATAGTCGTACGTGCTCGCAATGAGAAACTTGCACAACATCTTTTGTCCTACCAGCCGGTGGCAGCCGGGCCTCTAGGGAAACTACTGGATTAAGGTACTCCTTTTAATAGAGTACCGGAGCAAAGCATTAACACTCCGTGAACACATGTGATCCTCACATCACTACCATCCCCTCCGGTTGTCCCGATTTCTGTCACTTCGGGGCCATTGGTTCCGGACAGCGACATGTGTATACAACTTGCAGGTAAGATCATAAACAACGAATATCTTCATGAATCAATAACATGTTCAGATCTGAGATCATGGCACTCGGGCCCTAGTGACAAGCATTAAGCATAACAAGTTGCAACAATATCATAAAAGTGACATCTACGGATACTAGGCACTATGCCCTAACAATCTTATGACTATTACATGACCAATCTCATCCAATCCCTACCATCCCCTTCAGCCTACAGCGGGGGAATTACTCACACATGGATGGGGGAAACATGGCTGGTCGATGGAGAGGCGTTGGCGGTGATGGCGGTGAAGATCTCCTCCAATTCCCCGTCCCGGCGGAGTGCCAGAACGGAGACTTCTGGCTCCCGCGACGGAGTTTCGCGATGTGGCGGCTCTCTGGAGGGTTTCTGGCGATTTCGACTTCTCCCCGTGCGTTTTTAGGTCGAACCCGATAAGTAGTCCGAAGGGGGGCGTCGGAGGCCGGCCGAGGGGGCCACACCATAGGGCCGCGCGGGCCCCCCTAGGCCGCGCCGCCTTATGGTGTGGGGCCCTCGGGCCTCCACCTCACTTGTCCTTCTGGCTCCGTCAGTATTCTGGGAAAATAGGGCCTTCTGCATAAATTCCGAGGATTTTCCCGAAAGTTGGATTTCTGCACAAAAACGAGACACCAGAGCAATTCTGCTGAAAACAGCGTTAGTCCGTGTTAGTTGTATCCAAAATACACAAATTAGAGGCAAAACAATAGCAAAAGTGTTCGGGAAAGTAGATACGTTTTGGACGTATCAACTCCCCCAAGCTTAGCTTATTGCTTGTCCTCAAGCAATTCAGTTAACAACTGAGCGATAAAAGAACTTTCACGAACACATTTGCTCATATGATGTATATATTCTCATGCTATGGCTAATACTCAAGCAGTTCATAATGAGACACATGCAAATAAGATCATCCAACAGCTATGTCAATCATGGAGAAGTACCAACAATTAATAATAAGCACCATGAATCATGTATATAAGCAGGATTGCAATGTTCATAAGAGAATATGATAAAGTGGTATCTTGCTTGCCCGTATTTGATCGGCAAAACATAAATGCCGAGGCACCTCTGAAGTTCATAGAAAGACTAGAAGTAGTGATTGTCAAAGATAAAAGCATCAAAGTTATACCACAATCAATCATATTTTGAGACAAGCATATTATACTAAGAATGACAGTTGTGCTCTCAAGATAGTGCTCAAAGAAAGAATGGAGACACAACATAAAAGTAAAAGATTGACCCTTCGCAGAGGGAAGCAGGGATTAACATGCGCTAGAGCTTTTCATTTGTAAAGCAGGAGTAAAATTATTTTGAGAGGTGTTTGTTGTTGTCAACGAATGGTAATGGGTACACTAACTACCTCATCAACCGGACTCACAAGAGCGGCTCCCATTTTATTTATTTTTGGGTGGCACTCCTTCCAACCTTTCTTACACAAACCATGGCTAACCGAATCCTCGGGTGCCTGCCAACAATCACATACCATGAAGGAGTGCCTTTTTATTTAAGTTTTATTATGATGATGACACTCCCCCCAACCTTTGCTTACACAAGCCATGGCTAACCGAATCCTTCGGGTGCCGTCCAACAATCACAAACCATGGAGGAGTGTCTATTTAAGTTAATTAATTTGGGACTGGGAATCCCATTGCCAGCTCTTTTTGCAAAATTATTGGATAAGCGGATGTGCCACTAGTCCATATGAGAGTCCGTCAAAAGTAAATGACAAGGTTGAAAGCTAAACACCACATACTTCCTCATGAGCTATGAAACATTAACACAAATTGAGAAGCATTTTGAAGGTTTTAAAGGTAGCGCATGAGAATTTACTTGGAATGGTTTGAAATGCCATGCATAGGTATTTATGGTGGACACTTTTGGAACAACTTGGTTTTCAGGTGTTTGGAAGCACGAGCGGCGTTCCCGCTCAGTACAAGTGAAGGCTAGCAAAAGACTAGGGAGCGACAAATCAAGAGAGCAGTAACTGTCATAATCATGCTTGCGGCAAAATAAGTTAACGGAGGCATAAAAGTGATGCAAGAACTCTGAAGCAATATAAATCATCGAGGCTTAATTGACTTTTTGTTCAGTCATATGCATGCGTGAGCATGTGCCAAGTCGATATAAATGAATTATTCAGAGGAGGATACCACAATGCCATACTTACTTATGAATAAAACAATGCAAGCAAACATCCATGACATGCTACTCATATTAATAAATTGGAGCTAAACATGAGAGATCATGAACTACTAGACTTTCTCAAATAACATATACCTCACATGAACCAACTAAGAATGCTCACATGGATGAGTATATGTACAAAAATGAAAACAAATAGAGTTCATACCAGCCTCTCACCACAATCAGATTGTCGTAGATCGTCATTATTGCCTTTCACTTGTGTAGCTTGGATAATATGAAATGAAAACCACGCTCCAGCCACCGAAGACCATTGAACTCATGATGAACTTTACAAACCAAAGAAGAACAGCAAATATTTTTGGTGTTTTCGAATTAGAAACAAGAACAAAAGAAAACAAGCAAACAAAGCAAAATCTTTTTGGGTTTTCTCATAACAAACCAACGATAGCAAATAAAGTAAACTAAGAGCAAAGAACCAAATAAACAAATGGTGAAGAGAAACAACAGAAATATTTTTGGTCTTTTTGTGTTTTAGGAAAGAAACAAAGCGAAAACAAAAGAATGCAAACTAACAGAAACACAGAAAAGCAGGATGACAGAAATCTGCCAAATCCTGACAGCAGTACAGAAATCGAAATTAACAAAAATCTTCCATTGCTCAGACCAAAAAGTGTTCAACTAATGAAAGTTAGATAACAACCTGGGGAACATGCTCAAAAATTGGCAGCTCAAAATAACGTTCTGGCTGTGCGTACGAATTTTTTTGGTAACAGCCCAGAATCTGTTTTTGGACAGCACTTCCCCAAATATCATCTCCCTCTCATTAGAAAACCACTCTAAGAGACTAAACAAGTATGTACAAGTATCCAGCAACCATAATATGCAAAGAATGAGTGATGCCGGTATACCTCCCCCAAGCTTAGGCTTTTGGCCTAAGTGGAGTTCATTCCCACGGTCCCCATGAAGTGGTGTCTCCGTAGTACGACGAAGAACGACCCGGTTCCAGGTATGTGCTGGAGGAAACATCGGGGTATGTGACGGTGCAGTCGTAGGAGGGCTCGGCGTTCTCGGAGTCATGTTGCTGGTGGAATTCTTGTATCTTCATATGTTCCTCCACCTCCTCCTTAGTGAGCGACCATGATTGCCTGTCAATATTGAACAAACCTGGCTGGGGAAGAGGGATTTCCTTCTCATTCCCATCAGCAAACAACATTCTATAGACCATATTATCTATAGTGGAGTCAGTAGTAACAAAATGATGACTCTTCATAGCAGCAATATCTAGTCTCCTAGGGGTTAATGGCACATCATTAGAATCAAGAGGAAGTCTTAAATGTGTTAAAATGCGCAGTGCAATAGTTCCTCCAAAAATAGGCCCCCTGCTAGACAGGCGGCGAGCAATAAGAGAACCAAGATGATAAGATGTCTCTCCAGTAAGTGCAGCATTCAAGAAAGCAAGATGGTAGCTAGAGATATTGCTAGTATTTTCTCTACCCAAAATGCTAGTAGCAATGTAATATGCAAAATATTTAATAGCGGGGAGTTGAATGTTTCTTATCTTCCCTCGCTGAATGGTGCGGCAATCATCCTCGGTGATCCCTCGGTAGAGCTCCAACAGGTCCCGGGGGTTGTCATCAATCCTCCTTGCTGTACCTACAGGGGCAATATCCAATGCACGACAAAATTCTTCCAATTCCATAGTAACAGGATTATCATAGATCTTGAATGCAACTGTCGGCTCATATTGCGTGTTGTGGAACTTGAAGCTCTCAACGAAAATTTTGGTGAGCCTGTAGTATTGTTCCCTTTCATCTCCCACGTAGGTGGCTAAGCCTGCCCTGTTGACAAGGGTGAAGAAGTCATCCAATATCCCTGCATTTGTCAGAAAATCATAACATGGGAAGGATGAAGCATTAGGAGCCCCATTGTCCTCCTCGGGCGCGAAGCTAGGCGCGATGACATCCTCATTGTAGGATCGCCTAATCTGAGTGGACGCCCTCGAGGGCCTACCGGTGCTGGTTGTTCCTTTCTTGAACAATTCTCCAAATTTGAATTTCTTCATCTTCCTCTTCTGAAATTTTCAACAACCATTATAAAATTTGATTTCAAGGTATATAATTGAAGGGAACTACTATAGGAACTTGCTAGAGTACTAAACATGCATCAAAACTAGTTTCTTCCACTTAGAACAAGCATGCAAGCTCACTAAACATGTTATCTACAGCAGCAAAATATTCAAGATATACTCAACCAAACAAAATTCTAATTGGACAATCAAAGGAGTCACATACCAAGGAGTAAATGTGCCAAATTTCAAACAGAAATCTGGGCTGAGCAAGGAGATCGAAAAATCGCGAGTTCTTGAGCAGAAACACGAGTGAGAGGAACTTGGTGCGAGTTTTTTCGGGAGAGAGAAGATGCTGGGAGGAAGAGATGAAGTAGTGGGGCAAGGAGGGGCCCACACCACAGGGTGGCGCGCCCACCTCCTTGGCCGCGCCGGCCTGTGGTGTGGCACCCTCTGGTGCCCCACAGGTCATCCTCTGGTACTCCCAGGTGCCTCGTCGAAAAATAGGACCAACGGTGTAATTTTTGTAATTTTTAGAGAACTTCGAAAAATGCACATTTCTGGGTATTAAATTAATGATTACTGCGCAGGAAAATGATTTCTAAAATCTTAAACAACTAAAGCATATTGCAAAACAAAAGTGCTACAGCAAGTAAAATAAGTGGAGGGAGAAAGAAAGAAAGAAATGTTGTTTAGCTCTCTTATGCATTAAAATATACTTGTTAACAAGGTTGATCAAGTCTTGCTACCAAATAAATTTTATATGACATAAGAAGAAATAAACCTCAAATCAATCATGTTACCTTATATTGAATTGATATGGATCCAATCACAAGAGTTTGATATTCTTCTTTAGGCTCATATATAGGACAATCAATGGATCCCACTTTGATAGTTTTCACATTAAAAATTGTATTAACTCCACATACTTTATCAATCCTCTTGGGAAAATAGACAGTGTGTTCCTTATCATCAACATTGAAAGTAACCATGCCTTTATTGCAATCAATAACAGCCCCTGCAGTATTAAGAAAGGGTCTTCCAAGAATAATGGACATATTATCATCTTCAGGCATTTCCAACACAACAAAATCAGTTAATATCAAGCAATGCTGAGTAACTTGAACAGGAACATTTTCACATAAACCAACAGGAATAGCGGTAGATTTATCAGCCATTTGCAAAGATATATCAGTTGGTATCAACTTATCTAAATCAAGTCTCTTATAAAGAGAAAAAGGCATCACACTAACACCTGCTCCCAAATCACATAGAGCAGTTCTAACATAATTATTCTTGATGGAACAAGGAATAGTCGGTATACCTGGGTCTCCAAGCTTCTTTGGAATCTTACCATTGAAGGAGTAATTAGCGAGCATAGTGGAAATTTCCTCATTGGGGATTTTCCTTTTGTTAGTAACAATATCTTTCATATACTTTGAATAAGGAGGCAATTTAATAGCATCAGTCAAAGGGATTTGCAAAAATAAAGGTTTCATCCAATCACAAAATTTATTATAATGTTCCTCCTCCTTTGATTTTAGTTTCTTAGCAGGAAAAGGCATTTGCTTTTGAACCCAAGGTTCTCTTTCATTACCATGTTTCTCAGTAATAAAATCTTCTTTAGTGTACTTTTTATTTTTAGCAGGCTTTTCAGGTTCTTTTTCAATTTCTTCTTTATCAGGAGTATCATTCTTATCATTATCTTCCTCATGTTCATTACCACTTTCAGTTTCAGCATCAGAAATAGAAATACTATTAGGATCATTAACAGGTTCAGAGGATTCTACAACATTCTTATGTTTCTTTTTCTTTTTCTTAGATGGAGCACTAGTTTTAATTAGTTGAGAATCTTGTTCAACTCTTTTGGGATGCCCTTCAGGATATAGAGGATCCTGGGTAGAAACACCACCTCTAGTTGTTACTTCATAAGCATGTTTTTCTTTAGAATTATTTCCCAACAAGTCATTTTGCACTTTAGTAAGTTGATCAATTTGAGTTTGAACCATTTGAAAATGTTTAACAAGTATCTTAACATCATTGGAGGTTCTCTCCACAATACCATGCAATTCACTAATAGCTCGAGAATTTTCCATTAAATGATTCTCTACTCTCATATTAAAGTTTTCTTGCTTAACAATATAATTATCAAACTCATCTAAGCATTGAGCAGGAGGTTTTGAATACGGAATATCTTCCCTAGTAAAGCGTTGAAGAGAGTGTACCTCAATCATGGATGAAGGGGGAGTTATCTCACATAAATCTTCTATAGGAGGTAAATTCTTCACATCTTCAGGTTTAATACCCTTCTCTTTAAGAGACTTCTTGGCTTCCCTCATATCTTCATCATTTAATTTAATCATACCCCTCTTCTTCACTATCGGTGTCGGGGTTGGTTCAGGTGTAGACCAATCATCATGATTCCGGCCTATTTTAGCCAATAATTCTTCAGCGTCGTCTGGAGTTCTTTTCCTGAAAACACAACCAGCACAACTATCCAGGTATGCCCTAGACTCAATGGTTAGTCCACTATAAAATATATCAAGTAAATCATGCTTTTCCAAATCATGGTCAGGCTGAGCTCTAATAAGAGAGCAAAATCTCGCCCAAGCCTCAGGCAATTTCTCTCCATCTTCCTGGTCAAAATTATAAATTCTCTGCAAAGCAGCATGTTGAGCACTAGCAGGAAAGTATTTCCGGAAGAAAACATCAAGCAATTCTTTTGGACTTTTAATAGAACCAGGAGGCAAATTATTATACCAAGTTTTAGCATCATCCTTTAATGAGAAAGGAAAAATTTTAGCGACAAAATAAGTACGCATCTTGACATCATCAGAAAACAAGCCACTAAGAGTAGATAACTCAGTCATGTGTTCAACAGCACTTTCTTTTTCAGTACCACAAAAGGGTGTTTTCTCAACAATAGCTATATGAGATAAATCAAGAGAAAAATCATAATCTTTATCCCTAATGTTTATAGGAGATGTGGCAAATTTAGGATCAGGAGATAGTTTATATCTAACAGCATGTTCTGCAAGCAACTTTTTAATTTTTCTTGCATCAGTAGTAGCATTGCATTTTTCAATAAAATCATCATCAAGCTCTACATAATCTTCATCAAGATCATCACTAGAATATTCAACAGACTCAGGTGAATTAACAGGTGTAGCAGCATTTTCATTAGGAGTTTCAGTATTTTCAATTTGTCTAGACTTAGCAATTGTAGCATCTAGAAAAGATCCTAACGAACCATCATTATCAAGCACAGCAGAAGCATCATCACAATTATGAGAGGAATTTTCAGATTCAGCAGAAGTACCAGCATTTGAAGCTTGTGGTGGTGAAACAAGTTTACTTATCACAGATGGTGAATCAAGAGCAGCAGAGGTACTAAGAGTTGTACCTTTTCTTGTAGTGGATGGTAATATGGCGATCTTAGTATCGCGAGGTTTACCCATGATGGAGAATTTGCAGCGAACAATATCAATCCAAGTGAACTTCCAAATAAAGCTATGCTCCCCGGCAACGGCGCCAGAAAATAGTCTTGATGACCCACAAGTATAGGGGATCGCAACAGTCTTCGAGGGAAGTATTACCCAATTTATTGATTCGACACAAGGGGAGACAAAGAATACTTGTAAGCCTTAACAGCGGAGTTGTCAATTCAGCTGCACCTGGAAACAGACTTGCTCGCAAGAGTTTATCAGTAGTAACAGTTTTATGGCAGTAGGAATAGTGAAATAACAGCAGCAGTGAAATAAAGACAGCAGTAGTGATTATAGTAAACAGCAGGATTAAAATACTGTAGGCACAGGGACGGATTTAACGGGCGTTGCATGGATGAGAGAAACTCATGTAACAATCAAAGCAGGGGCATTTGCAGATAATAATAAAACGGTATCCAAGTACTAATCAATCAATAGGCATGTGTTCCATATATAGTCGTACGTGCTCGCAATGAGAAACTTGCACAACATCTTTTGTCCTACCAGCCGGTGGCAGCCGGGCCTCTAGGGAAACTACTGGAAATTAAGGTACTCCTTTTAATAGAGTACCGGAGCAAAGCATTAACACTCCGTGAACACATGTGATCCTCACATCACTACCATCCCCTCCGGTTGTCCCGATTTCTGTCACTTCGGGGCCATTGGTTCCGGACAGCGACATGTGTATACAACTTGCAGGTAAGATCATAAACAACGAATATCTTCATGAATCAATAACATGTTCAGATCTGAGATCATGGCACTCGGGCCCTAGTGACAAGCATTAAGCATAACAAGTTGCAACAATATCATAAAAGTGACATCTACGGATACTAGGCACTATGCCCTAACAATCTTATGACTATTACATGACCAATCTCATCCAATCCCTACCATCCCCTTCAGCCTACAGCGGGGGAATTACTCACACATGGATGGGGGAAACATGGCTGGTCGATGGAGAGGCGTTGGCGGTGATGAAGATCTCCTCCAATTCCCCGTCCCGGCGGAGTGCCAGAACGGAGACTTCTGGCTCCCGCGACGGAGTTTCGCGATGTGGCGGCTCTCTGGAGGGTTTCGACTTCTCCCCGTGCGTTTTTAGGTCGAACCCGATAAGTAGTCCGAAGGGGGGCGTCGGAGGCCGGCCGAGGGGGCCACACCATAGGGCCGCGCGGGCCCCCCCTAGGCCGCGCCGCCTTATGGTGTGGGGCCCTCGGGCCTCCACCTCACTTGTCCTTCTGGCTCCGTCAGTATTCTGGGAAAATAGGGCCTTCTGCATAAATTCCGAGGATTTTCCCGAAAGTTGGATTTCTGCACAAAAACGAGACACCAGAGCAATTCTGCTGAAAACAGCGTTAGTCCGTGTTAGTTGTATCCAAAATACACAAATTAGAGGCAAAACAATAGCAAAAGTGTTCGGGAAAGTAGATACGTTTTGGACGTATCACTGGGCAAAACCCTAGTTTAACCTATTTAATTATAGATTCGTAGGTCGATTTTTCTACCTTTTTATTATTACTATGCAGCACATGTGTGTTTGCCCGTCGAGTGAAACTCGGAGGAAGAGGGATCACTCGGAAGGAGAGAAGAAGGGAGAGAATTATGGTGTCTCCCCTTTTTCGGGTGATGATGTTGACTTTTGTGCAGGGTTTGTCAGTGAGCAGGAGGTGCGAGCGAGCGAGCGAGCGAGCGAGTCGAGCGAGGCCGAGAATGAGAGAGATTTGTTTTTTTGTGAGAGGGACGACCGAAGGATCCAGAAGGACCCACAGACTTCCAATACGCATCCTGATGCGTCTTCTCTTGACAAAGAAAATGGCTGGGAGTTTGCGTACCTATTGCACGTGACTTGTGCTCACTGAAGTGTGGGACCTCACGCATGGGCACCACACGTAAGTGACAGACCTGTTGGTGTAAAAACTCGGTTGATTATTATAGTGCATTAGAACAAAGTTTCCTATGGATTCAAGGGTAGGAAATCCAAGTTAACTCATTTACATGACATTATTTTTTCCATGAAGCAAAGTTAACGCACCTATCAATTGGTACATTTTGGAGTGACTAAGAAGGATCCAGGCTTACTTATTCGTTTTCACGTGTAAAACTTGTCTAAATCTTGGTCAAACAAAATTGGCAGAAAATTCAAAAAAAAAACAGAAAAATGAAAAACCAAAGCACATAGTCTTCTTATGTCATGTAGTAAGCATTAAAGTTGATAAACAAGGTCTAGACATATTCAAACCATACTAATCATGTATCTACCCGCTAACCCCTAAACTATGTCTTAAGAAGTCAAGAATGAAGAGAAGTGGTTTTGGGTTTCAAACATGGACATTTCAAAAACCTCCCAAAACTTCATTTTAGGGTGACTAAGAAGGATACAGGCTTCCCTTTTCATTTTCATGTTCTATACTTGTTTAAATCTTGGTCAAACCTAGGATTTGACCAAGATTCAAATGGGCACAAAAAATAAAAAAAAGCACATAGTGTTCTTATGTCATATCGTAAGCATTCAAGTTGATAAACAAGGTCTAGATATATCCAAATTAACCAGACAAATCATGTATCTACCCCCTATCGACCCTAAACTTGTCTTATGAAGTCAAGCATGAAGAGAAGTGGTTTTGGGTTTCAAACATGGAAATTTCAAAAACCTCCCAAAATTCAGCTTCATTTTAGAGCGACTAAGAAGGATCGATGCTTACCTTTTCATTTCCATGTTTTAAACTTATTTAAATCTTGGTCAAACCTAGGATTTGACCAAGATTCAAATGGGCATAAAAATCAGACAAAAAATCTAAAGAATGAAAAACCAAAGCACATAGCCTTCTTAATTATGTCATATAGTAAACACTCAAGTTGATAAACAAGGTCTAGACATATTCAAACCAGAAAAATCATGTGTATATCTACCCCTAACCCTAAACTCTGTCTTATGAAGTCAATCTCTAGGATTTGACCAAGATTCAAATGGGCATAAAATAAAAAAACAGAAAAATGAAAAACCAAAGCGCACATAGTCTTCTTATATGTCATATAGTAAGCATTAAAGTTGATAAACAAGGTCTGGACATATTCAAACTAGCTAGACAAATCATGTATCTACCCCCTAACCCCTAAACTCTGTCTTATGACGAAGTCAAGCATGAAGATAGGTTTTGGGTTTCAAACATGGAAATTTGAAAAACCTCCCAAAAACTTCATTTTAGGGTGACTAAGAAGGATACAGGCTTCCATTTTCATTTCCATGTTCTATACTTGTTTAAATCTTGGTCAAACCTAGGATTTGACCAAGATTCAAATGTGCATCAAATTAAATTCCAAAAAAATCAGAAAAATGAAAAACCAAAGCACATAGTTTTCTTATGTCACATACATATATATAGTAAGCATTCAAAAGTTGATAAACAAGGTCTAGATAGACATTCAAATAAGACAAATCATGTATCTACCCCTCTAAAACCATAAATAACTCTGTCTTATGAAGTCAAGCATGAAGAGAAGTGGTTTTTGGTTTCAAACATGGAAATTTCAAAAACCTCCCAAAATTAAAGCTTCATTTTAGAGTGACTAGTTAAGAAGGATCCAGGCTTACCTTTTCATTTTCATGTTTTAAACTTGTTTAAATCTTGGTCAAACCTAGGATTTGACCAATATTCAAATGGGCATAAAATAAAAAAATAAATAAAATAAAAAACCAAAGCACATAGTCTTCTTATGTCATATAGTAAGCATTCAAAAGTTCATAAACAAGGTCTAGACATATTCAAACCAGACAAATCATGTACCCCTAACCCTAAACTTTGTCTTAATTATATATGAAGTCAAGCATGAAGCAGAGAAGTGTGGTTTTGGGTTTCAAACATGGAAATTTCAAAAACCTCCCAAAAAGCTTCATTTTAATTAGACTGGCTGGTTAATTAAGAAGGATCCATGATTAATTACCTTTTCATTGTCATGTTTTAAACTTGTTTAAATCTTGGTCGAACCTAGGATTTGACCAAGATTCAAATGGGCATAACAATTCAGAAAAAAATCGAAAGAATGAAAAACCAAAGCACATAGCCTTCTTATGTCATATAGTAAGCATTCAAATTGATAAACATGGTCTAGACATATTCAAACCAGAAAAATCATGTATCTACCCCTAACCCTAAACTCTGTCTTATGAAGTCAAGCATGAACAGAAGTACGGTGGTTTTGGGTTTCAAACATGGTAAATTCAAGAACCTCCCAAAAGCTTCATTTTAGAGTTACTAAGAGAAAGATCCAGACTTAATTACCTTATCATTTTCACATGTTAAACTTGTTTAAATCTTGCTCAACAAACCTAGGATTTTACCAAGATTCTCAAATGGGCATAAAAATCAAAAAATGAAATACCAATGCACATAGTCCTCTTATGTCATATAGTAAGCATTCAAGTTGATAAACAAGGTCTAGACATATTCAAACAAGACAAATCATGTATCTACCCCCTATCGACCCTAAACTTCGTCTTATGAAGTCAAGCATGAAGAGAAGTGGTTTTGGGTTTCAAACATGGAAATTTCAAAAACCTCCCAAAATTCAGCTTCATTTTAGAGCGACTAAGAAGGATCGATGCTTTTACCTTTTCATTTCCATGTTTTAAACTTATTTAAATCTTGGTCAAACCTAGGATTTGACCAAGATTCAAATGGGCATAAAAATTCAGACAAAAAATCTAAAGAATGAAAAACCAAAGCACATAGCCTTCTTAATTATGTCATATAGTAAACACTCAAGTTGATAAACAAGGTCTAGACATATTCAAACCAGAAAAATCATGTGTATATCTACCCCTAACCCTAAACTCTGTCTTATGAAGTCAATCATGAAGAGAATTGGTTTTGGGTTTCAAACATGGAAATTTCAAGTACGTCCCAAAAGCTTCATATATTTTAGAGTGACTAATTAAGAAGGATCTTGGCTTACGTTTTCATTTTCATGCTTGAAACTTGTTTAAATCTTGGTTGAACCTAGGATTTGACCAGAATCAAATGTGCATAAAATTCTTAAAAAAATAGAAAAATGAAAAACAAAAGCACATGGTCTTCTTATGTCATATAGTAAGCATTCAAGTTGATAAACAAGGTTTAGACATATTCAAACCAGACAAATCATGTATCTACCCCTAACCCTAAACTCGGTCTTATGAAGTCTAGCATGAGGAGAAGTCGTTTTGGGTTTCAAACGTTTAAGCCAAAAGCCCCATTTCAAATATTTCAAACTTATTCAAATTTGGTTCAAATTTGAAAGACACACAAGTTATAGCACACATAGTGCATACATTCTCACACATACTGCACTAGATGCTAACCCGGCCTATAGTTTGAGGCCATTGGATGAGGTCGAAAAAATCTTGGATTAGAAATGGGGTTGTTCGAACCCCGTAGTTGGATTTTTTGAACCTTGATCTGTAGTACTGGGCAAAACCCTAGTTTAACCTATTTAATTATAGATTCGTAGGTCGATTTTTCTACCTTTTTATTATTACTATGCAGCACATGTGTGTTTGCCCGTCGAGTGAAACTCGGAGGAAGAGGGATCACTCGGAAGGAGAGAAGAAGGGAGAGAATTATGGTGTCTCCCCTTTTTCGGGTGATGATGTTGACTTTTGTGCAGGGTTTGTCAGTGAGCAGGAGGTGCGAGCGAGCGAGCGAGCGAGTCGAGCGAGGCCGAGAATGAGAGAGATTTGTTTTTTTTTGTGAGAGGGACGACCGAAGGATCCAGAAGGACCCACAGACTTCCAATACGCATCCTGATGCGTCTTCTCTTGACAAAGAAAATGGCTGGGAGTTTGCGTACCTATTGCACGTGACTTGTGCTCACTGAAGTGTGGGACCTCACGCATGGGCACCACACGTAAGTGACAGACCTGTTGGTGTAAAAACTCGGTTGATTATTATAGTGCATTAGAACAAAGTTTCCTATGGATTCAAGGGTAGGAAATCCAAGTTAACTCATTTACATGACATTATTTTTTCCATGAAGCAAAGTTAACGCACCTATCAATTGGTACATTTTGGAGTGACTAAGAAGGATCCAGGCTTACTTATTCGTTTTCACGTGTAAAACTTGTCTAAATCTTGGTCAAACAAAATTGGCAGAAAATTCAAAAAAAAACAGAAAAATGAAAAACCAAAGCACATAGTCTTCTTATGTCATGTAGTAAGCATTAAAGTTGATAAACAAGGTCTAGACATATTCAAACCATACTATTCATGTATCTACCCGTGTTACCCTCCAAAACCCCCCGACGGGCGTTGGTTAAGCAACACGAAGAGCCGGGAAGCTCCCAGGGCCGCTTAGTGGATCCCTGGCACCTCGCGTCGTCCCGCAAATCTTCTGGCCAAACGTCCTGGCGGTTGCTAGGGCGTGCCACCTGACCTAGACCCGATCAGGAAGGTGTTAGTGCTTCGATTGTTCCTGCATGGTAGACACGTAAACATTAAATACGAGCCCTATCGGCTCTCAGGTTTCCCTGTGGATCGGCTCAAGGAGCCGATCGCCCCATGCTTCACGTTGGATTTACAATGGCATGGGGATCCTGCTTGATCAGGACAAAGCTAAAGCGATCCACGACAGTTTAGGGTTTTCACCGCATAATCGGAACGTCCTAAGTGCGATCGGGCCTAGCAGCTACGAGAGACGATGCAAACTACCCCTGCGAGAGGCCTAAAAACCAACATAACGTTGATCCCCGGAACATCCCTCGCAGGGACGGTAAACAACACCTAACGCACCACCGGATCATCCGACCCCAGCATAAGGCCTAACTATGCAGATATTAAACTAATCCTTGCGTAGCAAGGAGCAACTATAACGGATCGGATCTACTAAGTAAGAACAAGCAAGATGCTGCCCTTACGTCTAGATCGACGTAAGGGCAGCTAGGTGTCTAGGGACGGCATTGCCACGCAGATATGCACGTGAAAGCACCAATGCAAGCCCCTAAACACCTAAGGATAAATAGTACTGCTCGCCATCAACAAGGCTTCAGCACGAGCAGTACAAGGATAACGAATAAACGTATACTGCCTAGATCGCTAGATGCGATCTAGGCAGCATGGTGCTTACCCGGGAGAAACCCTCGAAGAGAAGGGGTGGCGATGCGCCTGATTTGTGTTGGTTGAACGATGATTGTCCTCCTTTTCCGATAACCCTAGATACATATTTATAGTCCAAGGGACTTTCTAATTGAGGCGTGCACCTAACCGTGCACGGGCCAGACTCTATCTCTTTAATCTAAATTACAATACGATCTACTATATTACAGATACACGGGCCACTTAGCCCAAACTCTTAGCGCAAGGCCGCTTCGAAGATGCTCCACGTGTACGTCCTTCAAGCCCATCTTCACTTACGGCCCAACTCCTGATTTGGCCAAAATCGGGTGGTAACACATGCCCCCCTGGTTTTGATAATGGTAATTGCAAAACCATCTGTCTCCTTCGAAGGGTCATGTCGTGGCAGAACCGTCGCAGTTTTCTTCATGATGACGTCTTGCCTCCTCGCCTTCTCTGCACGACTTGACGGTTCTGGCACCACGTCCTCGGGAACTGCTTAGGCATTAAACCATATATTCCCCCTTTTATTCGGCCACATCGAACAGTTCTCCTCTTCCTCCCTCTGCATCAGCACTTCCAAAAACCCTCCTCTGCCGCCATGTCTTCCTCTTCTTCTTCCTCCACCTCATCGGGTCTTTCCTACGTGTCCTCCCCCATCCGGGAATCAACACCAGAGTGGGGTACGCAGGCGGCGTACGATATCCTTGCCCCAACAGCGTGGGACAAGGATGACCATGACTTCTCCGTCTGGTCCGAGGATGACAGGTCCTCAACCGACGGGGAGAGTGACCTCCGCTTCCTCGCCAATGAGGAAGCGGTGGAGGTAAGCGACGACGACCGTTTTTCCTGGGACGGGGCCACTTCTTCCGAGGAGGTGAGGAGGAGGAGGAGGACGCTCCTCCGAGAACCGCCGGCCAAACGCCATTGCCCCTGGCCCGGGCACCTCAGCGACTTCGACAGCGAGGACGATGATGCTGACGAGGAGGATGAGGACAACGAGGGTCCTGCCGGCGGCCGCTACAGCAGCGACGACGAGCCGGTCGGGAGCAGCGCCGACGACGGTGATGGTGACGACGGCGACGATGAGGGCAGCAATGGCCCTTAAATAGGAGCTTAGCTTAGGGCCAGCAGTAGTAGATAGGGCCCCGTACTCCCAACTCTTCTTTTGAGAGCAATCAGCTCTTTATGTAAGAAATCTTGTTTGTCAATGAAGAGTTTCCCCAACTTGATTTTGCCGATTTCTCCCAGTGATTTAGTCGATTCTCCCTTATATGGATTGTGCCGATTGTTGGCCTGATTGACGCTCGATGAACCAATGGCAACATATTGGTCTCTTATGACAAATTTTGAGATAGATCAGTATCCTCAAATTCGAACAGACCAAGCCGGAACCGTGCACACCTTGAATCTTGAAAATCCGAGTCCTTGCTTAATGCCAGCTTTGATCGGCAAGACTCCAGCATGCCTTCAGGAGACTCTAGGACCATCGCTGAAACTCTCGATCGCCTACCATTTTCAGCCGATGCTTTGTCTCTTTGCGGCAACAAACGGCCTAAAGCCTACCGATTATGATGGCTCCTTCTTCGAACCCCTCCTGCCAACCTGGTAATTCTCCTCTGCAAAAGTCCTCCACCCTTCAACGTGGTTACGATGTGGGACAGCCGATTCCAACACCATCGGCTTTTCAGAGCGAAGAATCTTCAGAGCTAGCTGCCCCCCGAGCCTTGGTCAAGGCGAGAATGAAAGTGCACCAGCCGCATTGGGCCACTATCAGCTTCTCAACTGTGGTGCAGCATCAGCCGATTCTAACCAAATCGGCTTTTCAAAAGCAGAGAACCTTCAACGTGAACTGCCCCCCGAGCTTCTTCAGTCCAATGAGGCAACCTCTGGTGAGAATGCAGTTCAGTCCAACTGGACGATCGTCGGTTGTTCTCATGATCCTAGCCTGATCTGCACGTCCATGCTGTTCTTGCTGTTGGCCAGGGCTGCGATCCTCAAACTTGCCGGCAAATATCAACATCTTAAATGAGAAAAAGGGCCGTCTTGGACGCCCAAACTGATGTTTCTGCTGATGCTGCCGAGCTTGAAGTCTTGCAGAAGGAGTTGGAAGTCCTTGAAGAGAGGGCCTGAGTCGCCAAGCAATCTCAATGAGGGGCCTGCTCTTGTTAGGCTTCCGCTTATATCCCTTGAGTCGATGGCCGTGCATCGGCTTTTAATCCTTAAGTCGATGTCTACGCATCGGCTGTGCTCAAAAATTTCTGTATTTTCGATTTTTTGTGGCCGATTTGTTTATGTATCGGCCCCCATACTTGAGCTGCTCTGCTGGACATTTGACATCCGTTCCCAGCTCCGTATCCTCGTATCTCATCCATCTATGTGCCCCCCGAGCCGATTCTGTCAAGTAATTGATGGCATCGGCTCTTCAGGCATCTGTTGGATCAATGCTGAACACAGACAAGGTATGTTGAGGATAATTTTGGCCGATTGCGGGAATCGGCCTCCTTTTTGTCGCAAGGATTTGGCGATGATTTGCAACTTCTTGGATTTCCATTGTAGCTACGTGGCATGCTGGAGATAAGATCCTTTGCTTTTCATTTTTTTGAGGGCCGATCTCAGGGATCGGCCTTGCCACGTATGTCCAATGTCTTGGACTTGCTACTCCGTCCGGGTCACGGATATCATGTTTGTATCAGCCGATGCCTCTGCATCGGCATCAGCCGATGCCTGTGCATCGGCTTTCGCCTGTTTTGGGCGCCATACTTTCTTTGGCGGGCGCGCCTTCGTCTCCACTGTTTGCTGGATTTTCGCGGCCAGATCGGGCCGCGCTCTTCTCAACGTGTACAGGTACTGTGCCTCGGCTTCTTCCAAGTTTCGCAGCCGCTGCACCCTACGCTTCTGAGAATGGCTGAGTCCATCAGGGCACCACCTTGGTCGGTGATACCTATCTTCTTCTCCATCCGACTCCTCAAAGTCTTCTTCTTGAGATGACTCAGCTCGTTTACTCTGATGTGGGAGAGGTCCTAGACGCTCGAACACTGAAACTTCGTTCGTCCTTCTCCTTTGCTGTGTGCATTCTGGGCAGTTCTCGATTGTTGGCAATCGGCTCATTCCTGAGTCCCAGCAATGTTTGAAGAAGGGACAGTTCCAGTGCTTATCCACGTTGTCTTGCTCCCTTGACCTCCCACTGGCGCGACGTTCGTACCCGTCGTTGTTGCCGCTGTTCTGACGATACCTCCTGTTCTCCGCATCAGACCGACGATATCTTTCATCGTCTTCGTCGTAGCGCCGACGTCGGTCGTACTGCTGCTCATATTTGTTGAGGAGATGTACGGATAATGGGCGCTGATACCGTATGCTTCTCACCTCCTCCTCGGTTAGGTACCGTCTATCGTCGTCTTGGGGCCGGTCGCGTGGAACGGCCTCCTCTTTATCCTTGCCACGGGAGTGGCTGCTCTCTGCTTTGTCCACGCCATGGCGGATCACAAACCCTGCCATATTGACATCGAAAGAGAACCCTGGCTCTCTTATGGAGTGGCTTAGGTCCACCATGTTGACGTCCGGAAACGGACGCATGTCTACCTTCATGGCAAACTGTCCGAAAGTTAATCGGCCTGATTCTATCGCCATCTGAATTTGTGCGCGCAACACTTTGCAGTCGTTGGTGGCGTGCGTGAACGTATGATGCCATTTGCAGTATGGCCTCTTGTTCATCTCCTGTGCCGTAGGGATCTTGTGGCCTTCGGGTAGCTTCAACTGTTTCTCTTTCAGAAGCAGATCGAAGATCTGTTCAGTCTTGGTCACGTCAAAGTCCAACCCTCTTGGAGGCCCTGGCGGGTTCACCCATTTGCAGGACACAGGTACTGGCGTCCGAGTCCACTCGGCTACTGCAACTTCCTGATCTTCCGCAGAATCTTCATCCTCATCAGCATTGACCAGGGTTATCGCGCGCTTGAACTTGTCCTGGTACAGTTCTGGATGGCGCTGTTCATATAAGGTCAGTCTATTGACCAGGTGCGTCAACGAGTTGTACTCAACCTGGAACGTCAGGTCTTTGAACGACGCTGCAAGGCCTGCCACGGCCAGCTCGACTGCCTCTTTCTCAGTTAGGTGAGCCGAATAGCATCGGTTCTTGACAGTTCTGAAACGTTGGATGTATTCAGAGACTGTCTCTCCTCGCTTCTGCCGAACCTGAGCTAGTTCGGCAATACCAGCTTCAGTACCTTCTGAATGGTATTGGGTGTGGAACAGTTCCTCCAGCTGCTTCCATGATTGCACTGAATTTGGCGGCAACGAGGTGTACCATCCAAACGCTGGACCGGTGAGGGACTGCGAGAAGAACCTCACCCGTAGCTGATCCGATACTGAAACCATGCCCAGCTGGGCCAGGTATCGGCTCACGTGCTCGATGGAGCTTGACCCTTCTGACCCACTGAATTTGTTGAAGTCCGGAAGCCGGTACTTAGGCGGTAGTGGGATCAGGTCGAACTCATTGGGGTACGGCTTGGAATAGCCGATTATCTTCTTCTTCGGCAAGATGCCGAACTGATCTCTCAGGACTGCGCTGATTTGATCTGCGGTGGAGGTACTGGCGGCTGAGCTTTCCTGGACTGGTGCAGTGGTGTACTTGGCTAGCCACGCTTGTTTCTCAGCTTCCGCTCCTAGACTCCCCGCTGCTGCAGTCGTTCTTCCTGCCGGAACAATCGCTCCTGCTCCGGCAATCCCTCCTGGTGGAGCCTGGATCGCTTGCGTCCAGCTGTTGCAATCCGGCACATACGCGCACACGTATCCGTGTGGGATTTCCTTGGGCGGGTCATGCAAGAACTGATAGTCGCCCGGGTCACCCCCAACTTTGTAGACGACGTATGCCGGTGAGCCTTGTTGCTGTGGAGCCGCCGTTGCGTACGGCAGAGGTGGCCTGGTGTGGAGTTGCATCTCTCCCTGGTGAGTCCCTAGAACAGGTCCTGAAGGGGAGTATCGACGCTCCATGATCTCTTGCACCACACGGAGCGCAACGCGCTCCAAAGTGTTCACCAGGCTCTCAGAGTGCCGATGCAGTGAATGGGCCACCATGTAGTTGATTTCCTGTCGCAGGGCTCTGGTACGTTCCTCTGAAGGGAGGGACAGATCCAACCCATCGAGGATGCCTTGTGGTGCGAATCCTTTGAACCTGACGCCGTGCGACCGGGTCTTCTCAAAGGAGCCGATGAGTTCGGCGTCCGGATGGCCTTCAGGTCATCGTACTTCTTCTTGTGTTCCGTGGGGAGATCCTTGTACGTATCGGTTCCTCCGCCACCTCGATGCCGATGTTGACATGGATGTTGACGTGGGTGTCGAAGATGCCAACGTGGATGTCGACGTGGAGGTCCCACCGGGCGTGCCAGAATGTGTTACCCTCCAAAACCCCCCGACGGGCGTTGGTTAAGCAACACGAAGAGCCGGGAAGCTCCCAGGGCCGCTTAGTGGATCCCTGGCACCTCGCGTCGTCCCGCAAATCTTCTGGCCAAACGTCCTGGCGGTTGCTAGGGCGTGCCACCTGACCTAGACCCGATCAGGAAGGTGTTAGTGCTTCGATTGTTCCTGCATGGTAGACACGTAAACATTAAATACGAGCCCTATCGGCTCTCAGGTTTCCCTGTGGATCGGCTCAAGGAGCCGATCGCCCCATGCTTCACGTTGGATTTACAATGGCATGGGGATCCTGCTTGATCAGGACAAAGCTAAAGCGATCCACGACAGTTTAGGGTTTTCACCGCATAATCGGAACGTCCTACGTGCGATCGGGCCTAGCAGCTACGAGAGACGATGCAAACTACCCCTAGAGGCCCTAAAAACCAACATAACGTTGATCCCCGGAACATCCCTCGCAGGGACGGTAAACAACACCTAACGCACCACCGGATCGTCCGACCCCAGCATAAGGCCTAACTATGCAGATATTAAACTAATCCTTGCGGAGCAAGGAGCAACTATAACGGATCGGATCTACTAAGTAAGAACAAGCAAGATGCTGCCCTTACGTCTAGATCGACGTAAGGGCAGCTAGGTGTCTAGGGACGGCATTGCCACGCAGATATGCACGTGAAAGCACCAATGCAAGCCCCTAAACACCTAAGGATAAATAGTACTGCTCGCCATCAACAAGGCTTCAGCACGAGCAGTACAAGGATAACGAATAAACGTATACTGCCTAGATCGCTAGATGCGATCTAGGCAGCATGGTGCTTACCCGGGAGAAACCCTCGAAGAGAAGGGGTGGCGATGCGCCTGATTTGTGTTGGTTGAACGATGATTGTCCTCCTTTTCCGATAACCCTAGATACATATTTATAGTCCAAGGGACTTTCTAATTGAGGCGTGCACCTAACCGTGCACGGGCCAGACTCTATCTCTTTAATCTAAATTACAATACGATCTACTATATTACAGATACACGGGCCACTTAGCCCAAACTCTTAGCGCAAGGCCGCTTCGAAGATGCTCCACGTGTACGTCCTTCAGGCCATCTTCACTTACGGCCCAATCCTGATTTACCCGCTAACCCCTAAACTATGTCTTAAGAAGTCAAGAATGAAGAGAAGTGGTTTTGGGTTTCAAACATGGACATTTCAAAAACCTCCCAAAACTTCATTTTAGGGTGACTAAGAAGGATACAGGCTTCCCTTTTCATTTTCATGTTCTATACTTGTTTAAATCTTGGTCAAACCTAGGATTTGACCAAGATTCAAATGGGCACAAAAAAATAAAAAAAGCACATAGTGTTCTTATGTCATATCGTAAGCATTCAAGTTGATAAACAAGGTCTAGATATATCCAAATTAACCAAACAAATCATGTATCTACCCCCTATCGACCCTAAACTTCGTCTTATGAAGTCAAGCATGAAGAGAAGTGGTTTTGGGTTTCAAACATGGAAATTTCAAAAACCTCCCAAAATTCAGCTTCATTTTAGAGCGACTAAGAAGGATCGATGCTTACCTTTTCATTTCCATGTTTTAAACTTATTTAAATCTTGGTCAAACCTAGGATTTGACCAAGATTCAAATGGGCATAAAAATTCAGACAAAAAATCTAAAGAATGAAAAACCAAAGCACATAGCCTTCTTAATTATGTCATATAGTAAACACTCAAGTTGATAAACAAGGTCTAGACATATTCAAACCAGAAAAATCATGTGTATATCTACCCCTAACCCTAAACTCTGTCTTATGAAGTCAATCTCTAGGATTTGACCAAGATTCAAATGGGCATAAAATAAAAAAACAGAAAAATGAAAAACCAAAGCGCACATAGTCTTCTTATATGTCATATAGTAAGCATTAAAGTTGATAAACAAGGTCTGGACATATTCAAACTAGCTAGACAAATCATGTATCTACCCCCTAACCCCTAAACTCTGTCTTATGACGAAGTCAAGCATGAAGATAAGTGGTTTTGGGTTTCAAACATGGAAATTTCAAAAACCTCCCAAAAACTTCATTTTAGGGTGACTAAGAAGGATACAGGCTTCCATTTTCATTTCCATGTTCTATACTTGTTTAAATCTTGGTCAAACCTAGGATTTGACCAAGATTCAAATGTGCATCAAAATTCCAAAAAAAATCAGAAAAATGAAAAACCAAAGCACATAGTTTTCTTATGTCACATACATATATATAGTAAGCATTCAAAAGTTGATAAACAAGGTCTAGCTAGACATATTCAAATAAGACAAATCATGTATCTACCCCTCTAAAACCATAAATAACTCTGTCTTATGAAGTCAAGCATGAAGAGAAGTGGTTTTTGGTTTCAAACATGGAAATTTCAAAAACCTCCCAAAATTAAAGCTTCATTTTAGAGTGACTAGTTAAGAAGGATCCAGGCTTACCTTTTCATTTTCATGTTTTAAACTTGTTTAAATCTTGGTCAAACCTAGGATTTGACCAATATTCAAATGGGCATAAAATAAAAAAATAAATAAAATAAAAAACCAAAGCACATAGTCTTCTTATGTCATATAGTAAGCATTCAAAAGTTCATAAACAAGGTCTAGACATATTCAAACCAGACAAATCATGTACCCCCTAACCCTAAACTTTGTCTTAATTATATATGAAGTCAAGCATGAAGCAGAGAAGTGTGGTTTTGGGTTTCAAACATGGAAATTTCAAAAACCTCCCAAAAAGCTTCATTTTAATTAGACTGGCTGGTTAATTAAGAAGGATCCATGATTAATTACCTTTTCATTGTCATGTTTTAAACTTGTTTAAATCTTGGTCGAACCTAGGATTTGACCAAGATTCAAATGGGCATAACAATTCAGAAAAAAATCGAAAGAATGAAAAACCAAAGCACATAGCCTTCTTATGTCATATAGTAAGCATTCAAATTGATAAACATGGTCTAGACATATTCAAACCAGAAAAATCATGTATCTACCCCTAACCCTAAACTCTGTCTTATGAAGTCAAGCATGAACAGAAGTACGGTGGTTTTGGGTTTCAAACATGGTAAATTCAAGAACCTCCCAAAAGCTTCATTTTAGAGTTACTAAGAGAAAGATCCAGACTTAATTACCTTATCATTTTCACATGTTAAACTTGTTTAAATCTTGCTCAACAAACCTAGGATTTTACCAAGATTCTCAAATGGGCATAAAAATCAAAAAATGAAATACCAATGCACATAGTCCTCTTATGTCATATAGTAAGCATTCAAGTTGATAAACAAGGTCTAGACATATTCAAACAAGACAAATCATGTATCTACCCCCTATCGACCCTAAACTTCGTCTTATGAAGTCAAGCATGAAGAGAAGTGGTTTTGGGTTTCAAACATGGAAATTTCAAAAACCTCCCAAAATTCAGCTTCATTTTAGAGCGACTAAGAAGGATCGATGCTTTTACCTTTTCATTTCCATGTTTTAAACTTATTTAAATCTTGGTCAAACCTAGGATTTGACCAAGATTCAAATGGGCATAAAAATTCAGACAAAAAATCTAAAGAATGAAAAACCAAAGCACATAGCCTTCTTAATTATGTCATATAGTAAACACTCAAGTTGATAAACAAGGTCTAGACATATTCAAACCAGAAAAATCATGTGTATATCTACCCCTAACCCTAAACTCTGTCTTATGAAGTCAATCATGAAGAGAATTGGTTTTGGGTTTCAAACATGGAAATTTCAAGTACGTCCCAAAAGCTTCATATATTTTAGAGTGACTAATTAAGAAGGATCTTGGCTTACGTTTTCATTTTCATGCTTGAAACTTGTTTAAATCTTGGTTGAACCTAGGATTTGACCAGAATCAAATGTGCATAAAATTCTTAAAAAATAGAAAAATGAAAAACAAAAGCACATGGTCTTCTTATGTCATATAGTAAGCATTCAAGTTGATAAACAAGGTTTAGACATATTCAAACCAGACAAATCATGTATCTACCCCCTAACCCTAAACTCGGTCGTTGGGAACCCCAAGAGGAAGGTATGATGCGCACAAAGCAAGTTTTCCCTCAGAAAGAAACCAAGGTTTAATCGAACCAGGAGGAACCAAGAAGCACGTTGAAGGTTGATGGTGGCGAAATGTGATGCGGCGCAACAACAGGGATTCCGGCGCCAACGTGGAATCTGCACAACAAAACCAAAGTACTTTGCCCCAACGAAACAGTGAGGTTGTCAATCTCACCGGCTTGCTGTAACAAAGGATTAAGCGTATCGAGTGGAAGATGATTGTTTGCAAGAAAATAGTAAAACACAATTGCAGTAGATTGTATGCTATGTAAAGAATAGGACCGGGGTCCACAGTTCACTAGAGGTGTCTCTCCCATAAGATAAAAGCATGTTGGGTGAACAAATTACAGTCGGGCAATTGACAAATAGAGAAGGGCATAACAATGCATATACATGATATGATAAATATAGTGAGATTTAATCCGGGCATTACGACAAAGTACATAGACCGCCATCCAACTGCATCTATGCCTAAAAAGTCCACCTTCAGGTTATCATCCGAACCCCATTCAGTATTAAGTTGCAAAGCAACAGACAATTGCATTAAGTATGGTGCGTAATGTAATCGACAACTACATCCTTAGACATAGAATCAATGTTTTATCCCTAGTGGCAACAACACATCACAACCTTAGAACTTTCTGTCACTGTCCCAGGTGTCAATGAAGGCATGAACCCACTATCGAGCATAAATACTCCCTCTTGGAGTTAAGAGTACAAACTTGGCCAGAGCCTCTACTAATAACGGAGAGCATGCAAGATCATAAACAACACATAAACAATAGATTGATAATCACCATAACATAGTATTCTCTATCCATCGGATCCCGACAAACACAACATATAGAATTACATATAGATGATCTTGATCATGTTAGGCAGCTCACAAGATCCAACAATGAAGCACAATTAGGAGAAGACGACCATCTAGCTACTGCTATGGACCCATGGTCCAGGGGTGAACTACTCACTCATCACTCCGGAGGCGATCATGGCGATGAAGAGTCCTCCGGGAGATGAATCCCCTCTCCGGCAGGGTGCCGGAGGCGATCTCCTGAATCCCCCGAGATGGGATTCGCGGCGGCGGCGTCTCTGGAAGGTTTTCCGTATCGTGGCTCTCGGTACTGGGGGTTTCGCGACGGAGGCTTTAAGTAGGCGAAAGGGTAGGTCAGGGGGGCTGACGAGGGGCCCACACCATAGGGCGGCGCGGCCCCTGGCCGCGCGGCCCTATGGTGGCGGCGCCTCGTCGCCCCACTTCGTTATCTCTTCGGTCTTCTGGAAGCTCTGTGCAAAAATAGGACCCTGGGCGTTGATTTCGTCCAATTCCGAGAATATTTCCTTACTAGGATTTCTGAAACCAAAAACAGCAGAAAACAGCAACTGGCTCTTCGGCATCTTGTTAATAGGTTAGTTCCAGAAAATGCGTAAATACGACATATAATGTGCATAAAACATGTAGGTATCATCAATAAAGTAGCATGGAACATAAGAAATTATCGATACGTTGGAGACGTATCAGCATCCCCAAGCTTCGTCCCGAGCAGGTAAAACGATAACAAAGATAATTTCTGAAGTGACATGCCATCATAATCTTGATCATACTATTTGTAAACATATGTAATGAATGCAGCGATCAAAACAAAGGTAATGACATGAGTAAACAAGTGAATCATATAGCAAAGACTTTTCATGAATAGTACTTCAAGACAAGCATCAATAAGTCTTGCATAAGAGTTAACTCATAAAGCAATAAATCAAAGTAAAGGTATTGAAGCAACACAAAGGAAGATTAAGTTTCAGCGGTTGCTTTCAACTTATAACATGTATATCTCATGGATATTGTCAACATAAAGTAATATAACAAGTGCAATATGCAAGTATGTAGGAATCAATGCACAGTTCACACAAGTGTTTGCTTCTTAAGGTGGAGGGAGATAGGTAAACTGACTCAACAATAAAAGTAAAAGAATGGTCCTTCAAAGAGGAAAGCATCGATTGATGTATTTGTGCTAGAGCTTTTATTTTGAAAACATGAAACAATTTTGTCAACGGTAGTAATAAAGCATATGAGTTATGTAAATTATATCTTACAAGTTGCAAGCCTCATGCATAGTATACTAATAGTGCCCGCACCTTGTCCTACTTAGCTTGGACTACCGGATCTTTGCATGCCATGTTTCAACCAAGTGTCACAAAGGGGTACCTCCATGCCGCCTGTACAAAGGTCTAAGGAGAAAGCTCGCATTTTGGATTTCTCGCTTTTGATTATTCTCAACTTAGACATCCATACCGGGACAACATGGACAACAGATAATGGACTCCTCTTAAATGCATAAGCATGTAGCAACAATTATTATTCTCATATGAGATTGAGGATATATGTCCAAAACTGAAACTTCAACCATGATTCATGGCTTTAGTTAGCGGCCCAATGTTCTTCTCTAACAATTTTGCATGCTCCAATCATTAAGGTGATAGATCCTTCAGACAAGACGGACATGCATAGCAACTCACATGATATTCAACAATAGTTGATGGCGTTCCCCAGAAGCATGGTTATCGCACAACAAGCAACTTAATAAAAGATAAAGTGCATAAGTACATATTCAATACTACGATAGTTTTTAAGGCTATTTTGTCCCATGAGCTATATATTGCAAAGGTGAATGATGGAATTTTAAAGGTAGCACTCAAGCAATTTACTTTGGAATGGCGGAGAAATACCATGTAGTAGGTAGGTATGGTGGACACAAATGGCATAGTGGTTGGCTCAAGGATTTTGGATGCATGAGAAGTATTCCCTCTCGATACAAGGTTTAGGCTAGCAAGGTTATTTGAAGCAAACTCAAGGATGAACAGGTGCAGCAAAACTCACATAAAAGACATATTGTAAACATTATAAGACTCTACACCGTCTTCCTTGTTGTTCAAAACTCAATACTAGATATTATCTAGACCTTAGAGAGACCAAATATGCAAATCAAATTTTAGCAAGCTCTATGTATTTCTTCATTAATGGGTGCAAAGCATATGATGCAAGAGCTTAAACATGAGCACAACAATTGCCAAGTATCACATTATCCAAGACATTTTATAATTACTACATGTAGCATTTTCCAATTCCAACCATATAACAATTTAACGAAGAAGAAACTTCGCCTTGAACATTATGAGTAAAGCCTAAGGACATATTTGTCCATATGCAACAGCGGAGCGTGTCTCTCTCCCACAAAGTGAATGCTAGGATCCATTTTATTCAAACAAAAACAAAAACAAAAACAAACCGACGCTCCAAGTAAAGAACACAAGATGTGATTGAATAAAAATATAGTTTCAGGGGAGGAACCTGATGATGTTGTCGATGAAGAAGGGGATGCCTTGGGCATCCCCAAGCTTAGACGCTTGAGTCTTCTTAAAATATGCAGGGGTGAACCACGGGGGCATCCCCAAGCTTAGAGCTTTCACTCCTCTTGATCATAGTATATCATACTCCTCTCTTGACCCTTGAAAACTTCCTTCACACCAAACTTCAAGCAAACTCATTAGAGGGTTAGTGCACAATTAATAATTCACATGTTCAGAGGTGGCACAATCATTCTTTACACTTCTGGACATTGCATAAAGCTACTGGACATTAATGGATCAAAGAAATGAATCCAACATAGCAAAAGAGGCAATGCGAAATAAAAGGCAGAATCTGTCAAAAACAGAACAGTCCGTAAAGACGAATTTAAAGATGGCACCAGACTTGCTCAAATGGAAAAACTCAAAACTAATGAAAGTTGCGTACATATCTGAGGATCACGCTCGTAAATTGGCAGATTTTTTCGAATTTTCTACAGAGAACTGTGCCCAGATTCGTGACAGACAGCAATGCTGTTTCTGCGCAGCGATCCCAAATATAACATCAACTTTGACATAGAAACTTTACTTGGCACAAAAACATGATAAGGAGAGGTTGATACAGTAGTAAACAACTTCCAAGACTCAAATATAAAACAAAGTACTGTAGTAAAAACATGGGTTGTCTCCCATAAGCGCTTTTCTTTAACGCCTTTCAGCTAGGCGCAGAAAGTGCAAATCAAGTATTATCAAATGAAGAAGCATCAACATTATTATCTTGGGTGTTGGGAGTTTTCTCAACAATGCATGTTATCTCGTCTATGTAAGTTTCAGAGGCTCCTTTTTCATTATTCTTAGGCTTGCTATTCTCATCAAACAAATTTTCAGGAACAAGCCAACCATAGTTATTTTCTAGAGCTTCATGCATTCCTAGGAGTTTACATGGTATTGTTGTCTTAACCTCCCCACCATCATTAATATCATTAGTGTACTTTACTCTCTCCATGTCCATCTTTTCAAGGAGACTAACAAAATTGGTGTAAGAACCAAGCATTTTATATTTAGCAAAGACTTTTCTAGCCTCTCTTGCTACACCACCAAATTCTTTAAGAAGGGTTTCTAAAACAAAGTCTTTCTTCTCTCCTTCCTCCATATCACCAAGTGTGAGAAACATGTGTTGGATTATAGGATTGAGATTAACAAATTTAGTTTCCAACATGTGTACTAAAGAAGCAACAGCAATTTCATAAGTAGGAGCAAGTTCTACCAAGTGTCTATCTTCAAAATCTTCAGCGGTACTAACATGAGTGAAAAATTCTTCTATATTATCTCTTCCAATTATAGACCCTCGGCCTACCGGTATGTCTTTTAGAGTGTACTTAGGAGGAAACATGATGCAATAAGCAAAAAGTAAACTAGGCAAATAAAGTAAAGACAAGTAACTAATTTTTTTGTATTTTTGATATAGAGAACAAGACAGTAAATAAAGTAAAACTAGCAACTAATTTTTTTGTGTTTTGTTTAGGTGCAGCAAACAAAGTAGTAAATAAAATAAAGCAAGACAAAAACAAAGTAAAGAGATTGAGAAGTGGAGACTCCCCTTGCAGCGTGTCTTGATCTCCCCGGCAACGGCGCCAGAAAAAGAGCTTGATGGCGTGTAACTCACACGTTCGTTGGGAACCCCAAGAGGAAGGTATGATGCGCACAGTAGCAAGTTTTCCCTCAGAAAGAAACCAAGGTTTAATCGAACCAGGAGGAGCCAAGAAGCACGTTGAAGGTTGATGGTGGCGAAATGTGATGCGGCGCAACAACAGGGATTCCGGCGCCAACGTGGAATCTGCACAACAAAACCAAAGTACTTTGCCCCAACGAAACAGTGAGGTTGTCAATCTCACCGGCTTGCTGTAACAAAGGATTAAGCGTATCGAGTGGAAGATGATTGTTTGCAAGAAAATAGTAAAACACAATTGCAGTAGATTGTATGCTATGTAAAGAATAGGACCGGGGTCCACAGTTCACTAGAGGTGTCTCTCCCATAAGATAAAAGCATGTTGGGTGAACAAATTACAGTCGGGCAATTGACAAATAGAGAAGGGCATAACAATGCATATACATGATATGATAAATATAGTGAGATTTAATCCGGGCATTACGACAAAGTACATAGACCGCCATCCAACTGCATCTATGCCTAAAAAGTCCACCTTCAGGTTATCATCCGAACCCCATTCAGTATTAAGTTGCAAAGCAACAGACAATTGCATTAAGTATGGTGCGTAATGTAATCGACAACTACATCCTTAGACATAGAATCAATGTTTTATCCCTAGTGGCAACAGCACATCACAACCTTAGAACTTTCTGTCACTGTCCCAGGTGTCAATGAAGGCATGAACCCACTATCGAGCATAAATACTCCCTCTTGGAGTTAAGAGTACAAACTTGGCCAGAGCCTCTACTAATAACGGAGAGCATGCAAGATCATAAACAACACATAAACAATAGATTGATAATCACCATAACATAGTATTCTCTATCCATCGGATCCCGACAAACACAACATATAGAATTACATATAGATGATCTTGATCATGTTAGGCAGCTCACAAGATCCAACAATGAAGCACAATTAGGAGAAGACGACCATCTAGCTACTGCTATGGACCCATGGTCCAGGGGTGAACTACTCACTCATCACTCCGGAGGCGATCATGGCGATGAAGAGTCCTCCGGGAGATGAATCCCTCTCCGGCAGGGTGCCGGAGGCGATCTCCGAATCCCGAGATGGGATTCGCGGCGGCGGCTCTGGAAGGTTTTCCGTATCGTGGCTCTCGGTATGGGGGTTTCGCGACGAAGGCTTTAAGTAGGCGAAAGGGTAGGTCAGGGGGGCTGACGAGGGCCCACACCATAGGGCGGCGCGGGCCCCCCCTGCCGCGCGGCCCTATGGTGGCGGCGCCGTCGCCCCACTTCGTTATCTCTTCGGTCTTCTGGAAGCTCCGTGCAAAAATAGGACCCTGGGCGTTGATTTCGTCCAATTCCAAGAATATTTCCTTACTAGGATTTCTGAAACCAAAAACAGCAGAAAACAGCAACTGGCTCTTCGGCATCTTGTTAATAGGTTAGTTCCAGAAAATGCGTAAATACGACATATAATGTGCATAAAACATGTAGGTATCATCAATAAAGTAGCATGGAACATAAGAAATTATCGATACGTTGGAGACGTATCAACCCCCTAACCCTAAACTCGGTCTTATGAAGTCTAGCATGAGGAGAAGTCGTTTTGGGTTTCAAACGTTTAAGCCAAAAGCCCCATTTCAAATATTTCAAACTTATTCAAATTTGGTTCAAATTTGAAAGACACACAAGTTATAGCACACATAGTGCATACATTCTCACACATACTGCACTAGATGCTAACCCGGCCTATAGTTTGAGGCCATTGGATGAGGTCGAAAAAAATCTTGGATTAGAAATGGGGTTGTTCGAACCCCGTAGTTGGATTTTTTGAACCTTGATCTGTAGTACTGGGCAAAACCCTAGTTTAACCTATTTAATTATAGATTCGTAGGTCGATTTTTCTACCTTTTTATTATTACTATGCAGCACATGTGTGTTTGCCCGTCGAGTGAAACTCGGAGGAAGAGGGATCACTCGGAAGGAGAGAAGAAGGGAGAGAATTATGGTGTCTCCCCTTTTTCGGGTGATGATGTTGACTTTTGTGCAGGGTTTGTCAGTGAGCAGGAGGTGCGAGCGAGCGAGCGAGTCGAGCGAGGCCGAGAATGAGAGAGATTTGTTTTTTTGTGAGAGGGACGACCGAAGGATCCAGAAGGACCCACAGACTTCCAATACGCATCCTGATGCGTCTTCTCTTGACAAAGAAAATGGCTGGGAGTTTGCGTACCTATTGCACGTGACTTGTGCTCACTGAAGTGTGGGACCTCACGCATGGGCACCACACGTAAGTGACAGACCTGTTGGTGTAAAAACTCGGTTGATTATTATAGTGCATTAGAACAAAGTTTCCTATGGATTCAAGGGTAGGAAATCCAAGTTAACTCATTTACATGACATTATTTTTTCCATGAAGCAAAGTTAACGCACCTATCAATTGGTACATTTTGGAGTGACTAAGAAGGATCCAGGCTTACTTATTCGTTTTCACGTGTAAAACTTGTCTAAATCTTGGTCAAACAAAATTGGCAGAAAATTCAAAAAAAAAACAGAAAAATGAAAAACCAAAGCACATAGTCTTCTTATGTCATGTAGTAAGCATTAAAGTTGATAAACAAGGTCTAGACATATTCAAACCATACTAATCATGTATCTACCCGCTAACCCCTAAACTATGTCTTAAGAAGTCAAGAATGAAGAGAAGTGGTTTTGGGTTTCAAACATGGACATTTCAAAAACCTCCCAAAACTTCATTTTAGGGTGACTAAGAAGGATACAGGCTTCCCTTTTCATTTTCATGTTCTATACTTGTTTAAATCTTGGTCAAACCTAGGATTTGACCAAGATTCAAATGGGCACAAAAAAATAAAAAAAGCACATAGTGTTCTTATGTCATATCGTAAGCATTCAAGTTGATAAACAAGGTCTAGATATATCCAAATTAACCAGACAAATCATGTATCTACCCCCTATCGACCCTAAACTTTGTCTTATGAAGTCAAGCATGAAGAGAAGTGGTTTTGGGTTTCAAACATGGAAATTTCAAAAACCTCCCAAAATTCAGCTTCATTTTAGAGCGACTAAGAAGGATCGATGCTTACCTTTTCATTTCCATGTTTTAAACTTATTTAAATCTTGGTCAAACCTAGGATTTGACCAAGATTCAAATGGGCATAAAAATTCAGACAAAAAATCTAAAGAATGAAAAACCAAAGCACATAGCCTTCTTAATTATGTCATATAGTAAACACTCAAGTTGATAAACAAGGTCTAGACATATTCAAACCAGAAAAATCATGTGTATATCTACCCCTAACCCTAAACTCTGTCTTATGAAGTCAATCTCTAGGATTTGACCAAGATTCAAATGGGCATAAAATAAAAAAACAGAAAAATGAAAAACCAAAGCGCACATAGTCTTCTTATATGTCATATAGTAAGCATTAAAGTTGATAAACAAGGTCTGGACATATTCAAACTAGCTAGACAAATCATGTATCTACCCCCTAACCCCTAAACTCTGTCTTATGACGAAGTCAAGCATGAAGATAAGTGGTTTTGGGTTTCAAACATGGAAATTTCAAAAACCTCCCAAAAACTTCATTTTAGGGTGACTAAGAAGGATACAGGCTTCCATTTTCATTTCCATGTTCTATACTTGTTTAAATCTTGGTCAAACCTAGGATTTGACCAAGATTCAAATGTGCATCAAAATTCCAAAAAAAATCAGAAAAATGAAAAACCAAAGCACATAGTTTTCTTATGTCACATACATATATATAGTAAGCATTCAAAAGTTGATAAACAAGGTCTAGCTAGACATATTCAAATAAGACAAATCATGTATCTACCCCTCTAAAACCATAAATAACTCTGTCTTATGAAGTCAAGCATGAAGAGAAGTGGTTTTTGGTTTCAAACATGGAAATTTCAAAAACCTCCCAAAATTAAAGCTTCATTTTAGAGTGACTAGTTAAGAAGGATCCAGGCTTACCTTTTCATTTTCATGTTTTAAACTTGTTTAAATCTTGGTCAAACCTAGGATTTGACCAATATTCAAATGGGCATAAAATAAAAAAATAAATAAAATAAAAAACCAAAGCACATAGTCTTCTTATGTCATATAGTAAGCATTCAAAAGTTCATAAACAAGGTCTAGACATATTCAAACCAGACAAATCATGTACCCCCTAACCCTAAACTTTGTCTTAATTATATATGAAGTCAAGCATGAAGCAGAGAAGTGTGGTTTTGGGTTTCAAACATGGAAATTTCAAAAACCTCCCAAAAAGCTTCATTTTAATTAGACTGGCTGGTTAATTAAGAAGGATCCATGATTAATTACCTTTTCATTGTCATGTTTTAAACTTGTTTAAATCTTGGTCGAACCTAGGATTTGACCAAGATTCAAATGGGCATAAAAATTCAGAAAAAAATCGAAAGAATGAAAAACCAAAGCACATAGCCTTCTTATGTCATATAGTAAGCATTCAAATTGATAAACATGGTCTAGACATATTCAAACCAGAAAAATCATGTATCTACCCCTAACCCTAAACTCTGTCTTATGAAGTCAAGCATGAACAGAAGTACGGTGGTTTTGGGTTTCAAACATGGTAAATTCAAGAACCTCCCAAAAGCTTCATTTTAGAGTTACTAAGAGAAAGATCCAGACTTAATTACCTTATCATTTTCACATGTTAAACTTGTTTAAATCTTGCTCAACAAACCTAGGATTTTACCAAGATTCTCAAATGGGCATAAAAATCAAAAAATGAAATACCAATGCACATAGTCCTCTTATGTCATATAGTAAGCATTCAAGTTGATAAACAAGGTCTAGACATATTCAAACAAGACAAATCATGTATCTACCCCCTATCGACCCTAAACTTCGTCTTATGAAGTCAAGCATGAAGAGAAGTGGTTTTGGGTTTCAAACATGGAAATTTCAAAAACCTCCCAAAATTCAGCTTCATTTTAGAGCGACTAAGAAGGATCGATGCTTTTACCTTTTCATTTCCATGTTTTAAACTTATTTAAATCTTGGTCAAACCTAGGATTTGACCAAGATTCAAATGGGCATAAAAATTCAGACAAAAAATCTAAAGAATGAAAAACCAAAGCACATAGCCTTCTTAATTATGTCATATAGTAAACACTCAAGTTGATAAACAAGGTCTAGACATATTCAAACCAGAAAAATCATGTGTATATCTACCCCTAACCCTAAACTCTGTCTTATGAAGTCAATCATGAAGAGAATTGGTTTTGGGTTTCAAACATGGAAATTTCAAGTACGTCCCAAAAGCTTCATATATTTTAGAGTGACTAATTAAGAAGGATCTTGGATTACGTTTTCATTTTCATGCTTGAAACTTGTTTAAATCTTGGTTGAACCTAGGATTTGACCAGAATCAAATGTGCATAAAATTCTTAAAAAAATAGAAAAATGAAAAACAAAAGCACATGGTCTTCTTATGTCATATAGTAAGCATTCAAGTTGATAAACAAGGTTTAGACATATTCAAACCAGACAAATCATGTATCTACCCCCTAACCCTAAACTCGGTCTTATGAAGTCTAGCATGAGGAGAAGTCGTTTTGGGTTTCAAACGTTTAAGCCAAAAGCCCCATTTCAAATATTTCAAACTTATTCAAATTTGGTTCAAATTTGAAAGACACACAAGTTATAGCACACATAGTGCATACATTCTCACACATACTGCACTAGATGCTAACCCGGCCTATAGTTTGAGGCCATTGGATGAGGTCGAAAAAAATCTTGGATTAGAAATGGGGTTGTTCGAACCCCGTAGTTGGATTTTTTGAACCTTGATCTGTAGTACTGGGCAAAACCCTAGTTTAACCTATTTAATTATAGATTCGTAGGTCGATTTTTCTACCTTTTTATTATTACTATGCAGCACATGTGTGTTTGCCCGTCGAGTGAAACTCGGAGGAAGAGGGATCACTCGGAAGGAGAGAAGAAGGGAGAGAATTATGGTGTCTCCCCTTTTTCGGGTGATGATGTTGACTTTTGTGCAGGGTTTGTCAGTGAGCAGGAGGTGCGAGCGAGCGAGCGAGCGAGCGAGTCGAGCGAGGCCGAGAATGAGAGAGATTTGTTTTTTTTTGTGAGAGGGACGACCGAAGGATCCAGAAGGACCCACAGACTTCCAATACGCATCCTGATGCGTCTTCTCTTGACAAAGAAAATGGCTGGGAGTTTGCGTACCTATTGCACGTGACTTGTGCTCACTGAAGTGTGGGACCTCACGCATGGGCACCACACGTAAGTGACAGACCTGTTGGTGTAAAAACTCGGTTGATTATTATAGTGCATTAGAACAAAGTTTCCTATGGATTCAAGGGTAGGAAATCCAAGTTAACTCATTTACATGACATTATTTTTTCCATGAAGCAAAGTTAACGCACCTATCAATTGGTACATTTTGGAGTGACTAAGAAGGATCCAGGCTTACTTATTCGTTTTCACGTGTAAAACTTGTCTAAATCTTGGTCAAACAAAATTGGCAGAAAATTCAAAAAAAAACAGAAAAATGAAAAACCAAAGCACATAGTCTTCTTATGTCATGTAGTAAGCATTAAAGTTGATAAACAAGGTCTAGACATATTCAAACCATACTAATCATGTATCTACCCGCTAACCCCTAAACTATGTCTTAAGAAGTCAAGAATGAAGAGAAGTGGTTTTGGGTTTCAAACATGGACATTTCAAAAACCTCCCAAAACTTCATTTTAGGGTGACTAAGAAGGATACAGGCTTCCCTTTTCATTTTCATGTTCTATACTTGTTTAAATCTTGGTCAAACCTAGGATTTGACCAAGATTCAAATGGGCACAAAAAAATAAAAAAAAGCACATAGTGTTCTTATGTCATATCGTAAGCATTCAAGTTGATAAACAAGGTCTAGATATATCCAAATTAACTAGACAAATCATGTATCTACCCCCTATCGACCCTAAACTTCGTCTTATGAAGTCAAGCATGAAGAGAAGTGGTTTTGGGTTTCAAACATGGAAATTTCAAAAACCTCCCAAAATTCAGCTTCATTTTAGAGCGACTAAGAAGGATCGATGCTTACCTTTTCATTTCCATGTTTTAAACTTATTTAAATCTTGGTCAAACCTAGGATTTGACCAAGATTCAAATGGGCATAAAAATTCAGACAAAAAATCTAAAGAATGAAAAACCAAAGCACATAGCCTTCTTAATTATGTCATATAGTAAACACTCAAGTTGATAAACAAGGTCTAGACATATTCAAACCAGAAAAATCATGTGTATATCTACCCCTAACCCTAAACTCTGTCTTATGAAGTCAATCTCTAGGATTTGACCAAGATTCAAATGGGCATAAAATAAAAAAACAGAAAAATGAAAAACCAAAGCGCACATAGTCTTCTTATATGTCATATAGTAAGCATTAAAGTTGATAAACAAGGTCTGGACATATTCAAACTAGCTAGACAAATCATGTATCTACCCCCTAACCCCTAAACTCTGTCTTATGACGAAGTCAAGCATGAAGATAAGTGGTTTTGGGTTTCAAACATGGAAATTTCAAAAACCTCCCAAAAACTTCATTTTAGGGTGACTAAGAAGGATACAGGCTTCCATTTTCATTTCCATGTTCTATACTTGTTTAAATCTTGGTCAAACCTAGGATTTGACCAAGATTCAAATGTGCATCAAAATTCCAAAAAAATCAGAAAAATGAAAAACCAAAGCACATAGTTTTCTTATGTCACATACATATATATAGTAAGCATTCAAAAGTTGATAAACAAGGTCTAGCTAGACATATTCAAATAAGACAAATCATGTATCTACCCCTCTAAAACCATAAATAACTCTGTCTTATGAAGTCAAGCATGAAGAGAAGTGGTTTTTGGTTTCAAACATGGAAATTTCAAAAACCTCCCAAAATTAAAGCTTCATTTTAGAGTGACTAGTTAAGAAGGATCCAGGCTTACCTTTTCATTTTCATGTTTTAAACTTGTTTAAATCTTGGTCAAACCTAGGATTTGACCAATATTCAAATGGGCATAAAATAAAAAAATAAATAAAATAAAAAACCAAAGCACATAGTCTTCTTATGTCATATAGTAAGCATTCAAAAGTTCATAAACAAGGTCTAGACATATTCAAACCAGACAAATCATGTACCCCTAACCCTAAACTTTGTCTTAATTATATATGAAGTCAAGCATGAAGCAGAGAAGTGTGGTTTTGGGTTTCAAACATGGAAATTTCAAAAACCTCCCAAAAAGCTTCATTTTAATTAGACTGGCTGGTTAATTAAGAAGGATCCATGATTAATTACCTTTTCATTGTCATGTTTTAAACTTGTTTAAATCTTGGTCGAACCTAGGATTTGACCAAGATTCAAATGGGCATAACAATTCAGAAAAAAATCGAAAGAATGAAAAACCAAAGCACATAGCCTTCTTATGTCATATAGTAAGCATTCAAATTGATAAACATGGTCTAGACATATTCAAACCAGAAAAATCATGTATCTACCCCTAACCCTAAACTCTGTCTTATGAAGTCAAGCATGAACAGAAGTACGGTGGTTTTGGGTTTCAAACATGGTAAATTCAAGAACCTCCCAAAAGCTTCATTTTAGAGTTACTAAGAGAAAGATCCAGACTTAATTACCTTATCATTTTCACATGTTAAACTTGTTTAAATCTTGCTCAACAAACCTAGGATTTTACCAAGATTCTCAAATGGGCATAAAAATCAAAAAATGAAATACCAATGCACATAGTCCTCTTATGTCATATAGTAAGCATTCAAGTTGATAAACAAGGTCTAGACATATTCAAACAAGACAAATCATGTATCTACCCCCTATCGACCCTAAACTTCGTCTTATGAAGTCAAGCATGAAGAGAAGTGGTTTTGGGTTTCAAACATGGAAATTTCAAAAACCTCCCAAAATTCAGCTTCATTTTAGAGCGACTAAGAAGGATCGATGCTTTTACCTTTTCATTTCCATGTTTTAAACTTATTTAAATCTTGGTCAAACCTAGGATTTGACCAAGATTCAAATGGGCATAAAAATTCAGACAAAAAATCTAAAGAATGAAAAACCAAAGCACATAGCCTTCTTAATTATGTCATATAGTAAACACTCAAGTTGATAAACAAGGTCTAGACATATTCAAACCAGAAAAATCATGTGTATATCTACCCCTAACCCTAAACTCTGTCTTATGAAGTCAATCATGAAGAGAATTGGTTTTGGGTTTCAAACATGGAAATTTCAAGTACGTCCCAAAAGCTTCATATATTTTAGAGTGACTAATTAAGAAGGATCTTGGCTTACGTTTTCATTTTCATGCTTGAAACTTGTTTAAATCTTGGTTGAACCTAGGATTTGACCAGAATCAAATGTGCATAAAATTCTTAAAAAAATAGAAAAATGAAAAACAAAAGCACATGGTCTTCTTATGTCATATAGTAAGCATTCAAGTTGATAAACAAGGTTTAGACATATTCAAACCAGACAAATCATGTATCTACCCCCTAACCCTAAACTCGGTCTTATGAAGTCTAGCATGAGGAGAAGTCGTTTTGGGTTTCAAACGTTTAAGCCAAAAGCCCCATTTCAAATATTTCAAACTTATTCAAATTTGGTTCAAATTTGAAAGACACACAAGTTATAGCACACATAGTGCATACATTCTCACACATACTGCACTAGATGCTAACCCGGCCTATAGTTTGAGGCCATTGGATGAGGTCGAAAAAAATCTTGGATTAGAAATGGGGTTGTTCGAACCCCGTAGTTGGATTTTTTGAACCTTGATCTGTAGTACTGGGATGACCCACAAGTATAGGGGATCGCAACAGTCTTCGAGGGAAGTATTACCCAATTTATTGATTCGACACAAGGGGAGACAAAGAATACTTGTAAGCCTTAACAGCGGAGTTGTCAATTCAGCTGCACCTGGAAACAGACTTGCTCGCAAGAGTTTATCAGTAGTAACAGTTTTATGGCAGTAGGAATAGTGAAATAACAGCAGCAGTGAAATAAAGACAGCAGTAGTGATTATAGTAAACAGCAGGATTAAAATACTGTAGGCACAGGGACGGATTTAACGGGCGTTGCATGGATGAGAGAAACTCATGTAACAATCAAAGCAGGGCATTTGCAGATAATAATAAAACGGTATCCAAGTACTAATCAATCAATAGGCATGTGTTCCATATATAGTCGTACGTGCTCGCAATGAGAAACTTGCACAACATCTTTTGTCCTACCAGCCGGTGGCAGCCGGGCCTCTAGGGAAACTACTGGAAATTAAGGTACTCCTTTTAATAGAGTACCGGAGCAAAGCATTAACACTCCGTGAACACATGTGATCCTCACATCACTACCATCCCCTCCGGTTGTCCCGATTTCTGTCACTTCGGGGCCATTGGTTCCGGACAGCGACATGTGTATACAACTTGCAGGTAAGATCATAAACAACGAATATCTTCATGAATCAATAACATGTTCAGATCTGAGATCATGGCACTCGGGCCCTAGTGACAAGCATTAAGCATAACAAGTTGCAACAATATCATAAAAGTGACATCTACGGATACTAGGCACTATGCCCTAACAATCTTATGACTATTACATGACCAATCTCATCCAATCCCTACCATCCCCTTCAGCCTACAGCGGGGGAATTACTCACACATGGATGGGGGAAACATGGCTGGTCGATGGAGAGGCGTTGGCGGTGATGGCGGTGAAGATCTCCTCCAATTCCCCGTCCCGGCGGAGTGCCAGAACGGAGACTTCTGGCTCCCGCGACGGAGTTTCGCGATGTGGCGGCGGAGGGTTTCTGGCGACTTCGACTTCTCCCCGTGCGTTTTTAGGTCGAACCCGATAAGTAGTCCGAAGGGGGGCGTCGGAGGCCGGCCGAGGGGGCCACACCATAGGGCCGCGCGGGCCCCCCCTAGGCCGCGCCGCCTTATGGTGTGGGGCCCTCGGGCCTCCACCTCACTTGTCCTTCTGGCTCCGTCAGTATTCTGGGAAAATAGGGCCTTCTGCATAAATTCCGAGGATTTTCCCGAAAGTTGGATTTCTGCACAAAAACGAGACACCAGAGCAATTCTGCTGAAAACAGCGTTAGTCCGTGTTAGTTGTATCCAAAATACACAAATTAGAGGCAAAACAATAGCAAAAGTGTTCGGGAAAGTAGATACGTTTTGGACGTATCAACTCCCCCAAGCTTAGCTTATTGCTTGTCCTCAAGCAATTCAGTTAACAACTGAGCGATAAAAGAACTTTCACGAACACATTTGCTCATATGATGTATATATTCTCATGCTATGGCTAATACTCAAGCAGTTCATAATGAGACACATGCAAATAAGATCATCCAACAGCTATGTCAATCATGGAGAAGTACCAACAATTAATAATAAGCACCATGAATCATGTATATAAGCAGGATTGCAATGTTCATAAGAGAATATGATAAAGTGGTATCTCGCTTGCCCGTATTTGATCGGCAAAACATAAATGCCGAGGCACCTCTGAAGTTCATAGAAAGACTAGAAGTAGTGATTGTCAAAGATAAAAGCATCAAAGTTATACCACAATCAATCATATTTTGAGACAAGCATATTATACTAAGAATGACAGTTGTGCTCTCAAGATAGTGCTCAAAGAAAGAATGGAGACACAACATAAAAGTAAAAGATTGACCCTTCGCAGAGGGAAGCAGGGATTAACATGCGCTAGAGCTTTTCATTTGTAAAGCAGGAGTAAAATTATTTTGAGAGGTGTTTGTTGTTGTCAACGAATGGTAATGGGTACACTAACTACCTCATCAACCGGACTCACAAGAGCGGCTCCCATTTTATTTATTTTTGGGTGGCACTCCTTCCAACCTTTCTTACACAAACCATGGCTAACCGAATCCTCGGGTGCCTGCCAACAATCACATACCATGAAGGAGTGCCTTTTTATTTAAGTTTTATTATGATGATGACACTCCCCCAACCTTTGCTTACACAAGCCATGGCTAACCGAATCCTTCGGGTGCCGTCCAACAATCACAAACCATGGAGGAGTGTCTATTTAAGTTAATTAATTTGGGACTGGGAATCCCATTGCCAGCTCTTTTTGCAAAATTATTGGATAAGCGGATGTGCCACTAGTCCATATGAGAGTCCGTCAAAAGTAAATGACAAGGTTGAAAGCTAAACACCACATACTTCCTCATGAGCTATGAAACATTAACACAAATTGAGAAGCATTTTGAAGGTTTTAAAGGTAGCGCATGAGAATTTACTTGGAATGGTTTGAAATGCCATGCATAGGTATTTATGGTGGACACTTTTGGAACAACTTGGTTTTCAGGTGTTTGGAAGCACGAGCGGCGTTCCCGCTCAGTACAAGTGAAGGCTAGCAAAAGACTAGGGAGCGACAAATCAAGAGAGCAGTAACTGTCATAATCATGCTTGCGGCAAAATAAATTAACGGAGGCATAAAAGTGATGCAAGAACTCTGAAGCAATATAAATCATCGAGGCTTAATTGACTTTTTGTTCAGTCATATGCATGCGTGAGCATGTGCCAAGTCGATATAAATGAATTATTCAGAGGAGGATACCACAATGCCATACTTACTTATGAATAAAACAATGCAAGCAAACATCCATGACATGCTACTCATATTAATAAATTGGAGCTAAACATGAGAGATCATGAACTACTAGACTTTCTCAAATAACATATACCTCACATGAACCAACTAAGCATGCTCACATGGATGAGTATATGTACAAAAATGAAAACAAATAGAGTTCATACCAGCCTCTCACCACAATCAGATTGTCGTAGATCGTCATTATTGCCTTTCACTTGTGTAGCTTGGATAATATGAAATGAAAACCACGCTCCAGCCACCGAAGACCATTGAACTCATGATGAACTTTACAAACCAAAGAAGAACAGCAAATATTTTTGGTGTTTTCGAATTAGAAACAAGAACAAAAGAAAACAAGCAAACAAAGCAAAATCTTTTTGGGTTTTCTCATAACAAACCAACGATAGCAAATAAAGTAAACTAAGAGCAAAGAACCAAATAAACAAATGGTGAAGAGAAACAACAGAAATATTTTTGGTCTTTTTGTGTTTTGGGAAAGAAACAAAGCGAAAACAAAAGAATGCAAACTAAAAGAAACACAGAAAAGCAGGATGACAGAAATCTGCCAAATCCTGACAGCAGTACAGAAATCGAAATTAACAAAAATCTTCCATTGCTCAGACCAAAAAGTGTTCAACTAATGAAAGTTAGATAACAACCTGGGGAACATGCTCAAAAATTGGCAGCTCAAAATAACGTTCTGGCTGTGCGTACGAATTTTTTTGGTAACAGCCCAGAATCTGTTTTTGGACAGCACTTCCCCAAATATCATCTCCCTCTCATTAGAAAACCACTCTAAGAGACTAAACAAGTATGTACAAGTATCCAGCAACCATAATATGCAAAGAATGAGTGATGCCGGTATACCTCCCCCCAAGCTTAGGCTTTTGGCCTAAGTGGAGTTCATTCCCACGGTCCCCATGAAGTGGTGTCTCCGTAGTACGACGAAGAACGACCCGGTTCCAGGTATGTGCTGGAGGAAACATCGGGGTATGTGACGGTGCAGTCGTAGGAGGGCTCGGCGTTCTCGGAGTCATGTTGCTGGTGGAATTCTTGTATCTTCATATGTTCCTCCACCTCCTCCTTAGTGAGCGACCATGATTGCCTGTCAATATTGAACAAACCTGGCTGGGGAAGAGGGATTTCCTTCTCATTCCCATCAGCAAACAACATTCTATAGACCATATTATCTATAGTGGAGTCAGTAGTAACAAAATGATGACTCTTCATAGCAGCAATATCTAGTCTCCTAGGGGTTAATGGCACATCATTAGAATCAAGAGGAAGTCTTAAATGTGTTAAAATGCGCAGTGCAATAGTTCCTCCAAAAATAGGCCCCCTGCTAGACAGGCGGCGAGCAATAAGAGAACCAAGATGATAAGATGTCTCTCCAGTAAGTGCAGCATTCAAGAAAGCAAGATGGTAGCTAGAGATATTGCTAGTATTTTCTCTACCCAAAATGCTAGTAGCAATGTAATATGCAAAATATTTAATAGCGGGGAGTTGAATGTTTCTTATCTTCCCGCGCTGAATGGTGCGGCAATCATCCTCGGTGATCCCTCGGTAGAGCTCCAACAGGTCCCGGGGGTTGTCATCAATCCTCCTTGCTGTACCTACAGGGGCAATATCCAATGCACGACAAAATTCTTCCAATTCCATAGTAACAGGATTATCATAGATCTTGAATGCAACTGTCGGCTCATATTGCGTGTTGTGGAACTTGAAGCTCTCAACGAAAATTTTGGTGAGCATGTAGTATTGCTCCCTTTCATCTCCCACGTAGGTGGCTAAGCCTGCCCTGTTGACAAGGGTGAAGAAGTCATCCAATATCCCTGCATTTGTCAGAAAATCATAACATGGGAAGGATGAAGCATTAGGAGCCCCATTGTCCTCCTCGGGCGCGAAGCTAGGCGCGATGACATCCTCATTGTAGGATCGCCTAATCTGAGTGGACGCCCTCGAGGGCCTACCGGTGCTGGTTGTTCCTTTCTTGAACAATTCTCCAAATTTGAATTTCTTCATCTTCCTCTTCTGAAATTTTCAACAACCATTATAAAATTTGATTTCAAGGTATATAATTGAAGGGAACTACTATAGGAACTTGCTAGAGTACTAAACATGCATCAAAACTAGTTTCTTCCACTTAGAACAAGCATGCAAGCTCACTAAACATGTTATCTACAGCAGCAAAATATTCAAGATATACTCAACCAAACAAAATTCTAATTGGACAATCAAAGGAGTCACATACCAAGGAGTAAATGTGCCAAATTTCAAACAGAAATCTGGGCTGAGCAAGGAGATCGAAAAATCGCGAGTTCTTGAGCAGAAACACGAGTGAGAGGAACTTGGTGCGAGTTTTTTCGGGAGAGAGAAGATGCTGGGAGGAAGAGATGAAGTAGTGGGGCAAGGAGGGGCCCACACCACAGGGTGGCGCGCCCACCTCCTTGGCCGCGCCGGCCTGTGGTGTGGCACCCTCTGGTGCCCCACAGGTCATCCTCTGGTACTCCCAGGTGCCTCGTCGAAAAATAGGACCAACGGTGTAATTTTTGTAATTTTTAGAGAACTTCGAAAAATGCACATTTCTGGGTATTAAATTAATGATTACTGCGCAGGAAAATGATTTCTAAAATCTTAAACAACTAAAGCATATTGCAAAACAAAAGTGCTACAGCAAGTAAAATAAGTGGAGGGAGAAAGAAAGAAAGAAATGTTGTTTAGCTCTCTTATGCATTAAAATATACTTGTTAACAAGGTTGATCAAGTCTTGCTACCAAATAAATTTTATATGACATAAGAAGAAATAAACCTCAAATCAATCATGTTACCTTATATTGAATTGATATGGATCCAATCACAAGAGTTTGATATTCTTCTTTAGGCTCATATATAGGACAATCAATGGATCCCACTTTGATAGTTTTCACATTAAAAATTGTATTAACTCCACATACTTTATCAATCCTCTTGGGAAAATAGACAGTGTGTTCCTTATCATCAACATTGAAAGTAACCATGCCTTTATTGCAATCAATAACAGCCCCTGCAGTATTAAGAAAGGGTCTTCCAAGAATAATGGACATATTATCATCTTCAGGCATTTCCAACACAACAAAATCAGTTAATATCAAGCAATGCTGAGTAACTTGAACAGGAACATTTTCACATAAACCAACAGGAATAGCAGTAGATTTATCAGCCATTTGCAAAGATATATCAGTTGGTATCAACTTATCTAAATCAAGTCTCTTATAAAGAGAAAAAGGCATCACACTAACACCTGCTCCCAAATCACATAGAGCAGTTCTAACATAATTATTCTTGATGGAACAAGGAATAGTCGGTATACCTGGGTCTCCAAGCTTCTTTGGAATCTTACCATTGAAGGAGTAATTAGCGAGCATAGTGGAAATTTCCTCATTGGGGATTTTCCTTTTGTTAGTAACAATATCTTTCATATACTTTGAATAAGGAGGCAATTTAATAGCATCAGTCAAAGGGATTTGCAAAAATAAAGGTTTCATCCAATCACAAAATTTATTATAATGTTCCTCCTCCTTTGATTTTAGTTTCTTAGCAGGAAAAGGCATTTGCTTTTGAACCCAAGGTTCTCTTTCATTACCATGTTTCTCAGTAATAAAATCTTCTTTAGTGTACTTTTTATTTTTAGCAGGCTTTTCAGGTTCTTTTTCAATTTCTTCTTTATCAGGAGTATCATTCTTATCATTATCTTCCTCATGTTCATTACCACTTTCAGTTTCAGCATCAGAAATAGAAATACTATTAGGATCATTAACAGGTTCAGAGGATTCTACAACATTCTTATGTTTCTTTTTCTTTTTCTTAGATGGAGCACTAGTTTTAATTAGTTGAGAATCTTGTTCAACTCTTTTGGGATGCCCTTCAGGATATAGAGGATCCTGGGTAGAAACACCACCTCTAGTTGTTACTTCATAAGCATGTTTTTCTTTAGAATTATTTCCCAACAAGTCATTTTGCACTTTAGTAAGTTGATCAATTTGAGTTTGAACCATTTGAAAATGTTTAACAAGTATCTTAACATCATTGGAGGTTCTCTCCACAATACCATGCAATTCACTAATAGCTCGAGAATTTTCCATTAAATGATTCTCTACTCTCATATTAAAGTTTTCTTGCTTAACAATATAATTATCAAACTCATCTAAGCATTGAGCAGGAGGTTTTGAATACGGAATATCTTCCCTAGTAAAGCGTTGAAGAGAGTGTACCTCAATCATGGATGAAGGGGGAGTTATCTCACATAAATCTTCTATAGGAGGTAAATTCTTCACATCTTCAGGTTTAATACCCTTCTCTTTAAGAGACTTCTTGGCTTCCCTCATATCTTCATCATTTAATTTAATCATACCCCTCTTCTTCACTATCGGTGTCGGGGTTGGTTCAGGTGTAGACCAATCATCATGATTCCGGCCTATTTTAGCCAATAATTCTTCAGCGTCGTCTGGAGTTCTTTTCCTGAAAACACAACCAGCACAACTATCCAGGTATGCCCTAGACTCAATGGTTAGTCCACTATAAAATATATCAAGTAAATCATGCTTTTCCAAATCATGGTCAGGCTGAGCTCTAATAAGAGAGCAAAATCTCGCCCAAGCCTCAGGCAATTTCTCTCCATCTTCCTGGTCAAAATTATAAATTCTCTGCAAAGCAGCATGTTGAGCACTAGCAGGAAAGTATTTCCGGAAGAAAACATCAAGCAATTCTTTTGGACTTTTAATAGAACCAGGAGGCAAATTATTATACCAAGTTTTAGCATCATCCTTTAATGAGAAAGGAAAAAATTTAGCGACAAAATAAGTACGCATCTTGACATCATCAGAAAACAAGCCACTAAGAGTAGATAACTCAGTCATGTGTTCAACAGCACTTTCTTTTTCAGTACCACAAAAGGGTGTTTTCTCAACAATAGCTATATGAGATAAATCAAGAGAAAAATCATAATCTTTATCCCTAATGTTTATAGGAGATGTGGCAAATTTAGGATCAGGAGATAGTTTATATCTAACAGCATGTTCTGCAAGCAACTTTTTAATTTTTCTTGCATCAGTAGTAGCATTGCATTTTTCAATAAAATCATCATCAAGCTCTACATAATCTTCATCAAGATCATCACTAGAATATTCAACAGACTCAGGTGAATTAACAGGTGTAGCAGCATTTTCATTAGGAGTTTCAGTATTTTCAATTTGTCTAGACTTAGCAATTGTAGCATCTAGAAAAGATCCTAACGAACCATCATTATCAAGCACAGCAGAAGCATCATCACAATTATGAGAGGAATTTTCAGATTCAGCAGAAGTACCAGCATTTGAAGCTTGTGGTGGTGAAACAAGTTTACTTATCACAGATGGTGAATCAAGAGCAGCAGAGGTACTAAGAGTTGTACCTTTTCTTGTAGTGGATGGTAATATGGCGATCTTAGTATCGCGAGGTTTACCCATGATGGAGAATTTGCAGCGAACAATATCAATCCAAGTGAACTTCCAAATAAAGCTATGCTCCCCGGCAACGGCGCCAGAAAATAGTCTTGATGACCCACAAGTATAGGGGATCGCAACAGTCTTCGAGGGAAGTATTACCCAATTTATTGATTCGACACAAGGGGAGACAAAGAATACTTGTAAGCCTTAACAGCGGAGTTGTCAATTCAGCTGCACCTGGAAACAGACTTGCTCGCAAGAGTTTATCAGTAGTAACAGTTTTATGGCAGTAGGAATAGTGAAATAACAGCAGCGGTGAAATAAAGACAGCAGTAGTGATTATAGTAAACAGCAGGATTAAAATACTGTAGGCACAGGGACGGATTTAACGGGCGTTGCATGGATGAGAGAAACTCATGTAACAATCAAAGCAGGGGCATTTGCAGATAATAATAAAACGGTATCCAAGTACTAATCAATCAATAGGCATGTGTTCCATATATAGTCGTACGTGCTCGCAATGAGAAACTTGCACAACATCTTTTGTCCTACCAGCCGGTGGCAGCCGGGCCTCTAGGGAAACTACTGGAAATTAAGGTACTCCTTTTAATAGAGTACCGGAGCAAAGCATTAACACTCCGTGAACACATGTGATCCTCACATCACTACCATCCCCTCCGGTTGTCCCGATTTCTGTCACTTCGGGGCCATTGGTTCCGGACAGCGACATGTGTATACAACTTGCAGGTAAGATCATAAACAACGAATATCTTCATGAATCAATAACATGTTCAGATCTGAGATCATGGCACTCGGGCCCTAGTGACAAGCATTAAGCATAACAAGTTGCAACAATATCATAAAAGTGACATCTACGGATACTAGGCACTATGCCCTAACAATCTTATGACTATTACATGACCAATCTCATCCAATCCCTACCATCCCCTTCAGCCTACAGCGGGGGAATTACTCACACATGGATGGGGGAAACATGGCTGGTCGATGGAGAGGCGTTGGCGGTGATGGCGGTGAAGATCTCCTCCAATTCCCCGTCCCGGCGGAGTGCCAGAACGGAGACTTCTGGCTCCCGCGACGGAGTTTCGCGATGTGGCGGCTCTCTGGAGGGTTTCTGGCGACTTCGACTTCTCCCCGTGCGTTTTTAGGTCGAACCCGATAAGTAGTCCGAAGGGGGGCGTCGGAGGCCGGCCGAGGGGGCCACACCATAGGGCCGCGCGGGCCCCCCAGGCCGCGCCGCCTTATGGTGTGGGGCCCTCGGGCCTCCACCTCACTTGTCCTTCTGGCTCCGTCAGTATTCTGGGAAAATAGGGCCTTCTGCATAAATTCCGAGGATTTTCCCGAAAGTTGGATTTCTGCACAAAAACGAGACACCAGAGCAATTCTGCTGAAAACAGCGTTAGTCCGTGTTAGTTGTATCCAAAATACACAAATTAGAGGCAAAACAATAGCAAAAGTGTTCGGGAAAGTAGATACGTTTTGGACGTATCACTGGGCAAAACCCTAGTTTAACCTATTTAATTATAGATTCGTAGGTCGATTTTTCTACCTTTTTATTATTACTATGCAGCACATGTGTGTTTGCCCGTCGAGTGAAACTCGGAGGAAGAGGGATCACTCGGAAGGAGAGAAGAAGGGAGAGAATTATGGTGTCTCCCCTTTTTCGGGTGATGATGTTGACTTTTGTGCAGGGTTTGTCAGTGAGCAGGAGGTGCGAGCGAGCGAGCGAGCGAGTCGAGCGAGGCCGAGAATGAGAGAGATTTGTTTTTTTTGTGAGAGGGACGACCGAAGGATCCAGAAGGACCCACAGACTTCCAATACGCATCCTGATGCGTCTTCTCTTGACAAAGAAAATGGCTGGGAGTTTGCGTACCTATTGCACGTGACTTGTGCTCACTGAAGTGTGGGACCTCACGCATGGGCACCACACGTAAGTGACAGACCTGTTGGTGTAAAAACTCGGTTGATTATTATAGTGCATTAGAACAAAGTTTCCTATGGATTCAAGGGTAGGAAATCCAAGTTAACTCATTTACATGACATTATTTTTTCCATGAAGCAAAGTTAACGCACCTATCAATTGGTACATTTTGGAGTGACTAAGAAGGATCCAGGCTTACTTATTCGTTTTCACGTGTAAAACTTGTCTAAATCTTGGTCAAACAAAATTGGCAGAAAATTCAAAAAAAAAAAAAAAATGAAAAACCAAAGCACATAGTCTTCTTATGTCATGTAGTAAGCATTAAAGTTGATAAACAAGGTCTAGACATATTCAAACCATACTAATCATGTATCTACCCGCTAACCCCTAAACTATGTCTTAAGAAGTCAAGAATGAAGAGAAGTGGTTTTGGGTTTCAAACATGGACATTTCAAAAACCTCCCAAAACTTCATTTTAGGGTGACTAAGAAGGATACAGGCTTCCCTTTTCATTTTCATGTTCTATACTTGTTTAAATCTTGGTCAAACCTAGGATTTGACCAAGATTCAAATGGGCACAAAAAAATAAAAAAAGCACATAGTGTTCTTATGTCATATCGTAAGCATTCAAGTTGATAAACAAGGTCTAGATATATCCAAATTAACCAGACAAATCATGTATCTACCCCCTATCGACCCTAAACTTCGTCTTATGAAGTCAAGCATGAAGAGAAGTGGTTTTGGGTTTCAAACATGGAAATTTCAAAAACCTCCCAAAATTCAGCTTCATTTTAGAGCGACTAAGAAGGATCGATGCTTACCTTTTCATTTCCATGTTTTAAACTTATTTAAATCTTGGTCAAACCTAGGATTTGACCAAGATTCAAATGGGCATAAAAATTCAGACAAAAAATCTAAAGAATGAAAAACCAAAGCACATAGCCTTCTTAATTATGTCATATAGTAAACACTCAAGTTGATAAACAAGGTCTAGACATATTCAAACCAGAAAAATCATGTGTATATCTACCCCTAACCCTAAACTCTGTCTTATGAAGTCAATCTCTAGGATTTGACCAAGATTCAAATGGGCATAAAATAAAAAAACAGAAAAATGAAAAACCAAAGCGCACATAGTCTTCTTATATGTCATATAGTAAGCATTAAAGTTGATAAACAAGGTCTGGACATATTCAAACTAGCTAGACAAATCATGTATCTACCCCCTAACCCCTAAACTCTGTCTTATGAAGCATGAAGATAAGTGGTTTTGGGTTTCAAACATGGAAATTTGAAAAACCTCCCAAAAACTTCATTTTAGGGTGACTAAGAAGGATACAGGCTTCCATTTTCATTTCCATGTTCTATACTTGTTTAAATCTTGGTCAAACCTAGGATTTGACCAAGATTCAAATGTGCATCAAAATTCCAAAAAAAAAAGAAAAATGAAAAACCAAAGCACATAGTTTTCTTATGTCACATACATATATATAGTAAGCATTCAAAAGTTGATAAACAAGGTCTAGCTAGACATATTCAAATAAGACAAATCATGTATCTACCCCTCTAAAACCATAAATAACTCTGTCTTATGAAGTCAAGCATGAAGAGAAGTGGTTTTTGGTTTCAAACATGGAAATTTCAAAAACCTCCCAAAATTAAAGCTTCATTTTAGAGTGACTAGTTAAGAAGGATCCAGGCTTACCTTTTCATTTTCATGTTTTAAACTTGTTTAAATCTTGGTCAAACCTAGGATTTGACCAATATTCAAATGGGCATAAAATAAAAAATAAATAAAATAAAAAACCAAAGCACATAGTCTTCTTATGTCATATAGTAAGCATTCAAAAGTTCATAAACAAGGTCTAGACATATTCAAACCAGACAAATCATGTACCCCCTAACCCTAAACTTTGTCTTAATTATATATGAAGTCAAGCATGAAGCAGAGAGTGTGGTTTTGGGTTTCAAACATGGAAATTTCAAAAACCTCCCAAAAAGCTTCATTTTAATTAGACTGGCTGGTTAATTAAGAAGGATCCATGATTAATTACCTTTTCATTGTCATGTTTTAAACTTGTTTAAATCTTGGTCGAACCTAGGATTTGACCAAGATTCAAATGGGCATAACAATTCAGAAAAAAATCGAAAGAATGAAAAACCAAAGCACATAGCCTTCTTATGTCATATAGTAAGCATTCAAATTGATAAACATGGTCTAGACATATTCAAACCAGAAAAATCATGTATCTACCCCTAACCCTAAACTCTGTCTTATGAAGTCAAGCATGAACAGAAGTACGGTGGTTTTGGGTTTCAAACATGGTAAATTCAAGAACCTCCCAAAAGCTTCATTTTAGAGTTACTAAGAGAAAGATCCAGACTTAATTACCTTATCATTTTCACATGTTAAACTTGTTTAAATCTTGCTCAACAAACCTAGGATTTTACCAAGATTCTCAAATGGGCATAAAAATCAAAAAATGAAATACCAATGCACATAGTCCTCTTATGTCATATAGTAAGCATTCAAGTTGATAAACAAGGTCTAGACATATTCAAACAAGACAAATCATGTATCTACCCCCTATCGACCCTAAACTTCGTCTTATGAAGTCAAGCATGAAGAGAAGTGGTTTTGGGTTTCAAACATGGAAATTTCAAAAACCTCCCAAAATTCAGCTTCATTTTAGAGCGACTAAGAAGGATCGATGCTTTTACCTTTTCATTTCCATGTTTTAAACTTATTTAAATCTTGGTCAAACCTAGGATTTGACCAAGATTCAAATGGGCATAAAAATTCAGACAAAAAATCTAAAGAATGAAAAACCAAAGCACATAGCCTTCTTAATTATGTCATATAGTAAACACTCAAGTTGATAAACAAGGTCTAGACATATTCAAACCAGAAAAATCATGTGTATATCTACCCCTAACCCTAAACTCTGTCTTATGAAGTCAATCATGAAGAGAATTGGTTTTGGGTTTCAAACATGGAAATTTCAAGTACGTCCCAAAAGCTTCATATATTTTAGAGTGACTAATTAAGAAGGATCTTGGCTTACGTTTTCATTTTCATGCTTGAAACTTGTTTAAATCTTGGTTGAACCTAGGATTTGACCAGAATCAAATGTGCATAAAATTCTTAAAAAAATAGAAAAATGAAAAACAAAAGCACATGGTCTTCTTATGTCATATAGTAAGCATTCAAGTTGATAAACAAGGTTTAGACATATTCAAACCAGACAAATCATGTATCTACCCCCTAACCCTAAACTCGGTCTTATGAAGTCTAGCATGAGGAGAAGTCGTTTTGGGTTTCAAACGTTTAAGCCAAAAGCCCCATTTCAAATATTTCAAACTTATTCAAATTTGGTTCAAATTTGAAAGACACACAAGTTATAGCACACATAGTGCATACATTCTCACACATACTGCACTAGATGCTAACCCGGCCTATAGTTTGAGGCCATTGGATGAGGTCGAAAAAAATCTTGGATTAGAAATGGGGTTGTTCGAACCCCGTAGTTGGATTTTTTGAACCTTGATCTGTAGTACTGGGCAAAACCCTAGTTTAACCTATTTAATTATAGATTCGTAGGTCGATTTTTCTACCTTTTTATTATTACTATGCAGCACATGTGTGTTTGCCCGTCGAGTGAAACTCGGAGGAAGAGGGATCACTCGGAAGGAGAGAAGAAGGGAGAGAATTATGGTGTCTCCCCTTTTTCGGGTGATGATGTTGACTTTTGTGCAGGGTTTGTCAGTGAGCAGGAGGTGCGAGCGAGCGAGCGAGTCGAGCGAGGCCGAGAATGAGAGAGATTTGTTTTTTTTGTGAGAGGGACGACCGAAGGATCCAGAAGGACCCACAGACTTCCAATACGCATCCTGATGCGTCTTCTCTTGACAAAGAAAATGGCTGGGAGTTTGCGTACCTATTGCACGTGACTTGTGCTCACTGAAGTGTGGGACCTCACGCATGGGCACCACACGTAAGTGACAGACCTGTTGGTGTAAAAACTCGGTTGATTATTATAGTGCATTAGAACAAAGTTTCCTATGGATTCAAGGGTAGGAAATCCAAGTTAACTCATTTACATGACATTATTTTTTCCATGAAGCAAAGTTAACGCACCTATCAATTGGTACATTTTGGAGTGACTAAGAAGGATCCAGGCTTACTTATTCGTTTTCACGTGTAAAACTTGTCTAAATCTTGGTCAAACAAAATTGGCAGAAAATTCAAAAAAAAAACAGAAAAATGAAAAACCAAAGCACATAGTCTTCTTATGTCATGTAGTAAGCATTAAAGTTGATAAACAAGGTCTAGACATATTCAAACCATACTAATCATGTATCTACCCGCTAACCCCCAAACGGGCGTTGGTTAAGCAGCACGAAGAGCCGGGAAGCTCCCAGGGCCGCTTAGTGGATCCCTGGCACCTCGCGTCGTCCCGCAAATCTTCTGGCCAAACGTCCTGGCGGTTGCTAGGGCGTGCCACCTGACCTAGACCCGATCAGGAAGGTGTTAGTGCTTCGATTGTTCCTGCATGGTAGACACGTAAACATTAAATACGAGCCCTATCGGCTCTCAGGTTTCCCTGTGGATCGGCTCAAGGAGCCGATCGCCCCATGCTTCACGTTGGATTTACAATGGCATGGGGATCCTGCTTGATCAGGACAAAGCTAAAGCGATCCACGACAGTTTAGGGTTTTCACCGCATAATCGGAACGTCCTAAGTGCGATCGGGCCTAGCAGCTACGAGAGACGATGCAAACTACCCCTACGAGAGGCCTAAAAACCAACATAACGTTGATCCCCGGAACATCCCTCGCAGGGACGGTAAACAACACCTAACGCACCACCGGATCCTCCGACCCCAGCATAAGGCCTAACTATGCAGATATTAAACTAATCCTTGCGTAGCAAGGAGCAACTATAACGGATCGGATCTACTAAGTAAGAACAAGCAAGATGCTGCCCTTACGTCTAGATCGACGTAAGGGCAGCTAGGTGTCTAGGGACGGCATTGCCACGCAGATATGCACGTGAAAGCACCAATGCAAGCCCCTAAACACCTAAGGATAAATAGTACTGCTCGCCATCAACAAGGCTTCAGCACGAGCAGTACAAGGATAACGAATAAACGTATACTGCCTAGATCGCTAGATGCGATCTAGGCAGCATGGTGCTTACCCGGGAGAAACCCTCGAAGAGAAGGGGTGGCGATGCGCCTGATTTGTGTTGGTTGAACGATGATTGTCCTCCTTTTCCGATAACCCTAGATACATATTTATAGTCCAAGGGACTTTCTAATTGAGGCGTGCACCTAACCGTGCACGGGCCAGACTCTATCTCTTTAATCTAAATTACAATACGATCTACTATATTACAGATACACGGGCCACTTAGCCCAAACTCTTAGCGCAAGGCCGCTTCGAAGATGCTCCACGTGTACGTCCTTCAAGCCCATCTTCACTTACGGCCCAACTCCTGATTTGGCCAAAATCGGGTGGTAACACATGCCCCCCTGGTTTTGATAATGGTAATTGCAAAACCATCTGTCTCCTTCGAAGGGTCATGTCGTGGCAGAACCGTCGCAGTTTTCTTCATGATGACGTCTTGCCTCCTCGCCTTCTCTGCACGACTTGACGGTTCTGGCACCACGTCCTCGGGAACTGCTTAGGCATTAAACCATATATTCCCCCTTTTATTCGGCCACACCGAACAATTCTTCTTCCTCCCTCTGCATCGCACTTCCAAAAACCCTCCTCTCGCCGCCATGTCTTCCTCTTCTTCTTCCTCCACCTCATCGGGTCTTTCCTACGTGTCTTCTCCCATCCGGGAATCAACACCAGAGTGGGGTACGCAGGCGGCGTACGATATCCTTGCCCCAACAGCGTGGGACAAGGATGACCATGACTTCTCCGTCTGGTCCGAGGATGACAGGTCCTCAACTGACGGGGAGAGTGACCTCCGCTTCCTCGCCAATGAGGAAGCGGTGGAGGCAAGCGACGACGACCGTTTTTCCTGGGACGGGGCCACTTCTTCCGAGGAGGTGGAGGAGGAGGAGGAAGACGACAGCTCCTCCGGAGAACCGCCGGCCAAACGCCATTGCCCCTGGCCCGGCACCTCAGCCGACTTCGACAGCGAGGACGATGATGCCGACGAGGAGGATGAGGACAACGATGGCCCCGCCGGCGACAGCAGCGACGACGAGCCGGCCGGGGAGCAGCGCCGACGACGGTGATGGTGACGACGGCGACGATGAGGGCAAATGGCCCTTAAATAGGAGCTTAGCTTAGGGCCGCAGAGTAGATAGGGCCCCGTACTCCCAACTCCCTTTTGAGAGCAATCAGCTCTCTATGTAAGAAATCTTGTTTGTCAATGAAGAGTTTCCCCAACTTGATTTTGCCGATTTCGCCCTTGATTTAGCCGATTCTCCCTTATATGGATTGTGCCGATTGTTGGCCTGATTGACGCTCGATGAACCAATGGCAACATATTGGTCTCTTATGACAAATTTTGAGATAGATCGTTCAGATCCTCAAATTCCAAATCCAGGACCAAGCTGGAACCGTGCACACCTTGAATCTTGAAAATGAGTTCCTTGCGCTTAATGCCAGCTTTGATCGGCAAGACTCCACCGATGCCTTCAAGGACTCTAGGACCATCGCGAAACTCTCGATCGCCTACCATTTTCAGCGATGCTTTGTCTCTTTGCGGCAACAACCGGCCTAAAGCCTACCGATTATGATGGCTCCTTCTTCGAACCCTCCTGCCAACCTGGTAATTCTCCTCGCAAAGTCCTCCACCCTTCAACGTGGTTACGATGTGGGGACAGCCGATTCCAACACCATCGGCTTCTCGAGCGAAAATCTTCGAGCTAGCTGCCCCCGAGCCTTGGTCAAGGCGAGAATGAAAGTGCACCAGCTGCATTGGGCCACTATCAGCTTCTCAACTGTGGTGCAGCATCAGCCGATTCTGACCAAATTGGCTTTTCAAAAGCGAGAACCTTCGACTTGAACTGCCCCCCGAGCTTCTTCAGTCCAATGAGGCAACCTCTGGTGAGAATGCAGTTCAGCCCAACTGGACAACTGTCAGTTGTTCTCATGATCCTAGCCTGATCTGCACGTCCATGCTGCTCTTGCTGTTTGGCCAGGGCTGCGATCCTCAAACTTGCCGGCAAATATCAACATCTTAAATGAGAAAAGGGCCGTCTTGGACGCCCAAACTGATGTTTCTGCTGATGCTGCCGAGCTTGAAGTCTTGCAGAAGGAGTTGGAAGTCCTTGAAGAGAGGGCCTCGAAGCAATCTCAATGACTGCTCCATTAGGCTTCCGCTTATATCCCTTGAGTCGATGGCCGTGCATCGGCTTTTAATCCTTAAGTCGATGTCTACGCATCGGCTTTGCTCAAAAATTTCTATATTTTCCATTTTTTGTGGCCGATTTGTTTATGTATACTTGAGCTGCTCTGCTGGACGTTTGACATCCGTTCCAGCTTCGTATCCTCGTATCTCATCCATCTATGTGCCCCCCGAGCCGATTCTGTCAAGTAATTGATGGCATCGGCTCTTCAGGCATCTGTTGGATCAATGCTGAACACAGACAAGGTATTTTGAGGATAATTTTGGCCGATTGCGGGAATCGGCCTCCTTTTCCGTCGCAAGGATTTGGCGATGATTTGCAACTTCTTGGATTTCCACTGTAGCTACGTGGCATGCTGGAGATAAGATCCTTTGCTTTTCATTTTTTGAGGGCCGATCTCAGGGATCGGCCTTGCCACGTATGTCCAATGTCTTGGACTTGCTCCGTCCGGGTCATGGATATCATGTTCGTATCGCCCCATGCCTCGCATCGCATCGCGATGCTCGCACGGCGCTGCCCATACTTTCTTTGGCGGGCGCGCCTTCGTCTCCACTGTTTGCTGGATTTTCGCGGCCAGATCGGGCCGCGCTCTTCTCAATGTGTACAGGTACTGTGCCTCGGCTTCTTCCAAGTTTCGCAGCCGCTGCACCCTACGCTTCTGAGAATGGCTGAGTCCATCAGGGCACCACCTTGGTCGGTGATACCTATCTTCTTCTCCATCTGACTCCTCAAAGTCTTCTTCTTGAGATGACTCAGCTCGTTTACTCTGATGTGGGAGAGGTCCTAGACGCTCGAACACTGAAACTTCGTTCGTCCTTCTCCTTTGCTGTGTGCATTCTGGGCAGTTCTCGATTGTTGGCAATCGGCTCATTCCTGAGTCCCAGCAATGTTTGAAGAAGGGACAGTTCCAGTGCTTATCCACGTTGTCTTGCTCCCTTGACCTCCCTCTAGCGCGACGTTCGTACCCGTCGTTGTTGCCGCTGTTCTGACGATACCTCCTGTTCTCCGCATCAGACCGACGATATCTTTCATCGTCTTCGTCGTAGCGCCGACGTCGGTCGTACTGCTGCTCATATTTGTTGAGGAGATGCACGGATAATGGGCGCTGATACCGTATGCTTCTCACCTCCTCCTCGGTTAGGTACCGTCTATCGTCGTCTTGGGGCCGGTCGCGTGGAACGGCCTCCTCTTTATCCTTGCCACGAGAGTGGCTGCTCTCTGCTTTGTCCACGCCATGGCGGATCACAAACCCTGCCATATTGACATCGAAAGAGAACCCTGGCTCTCTTATGGAGTGGCTTAGGTCCACCATGTTGACGTCCGGAAACGGACGCATGTCTACCTTCATGGCAAACTGTCCGAAAGTTAATCGGCCTGATTCTATCGCCATCTGAATTTGTGCGCGCAACACTTTGCAGTCGTTGGTGGCGTGCGTGAACGTATGATGCCATTTGCAGTATGGCCTCTTGTTCATCTCCTGTGCCGTAGGGATCTTGTGGCCTTCGGGTAGCTTCAACTGTTTCTCTTTCAGTAGCAGATCGAAGATCTGTTCAGTCTTGGTCACGTCAAAGTCCAACCCTCTTGGAGGCCCTGGCGGGTTCACCCATTTGCAGGACACAGGTACTGGCGTCCGAGTCCACTCGGCTACCGCAACTTCCTGATCTTCCGCAGAATCTTCATCCTCATCAGCATTGACCAGGGTTATCGCGCGCTTGAACTTGTCCTGGTACAGTTCTGGATGGCGCTGTTCATATAAGGTCAGTCTATTGACCAGGTGCGTCAACGAGTTGTACTCAACCTGGAACGTCAGGTCTTTGAACGACGCTGCAAGGCCTGCCACGGCCAGCTCGACTGCCTCTTTCTCAGTTAGGTGAGCCGAATAGCATCGGTTCTTGACAGTTCTGAAACGTTGGATGTATTCAGAGACTGTCTCTCCTCGCTTCTGCCGAACCTGAGCTAGTTCGGCAATACCAGCTTCAGTACCTTCTGAATGGTATTGGGTGTGGAACAGTTCCTCCAGCTGCTTCCATGATTGCACTGAATTTGGCGGCAACGAGGTGTACCATCCAAACGCTGGACCGGTGAGGGACTGCGAGAAGAACCTCACCCGTAGCTGATCCGATACTGAAACCATGCCCAGCTGGGCCAGGTATCGGCTCACGTGCTCGATGGAGCTTGACCCTTCTGACCCACTGAATTTGTTGAAGTCCGGAAGCCGGTACTTAGGCGGTAGTGGGATCAGGTCGAACTCATTGGGGTACGGCTTGGAATAGCCGATTATCTTCTTCTTCGGCAAGATGCCGAACTGATCTCTCAGGACTGCGCTGATTTGATCTGCGGTGGAGGTACTGGCGGCTGAGCTTTCCTGGACTGGTGCAGTGGTGTACTTGGCTAGCCACGCTTGTTTCTCAGCTTCCGCTCCTAGACTCCCCGCTGCTGCAGTCGTTCTTCCTGCCGGAACAATCGCTCCTGCTCCGGCAATCCCTCCTGGTGGAGCCTGGATCGCTTGCGTCCAGCTGTTGCAATCCGGCACATACGCGCACACGTATCCGTGTGGGATTTCCTTGGGCGGGTCATGCAAGAACTGATAGTCGCCCGGGTCACCCCCAACTTTGTAGACGACGTATGCCGGTGAGCCTTGTTGCTGTGGAGCCGCCGTTGCGTACGGCAGAGGTGGCCTGGTGTGGAGTTGCATCTCTCCCTGGTGAGTCCCTAGAACAGGTCCTGAAGGGGAGTATCGACGCTCCATGATCTCTTGCACCACACGGAGCGCAACGCGCTCCAAAGTGTTCACCAGGCTCTCAGAGTGCCGATGCAGTGAATGGGCCACCATGTAGTTGATTTCCTGTCGCAGGGCTCTGGTACGTTCCTCTGAAGGGAGGGACAGATCCAACCCATCGAGGATGCCTTGTGGTGCGAATCCTTTGAACCTGACGCCGTGCGACCGGGTCTTCTCAAAGGAGCCGATGAGTTCGGCTCCAGGATGGCCTTCAGGTCATCGTACTTCTTCTTGTGTTCCGTGGGGAGATCCTTGTACGTAATCGGTTCCTCCGCCACCTCGATGCCGATGTTGACATGGATGTTGACGTGGTTGCAGATGTGATGTTGCGGAGGTCCCACCGGGCGTGCCAGAATGTGTTACCCTCCAAAACCCCCCGACGGGCGTTGGTTAAGCAACACGAAGAGCCGGGAAGCTCCCAGGGCCGCTTAGTGGATCCCTGGCACCTCGCGTCGTCCCGCAAATCTTCTGGCCAAACGTCCTGGCGGTTGCTAGGGCGTGCCACCTGACCTAGACCCGATCAGGAAGGTGTTAGTGCTTCGATTGTTCCTGCATGGTAGACACGTAAACATTAAATACGAGCCCTATCGGCTCTCAGGTTTCCCTGTGGATCGGCTCAAGGAGCCGATCGCCCCATGCTTCACGTTGGATTTACAATGGCATGGGGATCCTGCTTGATCAGGACAAAGCTAAAGCGATCCACGACAGTTTAGGGTTTTCACCGCATAATCGGAACGTCCTACGTGCGATCGGGCCTAGCAGCTACGAGAGACGATGCAAACTACCCCTACGAGAGGCCTAAAAACCAACATAACGTTGATCCCCGGAACATCCCTCGCAGGGACGGTAAACAACACCTAACGCACCACCGGATCATCCGACCCCAGCATAAGGCCTAACTATGCAGATATTAAACTAATCCTTGCGGAGCAAGGAGCAACTATAACGGATCGGATCTACTAAGTAAGAACAAGCAAGATGCTGCCCTTACGTCTAGATCGACGTAAGGGCAGCTAGGTGTCTAGGGACGGCATTGCCACGCAGATATGCACGTGAAAGCACCAATGCAAGCCCCTAAACACCTAAGGATAAATAGTACTGCTCGCCATCAACAAGGCTTCAGCACGAGCAGTACAAGGATAACGAATAAACGTATACTGCCTAGATCGCTAGATGCGATCTAGGCAGCATGGTGCTTACCCGGGAGAAACCCTCGAAGAGAAGGGGTGGCGATGCGCCTGATTTGTGTTGGTTGAACGATGATTGTCCTCCTTTTCCGATAACCCTAGATACATATTTATAGTCCAAGGGACTTTCTAATTGAGGCGTGCACCTAACCGTGCACGGGCCGGACTCTATCTCTTTAATCTAAATTACAATACGATCTACTATATTACAGATACACGGGCCACTTAGCCCAAACTCTTAGCGCAAGGCCGCTTCGAAGATGCTCCACGTGTACGTCCTTCAGGCCCATCTTCACTTACGGCCCAACTCCTGATTTGGCCAAAATCGGGTGGTAACATAACCCCTAAACTATGTCTTAAGAAGTCAAGAATGAAGAGAAGTGGTTTTGGGTTTCAAACATGGACATTTCAAAAACCTCCCAAAACTTCATTTTAGGGTGACTAAGAAGGATACAGGCTTCCCTTTTCATTTTCATGTTCTATACTTGTTTAAATCTTGGTCAAACCTAGGATTTGACCAAGATTCAAATGGGCACAAAAAAATAAAAAAAGCACATAGTGTTCTTATGTCATATCGTAAGCATTCAAGTTGATAAACAAGGTCTAGATATATCCAAATTAACCAGACAAATCATGTATCTACCCCCTATCGACCCTAAACTTCGTCTTATGAAGTCAAGCATGAAGAGAAGTGGTTTTGGGTTTCAAACATGGAAATTTCAAAAACCTCCCAAAATTCAGCTTCATTTTAGAGCGACTAAGAAGGATCGATGCTTACCTTTTCATTTCCATGTTTTAAACTTATTTAAATCTTGGTCAAACCTAGGATTTGACCAAGATTCAAATGGGCATAAAAATTCAGACAAAAAATCTAAAGAATGAAAAACCAAAGCACATAGCCTTCTTAATTATGTCATATAGTAAACACTCAAGTTGATAAACAAGGTCTAGACATATTCAAACCAGAAAAATCATGTGTATATCTACCCCTAACCCTAAACTCTGTCTTATGAAGTCAATCTCTAGGATTTGACCAAGATTCAAATGGGCATAAAATAAAAAAACAGAAAAATGAAAAACCAAAGCGCACATAGTCTTCTTATATGTCATATAGTAAGCATTAAAGTTGATAAACAAGGTCTGGACATATTCAAACTAGCTAGACAAATCATGTATCTACCCCCTAACCCCTAAACTCTGTCTTATGACGAAGTCAAGCATGAAGATAAGTGGTTTTGGGTTTCAAACATGGAAATTTCAAAAACCTCCCAAAAACTTCATTTTAGGGTGACTAAGAAGGATACAGGCTTCCATTTTCATTTCCATGTTCTATACTTGTTTAAATCTTGGTCAAACCTAGGATTTGACCAAGATTCAAATGTGCATCAAAATTCCAAAAAAATCAGAAAAATGAAAAACCAAAGCACATAGTTTTCTTATGTCACATACATATATATAGTAAGCATTCAAAAGTTGATAAACAAGGTCTAGCTAGACATATTCAAATAAGACAAATCATGTATCTACCCCTCTAAAACCATAAATAACTCTGTCTTATGAAGTCAAGCATGAAGAGAAGTGGTTTTTGGTTTCAAACATGGAAATTTCAAAAACCTCCCAAAATTAAAGCTTCATTTTAGAGTGACTAGTTAAGAAGGATCCAGGCTTACCTTTTCATTTTCATGTTTTAAACTTGTTTAAATCTTGGTCAAACCTAGGATTTGACCAATATTCAAATGGGCATAAAATAAAAAATAAATAAAATAAAAAACCAAAGCACATAGTCTTCTTATGTCATATAGTAAGCATTCAAAAGTTCATAAACAAGGTCTAGACATATTCAAACCAGACAAATCATGTACCCCCTAACCCTAAACTTTGTCTTAATTATATATGAAGTCAAGCATGAAGCAGAGAAGTGTGGTTTTGGGTTTCAAACATGGAAATTTCAAAAACCTCCCAAAAAGCTTCATTTTAATTAGACTGGCTGGTTAATTAAGAAGGATCCATGATTAATTACCTTTTCATTGTCATGTTTTAAACTTGTTTAAATCTTGGTCGAACCTAGGATTTGACCAAGATTCAAATGGGCATAACAATTCAGAAAAAAATCGAAAGAATGAAAAACCAAAGCACATAGCCTTCTTATGTCATATAGTAAGCATTCAAATTGATAAACATGGTCTAGACATATTCAAACCAGAAAAATCATGTATCTACCCCTAACCCTAAACTCTGTCTTATGAAGTCAAGCATGAACAGAAGTACGGTGGTTTTGGGTTTCAAACATGGTAAATTCAAGAACCTCCCAAAAGCTTCATTTTAGAGTTACTAAGAGAAAGATCCAGACTTAATTACCTTATCATTTTCACATGTTAAACTTGTTTAAATCTTGCTCAACAAACCTAGGATTTTACCAAGATTCTCAAATGGGCATAAAAATCAAAAAATGAAATACCAATGCACATAGTCCTCTTATGTCATATAGTAAGCATTCAAGTTGATAAACAAGGTCTAGACATATTCAAACAAGACAAATCATGTATCTACCCCCTATCGACCCTAAACTTGTCTTATGAAGTCAAGCATGAAGAGAAGTGGTTTTGGGTTTCAAACATGGAAATTTCAAAAACCTCCCAAAATTCAGCTTCATTTTAGAGCGACTAAGAAGGATCGATGCTTTTACCTTTTCATTTCCATGTTTTAAACTTATTTAAATCTTGGTCAAACCTAGGATTTGACCAAGATTCAAATGGGCATAAAAATTCAGACAAAAAATCTAAAGAATGAAAAACCAAAGCACATAGCCTTCTTAATTATGTCATATAGTAAACACTCAAGTTGATAAACAAGGTCTAGACATATTCAAACCAGAAAAATCATGTGTATATCTACCCCTAACCCTAAACTCTGTCTTATGAAGTCAATCATGAAGAGAATTGGTTTTGGGTTTCAAACATGGAAATTTCAAGTACGTCCCAAAAGCTTCATATATTTTAGAGTGACTAATTAAGAAGGATCTTGGCTTACGTTTTCATTTTCATGCTTGAAACTTGTTTAAATCTTGGTTGAACCTAGGATTTGACCAGAATCAAATGTGCATAAAATTCTTAAAAAAATAGAAAAATGAAAAACAAAAGCACATGGTCTTCTTATGTCATATAGTAAGCATTCAAGTTGATAAACAAGGTTTAGACATATTCAAACCAGACAAATCATGTATCTACCCCTGATGGTGTGTAACTCACACGTTCGTTGGGAACCCCAAGAGGAAGGTATGATGCGCACAGTAGCAAGTTTTCCCTCAGAAAGAAACCAAGGTTTAATCGAACCAGGAGGAGCCAAGAAGCACGTTGAAGGTTGATGGTGGCGAAATGTGATGCGGTGCAACAACAGGGATTCCGGCGCCAACGTGGAATCTGCACAACAAAACCAAAGTACTTTGCCCCAACGAAACAGTGAGGTTGTCAATCTCACCGGCTTGCTGTAACAAAGGATTAAGCGTATCGAGTGGAAGATGATTGTTTGCAAGAAAATAGTAAAACACAATTGCAGTAGATTGTATGCTATGTAAAGAATAGGACCGGGGTCCACAGTTCACTAGAGGTGTCTCTCCCATAAGATAAAAGCATGTTGGGTGAACAAATTACAGTCGGGCAATTGACAAATAGAGAAGGGCATAACAATGCATATACATGATATGATAAATATAGTGAGATTTAATCCGGGCATTACGACAAAGTACATAGACCGCCATCCAACTGCATCTATGCCTAAAAAGTCCACCTTCAGGTTATCATCCGAACCCCATTCAGTATTAAGTTGCAAAGCAACAGACAATTGCATTAAGTATGGTGCGTAATGTAATCGACAACTACATCCTTAGACATAGAATCAATGTTTTATCCCTAGTGGCAACATCACATCACAACCTTAGAACTTTCTGTCACTGTCCCAGGTGTCAATGAAGGCATGAACCCACTATCGAGCATAAATACTCCCTCTTGGAGTTAAGAGTACAAACTTGGCCAGAGCCTCTACTAATAACGGAGAGCATGCAAGATCATAAACAACACATAAATAATAGATTGATAATCACCATAACATAGTATTCTCTATCCATCGGATCCCGACAAACACAACATATAGAATTACATATAGATGATCTTGATCATGTTAGGCAGCTCACAAGATCCAACAATGAAGCACAATTAGGAGAAGACGACCATCTAGCTACTGCTATGGACCCATGGTCCAGGGGTGAACTACTCACTCATCACTCCGGAGGCGATCATGGCGATGAAGAGTCCTCCGGGAGATGAATCCCCTCTCCGGCAGGGTGCCGGAGGCGATCTCCTGAATCCCCCGAGATGGGATTCGCGGCGGCGGCGTCTCCGGAAGGTTTTCCGTATCGTGGCTCTCTGCACGGGTCGCGACGGAGGCTTTAAGTAGGCGAAAGGGTAGGTCAGGGGCTGACGAGGGCCCACACCATAGGCGGCGCGGCCCCCTCTGGCCGCGCGGCCCTATGGTGGCGGCGCCTCGTCGCCCCACTTCGTTATCTCTTCGGTCTTCTGGAAGCTCCGTGCAAAAATAGGGGCGTTGATTTCGTCCAATTCCGAGAATATTTCCTTACTAGGATTTCTGAAACCAAAAACAGAAACAAAGAATCGCTCTTCGCATCTTGTTAATAGGTTAGTTCCAGAAAATGCGTAAATACGACATATAATGTGCATAAAACATGTAGGTATCATCAATAAAGTAGCATGGAACATAAGAAATTATCGATACGTTGGAGACGTATCAGCATCCCCAAGCTTAGTTCTGCTCGTCCCGAGCAGGTAAAACGATAACAAAGATAATTTCTGAAGTGACATGCCATCATAATCTTGATCATACTATTTGTAAACATATGTAATGAATGCAGCGATCAAAACAAAGGTAATGACATGAGTAAACAAGTGAATCATATAGCAAAGACTTTTCATGAATAGTACTTCAAGACAAGCATCAATAAGTCTTGCATAAGAGTTAACTCATAAAGCAATAAATCAAAGTAAAGGTATTGAAGCAACACAAAGGAAGATTAAGTTTCAGCGGTTGCTTTCAACTTATAACATGTATATCTCATGGATATTGTCAACATAAAGTAATATAACAAGTGCAATATGCAAGTATGTAGGAATCAATGCACAGTTCACACAAGTGTTTGCTTCTTAAGGTGGAGGGAGATAGGTAAACTGACTCAACAATAAAAGTAAAAGAATGGTCCTTCAAAGAGGAAAGCATCGATTGATGTATTTGTGCTAGAGCTTTTATTTTGAAAACATGAAACAATTTTGTCAACGGTAGTAATAAAGCATATGAGTTATGTAAATTATATCTTACAAGTTGCAAGCCTCATGCATAGTATACTAATAGTGCCCGCACCTTGTCCTACTTAGCTTGGACTACCGGATCTTTGCATGCCATGTTTCAACCAAGTGTCACAAAGGGGTACCTCCATGCCGCCTGTACAAAGGTCTAAGGAGAAAGCTCGCATTTTGGATTTCTCGCTTTTGATTATTCTCAACTTAGACATCCATACCGGGACAACATGGACAACAGATAATGGACTCCTCTTAAATGCATAAGCATGTAGCAACAATTATTATTCTCATATGAGATTGAGGATATATGTCCAAAACTGAAACTTCAACCATGATTCATGGCTTTAGTTAGCGGCCCAATGTTCTTCTCTAACAATTTTGCATGCTCCAATCATTAAGGTGATAGATCCTTCAGACAAGACGGACATGCATAGCAACTCACATGATATTCAACAATAGTTGATGGCGTTCCCCAGAAGCATGGTTATCGCACAACAAGCAACTTAATAAAAGATAAAGTGCATAAGTACATATTCAATACTACGATAGTTTTTAAGGCTATTTTGTCCCATGAGCTATATATTGCAAAGGTGAATGATGGAATTTTAAAGGTAGCACTCAAGCAATTTACTTTGGAATGGCGGAGAAATACCATGTAGTAGGTAGGTATGGTGGACACAAATGGCATAGTGGTTGGCTCAAGGATTTTGGATGCATGAGAAGTATTCCCTCTCGATACAAGGTTTAGGCTAGCAAGGTTATTTGAAGCAAACTCAAGGATGAACAGGTGCAGCAAAACTCACATAAAAGACATATTGTAAACATTATAAGACTCTACACCGTCTTCCTTGTTGTTCAAAACTCAATACTAGATATTATCTAGACCTTAGAGAGACCAAATATGCAAATCAAATTTTAGCAAGCTCTATGTATTTCTTCATTAATGGGTGCAAAGCATATGATGCAAGAGCTTAAACATGAGCACAACAATTGCCAAGTATCACATTATCCAAGACATTTTAGAATTACTACATGTAGCATTTTCCAATTCCAACCATATAACAATTTAACGAAGAAGAAACTTCGCCTTGAACATTATGAGTAAAGCCTAAGGACATATTTGTCCATATGCAACAGCGGAGCGTGTCTCTCTCCCACAAAGTGAATGCTAGGATCCATTTTATTCAAACAAAAACAAAAAACAAAAACAAACCGACGCTCCAAGTAAAGAACACAAGATGTGATTGAATAAAAATATAGTTTCAGGGGAGGAACCTGATGATGTTGTCGATGAAGAAGGGGATGCCTTGGGCATCCCCAAGCTTAGACGCTTGAGTCTTCTTAAAATATGCAGGGGTGAACCACGGGGGCATCCCCAAGCTTAGAGCTTTCACTCCTCTTGATCATAGTATATCATACTCCTCTCTTGACCCTTGAAAACTTCCTTCACACCAAACTTCAAGCAAACTCATTAGAGGGTTAGTGCACAATTAATAATTCACATGTTCAGAGGTGGCACAATCATTCTTTACACTTCTGGACATTGCATAAAGCTACTGGACATTAATGGATCAAAGAAATGAATCCAACATAGCAAAAGAGGCAATGCGAAATAAAAGGCAGAATCTGTCAAAAACAGAACAGTCCGTAAAGACGAATTTAAAGATGGCACCAGACTTGCTCAAATGGAAAAACTCAAAACTAATGAAAGTTGCGTACATATCTGAGGATCACGCTCGTAAATTGGCAGATTTTTTCGAATTTTCTACAGAGAACTGTGCCCAGATTCGTGACAGACAGCAATGCTGTTTCTGCGCAGCGATCCCAAATATAACATCAACTTTGACATAGAAACTTTACTTGGCACAAAAACATGATAAGGAGAGGTTGCTACAGTAGTAAAAAACTTCCAAGACTCAAATATAAAACAAAGTACTGTAGTAAAAACATGGGTTGTCTCCCATAAGCGCTTTTCTTTAACGCCTTTCAGCTAGGCGCAGAAAGTGCAAATCAAGTATTATCAAATGAAGAAGCATCAACATTATTATTTGGGTGTTGGGAGTTTTCTCAACAATGCATGTTATCTCGTCTATGTAAGTTTCAGAGGCTCCTTTTTCATTATTCTTAGGCTTGCTATTCTCATCAAACAAATTTTCAGGAACAAGCCAACCATAGTTATTTTCTAGAGCTTCATGCATTCCTAGGAGTTTACAAGGTATTGTTGTCTTAACCTCCCCACCATCATTAATATCATTAGTGTACTTTACTCTCTCCATGTCCATCTTTTCAAGGAGACTAACAAAATTGGTGTAAGAACCAAGCATTTTATATTTAGCAAAGACTTTTCTAGCCTCTCTTGCTACACCACCAAATTCTTTAAGAAGGGTTTCTAAAACAAAGTCTTTCTTCTCTCCTTCCTCCATATCACCAAGTGTGAGAAACATGTGTTGGATTATAGGATTGAGATTAACAAATTTAGTTTCCAACATGTGTACTAAAGAAGCAACAGCAATTTCATAAGTAGGAGCAAGTTCTACCAAGTGTCTATCTTCAAAATCTTCAGCGGTACTAACATGATTGAAAAATTCTTCTATATTATCTCTTCCAATTATAGACCCTCGGCCTACCGGTATGTCTTTTAGAGTGTACTTAGGAGGAAACATGATGCAATAAGCAAAAAGTAAACTAGGCAAATAAAGTAAAGACAAGTAACTAATTTTTTTGTGTTTTTGATATAGAGAACAAGACAGTAAATAAAGTAAAACTAGCAACTAATTTTTTTGTGTTTTGTTTAGGTGCAGCAAACAAAGTAGTAAATAAAATAAAGCAAGACAAAAACAAAGTAAAGAGATTGAGAAGTGGAGACTCCCCTTGCAGCGTGTCTTGATCTCCCCGGCAACGGCGCCAGAAAAAGAGCTTGATGGCGTGTAACTCACACGTTCGTTGGGAACCCCAAGAGGAAGGTATGATGCGCACAGTAGCAAGTTTTCCCTCAGAAAGAAACCAAGGTTTAATCGAACCAGGAGGAGCCAAGAAGCACGTTGAAGGTTGATGGTGGCGAAATGTGATGCGGCGCAACAACAGGGATTCCGGCGCCAACGTGGAATCTGCACAACAAAACCAAAGTACTTTGCCCCAACGAAACAGTGAGGTTGTCAATCTCACCGGCTTGCTGTAACAAAGGATTAAGCGTATCGAGTGGAAGATGATTGTTTGCAAGAAAATAGTAAAACACAATTGCAGTAGATTGTATGCTATGTAAAGAATAGGACCGGGGTCCACAGTTCACTAGAGGTGTCTCTCCCATAAGATAAAAGCATGTTGGGTGAACAAATTACAGTCGGGCAATTGACAAATAGAGAAGGGCATAACAATGCATATACATGATATGATAAATATAGTGAGATTTAATCCGGGCATTACGACAAAGTACATAGACCGCCATCCAACTGCATCTATGCCTAAAAAGTCCACCTTCAGGTTATCATCCGAACCCCATTCAGTATTAAGTTGCAAAGCAACAGACAATTGCATTAAGTATGGTGCGTAATGTAATCGACAACTACATCCTTAGACATAGAATCAATGTTTTATCCCTAGTGGCAACAGCACATCACAACCTTAGAACTTTCTGTCACTGTCCCAGGTGTCAATGAAGGCATGAACCCACTATCGAGCATAAATACTCCCTCTTGGAGTTAAGAGTACAAACTTGGCCAGAGCCTCTACTAATAACGGAGAGCATGCAAGATCATAAACAACACATAAACAATAGATTGATAATCACCATAACATAGTATTCTCTATCCATCGGATCCCGACAAACACAACATATAGAATTACATATAGATGATCTTGATCATGTTAGGCAGCTCACAAGATCCAACAATGAAGCACAATTAGGAGAAGACGACCATCTAGCTACTGCTATGGACCCATGGTCCAGGGGTGAACTACTCACTCATCACTCCGGAGGCGATCATGGCGATGAAGAGTCCTCCGGGAGATGAATCCCCTCTCCGGCAGGGTGCCGGAGGCGATCTCCTGAATCCCCCGAGATGGGATTCGCGGCGGCGTCTCTGGAAGGTTTTCCGTATCGTGGCTCTCGGTACTGGGGTTTCGCGACGGAGGCTTTAAGTAGGCGAAAGGGTAGGTCAGGGGGGCTGACGAGGGGCCCACACCATAGGGCGGCGCGGGCCCCCCTCTGGCCGCGCGGCCCTATGGTGGCGGCGCCTCGTCGCCCCACTTCGTTATCTCTTCGGTCTTCTGGAAGCTCCGTGCAAAAATAGGACCCTGGGCGTTGATTTCGTCCAATTCCGAGAATATTTCCTTACTAGGATTTCTGAAACCAAAAACAGCAGAAAACAGCAACTGGCTCTTCGGCATCTTGTTAATAGGTTAGTTCCAGAAAATGCGTAAATACGACATATAATGTGCATAAAACATGTAGGTATCATCAATAAAGTAGCATGGAACATAAGAAATTATCGATACGTTGGAGACGTATCAACCCCTAACCCTAAACTCGGTCTTATGAAGTCTAGCATGAGGAGAAGTCGTTTTGGGTTTCAAACGTTTAAGCCAAAAGCCCCATTTCAAATATTTCAAACTTATTCAAATTTGGTTCAAATTTGAAAGACACACAAGTTATAGCACACATAGTGCATACATTCTCACACATACTGCACTAGATGCTAACCCGGCCTATAGTTTGAGGCCATTGGATGAGGTCGAAAAAAATCTTGGATTAGAAATGGGGTTGTTCGAACCCCGTAGTTGGATTTTTTGAACCTTGATCTGTAGTACTGGGCAAAACCCTAGTTTAACCTATTTAATTATAGATTCGTAGGTCGATTTTTCTACCTTTTTATTATTACTATGCAGCACATGTGTGTTTGCCCGTCGAGTGAAACTCGGAGGAAGAGGGATCACTCGGAAGGAGAGAAGAAGGGAGAGAATTATGGTGTCTCCCCTTTTTCGGGTGATGATGTTGACTTTTGTGCAGGGTTTGTCAGTGAGCAGGAGGTGCGAGCGAGCGAGCGAGTCGAGCGAGGCCGAGAATGAGAGAGATTTGTTTTTTTTTGAGAGGGACGACCGAAGGATCCAGAAGGACCCACAGACTTCCAATACGCATCCTGATGCGTCTTCTCTTGACAAAGAAAATGGCTGGGAGTTTGCGTACCTATTGCACGTGACTTGTGCTCACTGAAGTGTGGGACCTCACGCATGGGCACCACACGTAAGTGACAGACCTGTTGGTGTAAAAACTCGGTTGATTATTATAGTGCATTAGAACAAAGTTTCCTATGGATTCAAGGGTAGGAAATCCAAGTTAACTCATTTACATGACATTATTTTTTCCATGAAGCAAAGTTAACGCACCTATCAATTGGTACATTTTGGAGTGACTAAGAAGGATCCAGGCTTACTTATTCGTTTTCACGTGTAAAACTTGTCTAAATCTTGGTCAAACAAAATTGGCAGAAAATTCAAAAAAAAAACAGAAAAATGAAAAACCAAAGCACATAGTCTTCTTATGTCATGTAGTAAGCATTAAAGTTGATAAACAAGGTCTAGACATATTCAAACCATACTAATCATGTATCTACCCGCTAACCCCTAAACTATGTCTTAAGAAGTCAAGAATGAAGAGAAGTGGTTTTGGGTTTCAAACATGGAAATTTCAAAAACCTCCCAAAACTTCATTTTAGGGTGACTAAGAAGGATACAGGCTTCCCTTTTCATTTTCATGTTCTATACTTGTTTAAATCTTGGTCAAACCTAGGATTTGACCAAGATTCAAATGGGCACAAAAATAAAAAAAGCACATAGTGTTCTTATGTCATATCGTAAGCATTCAAGTTGATAAACAAGGTCTAGATATATCCAAATTAACCAGACAAATCATGTATCTACCCCCTATCGACCCTAAACTTTGTCTTATGAAGTCAAGCATGAAGAGAAGTGGTTTTGGGTTTCAAACATGGAAATTTCAAAAACCTCCCAAAATTCAGCTTCATTTTAGAGCGACTAAGAAGGATCGATGCTTACCTTTTCATTTCCATGTTTTAAACTTATTTAAATCTTGGTCAAACCTAGGATTTGACCAAGATTCAAATGGGCATAAAAATTCAGACAAAAAATCTAAAGAATGAAAAACCAAAGCACATAGCCTTCTTAATTATGTCATATAGTAAACACTCAAGTTGATAAACAAGGTCTAGACATATTCAAACCAGAAAAATCATGTGTATATCTACCCCTAACCCTAAACTCTGTCTTATGAAGTCAATCTCTAGGATTTGACCAAGATTCAAATGGGCATAAAATAAAAAAACAGAAAAATGAAAAACCAAAGCGCACATAGTCTTCTTATATGTCATATAGTAAGCATTAAAGTTGATAAACAAGGTCTGGACATATTCAAACTAGCTAGACAAATCATGTATCTACCCCCTAACCCCTAAACTCTGTCTTATGACGAAGTCAAGCATGAAGATAAGTGGTTTTGGGTTTCAAACATGGAAATTTCAAAAACCTCCCAAAAACTTCATTTTAGGGTGACTAAGAAGGATACAGGCTTCCATTTTCATTTCCATGTTCTATACTTGTTTAAATCTTGGTCAAACCTAGGATTTGACCAAGATTCAAATGTGCATCAAAATTCCAAAAAAAAAAAAATGAAAAACCAAAGCACATAGTTTTCTTATGTCACATACATATATATAGTAAGCATTCAAAAGTTGATAAACAAGGTCTAGCTAGACATATTCAAATAAGACAAATCATGTATCTACCCCTCTAAAACCATAAATAACTCTGTCTTATGAAGTCAAGCATGAAGAGAAGTGGTTTTTGGTTTCAAACATGGAAATTTCAAAAACCTCCCAAAATTAAAGCTTCATTTTAGAGTGACTAGTTAAGAAGGATCCAGGCTTACCTTTTCATTTTCATGTTTTAAACTTGTTTAAATCTTGGTCAAACCTAGGATTTGACCAATATTCAAATGGGCATAAAATAAAAAAATAAATAAAATAAAAAACCAAAGCACATAGTCTTCTTATGTCATATAGTAAGCATTCAAAAGTTCATAAACAAGGTCTAGACATATTCAAACCAGACAAATCATGTACCCCCTAACCCTAAACTTTGTCTTAATTATATATGAAGTCAAGCATGAAGCAGAGAAGTGTGGTTTTGGGTTTCAAACATGGAAATTTCAAAAACCTCCCAAAAAGCTTCATTTTAATTAGACTGGCTGGTTAATTAAGAAGGATCCATGATTAATTACCTTTTCATTGTCATGTTTTAAACTTGTTTAAATCTTGGTCGAACCTAGGATTTGACCAAGATTCAAATGGGCATAACAATTCAGAAAAAAATCGAAAGAATGAAAAACCAAAGCACATAGCCTTCTTATGTCATATAGTAAGCATTCAAATTGATAAACATGGTCTAGACATATTCAAACCAGAAAAATCATGTATCTACCCCTAACCCTAAACTCTGTCTTATGAAGTCAAGCATGAACAGAAGTACGGTGGTTTTGGGTTTCAAACATGGTAAATTCAAGAACCTCCCAAAAGCTTCATTTTAGAGTTACTAAGAGAAAGATCCAGACTTAATTACCTTATCATTTTCACATGTTAAACTTGTTTAAATCTTGCTCAACAAACCTAGGATTTTACCAAGATTCTCAAATGGGCATAAAAATCAAAAAATGAAATACCAATGCACATAGTCCTCTTATGTCATATAGTAAGCATTCAAGTTGATAAACAAGGTCTAGACATATTCAAACAAGACAAATCATGTATCTACCCCCTATCGACCCTAAACTTCGTCTTATGAAGTCAAGCATGAAGAGAAGTGGTTTTGGGTTTCAAACATGGAAATTTCAAAAACCTCCCAAAATTCAGCTTCATTTTAGAGCGACTAAGAAGGATCGATGCTTTTACCTTTTCATTTCCATGTTTTAAACTTATTTAAATCTTGGTCAAACCTAGGATTTGACCAAGATTCAAATGGGCATAAAAATTCAGACAAAAAATCTAAAGAATGAAAAACCAAAGCACATAGCCTTCTTAATTATGTCATATAGTAAACACTCAAGTTGATAAACAAGGTCTAGACATATTCAAACCAGAAAAATCATGTGTATATCTACCCCTAACCCTAAACTCTGTCTTATGAAGTCAATCATGAAGAGAATTGGTTTTGGGTTTCAAACATGGAAATTTCAAGTACGTCCCAAAAGCTTCATATATTTTAGAGTGACTAATTAAGAAGGATCTTGGATTACGTTTTCATTTTCATGCTTGAAACTTGTTTAAATCTTGGTTGAACCTAGGATTTGACCAGAATCAAATGTGCATAAAATTCTTAAAAAAATAGAAAAATGAAAAACAAAAGCACATGGTCTTCTTATGTCATATAGTAAGCATTCAAGTTGATAAACAAGGTTTAGACATATTCAAACCAGACAAATCATGTATCTACCCCCTAACCCTAAACTCGGTCTTATGAAGTCTAGCATGAGGAGAAGTCGTTTTGGGTTTCAAACGTTTAAGCCAAAAGCCCCATTTCAAATATTTCAAACTTATTCAAATTTGGTTCAAATTTGAAAGACACACAAGTTATAGCACACATAGTGCATACATTCTCACACATACTGCACTAGATGCTAACCCGGCCTATAGTTTGAGGCCATTGGATGAGGTCGAAAAAAATCTTGGATTAGAAATGGGGTTGTTCGAACCCCGTAGTTGGATTTTTTGAACCTTGATCTGTAGTACTGGGCAAAACCCTAGTTTAACCTATTTAATTATAGATTCGTAGGTCGATTTTTCTACCTTTTTATTATTACTATGCAGCACATGTGTGTTTGCCCGTCGAGTGAAACTCGGAGGAAGAGGGATCACTCGGAAGGAGAGAAGAAGGGAGAGAATTATGGTGTCTCCCCTTTTTCGGGTGATGATGTTGACTTTTGTGCAGGGTTTGTCAGTGAGCAGGAGGTGCGAGCGAGCGAGCGAGCGAGCGAGTCGAGCGAGGCCGAGAATGAGAGAGATTTGTTTTTTTGTGAGAGGGACGACCGAAGGATCCAGAAGGACCCACAGACTTCCAATACGCATCCTGATGCGTCTTCTCTTGACAAAGAAAATGGCTGGGAGTTTGCGTACCTATTGCACGTGACTTGTGCTCACTGAAGTGTGGGACCTCACGCATGGGCACCACACGTAAGTGACAGACCTGTTGGTGTAAAAACTCGGTTGATTATTATAGTGCATTAGAACAAAGTTTCCTATGGATTCAAGGGTAGGAAATCCAAGTTAACTCATTTACATGACATTATTTTTTCCATGAAGCAAAGTTAACGCACCTATCAATTGGTACATTTTGGAGTGACTAAGAAGGATCCAGGCTTACTTATTCGTTTTCACGTGTAAAACTTGTCTAAATCTTGGTCAAACAAAATTGGCAGAAAATTCAAAAAAAAAAAAAAAAACCAAAGCACATAGTCTTCTTATGTCATGTAGTAAGCATTAAAGTTGATAAACAAGGTCTAGACATATTCAAACCATACTAATCATGTATCTACCCGCTAACCCCTAAACTATGTCTTAAGAAGTCAAGAATGAAGAGAAGTGGTTTTGGGTTTCAAACATGGACATTTCAAAAACCTCCCAAAACTTCATTTTAGGGTGACTAAGAAGGATACAGGCTTCCCTTTTCATTTTCATGTTCTATACTTGTTTAAATCTTGGTCAAACCTAGGATTTGACCAAGATTCAAATGGGCACAAAAAAATAAAAAAAGCACATAGTGTTCTTATGTCATATCGTAAGCATTCAAGTTGATAAACAAGGTCTAGATATATCCAAATTAACCAGACAAATCATGTATCTACCCCCTATCGACCCTAAACTTCGTCTTATGAAGTCAAGCATGAAGAGAAGTGGTTTTGGGTTTCAAACATGGAAATTTCAAAAACCTCCCAAAATTCAGCTTCATTTTAGAGCGACTAAGAAGGATCGATGCTTACCTTTTCATTTCCATGTTTTAAACTTATTTAAATCTTGGTCAAACCTAGGATTTGACCAAGATTCAAATGGGCATAAAAATTCAGACAAAAAAAAAGAATGAAAAACCAAAGCACATAGCCTTCTTAATTATGTCATATAGTAAACACTCAAGTTGATAAACAAGGTCTAGACATATTCAAACCAGAAAAATCATGTGTATATCTACCCCTAACCCTAAACTCTGTCTTATGAAGTCAATCTCTAGGATTTGACCAAGATTCAAATGGGCATAAAATAAAAAAACAGAAAAATGAAAAACCAAAGCGCACATAGTCTTCTTATATGTCATATAGTAAGCATTAAAGTTGATAAAAAAGGTCTGGACATATTCAAACTAGCTAGACAAATCATGTATCTACCCCCTAACCCCTAAACTCTGTCTTATGACGAAGTCAAGCATGAAGATAAGTGGTTTTGGGTTTCAAACATGGAAATTTCAAAAACCTCCCAAAAACTTCATTTTAGGGTGACTAAGAAGGATACAGGCTTCCATTTTCATTTCCATGTTCTATACTTGTTTAAATCTTGGTCAAACCTAGGATTTGACCAAGATTCAAATGTGCATCAAAATTCCAAAAAAATCAGAAAAATGAAAAACCAAAGCACATAGTTTTCTTATGTCACATACATATATATAGTAAGCATTCAAAAGTTGATAAACAAGGTCTAGCTAGACATATTCAAATAAGACAAATCATGTATCTACCCCTCTAAAACCATAAATAACTCTGTCTTATGAAGTCAAGCATGAAGAGAAGTGGTTTTTGGTTTCAAACATGGAAATTTCAAAAACCTCCCAAAATTAAAGCTTCATTTTAGAGTGACTAGTTAAGAAGGATCCAGGCTTACCTTTTCATTTTCATGTTTTAAACTTGTTTAAATCTTGGTCAAACCTAGGATTTGACCAATATTCAAATGGGCATAAAATAAAAAAATAAATAAAATAAAAAACCAAAGCACATAGTCTTCTTATGTCATATAGTAAGCATTCAAAAGTTCATAAACAAGGTCTAGACATATTCAAACCAGACAAATCATGTACCCCCTAACCCTAAACTTTGTCTTAATTATATATGAAGTCAAGCATGAAGCAGAGAAGTGTGGTTTTGGGTTTCAAACATGGAAATTTCAAAAACCTCCCAAAAAGCTTCATTTTAATTAGACTGGCTGGTTAATTAAGAAGGATCCATGATTAATTACCTTTTCATTGTCATGTTTTAAACTTGTTTAAATCTTGGTCGAACCTAGGATTTGACCAAGATTCAAATGGGCATAACAATTCAGAAAAAAATCGAAAGAATGAAAAACCAAAGCACATAGCCTTCTTATGTCATATAGTAAGCATTCAAATTGATAAACATGGTCTAGACATATTCAAACCAGAAAAATCATGTATCTACCCCTAACCCTAAACTCTGTCTTATGAAGTCAAGCATGAACAGAAGTACGGTGGTTTTGGGTTTCAAACATGGTAAATTCAAGAACCTCCCAAAAGCTTCATTTTAGAGTTACTAAGAGAAAGATCCAGACTTAATTACCTTATCATTTTCACATGTTAAACTTGTTTAAATCTTGCTCAACAAACCTAGGATTTTACCAAGATTCTCAAATGGGCATAAAAATCAAAAAATGAAATACCAATGCACATAGTCCTCTTATGTCATATAGTAAGCATTCAAGTTGATAAACAAGTGTTGGAGATATGCCCAAGAGGCAATAATAAAAGTGGTTATTATATATCTTTATGTTTATGATAAATGTTTATATACCATGCTATAATTGTATTAACTGAAACATTGATACATGTGTGATATGTAAACAACAAAGAGTCCCTAGTAAGCCTCTTAACTAGCTTGTTGATTAATAGATGATTAGTTTCATAATCATGAACATTGGATGTTATTAATAACAAGGTTATATCATTGTATGAATGATGTAATGGACACACCCAATTAAGCGTAGCATAAGATCACGTCATTAAGTTATTTGCTATAAGCTTTCGATACATAGTTACCTAGTCCTTATGACCATGAGATCATATAAATCACTTATACCGGAAAGGTACTTTGATTACATCAAACGCCACTGCGTAAATGGGTGGTTATAAAGGTGGGATTAAGTATCCGGAAAGTATGAGTTGAGGCATATGGATCAATAGTGGGATTTGTCCATCCCGATGACGGATAGATATACTCTGGGCCCTCTCGGTGGAATGTCGTCTAATGTCTTGCAAGCATATGAATAAGTTCATAAGAGACCACATACCACGGTACGAGTAAAGAGTACTTGTCAGGAGACGAGGTTGAACAAGGTATAGTGTGATACCGATGATCAAACCTCGGACAAGTAAAATATCGCGTGACAAAGGGAATTGGTATCGTATGTGTATGGTTCATTCGATCACTAAAGTCATCGTTGAATATGTGGGAGCCATTATGGATCTCCAGATCCCGCTATTGGTTATTGGTCGGAGTGAGTACTCAACCATGTCCGCATAGTTCACGAACCGTAGGGTGACACACTTAAAGTTGGATGTTGAAATGGTAGTACTTGAATATGGAATGAAGTTGGAATATTTGTTCGGAGTCCCGGATGGGATCCCGGACATCACGAGGAGTTCCGGAATGGTCCGGAGAATAAGATTCATATATAGGATGTCATTTTATGTGAATAAAATGATGCGGAAGGTTCTATGGAAGGTTCTAGAAGGTTCTAGAAAAGTCCGGAAGAAACCACCAAGGAAGGTGGAGTCCACATGGGACTCCACCTCCATGGCCGGCCAACCCTAGTGGGGGAGGAGTCCCAAGTGGACTCCCCCTTAGGGGGCCGGCCACCCCCCCCATGGAAGGTGGAATTCCCACCTCTAGTGGGAGGGAAAGTTTCCCACCATATGGAAGGTTTTGGTTTCGGGTCTTATTCGAAGACTTGGACACCAACACTTGGGATCCACCTATATAAACAAGGGCCAAGGGAGGGGGCCGGCCACCCCAAGACCACAAGCTGGCCGCCCCCCATAGAGTGGCCGGCCACCCCCTCCCAAACCCTAGCTTTGCTCCTCCACTTCATATTGCCCGCATAGCTTAGCGAAGCTCCGCCGGACTTCTACACCGCCACCGACACCACGCCGTCGTGCTGTCGGATTCAAGAGGAGCTACTACTTCCGCTGCCCGCTGGAACGGGAGGTGGACGTCGTCTTCATCAACAACCGAACGTGTGACCGAGTACGGAGGTGCTGCCCGTTCGTGGCGCCGGAACCGATCGTGATCAAGATCTTCTACGCGCTTTTGCAAGCGGCAAGTGAACGTCTACCGCAGCAACAAGAGCCTCCTCTTGTAGGCTTTGGAATCTCTTCAAGGGTGAGTCTCGACAATCCCCTCGTTGCTACCGTCTTCTAGATTGCATCTTGGCTTGGATTGCGTGTTCGCCGTAGGAAAATTTTTGTTTTCTATGCTACGTTATCCTACAGTGGTATCAGAGCCGTGTCTATGCATAGATGGTTGCACGAGTAGAACACAATGGTTTGTGGGCGTTGATGCTCTTGTTATCTTTAGTTGAGTACTTTGCATCTTTGTGGCATAGTGGGATGAAGCGGCTCGGGCTAACTTTACATGACCGCGTTCATGAGATTTGCTCCACGCTTGACATGCAACTTGTATTGCATAAGTGGCTTTGCGGGTGTCTGTCTCTCCTACTATAGTGAAGATTCAATTTACTCTTCTATTGACAACACTAGTATCACCGTTGTGGTTCATGTTCGTAGGTAGATTGGATCTTGCTCGAAAACCCTAAACCACGTAAAATATGCAAACCAAATTAGAGAACGTCTAACTTGTTTTTGCAGGGTTTGGTGATGTGATATGGCCATAATGTGATGATGAATATGTATGAGATGATCATTATTGTATTGTGGCAACCGGCAGGAGCCTTATGGTTGTCTTTAAATTTCATGTTGAGTAGTATTTCAAAGTAGTTGTAATAGTTGCTACATGGAGGACGATCATGAAGACGGCGCCATTGACCTTGGTGCTTCGCCGACGATGATGGAGATCATGCCCGTTGATGATGGAGATCATGTCCGTGCTTTGGAGATGAAGATCAAAGGCGCAAAGACAAAAGGGCCATATCATATCACATATGAACTGCATGTGATGTTAATCCTTTTATGCATCTTATTTTGCTTAGATCGCGACGGTAGCATTATAAGATGATCCCTCTCACTAAAATCTCAAGATAATAAAGTGTTCATCCTTAGTAGCACCGTTATCAAGTCTTATCGTTTCGAAGCATCTCGTGATGATCGGGTGTGATAGATTCGATAAGTACATATAACGGGTGCAAGACAGTTTTGCACATGCGGATACTAAGGTGGCCTTGACGAGCCTAGCATGTAAAGACATGGTCTCGGAACACGTGATACCGAAAGGTAGAGCATGAATCATATGATTGATATGATGAACACTTTGAGTGTTCGCCATTGAAATTACATCTTGTCTCGTGATGATCGGGCATAGGTGTGATGGATTTGGTTCGTGTGATCACTAAGACAATGCGAGGGATATTGTTTTGAGTGGGAGTTCACCTAGATTTTTAATTATGTAGAATTAAAATTTGAACTCAATTTGTCATAAACTTAGTCTAAACTATTGCAAATATGTTGTAGATATGGCGTCCTCAATCAATTTTAACCAGTTCCTAGAGAAAGAAAAGCTTAAGAGCAACGGTAGCAACTTCACCGACTGGTTCCGTCATGTGAGGATCTTCCTCAATGGCGGAAATCTGCAATATGTGCTTGATGCACCGCTAGGTGACCCTCCTGCAGAAACTGAAACCGATGAAGTAAAGAATGTTTACATGACTCGGAAAACTCGGTACTCTCAAGTTCAGTGTGCCATCTTATGCAGTCTGGAATCCGATCTTCAAAAACGTTTTGAGCACCACGATCCTCATGAGTTGATAAAAGAGTTGAAGACTATTTTTGAGACTCATGCGGCCGTGGAATGCTATGAAGCATCGAAACACTTTTTCAGCTGTATGATGGAAGAAGGCAGCTCCATCAGTGAGCACATGCTCGTTATGACCGGGCATGCGAAGAAACTCAGTGACTTGGGAATAGTGATTCCTAACAGACTGGGGATTAATCGTGTCCTTCAATCACTGCCACCAAGTTATAAGAACTTTGTGATGAACTACAATATGCAGAACATGAACAAGGAGTTTCCTGAACTCTTTGGCATGCTAAAAGCTGCTGAGATTGAGATCAAGAAAGAGCACCAAGTGTTGATGGTCAACAAGACCACCAGCTTCAAGAAACAGGGCAAGTCTAAAGGCAAGAACAAGAAGAGTGGCAAGAAAGCTGCCACGCCTCCTGTGAAACCTAAGTCTGGCCCTAAGCCTGATGCTGAGTGCTATTACTGCAAGGAGAAGGGACACTGGAAGCGTAATTGCTCCAAGTATTTGGCGGATCTGAAGAGCGGCCTTGTCAAGAAGAAGAAAGAAGGTATATCTGATATACATGTTATAGATGTTTATCTCACTAGTTCTCGTTCTAGTACCTGGGTATTTGATACTGGTTCGGTTGCTCATATTTGTAACTCGAAACAGGAACTAAAGAATAAACGACAACTGCTGAAAGATGAAGTGACGATGCGCGTTGGAAACGGATCCAAGGTCAATGTGATCGCAGTCGGGACACTTCCTCTACATCTACCTTCGGGATTAGTTTTAAGCCTAAATAATTGTTATTATGTACCCGCGTTGAGCATGAACATTATATCAGGATCTTGTTTAATGCAAGACGGTTATTCATTCAAGTCTGAGAATAATGGTTGTTCTATTTTTATGAATAATATCTTTTATGGTCGAGCACCACAAAAGAATGGCTTATTTCTGTTAGATCTCGATAGTAGTAATACGCATATACATAACATTGATGCTAAACGAATTAAATTGAATGATAATTCTACTTATATGTGGCACTGTCGTCTTGGTCATATTGGAGTGAAACGCATGAAGAAACTCCATACCGATGGATTACTTGAATCACTTGACTTTGAGTCACTTGATAGATGCGAAGCATGTCTGATGGGAAAAATGACTAAGACTCCATTCTCGGGTATGATGGAGCGAGCTACTGACTTATTGGAAATCATACACACAGATGTATGTGGACCAATGAGTGTAGCATCGCGCGGTGGTTATCGTTATGTTCTAACCTTCACAGATGATTTAAGTAGATATGGGTATATCTATTTAATGAAACATAAATCCGAAACTTTCGAGAAGTTTAAGGAATTCCAAAGTGAAGTAGAAAATCAACGTAACAAGAAGATTAAATTTCTACGATCTGATCGCGGAGGTGAATATCTGAGTTATGAGTTTAGCATGCATTTAAAGAAATGCGGAATACTTTCACAATTGACACCGCCGGGAACACCACAACGAAACGGTGTGTCCGAACGTCGTAATCGAACTCTCTTAGATATGGTTCGTTCTATGATGTCTCTTACTGATTTGCCGTTATCATTTTGGAGTTATGCATTAGAGACAGCCGCATTCACTTTAAATAGAGCACCATCAAAATCCGTTGAAACGACGCCGTATGAATTATGGTTTAATAAGAAACCTAAGCTGTCGTTCCTAAAAGTTTGGGGTTGCGAAGCCTATGTAAAAAAGTTACAACCGGACAAGCTAGAACCCAAAGCGGAGAAATGCGTCTTCATAGGATACCCTAAGGAAACTATAGGGTACACTTTCTATCACAGATCCGAAGGCAAGATCTTTGTTGCTAAGAACGGAACCTTTCTTGAGAAAGAATTTCTCACTAAAGAAGTGACTGGAAGAAAAGTAGAACTCGATGAGATTGAAGAATCTCTACTCGTTGATCAGAGTAGCGCAGTACCGGAAAATGTTCCTGTACCACCTACACCGGCAACAGAGGAAGCTAATGATAATGATCATGAAACTTCAAATGAGACAGCTACTGAACCTCGCAGATCGACAAGGGATCGTGCCACTCCAGATTGGTATGATCCTTGTCTAAATGTCATGATTGTGGATAACAATGATGAGGACCCTGCGACGTATGAAGAAGCGATGATGAGCCCAGATTCCAACAAATGGCAAGAAGCCATGAAATCCGAAATGGGATCCATGTATGATAACAAAGTATGGACTTTGGTAGACTTACCTGATAGCCGCAAGGCTGTCGAGAATAAATGGATCTTCAAAAGAAAAACAGATGCTGATGGTAATATTACTGTCTATAAAGCTCGACTTGTCGCAAAGGGTTTCCGACAAATTCAAGGTGTTGACTACGATGAGACTTTCTCACCTGTAGCGAAGCTAAAATCTGTGAGGATTTTGTTAGCAATAGCTGCATTTTTCGATTATGAGATTTGGCAGATGGATGTCAAAACGGCGTTCCTTAATGGAGACATTGAGGAAGAGTTGTATATGGTACAACCCAAAGGTTTTGTCGATCCTAAAAATGCTGACAAAGTATGCAAACTTCAGCGTTCAATCTATGGACTGAAGCAAGCATCGAGAAGTTGGAACCGACGTTTTGATAAGGTGATCAAAGACTTCGGGTTTATACAGTGTCATGGAGAGGCCTGTATTTACAAGAAAGTGAGTGGGAGCTCTGTAGCATTCCTGATATTATATGTAGATGACATATTATTGATTGGGAATGATATAGAACTATTAAGCAGTGTAAAGGGTTATTTGAATAATAGTTTTTCAATGAAAGACCTTGGTGAAGCATCATACATATTAGGCATCAAGATTTATAGAGATAGATCAAGACGTCTAATAGGGCTATCACAGAGTACATACCTGGACAAGATTCTAAAGAAGTTTAGAATGGACGAAAGTAAGAAAGGATTCTTACCTATGTTACCAGGCAAGGTCTTGAGTAAGACTCAAGGACCGGCTACGGCAGAAGAAAGAGAAAGGATGAGTCAGATCCCCTATGCCTCGGCAGTAGGCTCTATCATGTATGCCATGCTATGTACAAGACCGGATATAGCACATGCTGTTAGTTTGACTAGCAGATATCAAAGTGATCCAGGAATGGAACACTGGACAGCGGTCAAGAATATCCTGAAGTACTTGAAAAGAACTAAGGATATGTTTCTTTGTTATGGAGGTGACCAAGAGCTCGTTGTAACAAGTTACACCGATGCAAGTTGGAACACTGATCCTGATGACTCTAAGTCACAATCTGGGTACGTGTTTATATTGAATGGTGCTGCAGTAAGCTGGGCAAGCTCGAAGCAGTGCACGGTGGCGAAATCCTCAACAGAATCGGAGTACATAGCGGCTTCAGAGGCTTCATCAGAAGCGGTATGGATGAAGAGGTTCATTGTAGAGCTCGGTGTGGTTCCTAGTGCATTGGACCCATTTGTCATCTACTGTGATAACATGGGTGCCATCGCCAATGCACAAGAGCCAAGGTCACACAAGAGGCTGAAGCATATCAAGCTGCGTTACCACTCGATTCGCGAGTACATCGAAGATGGAGAAGTAAAGATTTGCAAAGTACACACTGATCTGAATGTAGCAGATCCGTTGACTAAAGCTCTCCCTAGGGCAAAGCATGACCAACACCAGAATGCCATGGGTGTTAGGTATATTACAATGTAATCTAGATTATTGACTCTAGTGCAAGTGGGAGACTGTTGGAGATATGCCCAAGAGGCAATAATAAAAGTGGTTATTATATATCTTTATGTTTATGATAAATGTTTATATACCATGCTATAATTGTATTAACTGAAACATTGATACATGTGTGATATGTAAACAACAAAGAGTCCCTAGTAAGCCTCTTAACTAGCTTGTTGATTAATAGATGATTAGTTTCATAATCATGAACATTGGATGTTATTAATAACAAGGTTATATCATTGTATGAATGATGTAATGGACACACCCAATTAAGCGTAGCATAAGATCACGTCATTAAGTTATTTGCTATAAGCTTTCGATACATAGTTACCTAGTCCTTATGACCATGAGATCATATAAATCACTTATACCGGAAAGGTACTTTGATTACATCAAACGCCACTGCGTAAATGGGTGGTTATAAAGGTGGGATTAAGTATCCGGAAAGTATGAGTTGAGGCATATGGATCAATAGTGGGATTTGTCCATCCCGATGACGGATAGATATACTCTGGGCCCTCTCGGTGGAATGTCGTCTAATGTCTTGCAAGCATATGAATAAGTTCATAAGAGACCACATACCACGGTACGAGTAAAGAGTACTTGTCAGAGACGAGGTTGAACAAGGTATAGTGTGATACCGATGATCAAACCTCGGACAAGTAAAATATCGCGTGACAAAGGGAATTGGTATCGTATGTGTATGGTTCATTCGATCACTAAAGTCATCGTTGAATATGTGGGAGCCATTATGGATCTCCAGATCCCGCTATTGGTTATTGGTCGGAGTGAGTACTCAACCATGTCCGCATAGTTCACGAACCGTAGGGTGACACACTTAAAGTTGGATGTTGAAATGGTAGTACTTGAATATGGAATGAAGTTGGAATATTTGTTCGGAGTCCCGGATGGGATCCCGGACATCACGAGGAGTTCCGGAATGGTCCGGAGAATAAGATTCATATATAGGATGTCATTTTATGTGAATAAAATGATGCGGAAGGTTCTATGGAAGGTTCTAGAAGGTTCTAGAAAAGTCCGGAAGAAACCACCAAGGAAGGTGGAGTCCACATGGGACTCCACCTCCATGGCCGGCCAACCCTAGTGGGGGAGGAGTCCCAAGTGGACTCCCCCTTAGGGGGCCGGCCACCCCCCCCATGGAAGGTGGAATTCCCACCTCTAGTGGGAGGGAAAGTTTCCCACCATATGGAAGGTTTTGGTTTCGGGTCTTATTCGAAGACTTGGACACCAACACTTGGGATCCACCTATATAAACAAGGGCCAAGGGAGGGGGCCGGCCACCCCAAGACCACAAGCTGGCCGCCCCCCATAGAGTGGCCGGCCACCCCCTCCCAAACCCTAGCTTTGCTCCTCCACTTCATATTGCCCGCATAGCTTAGCGAAGCTCCGCCGGACTTCTACACCGCCACCGACACCACGCCGTCGTGCTGTCGGATTCAAGAGGAGCTACTACTTCCGCTGCCCGCTGGAACGGGAGGTGGACGTCGTCTTCATCAACAACCGAACGTGTGACCGAGTACGGAGGTGCTGCCCGTTCGTGGCGCCGGAACCGATCGTGATCAAGATCTTCTACGCGCTTTTGCAAGCGGCAAGTGAACGTCTACCGCAGCAACAAGAGCCTCCTCTTGTAGGCTTTGGAATCTCTTCAAGGGTGAGTCTCGACAATCCCCTCGTTGCTACCGTCTTCTAGATTGCATCTTGGCTTGGATTGCGTGTTCGCCGTAGGAAAATTTTTGTTTTCTATGCTACGTTATCCTACAACAAGGTCTAGACATATTCAAACAAGACAAATCATGTATCTACCCCCTATCGACCCTAAACTTCGTCTTATGAAGTCAAGCATGAAGAGAAGTGGTTTTGGGTTTCAAACATGGAAATTTCAAAAACCTCCCAAAATTCAGCTTCATTTTAGAGCGACTAAGAAGGATCGATGCTTTTACCTTTTCATTTCCATGTTTTAAACTTATTTAAATCTTGGTCAAACCTAGGATTTGACCAAGATTCAAATGGGCATAAAAATTCAGACAAAAAATCTAAAGAATGAAAAACCAAAGCACATAGCCTTCTTAATTATGTCATATAGTAAACACTCAAGTTGATAAACAAGGTCTAGACATATTCAAACCAGAAAAATCATGTGTATATCTACCCCTAACCCTAAACTCTGTCTTATGAAGTCAATCATGAAGAGAATTGGTTTTGGGTTTCAAACATGGAAATTTCAAGTACGTCCCAAAAGCTTCATATATTTTAGAGTGACTAATTAAGAAGGATCTTGGCTTACGTTTTCATTTTCATGCTTGAAACTTGTTTAAATCTTGGTTGAACCTAGGATTTGACCAGAATCAAATGTGCATAAAATTCTTAAAAAAATAGAAAAATGAAAAACAAAAGCACATGGTCTTCTTATGTCATATAGTAAGCATTCAAGTTGATAAACAAGGTTTAGACATATTCAAACCAGACAAATCATGTATCTACCCCCTAACCCTAAACTCGGTCTTATGAAGTCTAGCATGAGGAGAAGTCGTTTTGGGTTTCAAACGTTTAAGCCAAAAGCCCCATTTCAAATATTTCAAACTTATTCAAATTTGGTTCAAATTTGAAAGACACACAAGTTATAGCACACATAGTGCATACATTCTCACACATACTGCACTAGATGCTAACCCGGCCTATAGTTTGAGGCCATTGGATGAGGTCGAAAAAAATCTTGGATTAGAAATGGGGTTGTTCGAACCCCGTAGTTGGATTTTTTGAACCTTGATCTGTAGTACTGGGTATGACCCACAAGTATAGGGGATCGCAACAGTCTTCGAGGGAAGTATTACCCAATTTATTGATTCGACACAAGGGGAGACAAAGAATACTTGTAAGCCTTAACAGCGGAGTTGTCAATTCAGCTGCACCTGGAAACAGACTTGCTCGCAAGAGTTTATCAGTAGTAACAGTTTTATGGCAGTAGGAATAGTGAAATAACAGCAGCGGTGAATAAAGACAGCAGTAGTGATTATAGTAAACAGCAGGATTAAAATACTGTAGGCACAGGGACGGATTTAACGGGCGTTGCATGGATGAGAGAAACTCATGTAACAATCAAAGCAGGGGCATTTGCAGATAATAATAAAACGGTATCCAAGTACTAATCAATCAATAGGCATGTGTTCCATATATAGTCGTACGTGCTCGCAATGAGAAACTTGCACAACATCTTTTGTCCTACCAGCCGGTGGCAGCCGGGCCTCTAGGGAAACTACTGGAAATTAAGGTACTCCTTTTAATAGAGTACCGGAGCAAAGCATTAACACTCCGTGAACACATGTGATCCTCACATCACTACCATCCCCTCCGGTTGTCCCGATTTCTGTCACTTCGGGGCCATTGGTTCCGGACAGCGACATGTGTATACAACTTGCAGGTAAGATCATAAACAATGAATATCTTCATGAATCAATAACATGTTCAGATCTGAGATCATGGCACTCGGGCCCTAGTGACAAGCATTAAGCATAACAAGTTGCAACAATATCATAAAAGTGACATCTACGGATACTAGGCACTATGCCCTAACAATCTTATGACTATTACATGACCAATCTCATCCAATCCCTACCATCCCCTTCAGCCTACAGCGGGGGAATTACTCACACATGGATGGGGGAAACATGGCTGGTCGATGGAGAGGCGTTGGCGGTGATGGCGGTGAAGATCTCCTCCAATTCCCCGTCCCGGCGGAGTGCCAGAACGGAGACTTCTGGCTCCCGCGACGGAGTTTCGCGATGTGGCGGCTCTCTGGAGGGTTTCTGGCGACTTCGACTTCTCCCCGTGCGTTTTTAGGTCGAACCCGATAAGTAGTCCGAAGGGGGGCGTCGGAGGCCGGCCGAGGGGGCCACACCATAGGGCCGCGCGGGCCCCCCCTAGGCCGCGCCGCCTTATGGTGTGGGGCCCTCGGGCCTCCACCTCACTTGTCCTTCTGGCTCCGTCAGTATTCTGGGAAAATAGGGCCTTCTGCATAAATTCCGAGGATTTTCCCGAAAGTTGGATTTCTGCACAAAAACGAGACACCAGAGCAATTCTGCTGAAAACAGCGTTAGTCCGTGTTAGTTGTATCCAAAATACACAAATTAGAGGCAAAACAATAGCAAAAGTGTTCGGGAAAGTAGATACGTTTTGGACGTATCAACTCCCCCAAGCTTAGCTTATTGCTTGTCCTCAAGCAATTCAGTTAACAACTGAGCGATAAAAGAACTTTCACGAACACATTTGCTCATATGATGTATATATTCTCATGCTATGGCTAATACTCAAGCAGTTCATAATGAGACACATGCAAATAAGATCATCCAACAGCTATGTCAATCATGGAGAAGTACCAACAATTAATAATAAGCACCATGAATCATGTATATAAGCAGGATTGCAATGTTCATAAGAGAATATGATAAAGTGGTATCTCGCTTGCCCGTATTTGATCGGCAAAACATAAATGCCGAGGCACCTCTTGAGTTCATAGAAAGACTAGAAGTAGTGATTGTCAAAGATAAAAGCATCAAAGTTATACCACAATCAATCATATTTTGAGACAAGCATATTATACTAAGAATGACAGTTGTGCTCTCAAGATAGTGCTCGAAGAAAGAATGGAGACACAACATAAAAGTAAAAGATTGACCCTTCGCAGAGGGAAGCAGGGATTAACATGCGCTAGAGCTTTTCATTTGTAAAGCAGGAGTAAAATTATTTTGAGAGGTGTTTGTTGTTGTCAACGAATGGTAATGGGTACACTAACTACCTCATCAACCGGACTCACAAGAGCGGCTCCCATTTTATTTATTTTTGGGTGGCACTCCTTCCAACCTTTCTTACACAAACCATGGCTAACCGAATCCTCGGGTGCCTGCCAACAATCACATACCATGAAGGAGTGCCTTTTTATTTAAGTTTTATTATGATGATGACACTCCCCCCAACCTTTGCTTACACAAGCCATGGCTAACCGAATCCTTCGGGTGCCGTCCAACAATCACAAACCATGGAGGAGTGTCTATTTAAGTTAATTAATTTGGGACTGGGAATCCCATTGCCAGCTCTTTTTGCAAAATTATTGGATAAGCGGATGTGCCACTAGTCCATATGAGAGTCCGTCAAAAGTAAATGACAAGGTTGAAAGCTAAACACCACATACTTCCTCATGAGCTATGAAACATTAACACAAATTGAGAAGCATTTTGAAGGTTTTAAAGGTAGCGCATGAGAATTTACTTGGAATGGTTTGAAATGCCATGCATAGGTATTTATGGTGGACACTTTTGGAACAACTTGGTTTTCAGGTGTTTGGAAGCACGAGCGGCGTTCCCGCTCAGTACAAGTGAAGGCTAGCAAAAGACTAGGGAGCGACAAATCAAGAGAGCAGTAACTGTCATAATCATGCTTGCGGCAAAATAAATTAACGGAGGCATAAAAGTGATGCAAGAACTCTGAAGCAATATAAATCATCGAGGCTTAATTGACTTTTGTTCAGTCATATGCATGCGTGAGCATGTGCCAAGTCGATATAAATGAATTATTCAGAGGAGGATACCACAATGCCATACTTACTTATGAATAAAACAATGCAAGCAAACATCCATGACATGCTACTCATATTAATAAATTGGAGCTAAACATGAGAGATCATGAACTACTAGACTTTCTCAAATAACATATACCTCACATGAACCAACTAAGCATGCTCACATGGATGAGTATATGTACAAAAATGAAAACAAATAGAGTTCATACCAGCCTCTCACCACAATCAGATTGTCGTAGATCGTCATTATTGCCTTTCACTTGTGTAGCTTGGATAATATGAAATGAAAACCACGCTCCAGCCACCGAAGACCATTGAACTCATGATGAACTTTACAAACCAAAGAAGAACAGCAAATATTTTTGGTGTTTTCGAATTAGAAACAAGAACAAAAGAAAACAAGCAAACAAAGCAAAATCTTTTTGGGTTTTCTCATAACAAACCAACGATAGCAAATAAAGTAAACTAAGAGCAAAGAACCAAATAAACAAATGGTGAAGAGAAACAACAGAAATATTTTTGGTCTTTTTGTGTTTTAGGAAAGAAACAAAGCGAAAACAAAAGAATGCAAACTAACAGAAACACAGAAAAGCAGGATGACAGAAATCTGCCAAATCCTGACAGCAGTACAGAAATCGAAATTAACAAAAATCTTCCATTGCTCAGACCAAAAAGTGTTCAACTAATGAAAGTTAGATAACAACCTGGGGAACATGCTCAAAAATTGGCAGCTCAAAATAACGTTCTGGCTGTGCGTACGAATTTTTTTGGTAACAGCCCAGAATCTGTTTTTGGACAGCACTTCCCCAAATATCATCTCCCTCTCATTAGAAAACCACTCTAAGAGACTAAACAAGTATGTACAAGTATCCAGCAACCATAATATGCAAAGAATGAGTGATGCCGGTATACCTCCCCCAAGCTTAGGCTTTTGGCCTAAGTGGAGTTCATTCCCACGGTCCCCATGAAGTGGTGTCTCCGTAGTACGACGAAGAACGACCCGGTTCCAGGTATGTGCTGGAGGAAACATCGGGGTATGTGACGGTGCAGTCGTAGGAGGGCTCGGCGTTCTCGGAGTCATGTTGCTGGTGGAATTCTTGTATCTTCATATGTTCCTCCACCTCCTCCTTAGTGAGCGACCATGATTGCCTGTCAATATTGAACAAACCTGGCTGGGGAAGAGGGATTTCCTTCTCATTCCCATCAGCAAACAACATTCTATAGACCATATTATCTATAGTGGAGTCAGTAGTAACAAAATGATGACTCTTCATAGCAGCAATATCTAGTCTCCTAGGGGTTAATGGCACATCATTAGAATCAAGAGGAAGTCTTAAATGTGTTAGAATGCGCAGTGCAATAGTTCCTCCAAAAATAGGCCCCCTGCTAGACAGGCGGCGAGCAATAAGAGAACCAAGATGATAAGATGTCTCTCCAGTAAGTGCAGCATTCAAGAAAGCAAGATGGTAGCTAGAGATATTGCTAGTATTTTCTCTACCCAAAATGCTAGTAGCAATGTAATATGCAAAATATTTAATAGCGGGGAGTTGAATGTTTCTTATCTTCCCGCGCTGAATGGTGCGGCAATCATCTTCGGTGATCCCTCGGTAGAGCTCCAACAGGTCCCGGGGGTTGTCATCAATCCTCCTTGCTGTACCTACAGGGGCAATATCCAATGCACGACAAAATTCTTCCAATTCCATAGTAACAGGATTATCATAGATCTTGAATGCAACTGTCGGCTCATATTGCGTGTTGTGGAACTTGAAGCTCTCAACGAAAATTTTGGTGAGCCTGTAGTATTGTTCCCTTTCATCTCCCACGTAGGTGGCTAAGCCTGCCCTGTTGACAAGGGTGAAGAAGTCATCCAATATCCCTGCATTTGTCAGAAAATCATAACATGGGAAGGATGAAGCATTAGGAGCCCCATTGTCCTCCTCGGGCGCGAAGCTAGGCGCGATGACATCCTCATTGTAGGATCGCCTAATCTGAGTGGACGCCCTCGAGGGCCTACCGGTGCTGGTTGTTCCTTTCTTGAACAATTCTCCAAATTTGAATTTCTTCATCTTCCTCTTCTGAAATTTTCAACAACCATTATAAAATTTGATTTCAAGGTATATAATTGAAGGGAACTACTATAGGAACTTGCTAGAGTACTAAACATGCATCAAAACTAGTTTCTTCCACTTAGAACAAGCATGCAAGCTCACTAAACATGTTATCTACAGCAGCAAAATATTCAAGATATACTCAACCAAACAAAATTCTAATTGGACAATCAAAGGAGTCACATACCAAGGAGTAAATGTGCCAAATTTCAAACAGAAATCTGGGCTGAGCAAGGAGATCGAAAAATCGCGAGTTCTTGAGCAGAAACACGAGTGAGAGGAACTTGGTACGAGTTTTTTCGGGAGAGAGAAGATGCTGGGAGGAAGAGATGAAGTAGTGGGGCAAGGAGGGGCCCACACCACAGGGTGGCGCGCCCACCTCCTTGGCCGCGCCGGCCTGTGGTGTGGCACCCTCTGGTGCCCCACAGGTCATCCTCTGGTACTCCCAGGTGCCTCGTCGAAAAATAGGACCAACGGTGTAATTTTTGTAATTTTTAGAGAACTTCGAAAAATGCACATTTCTGGGTATTAAATTAATGATTACTGCGCAGGAAAATGATTTCTAAAATCTTAAACAACTAAAGCATATTGCAAAACAAAAGTGCTACAGCAAGTAAAATAAGTGGAGGGAGAAAGAAAGAAAGAAATGTTGTTTAGCTCTCTTATGCATTAAAATATACTTGTTAACAAGGTTGATCAAGTCTTGCTACCAAATAAATTTTATATGACATAAGAAGAAATAAACCTCAAATCAATCATGTTACCTTATATTGAATTGATATGGATCCAATCACAAGAGTTTGATATTCTTCTTTAGGCTCATATATAGGACAATCAATGGATCCCACTTTGATAGTTTTCACATTAAAAATTGTATTAACTCCACATACTTTATCAATCCTCTTGGGAAAATAGACAGTGTGTTCCTTATCATCAACATTGAAAGTAACCATGCCTTTATTGCAATCAATAACAGCCCCTGCAGTATTAAGAAAGGGTCTTCCAAGAATAATGGACATATTATCATCTTCAGGCATTTCCAACACAACAAAATCAGTTAATATCAAGCAATGCTGAGTAACTTGAACAGGAACATTTTCACATAAACCAACAGGAATAGCGGTAGATTTATCAGCCATTTGCAAAGATATATCAGTTGGTATCAACTTATCTAAATCAAGTCTCTTATAAAGAGAAAAAGGCATCACACTAACACCTGCTCCCAAATCACATAGAGCAGTTCTAACATAATTATTCTTGATGGAACAAGGAATAGTCGGTATACCTGGGTCTCCAAGCTTCTTTGGAATCTTACCATTGAAGGAGTAATTAGCGAGCATAGTGGAAATTTCCTCATTGGGGATTTTCCTTTTGTTAGTAACAATATCTTTCATATACTTTGAATAAGGAGGCAATTTAATAGCATCAGTCAAAGGGATTTGCAAAAATAAAGGTTTCATCCAATCACAAAATTTATTATAATGTTCCTCCTCCTTTGATTTTAGTTTCTTAGCAGGAAAAGGCATTTGCTTTTGAACCCAAGGTTCTCTTTCATTACCATGTTTCTCAGTAATAAAATCTTCTTTAGTGTACTTTTTATTTTTAGCATGCTTTTCAGGTTCTTTTTCAATTTCTTCTTTATCAGGAGTATCATTCTTATCATTATCTTCCTCATGTTCATTACCACTTTCAGTTTCAGCATCAGAAATAGAAATACTATTAGGATCATTAACAGGTTCAGAGGATTCTACAACATTCTTATGTTTCTTTTTCTTTTTCTTAGATGGAGCACTAGTTTTAATTAGTTGAGAATCTTGTTCAACTCTTTTGGGATGCCCTTCAGGATATAGAGGATCCTGGGTAGAAACACCACCTCTAGTTGTTACTTCATAAGCATGTTTTTCTTTAGAATTATTTCCCAACAAGTCATTTTGCACTTTAGTAAGTTGATCAATTTGAGTTTGAACCATTTGAAAATGTTTAACAAGTATCTTAACATCATTGGAGGTTCTCTCCACAATACCATGCAATTCACTAATAGCTCGAGAATTTTCCATTAAATGATTCTCTACTCTCATATTAAAGTTTTCTTGCTTAACAATATAATTATCAAACTCATCTAAGCATTGAGCAGGAGGTTTTGAATACGGAATATCTTCCCTAGTAAAGCGTTGAAGAGAGTGTACCTCAATCATGGATGAAGGGGGAGTTATCTCACATAAATCTTCTATAGGAGGTAAATTCTTCACATCTTCAGGTTTAATACCCTTCTCTTTAAGAGACTTCTTGGCTTCCCTCATATCTTCATCATTTAATTTAATCATACCCCTCTTCTTCACTATCGGTGTCGGGGTTGGTTCAGGTGTAGACCAATCATCATGATTCCGGCCTATTTTAGCCAATAATTCTTCAGCGTCGTCTGGAGTTCTTTTCCTGAAAACACAACCAGCACAACTATCCAGGTATGCCCTAGACTCAATGGTTAGTCCACTATAAAATATATCAAGTAAATCATGCTTTTCCAAATCATGGTCAGGCTGAGCTCTAATAAGAGAGCAAAATCTCGCCCAAGCCTCAGGCAATTTCTCTCCATCTTCCTGGTCAAAATTATAAATTCTCTGCAAAGCAGCATGTTGAGCACTAGCAGGAAAGTATTTCCGGAAGAAAACATCAAGCAATTCTTTTGGACTTTTAATAGAACCAGGAGGCAAATTATTATACCAAGTTTTAGCATCATCCTTTAATGAGAAAGGAAAAATTTTAGCGACAAAATAAGTACGCATCTTGACATCATCAGAAAACAAGCCACTAAGAGTAGATAACTCAGTCATGTGTTCAACAGCACTTTCTTTTTCAGTACCACAAAAGGGTGTTTTCTCAACAATAGCTATATGAGATAAATCAAGAGAAAAATCATAATCTTTATCCCTAATGTTTATAGGAGATGTGGCAAATTTAGGATCAGGAGATAGTTTATATCTAACAGCATGTTCTGCAAGCAACTTTTTAATTTTTCTTGCATCAGTAGTAGCATTGCATTTTTCAATAAAATCATCATCAAGCTCTACATAATCTTCATCAAGATCATCACTAGAATATTCAACAGACTCAGGTGAATTAACAGGTGTAGCAGCATTTTCATTAGGAGTTTCAGTATTTTCAATTTGTCTAGACTTAGCAATTGTAGCATCTAGAAAAGATCCTAACGAACCATCATTATCAAGCACAGCAGAAGCATCATCACAATTATGAGAGGAATTTTCAGATTCAGCAGAAGTACCAGCATTTGAAGCTTGTGGTGGTGAAACAAGTTTACTTATCACAGATGGTGAATCAAGAGCAGCAGAGGTACTAAGAGTTGTACCTTTTCTTGTAGTGGATGGTAATATGGCGATCTTAGTATCGCGAGGTTTACCCATGATGGAGAATTTGCAGCGAACAATATCAATCCAAGTGAACTTCCAAATAAAGCTATGCTCCCCGGCAACGGCGCCAGAAAATAGTCTTGATGACCCACAAGTATAGGGGATCGCAACAGTCTTCGAGGGAAGTATTACCCAATTTATTGATTCGACACAAGGGGAGACAAAGAATACTTGTAAGCCTTAACAGCGGAGTTGTCAATTCAGCTGCACCTGGAAACAGACTTGCTCGCAAGAGTTTATCAGTAGTAACAGTTTTATGGCAGTAGGAATAGTGAAATAACAGCAGCAGTGGAATAAAGACAGCAGTAGTGATTATAGTAAACAGCAGGATTAAAATACTGTAGGCACAGGGACGGATTTAACGGGCGTTGCATGGATGAGAGAAACTCATGTAACAATCAAAGCAGGGGCATTTGCAGATAATAATAAAACGGTATCCAAGTACTAATCAATCAATAGGCATGTGTTCCATATATAGTCGTACGTGCTCGCAATGAGAAACTTGCACAACATCTTTTGTCCTACCAGCCGGTGGCAGCCGGGCCTCTAGGGAAACTACTGGAAATTAAGGTACTCCTTTTAATAGAGTACCGGAGCAAAGCATTAACACTCCGTGAACACATGTGATCCTCACATCACTACCATCCCCTCCGGTTGTCCCGATTTCTGTCACTTCGGGGCCATTGGTTCCGGACAGCGACATGTGTATACAACTTGCAGGTAAGATCATAAACAACGAATATCTTCATGAATCAATAACATGTTCAGATCTGAGATCATGGCACTCGGGCCCTAGTGACAAGCATTAAGCATAACAAGTTGCAACAATATCATAAAAGTGACATCTACGGATACTAGGCACTATGCCCTAACAATCTTATGACTATTACATGACCAATCTCATCCAATCCCTACCATCCCCTTCAGCCTACAGCGGGGGAATTACTCACACATGGATGGGGGAAACATGGCTGGTCGATGGAGAGGCGTTGGCGGTGATGGCGGTGAAGATCTCCTCCAATTCCCCGTCCCGGCGGAGTGCCAGAACGGAGACTTCTGGCTCCCGCGACGGAGTTTCGCGATGTGGCGGCTCTCTGGAGGGTTTCTGGCGATTTCGACTTCTCCCCGTGCGTTTTTAGGTCGAACCCGATAAGTAGTCCGAAGGGGGGCGTCGGAGGCCGGCCGAGGGGGCCACACCATAGGGCCGCGCGGGCCCCCCCTAGGCCGCGCCGCCTTATGGTGTGGGGCCCTCGGGCCTCCACCTCACTTGTCCTTCTGGCTCCGTCAGTATTCTGGGAAAATAGGGCCTTCTGCATAAATTCCGAGGATTTTCCCGAAAGTTGGATTTCTGCACAAAAACGAGACACCAGAGCAATTCTGCTGAAAACAGCGTTAGTCCGTGTTAGTTGTATCCAAAATACACAAATTAGAGGCAAAACAATAGCAAAAGTGTTTGGGAAAGTAGATACGTTTTGGACGTATCACTGGGCAAAACCCTAGTTTAACCTATTTAATTATAGATTCGTAGGTCGATTTTTCTACCTTTTTATTATTACTATGCAGCACATGTGTGTTTGCCCGTCGAGTGAAACTCGGAGGAAGAGGGATCACTCGGAAGGAGAGAAGAAGGGAGAGAATTATGGTGTCTCCCCTTTTTCGGGTGATGATGTTGACTTTTGTGCAGGGTTTGTCAGTGAGCAGGAGGTGCGAGCGAGCGAGCGAGCGAGCGAGTCGAGCGAGGCCGAGAATGAGAGAGATTTGTTTTTTTTGTGAGAGGGACGACCGAAGGATCCAGAAGGACCCACAGACTTCCAATACGCATCCTGATGCGTCTTCTCTTGACAAAGAAAATGGCTGGGAGTTTGCGTACCTATTGCACGTGACTTGTGCTCACTGAAGTGTGGGACCTCACGCATGGGCACCACACGTAAGTGACAGACCTGTTGGTGTAAAAACTCGGTTGATTATTATAGTGCATTAGAACAAAGTTTCCTATGGATTCAAGGGTAGGAAATCCAAGTTAACTCATTTACATGACATTATTTTTTCCATGAAGCAAAGTTAACGCACCTATCAATTGGTACATTTTGGAGTGACTAAGAAGGATCCAGGCTTACTTATTCGTTTTCACGTGTAAAACTTGTCTAAATCTTGGTCAAACAAAATTGGCAGAAAATTCAAAAAAAAACAGAAAAATGAAAAACCAAAGCACATAGTCTTCTTATGTCATGTAGTAAGCATTAAAGTTGATAAACAAGGTCTAGACATATTCAAACCATACTAATCATGTATCTACCCGCTAACCCCTAAACTATGTCTTAAGAAGTCAAGAATGAAGAGAAGTGGTTTTGGGTTTCAAACATGGACATTTCAAAAACCTCCCAAAACTTCATTTTAGGGTGACTAAGAAGGATACAGGCTTCCCTTTTCATTTTCATGTTCTATACTTGTTTAAATCTTGGTCAAACCTAGGATTTGACCAAGATTCAAATGGGCACAAAAAAATAAAAAAAGCACATAGTGTTCTTATGTCATATCGTAAGCATTCAAGTTGATAAACAAGGTCTAGATATATCCAAATTAACCAGACAAATCATGTATCTACCCCCTATCGACCCTAAACTTCGTCTTATGAAGTCAAGCATGAAGAGAAGTGGTTTTGGGTTTCAAACATGGAAATTTCAAAAACCTCCCAAAATTCAGCTTCATTTTAGAGCGACTAAGAAGGATCGATGCTTACCTTTTCATTTCCATGTTTTAAACTTATTTAAATCTTGGTCAAACCTAGGATTTGACCAAGATTCAAATGGGCATAAAAATTCAGACAAAAAATCTAAAGAATGAAAAACCAAAGCACATAGCCTTCTTAATTATGTCATATAGTAAACACTCAAGTTGATAAACAAGGTCTAGACATATTCAAACCAGAAAAATCATGTGTATATCTACCCCTAACCCTAAACTCTGTCTTATGAAGTCAATCTCTAGGATTTGACCAAGATTCAAATGGGCATAAAATAAAAAAACAGAAAAATGAAAAACCAAAGCGCACATAGTCTTCTTATATGTCATATAGTAAGCATTAAAGTTGATAAACAAGGTCTGGACATATTCAAACTAGCTAGACAAATCATGTATCTACCCCCTAACCCCTAAACTCTGTCTTATGACGAAGTCAAGCATGAAGATAAGGGTTTTGGGTTTCAAACATGGAAATTTCAAAAACCTCCCAAAAACTTCATTTTAGGGTGACTAAGAAGGATACAGGCTTCCATTTTCATTTCCATGTTCTATACTTGTTTAAATCTTGGTCAAACCTAGGATTTGACCAAGATTCAAATGTGCATCAAAATTCCAAAAAAAATCAGAAAAATGAAAAACCAAAGCACATAGTTTTCTTATGTCACATACATATATATAGTAAGCATTCAAAAGTTGATAAACAAGGTCTAGATAGACATATTCAAATAAGACAAATCATGTATCTACCCCTCTAAAACCATAAATAACTCTGTCTTATGAAGTCAAGCATGAAGAGAAGTGGTTTTTGGTTTCAAACATGGAAATTTCAAAAACCTCCCAAAATTAAAGCTTCATTTTAGAGTGACTAGTTAAGAAGGATCCAGGCTTACCTTTTCATTTTCATGTTTTAAACTTGTTTAAATCTTGGTCAAACCTAGGATTTGACCAATATTCAAATGGGCATAAAATAAAAAAATAAATAAAATAAAAAACCAAAGCACATAGTCTTCTTATGTCATATAGTAAGCATTCAAAAGTTCATAAACAAGGTCTAGACATATTCAAACCAGACAAATCATGTACCCCCTAACCCTAAACTTTGTCTTAATTATATATGAAGTCAAGCATGAAGCAGAGAAGTGTGGTTTTGGGTTTCAAACATGGAAATTTCAAAAACCTCCCAAAAAGCTTCATTTTAATTAGACTGGCTGGTTAATTAAGAAGGATCCATGATTAATTACCTTTTCATTGTCATGTTTTAAACTTGTTTAAATCTTGGTCGAACCTAGGATTTGACCAAGATTCAAATGGGCATAACAATTCAGAAAAAAATCGAAAGAATGAAAAACCAAAGCACATAGCCTTCTTATGTCATATAGTAAGCATTCAAATTGATAAACATGGTCTAGACATATTCAAACCAGAAAAATCATGTATCTACCCCTAACCCTAAACTCTGTCTTATGAAGTCAAGCATGAACAGAAGTACGGTGGTTTTGGGTTTCAAACATGGTAAATTCAAGAACCTCCCAAAAGCTTCATTTTAGAGTTACTAAGAGAAAGATCCAGACTTAATTACCTTATCATTTTCACATGTTAAACTTGTTTAAATCTTGCTCAACAAACCTAGGATTTTACCAAGATTCTCAAATGGGCATAAAAATCAAAAAATGAAATACCAATGCACATAGTCCTCTTATGTCATATAGTAAGCATTCAAGTTGATAAACAAGGTCTAGACATATTCAAACAAGACAAATCATGTATCTACCCCCTATCGACCCTAAACTTCGTCTTATGAAGTCAAGCATGAAGAGAAGTGGTTTTGGGTTTCAAACATGGAAATTTCAAAAACCTCCCAAAATTCAGCTTCATTTTAGAGCGACTAAGAAGGATCGATGCTTTTACCTTTTCATTTCCATGTTTTAAACTTATTTAAATCTTGGTCAAACCTAGGATTTGACCAAGATTCAAATGGGCATAAAAATTCAGACAAAAAATCTAAAGAATGAAAAACCAAAGCACATAGCCTTCTTAATTATGTCATATAGTAAACACTCAAGTTGATAAACAAGGTCTAGACATATTCAAACCAGAAAAATCATGTGTATATCTACCCCTAACCCTAAACTCTGTCTTATGAAGTCAATCATGAAGAGAATTGGTTTTGGGTTTCAAACATGGAAATTTCAAGTACGTCCCAAAAGCTTCATATATTTTAGAGTGACTAATTAAGAAGGATCTTGGCTTACGTTTTCATTTTCATGCTTGAAACTTGTTTAAATCTTGGTTGAACCTAGGATTTGACCAGAATCAAATGTGCATAAAATTCTTTAAAAAATAGAAAAATGAAAAACAAAAGCACATGGTCTTCTTATGTCATATAGTAAGCATTCAAGTTGATAAACAAGGTTTAGACATATTCAAACCAGACAAATCATGTATCTACCCCCTAACCCTAAACTCGGTCTTATGAAGTCTAGCATGAGGAGAAGTCGTTTTGGGTTTCAAACGTTTAAGCCAAAAGCCCCATTTCAAATATTTCAAACTTATTCAAATTTGGTTCAAATTTGAAAGACACACAAGTTATAGCACACATAGTGCATACATTCTCACACATACTGCACTAGATGCTAACCCGGCCTATAGTTTGAGGCCATTGGATGAGGTCGAAAAAAATCTTGGATTAGAAATGGGGTTGTTCGAACCCCGTAGTTGGATTTTTTGAACCTTGATCTGTAGTACTGGGCAAAACCCTAGTTTAACCTATTTAATTATAGATTCGTAGGTCGATTTTTCTACCTTTTTATTATTACTATGCAGCACATGTGTGTTTGCCCGTCGAGTGAAACTCGGAGGAAGAGGGATCACTCGGAAGGAGAGAAGAAGGGAGAGAATTATGGTGTCTCCCCTTTTTCGGGTGATGATGTTGACTTTTGTGCAGGGTTTGTCAGTGAGCAGGAGGTGCGAGCGAGCGAGCGAGCGAGTCGAGCGAGGCCGAGAATGAGAGAGATTTGTTTTTTTTTTGAGAGGGACAACCGAAGGATCCAGAAGGACCCACAGACTTCCAATACGCATCCTGATGCGTCTTCTCTTGACAAAGAAAATGGCTGGGAGTTTGCGTACCTATTGCACGTGACTTGTGCTCACTGAAGTGTGGGACCTCACGCATGGGCACCACACGTAAGTGACAGACCTGTTGGTGTAAAAACTCGGTTGATTATTATAGTGCATTAGAACAAAGTTTCCTATGGATTCAAGGGTAGGAAATCCAAGTTAACTCATTTACATGACATTATTTTTTCCATGAAGCAAAGTTAACGCACCTATCAATTGGTACATTTTGGAGTGACTAAGAAGGATCCAGGCTTACTTATTCGTTTTCACGTGTAAAACTTGTCTAAATCTTGGTCAAACAAAATTGGCAGAAAATTCAAAAAAAAACAGAAAAATGAAAAACCAAAGCACATAGTCTTCTTATGTCATGTAGTAAGCATTAAAGTTGATAAACAAGGTCTAGACATATTCAAACCATACTAATCATGTATCTAGAATGTGTTACCCTCCAAAACCCCCCGACGGGCGTTGGTTAAGCAACACGAAGAGCCGGGAAGCTCCCAGGGCCGCTTAGTGGATCCCTGGCACCTCGCGTCGTCCCGCAAATCTTCTGGCCAAACGTCCTGGCGGTTGCTAGGGCGTGCCACCTGACCTAGACCCGATCAGGAAGGTGTTAGTGCTTCGATTGTTCCTGCATGGTAGACACGTAAACATTAAATACGAGCCCTATCGGCTCTCAGGTTTCCCTGTGGATCGGCTCAAGGAGCCGATCGCCCCATGCTTCACGTTGGATTTACAATGGCATGGGGATCCTGCTTGATCAGGACAAAGCTAAAGCGATCCACGACAGTTTAGGGTTTTCACCGCATAATCGGAACGTCCTACGTGCGATCGGGCCTAGCAGCTACGAGAGACGATGCAAACTACCCCTACGAGAGGCCTAAAAACCAACATAACGTTGATCCCCGGAACATCCCTCGCAGGGACGGTAAACAACACCTAACGCACCACCGGATCATCCGACCCCAGCATAAGGCCTAACTATGCAGATATTAAACTAATCCTTGCGTAGCAAGGAGCAACTATAACGGATCGGATCTACTAAGTAAGAACAAGCAAGATGCTGCCCTTACGTCTAGATCGACGTAAGGGCAGCTAGGTGTCTAGGGACGGCATTGCCACGCAGATATGCACGTGAAAGCACCAATGCAAGCCCCTAAACACCTAAGGATAAATAGTACTGCTCGCCATCAACAAGGCTTCAGCACGAGCAGTACAAGGATAACGAATAAACGTATACTGCCTAGATCGCTAGATGCGATCTAGGCAGCATGGTGCTTACCCGGGAGAAACCCTCGAAGAGAAGGGGTGGCGATGCGCCTGATTTGTGTTGGTTGAACGATGATTGTCCTCCTTTTCCGATAACCCTAGATACATATTTATAGTCCAAGGGACTTTCTAATTGAGGCGTGCACCTAACCGTGCACGGGCCAGACTCTATCTCTTTAATCTAAATTACAATACGATCTACTATATTACAGATACACGGGCCACTTAGCCCAAACTCTTAGCGCAAGGCCGCTTCGAAGATGCTCCACGTGTACGTCCTTCAAGCCCATCTTCACTTACGGCCCAACTCCTGATTTGGCCAAAATCGGGTGGTAACACATGCCCCCCTGGTTTTGATAATGGTAATTGCAAAACCATCTGTCTCCTTCGAAGGGTCATGTCGTGGCAGAACCGTCGCAGTTTTCTTCATGATGACGTCTTGCCTCCTCGCCTTCTCTGCACGACTTGACGGTTCTGGCACCACGTCCTCGGGAACTGCTTAGGCATTAAACCATATATTCCCCCTTTTATTCGGCCACACCGAACAATTCTTCTCTTCCTCCCTCTGCATAGTACTTCCAAAAACCCTCCTCTGCCGCCATGTCTTCCTCTTCTTCCTCCTCCACCTCATCGGGTCTTTCCTACGTGTCTTCCCCCATCCGGGAATCAACACCAGAGTGGGGTACGCAGGCGGCGTACGATATCCTTGCCCCAACAGCGTGGGACAAGGATGACCATGACTTCTCCGTCTGGTCCGAGGATGACAGGTCCTCAACGACGGGGAGAGTGACCTCCGCTTCCTCGCCAATGAGGAAGCGGAGGCAAGCGACAACGACCGTTTTTCCGGGACGGGGCCACTTCTTCCGAGGAGGTGGAGGAGGAGGAGGAAGACGACAGCTCCTCCGGAGAACCGCCGCCAAACGCCATTGCCCCTGGCCCGGCACCTCAGCGACTTCGACAGCGAGGACGATGATGCCGACGAGGAGGATGAGAACAACGAGGGCCCTGCCGGCCGCTCTACAGACGACGAGGCCGGTCGGGAGCAGCGCCGACGACGGTGATGGTGACGACGGCGACGATGAGGGCAGCAATGGCCCTTAAATAGGAGCTTAGCTTAGGGCCAGCAGTAGTAGATAGGGCCCTGTACTCCCAACTCCTTCTTTTGGGAGCAATCAGCTCTCTATGTAAGAAATCTTCTTTGTAAATGAAGAGTTTCCCCAACTTGATTTTGCCGATTTCTCGCCCAGTGATTTAGTCGATTCTCCCTTATATGGATTGTGCCGATTGTTGGCCTGATTGACGCTCGATGAACCAATGGCAACATATTGGTCTCTTATGACAAATTTTGAGATAGATCAGTTCAGATCCTCAAATTCCAGTCGAACAGGACCAAGCCGGAACCGTGCACACCTTGAATCTTGAAAATCCGAGTCCCTTGCGCTTAATGCCAGCTTTGATCGGCAAGACTCCAGCACCGATGCCTTCAGGGACTCTAGGACCATCGCTGAAACTCTCGATCGCCTACCATTTTCGCAGCGATGCTTTGTCTCTTTGCGGCAACAAACTGGCCTAAAGCCTACCGATTATGATGGCTCCTTCTTCGAACCCCTCCGCCAACCTGGTAATTCTCCTCTGCAAAAGTCCTCCACCCTTCAACGTGGTTACGATGTGGGGACAGCCGATTCCAACACCATCGGCTTCTCGAGCGAAAAATCTTCGAGCTAGCTGCCCCCGAGCCTTGGTCAAGGCGAGAATGAAAGTGCACCAGCGGCATTGGGCCACTATCAGCTTCTCAACTGTGGTGCAGCATCAGCCGATTCTGACCAAATTGGCTTTTTCAAAAGCCGAGAACCTTCGACTTGAACTGCCCCCGAGCTTCTTCAGTCCAATGAGGCAACCTCTGGTGAGAATGCAGTTCAGCCCAACTGGACAACTGTCGGTTGTTCTCATGATCCTAGCCTGATCGCACGTCCATGCTGTTCTTGCTGTTTGGCCAGGGCTGCGATCCTCAAACTTGCCGGCAAATATCAACATCTTAAATGAGAAAAAGGGCCGTCTTGGACGCCCAAACTGATGTTTCTGCTGATGCTGCCGAGCTTGAAGTCTTGCGAAGGAGTTGGAAGTCCTTGAAAGAGGGCCTGAGTCGCCAAGCAATCTCAATGAGGGGCCTGCTCTTGTTAGGCTTCCGCTTATATCCCTTGAGTCAATGGCCGTGCATCGGCTTTTAATCCTTAAGTCGATGTCTACGCATCGGCTTTGCTCAAAAATTTCTATATTTTCCATTTTTTGTGGCCGATTTGTTTATGTATCGGCCCCCAGGTTTGAGCTGCTCTGCTGGACGTTTGACATCCGTTCCCAGCTTCGTATCCTCGTATCTCATCCATATGTGCCCCCCGAGCCGATTCTGTCAAGTGATTGATGGCATCGGCTCTTCAGCATCTGTTGGATCAGTGCTGAACACAGACAAGGTATTTTGAGGATAATTTTGGCCGATTGCGGGAATCGGCCTCCTTTTTTGTCGCAAGGATTTGGCGATGATTTGCAACTTCTTGGATTTCCATTGTAGCTACGTGGCATGCTGGAGATAAGATCCTTTGCTTTTTTTTTTTTTTTTGAGGGCCGATCTCAGGGATCGGCCTTGCCACGTATGTCCAATGTCTTGGACTTGCTACTCCGTCCGGGTCATGGATATCATGTTCGTATCAGCCGATGCCTCTGCATCGGCATCAGCCGATGCCTGTGCATCGGCTTTCGCCTGTTTTGGGCGCCATACTTTCTTTGGCGGGCGCGCCTTCGTCTCCACTATTTGCTGGATTTTCGCGGCCAGATCGGGCCGCGCTCTTCTCAACGTGTACAGGTACTGTGCCTCGGCTTCTTCCAAGTTTCGCAGCCGCTGCACCCTACGCTTCTGAGAATGGCTGAGTCCATCAGGGCACCACCTTGGTCGGTGATACCTATCTTCTTCTCCATCTGACTCCTCAAAGTCTTCTTCTTGAGATGACTCAGCTCGTTTACTCTGATGTGGGAGAGGTCCTAGACGCTCGAACACTGAAACTTCGTTCGTCCTTCTCCTTTGCTGTGTGCATTCTGGGCAGTTCTCGATTGTTGGCAATCGGCTCATTCCTGAGTCCCAGCAATGTTTGAAGAAGGGACAGTTCCAGTGCTTATCCACGTTGTCTTGCTCCCTTGACCTCCCTGGCGCGACGTTCGTACCCGTCGTTGTTGCCGCTGTTCGACGATACCTCCTGTTCTCCGCATCAGACCGACGATATCTTTCATCGTCTTCGTCGTAGCGCCGACGTCGGTCGTACTGCTGCTCATATTTGTTGAGGAGATGTACGGATAATGGGCGCTGATACCGTATGCTTCTCACCTCCTCCTCGGTTAGGTACCGTCTATCGTCGTCTTGGGGCCGGTCGCGTGGAACGGCCTCCTCTTTATCCTTGCCACGGGAGTGGCTGCTCTCTGCTTTGTCCACGCCATGGCGGATCACAAACCCTGCCATATTGACATCGAAAGAGAACCCTGGCTCTCTTATGGAGTGGCTTAGGTCCACCATGTTGACGTCCGGAAACGGACGCATGTCTACCTTCATGGCAAACTGTCCGAAAGTTAATCGGCCTGATTCTATCGCCATCTGAATTTGTGCGCGCAACACTTTGCAGTCGTTGGTGGCGTGCGTGAACGTATGATGCCATTTGCAGTATGGCCTCTTGTTCATCTCCTGTGCCGTAGGGATCTTGTGGCCTTCGGGTAGCTTCAACTGTTTCTCTTTCAGTAGCAGATCGAAGATCTGTTCAGTCTTGGTCACGTCAAAGTCCAACCCTCTTGGAGGCCCTGGCGGGTTCACCCATTTGCAGGACACAGGTACTGGCGTCCGAGTCCACTCGGCTACCGCAACTTCCTGATCTTCCGCAGAATCTTCATCCTCATCAGCATTGACCAGGGTTATCGCGCGCTTGAACTTGTCCTGGTACAGTTCTGGATGGCGCTGTTCATATAAGGTCAGTCTATTGACCAGGTGCGTCAACGAGTTGTACTCAACCTGGAACGTCAGGTCTTTGAACGACGCTGCAAGGCCTGCCACGGCCAGCTCGACTGCCTCTTTCTCAGTTAGGTGAGCCGAATAGCATCGGTTCTTGACAGTTCTGAAACGTTGGATGTATTCAGAGACTGTCTCTCCTCGCTTCTGCCGAACCTGAGCTAGTTCGGCAATACCAGCTTCAGTACCTTCTGAATGGTACTGGGTGTGGAACAGTTCCTCCAGCTGCTTCCATGATTGCACTGAATTTGGCGGCAACGAGGTGTACCATCCAAACGCTGGACCGGTGAGGGACTGCGAGAAGAACCTCACCCGTAGCTGATCCGATACTGAAACCATGCCCAGCTGGGCCAGGTATCGGCTCACGTGCTCGATGGAGCTTGACCCTTCTGACCCACTGAATTTGTTGAAGTCCGGAAGCCGGTACTTAGGCGGTAGTGGGATCAGGTCGAACTCATTGGGGTACGGCTTGGAATAGCCGATTATCTTCTTCTTCGGCAAGATGCCGAACTGATCTCTCAGGACTGCGCTGATTTGATCTGCGGTGGAGGTACTGGCAGCTGAGCTTTCCTGGACTGGTGCAGTGGTGTACTTGGCTAGCCACGCTTGTTTCTCAGCTTCCGCTCCTAGACTCCCCGCTGCTGCAGTCGTTCTTCCTGCCGGAACAATCGCTCCTGCTCCGGCAATCCCTCCTGGTGGGGCCTGGATCGCTGCGTCCAGCTTGTTGCTGATACGTCTCCAACGTATCGATAATTTCTTATGTTCCATGCTACTTTATTGATGATACCTACATGTTTTATGCACATTATATGTCATATTTATGCATTTTCTGGAACTAACCTATTAACAAGATGCCGAAGAGCCAGTTGTTGCTGTTTTTGGTTTCAGAAATCCTAGTAAAGAAATATTCTCGGAATTGGACGAAACTTTCGCCCAGGGTCCTATTTTTGCACGAAGCTTCCAGAAGACCGAAGACCTAACGAAGTGGGGCCACGAGGCGGCCAGGAGGAGGCCGGCGCGGCCCAGGCCCTGGCCGCGCCGACCTACCCCCTGGGCCCCTCGTGTGGCCCCCGCGTTGACCCTCCGCCTACTTAAAGCTTCCGTCGCGAAACCCCCAGTACCGAGAGCCACGATACGGAAAACCTTACAGAGACGCCGCCGCCGCGAATCCCATCTCGGGGGATTCAGGAGATCGCCTCCGGCACCCTGCCGGAGAGGGGATTCATCTCCCGGAGGACTCTACACCGCCATGGTCGCCTCCGGAGTGATGAGTGAGTAGTTCACCCCTGGACCATGGGTCCATAGCAGTAGCTAGATGGTCGTCTTCTCCTTGTTGTGCTTCATTGTTAGATCTTGTGAGCTGCCTAACATGATCAAGATCATCTATATGTAATTCTATATGTTGTGTTTGTCGGGATCCGATGGATAGAGAGTACTATGATTATGGTGATTATCAATCTATTGTTCATGTGTTGTTTATGATCTTGCATGCTCTCCGTTATTAGTAGAGGCTCTGGCCAAGTTTTTACTCTTAACTCCAAGAGGGAGTATTTATGCTCGATAGTGGGTTCATGCCTCCATTGAATCTGGGACAGTGACAGAAAGTTCTAAGGTTGTGGATGTGCTGTTGCCACTAGGGATAAAACATTGATGCTATGTCTAAGGATGTAGTTGTTGATTACATTACGCACCATACTTAATGCAATTGTCTGTTGCTTTGCAACTTAATACTGGAGGGGGATGATAACCTGAAGGTGGACTTTTTAGGCATAGATGCAGTTGGATGGCGGTCTATGTACTTTGTCGTAATGCCCAATTAAATCTCACTATATTTATCATATCATGTATATGCATTGTTATGCCTTTCTCTATTTGTCAATTGCCCGACTGTAATTTGTTCACCCAACATGCTTTTATCTTATGGGAGAGACACCTCTAGTGAACTGTGGACCCCGGTCCTATTCTTTACATAGCATACAATCTACTGCAATTGTGTTTACTGTTTTCTTTGCAAACATCTTCCACTCGATACGTTTAATCCTTTGTTACAGCAAGCCGGTGAGATTGACAACCTCACTGTTTCGTTGGGACAAAGTACTTGGGTTGTGTTGTGCAGGTTCCGCGTTGGCGCCGGAATCCCTGGTGTTGCGCCGCATCACATTTCGCGACCATCAACCTTCAACGTGCTTCTTGGCTCCTACTGGTTCGATTAAACCTTGGTTTCATACTGAGGGAAACTTGCTTCTATACGCATCATACCTTCCACTTGGGGTTCCCAACGGACGTGTGCATCTACGCGTATCAAGCTAAATTTCTGGCGCCGTTGCCGGGGAGATCAAGACACGCTGCAAGGGGAGTCTCCACTTCTCAATCTCTTTACTTTGTTTTTGTCTTGCTTTATTTTATTTACTACTTTGTTTGCTGCACTAAATCAAAACACAAAAAAATTAGTTGCTAGTTTTACTTTATTTACTGTCTTGCTCTCTATATCGAAAACACAAAAAAATTAGTTACTTGCATTTACTTTATCTAGTTTGTTTTATTTACTGTTGCTAAAATGAATACCCCTGAAAATACTAAATTGTGTGACTTCACAAATGCAAATAATAATGATTTCCTATGCACACCTATTGCTCCACCTGCTACTACAGCAGAATTCTTTGAAATTAAACCTGCTTTACTAAACCTTGTCATGAGAGAACAATTTTCTGGTGCTAGTTCTGATGATGCTGCTGCCCATCTCAATAATTTTGTTGAACTTTGTGAAATGCAAAAGTATAAAGATGTAGATGGTGATATTATTAAATTGAAAGTGTTTCCTTTCTCATTAAGAGGAAGAGCTAAAGATTGGTTGCTATCTTTGCCTAAGAATAGTATTGATTCATGGACTAAATGCAAGGATGCTTTTATTGGTAGATATTATCCTCCCGCTAAAATTATATCTTTGAGAAGTAGCATAATGAATTTTAAACAATTAGATACTGAACATGTTGCTCAAGCATGGGAGAGAATGAAAACTTTGGTAAAGAATTGCCCAACCCATGGACTGACTACTTGGATGATCATCCAAACCTTCTATGCAGGACTAAATTTTTCTTCGCGGAATTTATTGGATTCAGCTGCTGGAGGTACCTTTATGTCCATCACATTGGGGGCGGCTACAAAACTTCTTGATGATATGATGATAAATTACTCTGAATGGCACACGGAAAGAGCTCCACAAGGTAAGAAGGTAAATTCTGTTGAAGAAACCTCTTCCTTGAGTGATAAGATTGATGTGATTATGTCTATGCTTGTGAATGGTAGATCTAATGTAGATCCAAATAATGTTCCTTTAGCTTCATTGGTTGCTCAAGAAGAAAATGTTGATGTGAATTTCATTAAAAATAATAATTTCAACAACAATGCTTATAGGAACAACTCTGGTAATAACTATAGGCCATATCCTTCTGCTAATGGTAATGGTTATGGTAATTCTTATGGGAATTCTTACAACAATAATAGGAATGTACCCTCTGGTCTTGAAGCCATGCTTAAAGAATTTATTAGTACACAAACTGCTTTTAACAAATCTGTTGAGGAAAAGCTTGATAAAATTGATACTATCGCTTCTAGAGTTGATAGACTTGCCTCCGATGTTAATCTTTTAAAATTGAAAGTTATGCCTAATAATGATATTGATAATAAGATTACTACTACAGCAAATGCCATCCAAGTTAGAATTAATGAGAATATAAGATTAATGGCTGAACTGCGTGCTAGGTGGGATAGAGAAGAAAATGAAAAACTAGCTAAAGAGAATAATGTAGCTAAAGTTTGGACTATTACCACCACTAGTAATGCTAATTCTCCACATGTTGCTGCACCTCCTACTATCAATGGTAAAATAATTGGTGTTGGCAATGTTTCTACTCCTAGTGCAAAGCGTACAAAACTGCCTGAAACTGCTAAAACTGCTGAAACTGCTTGTGATAAAACTGCTGAAATTTTTTCCAACCTTGGGAACAATGATCCCATTGCTGTAGCTCATAATGATTTAGATTTTGATGATTGCCACATCTCTGAAGTTATAAAGTTCTTACAAAAACTTGCTAAAAGTCCTAATGCTAGTGCTATAAATTTAGCCTTTACAAAACATATTACAAATGCTCTCATAAAAGCTAGAGAAGAGAAACTAAAACTTGAAACTTCTATTCCTAGAAAGTTAGAGGATGGTTGGGAGCCCATCATTAAAATGAAATTCAATGACTTTGAATGTAATGCTTTATGTGATCTTGGTGCAAGTATTTCTGTTATGCCTAAAAAGATTTATGATATGCTTGACTTGCCACCATTGAAGAATTGTTATTTGGATGTTAATCTTGCCGATAATGTTAAAAAGAAACCTTTGGGGAGGATTGATAATGTGCATATTACGGTTAACAATAACCTTGTCCCCGTTGATTTTGTTGTCTTGGATATCGAATGCAATGCATCTTGTCCAATTGTGTTGGGAAGACCTTTTCTTCGAACTGTTGGTGCTGTTATTGATATGAGGGAAGGTAATATTAAATATCAATTTCCTCTCAAGAAAGGTATGGAACACTTCCCTAGAAAGAGAATGAAGTTGCCTTTTGATTCTATTATTAGAACAAGCTATGATGTTGATGCTTCTACTCTCGATGTTACTTGATTTGCACTTTCTGCGCCTAGCTGAAAGGCGTTAAAGAAAAGCGCTTATGGGAGACAACCCATGTTTTTACCTACAGCAATTTTTTGTTTTGTTGAGTCTTGGAAGTTGTTTACTACTGTAGCAACCTCTCCTTATCATGTTTTTGTGCCAAGTAAAGTTTCTATGTCAAAGTTGATGTTATATTTGGGATCGCTGCGCAGAAACAGCATTGCTGTCTGTCACGAATCTGGGCACAATTCTCTGTAGAAAATTCGAAAAAATCTGCCAATTTACGAGCGTGATCCTCAGATATGTACGCAACTTTCATTAGTTTTGAGTTTTTCCATTTGAGCAAGTCTGGTGCCATTTCTAAATTCGTCTTTACGGACTGTTCTGTTTTTGACAGATTCTGCCTTTTATTTCGCATTGCCTCTTTTGCTATGTTGGATTTATTTCTTTGATCCACTAATGTCCAGTAGCATTATGCAATGTCCAGAAGTGAAAATAATGATTGTGTCACCTCTGAATGAGTGAATTATTAATTGTGCACTAACCCTCTAATGAGTTTGCTTGAAGTTTGGTGTGAAGGAAGTTTTCAAGGGTCAAGAGAGGAGAATGATATACTATGATCAAGAGGAGTGAAAGCTCTAAGCTTGGGGATGCCCCCGTGGTTCACCCCTGCATATTTTAAGAAGACTCAAGCGTCTAAGCTTGGGGATGCCCAAGGCATCCCCTTCTTCATCGACAACATCATCAGGTTCCTCCCCTGAAACTATATTTTTATTCAATCACATCTTGTGTTCTTTACTTGGAGCGTCGGTTTGTTTTCGTTTTTGTTTTTGTTTGAATAAGATGGATCCTAGCATTCACTTTGTGGGAGAGAGACACGCTCCGCTGTTGCATATGGACACATGTGTCCTTAGGCTTTACTCATAATGTTCAAGGCGAAGTTTCTTCTTCGTTAAATTGTTATATGGTTGGAATTGGAAAATGCTACATGTAGTAATTCTAAAATGTCTTGGATAATGTGATACTTGGCAATTGTTGTGCTCATGTTTAAGCTCTTGCATCATATGCTTTGCACCCATTAATGAAGAAATACATAGAGCTTGCTAAAATTTGATTTGCATATTTGGTTTCTCTAAGGTCTAGATAATATCTAGTATTGAGTTTTGAACAACAAGGAAGACAGTGTAGAGTCTTATAATGTTTACAATATGTCTTTTATGTGAGTTTTGCTGCACTTGTTCATCCTTGAGTTTGCTTCAAATAACCTTGCTAGCCTAAACCTTGTATCGAGAGGGAATACTTCTCATGCATCCAAAATCCTTGAGCCAACTACTATGCCATTTGTGTCCACCATACCTACCTACTACATGGTATTTCTCCGCCATTCCAAAGTAAATTGCTTGAGTGCTACCTTTAAAATTCCATCATCCACCTATGCAATATATAGCTCATGGGACAAAATAGCCTTAAAAACTATCGTAGTATTGAATATGTACTTATGCACTTTATATTTTATTAAGTTGCTTGTTGTGCGATAACCATGCTTCTGGGGAACGCCATCAACTATTGTTGAATATCATGTGAGTTGCTATGCATGTCCGTCTTGTCTGAAGGTCTATCATTTTAGTGGTTGGAGCATGCAAAATTGTTAGAGAAGAACATTGGGCCGCTAACTAAAGCCATGAACCATGGTTGAAGTTTCAGTTTTGGACATATATCCTCAATCTCATATGAGAATAATAACTTTGCTACATGCTTATGCATTTAAGAGGAGTCCATTATCTGTTGTCCATGTTGTCCCGGTATGGATGTCTAAGTTGAGAATAATCAAAAGCGAGAAATCCGAAATGCGAGCATTCTCCTTAGACCTTTGTACAGGCGGCATGGAGGTACCCCTTTGTGACACTTGGTTGAAACATGGCATGCGAAGACCCGGTAGTCCAAGTTAAGTAGGACGAGGTGCGGGCACTATTAGTATACTATGCGTGAGGCTTGCAACTTGTAAGATATAATTTTCATAACTCATATGCTTTATTACTACCGTTGACAAAATTGTTTCATGTTTTCAAAATAAAAGCTCTAGCACAAATACAGCAATCGATGCTTTCCTCTTTGAAGGACCTTTCTTTTACTTTTATTGTTGAGTCAGTTTACCTATCTCCTTCCACCTTAAGAAGCAAACACTTGTGTGAACTGTGCATTGATTCCTACATACTTGCATATTGCACTTGTTATATTACTTTATGTTGACAATATCCATGAGATATACATGTTACAAGTTGAAAGCAACCGCTGAAACTTAATCTTCCTATGTGTTGCTTCAACACCTTTACTTTGATTTATTGCTTTATGAGTTAACTCTTATGCAAGACTTATTGATGCTTGTCTTGAAGTACTATTCATGAAAAGTCTTTGCTTTATGATTCAGTTGTTTACTCATGTCATTACCTTTGCTTTGATCGCTGCATTCATTACATATGTTTACAAATAGTATGATCAAGATTATGATGGCATGTCACTTCAGAAATTATCTTTGTTATCGTTTTACCTGCTCGGGACGAGCAGAACTAAGCTTGGGGATGCTGATACGTCTCCAACGTATCGATAATTTCTTATGTTCCATGCTACTTTATTGATGATACCTACATGTTTTATGCACATTATATGTCATATTTATGCATTTTCTGGAACTAACCTATTAACAAGATGCCGAAGAGCCAGTTGTGTTTTCTGCTGTTTTTGGTTTCAGAAATCCTAGTAAAGAAATATTCTCGGAATTGGACGAAACTTTCGCCCAGGGTCCTATTTTTGCACGAAGCTTCCAGAAGACCGAAGACCTAACGAAGTGGGGCCACGAGGCGGCCAGAGGAGGCCGGCGCGGCCCAGGCCCTGGCCGCGCCGACCTACCCCCTGGGCCCCTCGTGTGGCCCCCCGCGTTGACCCTCCGCCTACTTAAAGCTTCCGTCGCGAAACCCCCAGTACCGAGAGCCACGATACGGAAAACCTTACAGAGACGCCGCCGCCGCGAATCCCATCTCGGGGGATTCTGGAGATCGCCTCCGGCACCCTGCCGGAGAGGGGATTCATCTCCCGGAGGACTCTACACCGCCATGGTCGCCTCCGGAGTGATGAGTGAGTAGTTCACCCCTGGACCATGGGTCCATAGCAGTAGCTAGATGGTCGTCTTCTCCTTGTTGTGCTTCATTGTTAGATCTTGTGAGCTGCCTAACATGATCAAGATCATCTATATGTAATTCTATATGTTGTGTTTGTCGGGATCCGATGGATAGAGAGTACTATGATTATGGTGATTATCAATCTATTGTTCATGTGTTGTTTATGATCTTGCATGCTCTCCGTTATTAGTAGAGGCTCTGGCCAAGTTTTTACTCTTAACTCCAAGAGGGAGTATTTATGCTCGATAGTGGGTTCATGCCTCCATTGAATCTGGGACAGTGACAGAAAGTTCTAAGGTTGTGGATGTGCTGTTGCCACTAGGGATAAAACATTGATGCTATGTCTAAGGATGTAGTTGTTGATTACATTACGCACCATACTTAATGCAATTGTCTGTTGCTTTGCAACTTAATACTGGAGGGGGTTCGGATGATAACCTGAAGGTGGACTTTTTAGGCATAGATGCAGTTGGATGGCGGTCTATGTACTTTGTCGTAATGCCCAATTAAATCTCACTATATTTATCATATCATGTATATGCATTGTTATGCCTTTCTCTATTTGTCAATTGCCCGACTGTAATTTGTTCACCCAACATGCTTTTATCTTATGGGAGAGACACCTCTAGTGAACTGTGGACCCCGGTCCTATTCTTTACATAGCATACAATCTACTGCAATTGTGTTTACTGTTTTCTTTGCAAACATCTTCCACTCGATACGTTTAATCCTTTGTTACAGCAAGCCGGTGAGATTGACAACCTCACTGTTTCGTTGGGACAAAGTACTTGGGTTGTGTTGTGCAGGTTCCGCGTTGGCGCCGGAATCCCTGGTGTTGCGCCGCATCACATTTCGCGACCATCAACCTTCAACGTGCTTCTTGGCTCCTACTGGTTCGATTAAACCTTGGTTTCATACTGAGGGAAACTTGCTTCTATACGCATCATACCTTCCACTTGGGGTTCCCAACGGACGTGTGCATCTACGCGTATCACGCGCACACGTATCCGTGTGGGATTTCCTTGGGCGGGTCATGCAAGAACTGATAGTCGCCCGGGTCACCCCCAACTTTGTAGACGACGTATGCCGGTGAGCCTTGTTGCTGTGGAGCCGCCGTTGCGTACGGCAGAGGTGGCCTGGTGTGGAGTTGCATCTCTCCCTGGTGAGTCCCTAGAACAGGTCCTGAAGGGGAGTATCGACGCTCCATGATCTCTTGCACCACACGGAGCGCAACGCGCTCCAAAGTGTTCACCAGGCTCTCAGAGTGCCGATGCAGTGAATGGGCCACCATGTAGTTGATTTCCTGTCGCAGGGCTCTGGTACGTTCCTCTGAAGGGAGGGACAGATCCAACCCATCGAGGATGCCTTGTGGTGCGAATCCTTTGAACCTGACGCCGTGCGACCGGGTCTTCTCAAAGGAGCCGATGAGTTCGGCTTCAACGATGGCCTTCAGCTCATCGTACTTCTTCTTGTGTTCCGTGGGGAGATCCTTGTACGTAATCGGTTCCTCCGCCACCTCGGATGCCGATGTTGACATGGATGTTGACGTGGGTGTCGCAGAGATGCCAACGTGGATGTCGACGTCGGGTCCCACCGGGCGTGCCAGAATGTGTTACCCTCCAAAACCCCCCGACGGGCGTTGGTTAAGCAACACGAAGAGCCGGGAAGCTCCCAGGGCCGCTTAGTGGATCCCTGGCACCTCGCGTCGTCCCGCAAATCTTCTGGCCAACGTCCTGGCGGTTGCTAGGGCGTGCCACCTGACCTAGACCCGATCAGGAAGGTGTTAGTGCTTCGATTGTTCCTGCATGGTAGACACGTAAACATTAAATACGAGCCCTATCGGCTCTCAGGTTTCCCTGTGGATCGGCTCAAGGAGCCGATCGCCCCATGCTTCACGTTGGATTTACAATGGCATGGGGATCCTGCTTGATCAGGACAAAGCTAAAGCGATCCACGACAGTTTAGGGTTTTCACCGCATAATCGGAACGTCCTACGTGCGATCGGGCCTAGCAGCTACGAGAGACGATGCAAACTACCCCTACGAGAGGCCTAAAAACCAACATAACGTTGATCCCCGGAACATCCCTCGCAGGGACGGTAAACAACACCTAACGCACTACCGGATCGTCCGACCCCAGCATAAGGCCTAACTATGCAGATATTAAACTAATCCTTGCGGAGCAAGGAGCAACTATAACGGATCGGATCTACTAAGTAAGAACAAGCAAGATGCTGCCCTTACGTCTAGATCGACGTAAGGGCAGCTAGGTGTCTAGGGACGGCATTGCCACGCAGATATGCACGTGAAAGCACCAATGCAAGCCCCTAAACACCTAAGGATAAATAGTACTGCTCGCCATCAACAAGGCTTCAGCACGAGCAGTACAAGGTTAACGAATAAACGTATACTGCCTAGATCGCTAGATGCGATCTAGGCAGCATGGTGCTTACCCGGGAGAAACCCTCGAAGAGAAGGGGTGGCGATGCGCCTGATTTGTGTTGGTTGAACGATGATTGTCCTCCTTTTCCGATAACCCTAGATACATATTTATAGTCCAAGGGACTTTCTAATTGAGGCGTGCACCTAACCGTGCACGGGCCAGACTCTATCTCTTTAATCTAAATTACAATACGATCTACTATATTACAGATACACGGGCCACTTAGCCCAAACTCTTAGCGCAAGGCCGCTTCGAAGATGCTCCACGTGTACGTCCTTCAAGCCCATCTTCACTTACGGCCCAACTCCTGATTTGGCCAAAATCGGGTGGTAACACATGCCCCCCTATGTCTTAAGAAGTCAAGAATGAAGAGAAGTGGTTTTGGGTTTCAAACATGGACATTTCAAAAACCTCCCAAAACTTCATTTTAGGGTGATAAGAAGGATACAGGCTTCCCTTTTCATTCTCTGTTCTATACTTGTTTAAATCTTGGTCAAACCTAGGATTTGACCAAGATTCAAATGGGCACAAAAAATAAAAAAAAGCACATAGTGTTCTTATGTCATATCGTAAGCATTCAAGTTGATAAACAAGGTCTAGATATATCCAAATTAACCAGACAAATCATGTATCTACCCCCTATCGACCCTAAACTTCGTCTTATGAAGTCAAGCATGAAGAGAAGTGGTTTTGGGTTTCAAACATGGAAATTTCAAAAACCTCCCAAAATTCAGCTTCATTTTAGAGCGACTAAGAAGGATCGATGCTTACCTTTTCATTTCCATGTTTTAAACTTATTTAAATCTTGGTCAAACCTAGGATTTGACCAAGATTCAAATGGGCATAAAAATTCAGACAAAAAATCTAAAGAATGAAAAACCAAAGCACATAGCCTTCTTAATTATGTCATATAGTAAACACTCAAGTTGATAAACAAGGTCTAGACATATTCAAACCAGAAAAATCATGTGTATATCTACCCCTAACCCTAAACTCTGTCTTATGAAGTCAATCTCTAGGATTTGACCAAGATTCAAATGGGCATAAAATAAAAAAACAGAAAAATGAAAAACCAAAGCGCACATAGTCTTCTTATATGTCATATAGTAAGCATTAAAGTTGATAAACAAGGTCTGGACATATTCAAACTAGCTAGACAAATCATGTATCTACCCCCTAACCCCTAAACTCTGTCTTATGACGAAGTCAAGCATGAAGATAAGTGGTTTTGGGTTTCAAACATGGAAATTTCAAAAACCTCCCAAAAACTTCATTTTAGGGTGACTAAGAAGGATACAGGCTTCCATTTTCATTTCCATGTTCTATACTTGTTTAAATCTTGGTCAAACCTAGGATTTGACCAAGATTCAAATGTGCATCAAAATTCCAAAAAAAATCAGAAAAATGAAAAACCAAAGCACATAGTTTTCTTATGTCACATACATATATATAGTAAGCATTCAAAAGTTGATAAACAAGGTCTAGCTAGACATATTCAAATAAGACAAATCATGTATCTACCCCTCTAAAACCATAAATAACTCTGTCTTATGAAGTCAAGCATGAAGAGAAGTGGTTTTTGGTTTCAAACATGGAAATTTCAAAAACCTCCCAAAATTAAAGCTTCATTTTAGAGTGACTAGTTAAGAAGGATCCAGGCTTACCTTTTCATTTTCATGTTTTAAACTTGTTTAAATCTTGGTCAAACCTAGGATTTGACCAATATTCAAATGGGCATAAAATAAAAAAATAAATAAAATAAAAAACCAAAGCACATAGTCTTCTTATGTCATATAGTAAGCATTCAAAAGTTCATAAACAAGGTCTAGACATATTCAAACCAGACAAATCATGTACCCCCTAACCCTAAACTTTGTCTTAATTATATATGAAGTCAAGCATGAAGCAGAGAAGTGTGGTTTTGGGTTTCAAACATGGAAATTTCAAAAACCTCCCAAAAAGCTTCATTTTAATTAGACTGGCTGGTTAATTAAGAAGGATCCATGATTAATTACCTTTTCATTGTCATGTTTTAAACTTGTTTAAATCTTGGTCGAACCTAGGATTTGACCAAGATTCAAATGGGCATAACAATTCAGAAAAAAATCGAAAGAATGAAAAACCAAAGCACATAGCCTTCTTATGTCATATAGTAAGCATTCAAATTGATAAACATGGTCTAGACATATTCAAACCAGAAAAATCATGTATCTACCCCTAACCCTAAACTCTGTCTTATGAAGTCAAGCATGAACAGAAGTACGGTGGTTTTGGGTTTCAAACATGGTAAATTCAAGAACCTCCCAAAAGCTTCATTTTAGAGTTACTAAGAGAAAGATCCAGACTTAATTACCTTATCATTTTCACATGTTAAACTTGTTTAAATCTTGCTCAACAAACCTAGGATTTTACCAAGATTCTCAAATGGGCATAAAAATCAAAAAATGAAATACCAATGCACATAGTCCTCTTATGTCATATAGTAAGCATTCAAGTTGATAAACAAGGTCTAGACATATTCAAACAAGAAAAATCATGTATCTACCCCCTATCGACCCTAAACTTCGTCTTATGAAGTCAAGCATGAAGAGAAGTGGTTTTGGGTTTCAAACATGGAAATTTCAAAAACCTCCCAAAATTCAGCTTCATTTTAGAGCGACTAAGAAGGATCGATGCTTTTACCTTTTCATTTCCATGTTTTAAACTTATTTAAATCTTGGTCAAACCTAGGATTTGACCAAGATTCAAATGGGCATAAAAATTCAGACAAAAAATCTAAAGAATGAAAAACCAAAGCACATAGCCTTCTTAATTATGTCATATAGTAAACACTCAAGTTGATAAACAAGGTCTAGACATATTCAAACCAGAAAAATCATGTGTATATCTACCCCTAACCCTAAACTCTGTCTTATGAAGTCAATCATGAAGAGAATTGGTTTTGGGTTTCAAACATGGAAATTTCAAGTACGTCCCAAAAGCTTCATATATTTTAGAGTGACTAATTAAGAAGGATCTTGGCTTACGTTTTCATTTTCATGCTTGAAACTTGTTTAAATCTTGGTTGAACCTAGGATTTGACCAGAATCAAATGTGCATAAAATTCTTTAAAAAAATAGAAAAATGAAAAACAAAAGCACATGGTCTTCTTATGTCATATAGTAAGCATTCAAGTTGATAAACAAGGTCGATCTTGATGGCGTGTAACTCACACGTTCGTTGGGAACCCCAAGAGGAAGGTATGATGCGCACAGTAGCAAGTTTTCCCTCAGAAAGAAACCAAGGTTTAATCGAACCAGGAGGAGCCAAGAAGCACGTTGAAGGTTGATGGTGGCGAAATGTGATGCGGCGCAACAACAGGGATTCCGGCGCCAACGTGGAATCTGCACAACAAAACCAAAGTACTTTGCCCCAACGAAACAGTGAGGTTGTCAATCTCACCGGCTTGCTGTAACAAAGGATTAAGCGTATCGAGTGGAAGATGATTGTTTGCAAGAAAATAGTAAAACACAATTGCAGTAGATTGTATGCTATGTAAAGAATAGGACCGGGGTCCACAGTTCACTAGAGGTGTCTCTCCCATAAGATAAAAGCATGTTGGGTGAACAAATTACAGTCGGGCAATTGACAAATAGAGAAGGGCATAACAATGCATATACATGATATGATAAATATAGTGAGATTTAATCCGGGCATTACGACAAAGTACATAGACCGCCATCCAACTGCATCTATGCCTAAAAAGTCCACCTTCAGGTTATCATCCGAACCCCATTCAGTATTAAGTTGCAAAGCAACAGACAATTGCATTAAGTATGGTGCGTAATGTAATCGACAACTACATCCTTAGACATAGAATCAATGTTTTATCCCTAGTGGCAACAGCACATCACAACCTTAGAACTTTCTGTCACTGTCCCAGGTGTCAATGAAGGCATGAACCCACTATCGAGCATAAATACTCCCTCTTGGAGTTAAGAGTACAAACTTGGCCAGAGCCTCTACTAATAACGGAGAGCATGCAAGATCATAAACAACACATAAACAATAGATTGATAATCACCATAACATAGTATTCTCTATCCATCGGATCCCGACAAACACAACATATAGAATTACATATAGATGATCTTGATCATGTTAGGCAGCTCACAAGATCCAACAATGAAGCACAATTAGGAGAAGACGACCATCTAGCTACTGCTATGGACCCATGGTCCAGGGGTGAACTACTCACTCATCACTCCGGAGGCGATCATGGCGATGAAGAGTCCTCCGGGAGATGAATCCCCTCTCCGGCAGGGTGCCGGAGGCGATCTCCTGAATCCCCCGAGATGGGATTGCGGCGGCGTCTCTCGGGTTTTCCGTATCGTGGCTCTCGGTACCGGGGGTTTCGCGACGGAGGCTTTAAGTAGGCGAAAGGGTAGGTCAGGGGGGCTGACGAGGGGCCCACACCATAGGGCGGCGCGGGCCCCTCTCTGGCCGCGCGGCCCTATGGTGGCGGCGCCTCGTCGCCCCACTTCGTTATCTCTTCGGTCTTCTGGAAGCTCCGTGCAAAAATAGGACCCTGGGCGTTGATTTCGTCCAATTCCGAGAATATTTCCTTACTAGGATTTCTGAAACCAAAAACAGCAGAAAACAGGAACTCTCTCGGCATCTTGTTAATAGGTTAGTTCCAGAAAATGCGTAAATACGACATATAATGTGCATAAAACATGTAGGTATCATCAATAAAGTAGCATGGAACATAAGAAATTATCGATACGTTGGAGACGTATCAGCATCCCCAAGCTTAGTTCTGCTCGTCCCGAGCAGGTAAAACGATAACAAAGATAATTTCTGAAGTGACATGCCATCATAATCTTGATCATACTATTTGTAAACATATGTAATGAATGCAGCGATCAAAACAAAGGTAATGACATGAGTAAACAAGTGAATCATATAGCAAAGACTTTTCATGAATAGTACTTCAAGACAAGCATCAATAAGTCTTGCATAAGAGTTAACTCATAAAGCAATAAATCAAAGTAAAGGTATTGAAGCAACACAAAGGAAGATTAAGTTTCAGCGGTTGCTTTCAACTTATAACATGTATATCTCATGGATATTGTCAACATAAAGTAATATAACAAGTGCAATATGCAAGTATGTAGGAATCAATGCACAGTTCACACAAGTGTTTGCTTCTTAAGGTGGAGGGAGATAGGTAAACTGACTCAACAATAAAAGTAAAAGAATGGTCCTTCAAAGAGGAAAGCATCGATTGATGTATTTGTGCTAGAGCTTTTATTTTGAAAACATGAAACAATTTTGTCAACGGTAGTAATAAAGCATATGAGTTATGTAAATTATATCTTACAAGTTGCAAGCCTCATGCATAGTATACTAATAGTGCCCGCACCTTGTCCTACTTAGCTTGGACTACCGGATCTTTGCATGCCATGTTTCAACCAAGTGTCACAAAGGGGTACCTCCATGCCGCCTGTACAAAGGTCTAAGGAGAAAGCTCGCATTTTGGATTTCTCGCTTTTGATTATTCTCAACTTAGACATCCATACCGGGACAACATGGACAACAGATAATGGACTCCTCTTAAATGCATAAGCATGTAGCAACAATTATTATTCTCATATGAGATTGAGGATATATGTCCAAAACTGAAACTTCAACCATGATTCATGGCTTTAGTTAGCGGCCCAATGTTCTTCTCTAACAATTTTGCATGCTCCAATCATTAAGGTGATAGATCCTTCAGACAAGACGGACATGCATAGCAACTCACATGATATTCAACAATAGTTGATGGCGTTCCCCAGAAGCATGGTTATCGCACAACAAGCAACTTAATAAAAGATAAAGTGCATAAGTACATATTCAATACTACGATAGTTTTTAAGGCTATTTTGTCCCATGAGCTATATATTGCAAAGGTGAATGATGGAATTTTAAAGGTAGCACTCAAGCAATTTACTTTGGAATGGCGGAGAAATACCATGTAGTAGGTAGGTATGGTGGACACAAATGGCATAGTGGTTGGCTCAAGGATTTTGGATGCATGAGAAGTATTCCCTCTCGATACAAGGTTTAGGCTAGCAAGGTTATTTGAAGCAAACTCAAGGATGAACAGGTGCAGCAAAACTCACATAAAAGACATATTGTAAACATTATAAGACTCTACACTGTCTTCCTTGTTGTTCAAAACTCAATACTAGATATTATCTAGACCTTAGAGAGACCAAATATGCAAATCAAATTTTAGCAAGCTCTATGTATTTCTTCATTAATGGGTGCAAAGCATATGATGCAAGAGCTTAAACATGAGCACAACAATTGCCAAGTATCACATTATCCAAGACATTTTATAATTACTACATGTAGCATTTTCCAATTCCAACCATATAACAATTTAACGAAGAAGAAACTTCGCCTTGAACATTATGAGTAAAGCCTAAGGACATATTTGTCCATATGCAACAGCGGAGCGTGTCTCTCTCCCACAAAGTGAATGCTAGGATCCATTTTATTCAAACAAAAACAAAAACAAAAACAAACCGACGCTCCAAGTAAAGAACACAAGATGTGATTGAATAAAAATATAGTTTCAGGGGAGGAACCTGATGATGTTGTCGATGAAGAAGGGGATGCCTTGGGCATCCCCAAGCTTAGACGCTTGAGTCTTCTTAAAATATGCAGGGGTGAACCACGGGGGCATCCCCAAGCTTAGAGCTTTCACTCCTCTTGATCATAGTATATCATACTCCTCTCTTGACCCTTGAAAACTTCCTTCACACCAAACTTCAAGCAAACTCATTAGAGGGTTAGTGCACAATTAATAATTCACATGTTCAGAGGTGGCACAATCATTCTTTACACTTCTGGACATTGCATAAAGCTACTGGACATTAATGGATCAAAGAAATGAATCCAACATAGCAAAAGAGGCAATGCGAAATAAAAGGCAGAATCTGTCAAAAACAGAACAGTCCGTAAAGACGAATTTAAATATGGCACCAGACTTGCTCAAATGGAAAAACTCAAAACTAATGAAAGTTGCGTACATATCTGAGGATCACGCTCGTAAATTGGCAGATTTTTTCGAATTTTCTACAGAGAACTGTGCCCAGATTCGTGACAGACAGCAATGCTGTTTCTGCGCAGCGATCCCAAATATAACATCAACTTTGACATAGAAACTTTACTTGGCACAAAAACATGATAAGGAGAGGTTGCTACAGTAGTAAACAACTTCCAAGACTCAAATATAAAACAAAGTACTGTAGTAAAAACATGGGTTGTCTCCCATAAGCGCTTTTCTTTAACGCCTTTCAGCTAGGCGCAGAAAGTGCAAATCAAGTATTATCAAATGAAGAAGCATCAACATTATTATCTTGGGTGTTGGGAGTTTTCTCAACAATGCATGTTATCTCGTCTATGTAAGTTTCAGAGGCTCCTTTTTCATTATTCTTAGGCTTGCTATTCTCATCAAACAAATTTTCAGGAACAAGCCAACCATAGTTATTTTCTAGAGCTTCATGCATTCCTAGGAGTTTACATGGTATTGTTGTCTTAACCTCCCCACCATCATTAATATCATTAGTGTACTTTACTCTCTCCATGTCCATCTTTTCAAGGAGACTAACAAAATTGGTGTAAGAACCAAGCATTTTATATTTAGCAAAGACTTTTCTAGCCTCTCTTGCTACACCACCAAATTCTTTAAGAAGGGTTTCTAAAACAAAGTCTTTCTTCTCTCCTTCCTCCATATCACCAAGTGTGAGAAACATGTGTTGGATTATAGGATTGAGATTAACAAATTTAGTTTCCAGCATGTGTACTAAAGAAGCAACAGCAATTTCATAAGTAGGAGCAAGTTCTACCAAGTGTCTATCTTCAAAATCTTCAGTGTACTAACATGATTGAAAAATTCTTCTATATTATCTCTTCCAATTATAGACCCTCGGCCTACCGGTATGTCTTTTAGAGTGTACTTAGGAGGAAACATGATGCAATAAGCAAAAAGTAAACTAGGCAAATAAAGTAAAGACAAGTAACTAATTTTTTTTGTATTTTTGATATAGAGAACAAGACAGTAAATAAAGTAAAACTAGCAACTAATTTTTTTGTGTTTTGTTTAGGTGCAGCAAACAAAGTAGTAAATAAAATAAAGCAAGACAAAAACAAAGTAAAGAGATTGAGAAGTGGAGACTCCCCTTGCAGCGTGTCTTGATCTCCCCGGCAACGGCGCCAGAAAAAGAGCTTGATGGCGTGTAACTCACACGTTCGTTGGGAACCCCAAGAGGAAGGTATGATGCGCACAGTAGCAAGTTTTCCCTCAGAAAGAAACCAAGGTTTAATCGAACCAGGAGGAGCCAAGAAGCACGTTGAAGGTTGATGGTGGCGAAATGTGATGCGGCGCAACAACAGGGATTCCGGCGCCAACGTGGAATCTGCACAACAAAACCAAAGTACTTTGCCCCAACGAAACAGTGAGGTTGTCAATCTCACCGGCTTGCTGTAACAAAGGATTAAGCGTATCGAGTGGAAGATGATTGTTTGCAAGAAAATAGTAAAACACAATTGCAGTAGATTGTATGCTATGTAAAGAATAGGACCGGGGTCCACAGTTCACTAGAGGTGTCTCTCCCATAAGATAAAAGCATGTTGGGTGAACAAATTACAGTCGGGCAATTGACAAATAGAGAAGGGCATAACAATGCATATACATGATATGATAAATATAGTGAGATTTAATTGGGCATTACGACAAAGTACATAGACCGCCATCCAACTGCATCTATGCCTAAAAAGTCCACCTTCAGGTTATCATCCGAACCCCATTCAGTATTAAGTTGCAAAGCAACAGACAATTGCATTAAGTATGGTGCGTAATGTAATCGACAACTACATCCTTAGACATAGAATCAATGTTTTATCCCTAGTGGCAACAGCACATCACAACCTTAGAACTTTCTATCACTGTCCCAGGTGTCAATGAAGGCATGAACCCACTATCGAGCATAAATACTCCCTCTTGGAGTTAAGAGTACAAACTTGGCCAGAGCCTCTACTAATAACGGAGAGCATGCAAGATCATAAACAACACATAAACAATAGATTGATAATCACCATAACATAGTATTCTCTATCCATCGGATCCCGACAAACACAACATATAGAATTACATATAGATGATCTTGATCATGTTAGGCAGCTCACAAGATCCAACAATGAAGCACAATTAGGAGAAGACGACCATCTAGCTACTGCTATGGACCCATGGTCCAGGGGTGAACTACTCACTCATCACTCCGGAGGCGATCATGGCGATGAAGAGTCCTCCGGGAGATGAATCCCCTCTCCGGCAGGGTGCCGGAGGCGATCTCCTGAATCCCCCGAGATGGGATTCGCGGCGGCGTCTCTGGAAGGTTTTCCGTATCGTGGCTCTCGGTACTGGGGGTTTCGCGACGGAGGCTTTAAGTAGGCGAAAGGGTAGGTCAGGGGGGCTGACGAGGGGCCCACACCATAGGGCGGCGCGGGCCCCCCTCTGGCCGCGCGGCCCTATGGTGGCGGCGCCTCGTCGCCCCACTTCGTTATCTCTTCGGTCTTCTGGAAGCTCCGTGCAAAAATAGGACCCTGGGCGTTGATTTCGTCCAATTCCGAGAATATTTCCTTACTAGGATTTCTGAAACCAAAAACAGCAGAAAACAGCAACTGGCTCTTCGGCATCTTGTTAATAGGTTAGTTCCAGAAAATGCGTAAATACGACATATAATGTGCATAAAACATGTAGGTATCATCAATAAAGTAGCATGGAACATAAGAAATTATCGATACGTTGGAGACGTATCAACCCCCTAACCCTAAACTCGGTCTTATGAAGTCTAGCATGAGGAGAAGTCGTTTTGGGTTTCAAACGTTTAAGCCAAAAGCCCCATTTCAAATATTTCAAACTTATTCAAATTTGGTTCAAATTTGAAAGACACACAAGTTATAGCACACATAGTGCATACATTCTCACACATACTGCACTAGATGCTAACCCGGCCTATAGTTTGAGGCCATTGGATGAGGTCGAAAAAAATCTTGGATTAGAAATGGGGTTGTTCGAACCCCGTAGTTGGATTTTTTGAACCTTGATCTGTAGTACTGGGCAAAACCCTAGTTTAACCTATTTAATTATAGATTCGTAGGTCGATTTTTCTACCTTTTTATTATTACTATGCAGCACATGTGTGTTTGCCCGTCGAGTGAAACTCGGAGGAAGAGGGATCACTCGGAAGGAGAGAAGAAGGGAGAGAATTATGGTGTCTCCCCTTTTTCGGGTGATGATGTTGACTTTTGTGCAGGGTTTGTCAGTGAGCAGGAGGTGCGAGCGAGCGAGCGAGTCGAGCGAGGCCGAGAATGAGAGAGATTTGTTTTTTTGTGAGAGGGACGACCGAAGGATCCAGAAGGACCCACAGACTTCCAATACGCATCCTGATGCGTCTTCTCTTGACAAAGAAAATGGCTGGGAGTTTGCGTACCTATTGCACGTGACTTGTGCTCACTGAAGTGTGGGACCTCACGCATGGGCACCACACGTAAGTGACAGACCTGTTGGTGTAAAAACTCGGTTGATTATTATAGTGCATTAGAACAAAGTTTCCTATGGATTCAAGGGTAGGAAATCCAAGTTAACTCATTTACATGACATTATTTTTTCCATGAAGCAAAGTTAACGCACCTATCAATTGGTACATTTTGGAGTGACTAAGAAGGATCCAGGCTTACTTATTCGTTTTCACGTGTAAAACTTGTCTAAATCTTGGTCAAACAAAATTGGCAGAAAATTCAAAAAAAAACAGAAAAATGAAAAACCAAAGCACATAGTCTTCTTATGTCATGTAGTAAGCATTAAAGTTGATAAACAAGGTCTAGACATATTCAAACCATACTAATCATGTATCTACCCGCTAACCCCTAAACTATGTCTTAAGAAGTCAAGAATGAAGAGAAGTGGTTTTGGGTTTCAAACATGGACATTTCAAAAACCTCCCAAAACTTCATTTTAGGGTGACTAAGAAGGATACAGGCTTCCCTTTTCATTTTCATGTTCTATACTTGTTTAAATCTTGGTCAAACCTAGGATTTGACCAAGATTCAAATGGGCACAAAAAAATAAAAAAAGCACATAGTGTTCTTATGTCATATCGTAAGCATTCAAGTTGATAAACAAGGTCTAGATATATCCAAATTAACCAGACAAATCATGTATCTACCCCCTATCGACCCTAAACTTTGTCTTATGAAGTCAAACATGAAGAGAAGTGGTTTTGGGTTTCAAACATGGAAATTTCAAAAACCTCCCAAAATTCAGCTTCATTTTAGAGCGACTAAGAAGGATCGATGCTTACCTTTTCATTTCCATGTTTTAAACTTATTTAAATCTTGGTCAAACCTAGGATTTGACCAAGATTCAAATGGGCATAAAAATTCAGACAAAAAATCTAAAGAATGAAAAACCAAAGCACATAGCCTTCTTAATTATGTCATATAGTAAACACTCAAGTTGATAAACAAGGTCTAGACATATTCAAACCAGAAAAATCATGTGTATATCTACCCCTAACCCTAAACTCTGTCTTATGAAGTCAATCTATAGGATTTGACCAAGATTCAAATGGGCATAAAATAAAAAAACAGAAAAATGAAAAACCAAAGCGCACATAGTCTTCTTATATGTCATATAGTAAGCATTAAAGTTGATAAACAAGGTCTGGACATATTCAAACTAGCTAGACAAATCATGTATCTACCCCCTAACCCCTAAACTCTGTCTTATGACGAAGTCAAGCATGAAGATAAGTGGTTTTGGGTTTCAAACATGGAAATTTCAAAAACCTCCCAAAAACTTCATTTTAGGGTGACTAAGAAGGATACAGGCTTCCATTTTCATTTCCATGTTCTATACTTGTTTAAATCTTGGTCAAACCTAGGATTTGACCAAGATTCAAATGTGCATCAAAATTCCAAAAAAATCAGAAAAATGAAAAACCAAAGCACATAGTTTTCTTATGTCACATACATATATATAGTAAGCATTCAAAAGTTGATAAACAAGGTCTAGCTAGACATATTCAAATAAGACAAATCATGTATCTACCCCTCTAAAACCATAAATAACTCTGTCTTATGAAGTCAAGCATGAAGAGAAGTGGTTTTTGGTTTCAAACATGGAAATTTCAAAAACCTCCCAAAATTAAAGCTTCATTTTAGAGTGACTAGTTAAGAAGGATCCAGGCTTACCTTTTCATTTTCATGTTTTAAACTTGTTTAAATCTTGGTCAAACCTAGGATTTGACCAATATTCAAATGGGCATAAAATAAAAAAATAAATAAAATAAAAAACCAAAGCACATAGTCTTCTTATGTCATATAGTAAGCATTCAAAAGTTCATAAACAAGGTCTAGACATATTCAAACCAGACAAATCATGTACCCCCTAACCCTAAACTTTGTCTTAATTATATATGAAGTCAAGCATGAAGCAGAGAAGTGTGGTTTTGGGTTTCAAACATGGAAATTTCAAAAACCTCCCAAAAAGCTTCATTTTAATTAGACTGGCTGGTTAATTAAGAAGGATCCATGATTAATTACCTTTTCATTGTCATGTTTTAAACTTGTTTAAATCTTGGTCGAACCTAGGATTTGACCAAGATTCAAATGGGCATAACAATTCAGAAAAAAATCGAAAGAATGAAAAACCAAAGCACATAGCCTTCTTATGTCATATAGTAAGCATTCAAATTGATAAACATGGTCTAGACATATTCAAACCAGAAAAATCATGTATCTACCCCTAACCCTAAACTCTGTCTTATGAAGTCAAGCATGAACAGAAGTACGGTGGTTTTGGGTTTCAAACATGGTAAATTCAAGAACCTCCCAAAAGCTTCATTTTAGAGTTACTAAGAGAAAGATCCAGACTTAATTACCTTATCATTTTCACATGTTAAACTTGTTTAAATCTTGCTCAACAAACCTAGGATTTTACCAAGATTCTCAAATGGGCATAAAAATCAAAAAATGAAATACCAATGCACATAGTCCTCTTATGTCATATAGTAAGCATTCAAGTTGATAAACAAGGTCTAGACATATTCAAACAAGACAAATCATGTATCTACCCCCTATCGACCCTAAACTTCGTCTTATGAAGTCAAGCATGAAGAGAAGTGGTTTTGGGTTTCAAACATGGAAATTTCAAAAACCTCCCAAAATTCAGCTTCATTTTAGAGCGACTAAGAAGGATCGATGCTTTTACCTTTTCATTTCCATGTTTTAAACTTATTTAAATCTTGGTCAAACCTAGGATTTGACCAAGATTCAAATGGGCATAAAAATTCAGACAAAAAATCTAAAGAATGAAAAACCAAAGCACATAGCCTTCTTAATTATGTCATATAGTAAACACTCAAGTTGATAAACAAGGTCTAGACATATTCAAACCAGAAAAATCATGTGTATATCTACCCCTAACCCTAAACTCTGTCTTATGAAGTCAATCATGAAGAGAATTGGTTTTGGGTTTCAAACATGGAAATTTCAAGTACGTCCCAAAAGCTTCATATATTTTAGAGTGACTAATTAAGAAGGATCTTGGATTACGTTTTCATTTTCATGCTTGAAACTTGTTTAAATCTTGGTTGAACCTAGGATTTGACCAGAATCAAATGTGCATAAAATTCTTAAAAAAATAGAAAAATGAAAAACAAAAGCACATGGTCTTCTTATGTCATATAGTAAGCATTCAAGTTGATAAACAAGGTTTAGACATATTCAAACCAGACAAATCATGTATCTACCCCCTAACCCTAAACTCGGTCTTATGAAGTCTAGCATGAGGAGAAGTCGTTTTGGGTTTCAAACGTTTAAGCCAAAAGCCCCATTTCAAATATTTCAAACTTATTCAAATTTGGTTCAAATTTGAAAGACACACAAGTTATAGCACACATAGTGCATACATTCTCACACATACTGCACTAGATGCTAACCCGGCCTATAGTTTGAGGCCATTGGATGAGGTCGAAAAAAATCTTGGATTAGAAATGGGGTTGTTCGAACCCCGTAGTTGGATTTTTTGAACCTTGATCTGTAGTACTGGGCAAAACCCTAGTTTAACCTATTTAATTATAGATTCGTAGGTCGATTTTTCTACCTTTTTATTATTACTATGCAGCACATGTGTGTTTGCCCGTCGAGTGAAACTCGGAGGAAGAGGGATCACTCGGAAGGAGAGAAGAAGGGAGAGAATTATGGTGTCTCCCCTTTTTCGGGTGATGATGTTGACTTTTGTGCAGGGTTTGTCAGTGAGCAGGAGGTGCGAGCGAGCGAGCGAGCGAGCGAGCGAGCGAGTCGAGCGAGGCCGAGAATGAGAGTTTTGTTTTGTGAGAGGGACGACCGAAGGATCCAGAAGGACCCACAGACTTCCAATACGCATCCTGATGCGTCTTCTCTTGACAAAGAAAATGGCTGGGAGTTTGCGTACCTATTGCACGTGACTTGTGCTCACTGAAGTGTGGGACCTCACGCATGGGCACCACACGTAAGTGACAGACCTGTTGGTGTAAAAACTCGGTTGATTATTATAGTGCATTAGAACAAAGTTTCCTATGGATTCAAGGGTAGGAAATCCAAGTTAACTCATTTACATGACATTATTTTTTCCATGAAGCAAAGTTAACGCACCTATCAATTGGTACATTTTGGAGTGACTAAGAAGGATCCAGGCTTACTTATTCGTTTTCACGTGTAAAACTTGTCTAAATCTTGGTCAAACAAAATTGGCAGAAAATTCAAAAAAAAACAGAAAAATGAAAAACCAAAGCACATAGTCTTCTTATGTCATGTAGTAAGCATTAAAGTTGATAAACAAGGTCTAGACATATTCAAACCATACTAATCATGTATCTACCCGCTAACCCCTAAACTATGTCTTAAGAAGTCAAGAATGAAGAGAAGTGGTTTTGGGTTTCAAACATGGACATTTCAAAAACCTCCCAAAACTTCATTTTAGGGTGACTAAGAAGGATACAGGCTTCCCTTTTCATTTTCATGTTCTATACTTGTTTAAATCTTGGTCAAACCTAGGATTTGACCAAGATTCAAATGGGCACAAAAAAATAAAAAAAGCACATAGTGTTCTTATGTCATATCGTAAGCATTCAAGTTGATAAACAAGGTCTAGATATATCCAAATTAACCAGACAAATCATGTATCTACCCCCTATCGACCCTAAACTTCGTCTTATGAAGTCAAGCATGAAGAGAAGTGGTTTTGGGTTTCAAACATGGAAATTTCAAAAACCTCCCAAAATTCAGCTTCATTTTAGAGCGACTAAGAAGGATCGATGCTTACCTTTTCATTTCCATGTTTTAAACTTATTTAAATCTTGGTCAAACCTAGGATTTGACCAAGATTCAAATGGGCATAAAAATTCAGACAAAAAATCTAAAGAATGAAAAACCAAAGCACATAGCCTTCTTAATTATGTCATATAGTAAACACTCAAGTTGATAAACAAGGTCTAGACATATTCAAACCAGAAAAATCATGTGTATATCTACCCCTAACCCTAAACTCTGTCTTATGAAGTCAATCTCTAGGATTTGACCAAGATTCAAATGGGCATAAAATAAAAAAACAGAAAAATGAAAAACCAAAGCGCACATAGTCTTCTTATATGTCATATAGTAAGCATTAAAGTTGATAAACAAGGTCTGGACATATTCAAACTAGCTAGACAAATCATGTATCTACCCCCTAACCCCTAAACTCTGTCTTATGACGAAGTCAAGCATGAAGATAAGTGGTTTTGGGTTTCAAACATGGAAATTTCAAAAACCTCCCAAAAACTTCATTTTAGGGTGACTAAGAAGGATACAGGCTTCCATTTTCATTTCCATGTTCTATACTTGTTTAAATCTTGGTCAAACCTAGGATTTGACCAAGATTCAAATGTGCATCAAAAAACCCAAAAAAATCAGAAAAATGAAAAACCAAAGCACATAGTTTTCTTATGTCACATACATATATATAGTAAGCATTCAAAAGTTGATAAACAAGGTCTAGCTAGACATATTCAAATAAGACAAATCATGTATCTACCCCTCTAAAACCATAAACTCTGTCTTATGAAGTCAAGCATGAAGAGAAGTGGTTTTTGGTTTCAAACATGGAAATTTCAAAAACCTCCCAAAATTAAAGCTTCATTTTAGAGTGACTAGTTAAGAAGGATCCAGGCTTACCTTTTCATTTTCATGTTTTAAACTTGTTTAAATCTTGGTCAAACCTAGGATTTGACCAATATTCAAATGGGCATAAAATAAAAAAATAAATAAAAAAACCAAAGCACATAGTCTTCTTATGTCATATAGTAAGCATTCAAAAGTTCATAAACAAGGTCTAGACATATTCAAACCAGACAAATCATGTACCCCCTAACCCTAAACTTTGTCTTAATTATATATGAAGTCAAGCATGAAGCAGAGAAGTGTGGTTTTGGGTTTCAAACATGGAAATTTCAAAAACCTCCCAAAAAGCTTCATTTTAATTAGACTGGCTGGTTAATTAAGAAGGATCCATGATTAATTACCTTTTCATTGTCATGTTTTAAACTTGTTTAAATCTTGGTCGAACCTAGGATTTGACCAAGATTCAAATGGGCATAACAATTCAGAAAAAAATCGAAAGAATGAAAAACCAAAGCACATAGCCTTCTTATGTCATATAGTAAGCATTCAAATTGATAAACATGGTCTAGACATATTCAAACCAGAAAAATCATGTATCTACCCCTAACCCTAAACTCTGTCTTATGAAGTCAAGCATGAACAGAAGTACGGTGGTTTTGGGTTTCAAACATGGTAAATTCAAGAACCTCCCAAAAGCTTCATTTTAGAGTTACTAAGAGAAAGATCCAGACTTAATTACCTTATCATTTTCACATGTTAAACTTGTTTAAATCTTGCTCAACAAACCTAGGATTTTACCAAGATTCTCAAATGGGCATAAAAATCAAAAAATGAAATACCAATGCACATAGTCCTCTTATGTCATATAGTAAGCATTCAAGTTGATAAACAAGGTCTAGACATATTCAAACAAGACAAATCATGTATCTACCCCCTATCGACCCTAAACTTCGTCTTATGAAGTCAAGCATGAAGAGAAGTGGTTTTGGGTTTCAAACATGGAAATTTCAAAAACCTCCCAAAATTCAGCTTCATTTTAGAGCGACTAAGAAGGATCGATGCTTTTACCTTTTCATTTCCATGTTTTAAACTTATTTAAATCTTGGTCAAACCTAGGATTTGACCAAGATTCAAATGGGCATAAAAATTCAGACAAAAAATCTAAAGAATGAAAAACCAAAGCACATAGCCTTCTTAATTATGTCATATAGTAAACACTCAAGTTGATAAACAAGGTCTAGACATATTCAAACCAGAAAAATCATGTGTATATCTACCCCTAACCCTAAACTCTGTCTTATGAAGTCAATCATGAAGAGAATTGGTTTTGGGTTTCAAACATGGAAATTTCAAGTACGTCCCAAAAGCTTCATATATTTTAGAGTGACTAATTAAGAAGGATCTTGGCTTACGTTTTCATTTTCATGCTTGAAACTTGTTTAAATCTTGGTTGAACCTAGGATTTGACCAGAATCAAATGTGCATAAAATTCTTAAAAAAATAGAAAAATGAAAAACAAAAGCACATGGTCTTCTTATGTCATATAGTAAGCATTCAAGTTGATAAACAAGGTTTAGACATATTCAAACCAGACAAATCATGTATCTACCCCCTAACCCTAAACTCGGTCTTATGAAGTCTAGCATGAGGAGAAGTCGTTTTGGGTTTCAAACGTTTAAGCCAAAAGCCCCATTTCAAATATTTCAAACTTATTCAAATTTGGTTCAAATTTGAAAGACACACAAGTTATAGCACACATAGTGCATACATTCTCACACATACTGCACTAGATGCTAACCCGGCCTATAGTTTGAGGCCATTGGATGAGGTCGAAAAAAATCTTGGATTAGAAATGGGGTTGTTCGAACCCCGTAGTTGGATTTTTTGAACCTTGATCTGTAGTACTGGGCAAAACCCTAGTTTAACCTATTTAATTATAGATTCGTAGGTCGATTTTTCTACCTTTTTATTATTACTATGCAGCACATGTGTGTTTGCCCGTCGAGTGAAACTCGGAGGAAGAGGGATCACTCGGAAGGAGAGAAGAAGGGAGAGAATTATGGTGTCTCCCCTTTTTCGGGTGATGATGTTGACTTTTGTGCAGGGTTTGTCAGTGAGCAGGAGGTGATGACCCACAAGTATAGGGGATCGCAACAGTCTTCGAGGGAAGTAAAACCCAAATTTATTGATTCGACACAAGGGGAGGTAAAGAATACTTATAAGCCTTAACAACTGAGTTGTCAATTCAGCTGCACCTGGAAAAGCACTAGTAACAGGGGTGATGTGAAAGTAGCAGTAATATGAGAGCAGTAGTAACAGTAACACAGCAGCAGTAATAGCAATATGAGAGCAATGGTACCAGAAAATAGTTGACATGTAGAACGAGTATATGATGATGAAAGATGGACCGGGGTTCCCAGCTATCTACACTAGTGGTAACTCTCCAATAACAAGTGTTGGGTGAACAAATTACAGTTGGGCAATTGATAGGATTGATAAGGCATTAAGAAAGAACATCAATTCATTAATCATGTAGGCATGTTTTCCATATTTAGTCGTACGTGCTCGCAATGAGAAACTTGCACAACATCTATTGTCCTACCAGCCGGTGGCAGCCGGGCCTCAAGGGAATCTACTGGATATTAAGGTACTCCTTTTAATAGAGCACCGGAGCAAAGCATTAACACTCCGTGAAAACATGTGTCCCTCACATCACCGCCATCCCCTCCGGTTGTCCCGATTTCTGTCACTTCGGGGCCTTTGGTTCCGGACAGTGACATGTGCATACAACTTGTAGATACAATCTAAGCAATAATTATAGAGCTCAAATCTAAGATCATGCCACTCGGGCCCTAGTGACAAGCATTAAGCATAACAAGATTGCAGCAACAATAACTTCACAAACTTTATAGATAGACTAATCATAATGTATCATCCATCGGATCCCAACAAACACAACACCGATTACATCAGATGGATCTCAATCATGTAAGGCAGCTCATGAGATCATTGTATTGAAGTACATGGGGGAGAGAATACCAACTAGCTACAGCTAGAACCCGTAGTCCATGGGGGAACTACTCACGGAGCATGATGGAGGCGATGGCGTTGATGGAGATGGCTTCCGGGGGCACTTCCCCGTCCCGGCAGGGTGCCGGGACAGAGACTTCTGTCCCCCGAATTGGAGTTTCGCGATGGCGGCGGCGCCCCTGGAGTCTTTCTGGAGTTTCGTCAAGTGGTACGGTGTTTTTAGGTCGAAAGGGGTTAAATAGGCGAAGAGGCGGCGCAGGAGGGCTGACAGGGTGGCCTCCTCATAGGGGGGCGCGGCCTGGGGCTAGCCCGCGCGGCCCACCCTCCTGGTGGCCCCCTGGCTCTCCTCCGACTCTTCTTCGGTGTTCTGGATGCTTCCGGGAAAAATAAGATCTTTGGCGTTGATTTCGTCCAATTCCGAGAATATTGCCCGAACAACCTTTCTGGAACCAAAAACAGCAGAAAACAGGAACTGGCACTGTGGCATCTTGTTAATAGGTTAGTTCCGGAAAACGCATAAAAACATCATAAAGTGCAAGCAAAACATGTAAGTATTGTCATAAAACAAGCATGGAACGACAGAAATTATGGATACGTTGGAGACGTATCAGCATCCCCAAGCTTAGTTCTGCTCGTCCCGAGCAGGTAAAACGATAACAAAGATAATTTCTGAAGTGACATGCTACTTACATAACCTTGATCATACTATTACAAAGCATATGAAATGAATGAAGTGACTCAAGGCAATGATCTATAGTTGCTAACAAGTAGATAACATATAGCAAAACTTTTCATGGAGAGTACTTTCAAGACAAGCATCAAAAGTCTTGCACAAGAGTTAACTCATAAAGCAATAAGTTCATAGTAAAGGCATCGAAGCAACACAAAGGAGGATATAAGTTTCAGCGGTTGCTTTCAACTTTCAACATGTATATCTCATGGATATTGTCAACATAGAGTAATATGATGAATGCAAATATGCAAGTATGTAAGAATCAATGCACAGTTGACACAAGTGTTTGCTTCTAAGGTGGAAGGAATTAGGTAACTGACTCAACATAAAGTAAAAGAATGGCCCTTCTACGAGGGAAGCATCGATTGCTATATTTGTGCTAGAGCTTTGATTTTGAAAACATATAGAGAGCATAAAAGTAAAATTTTGAGAGGTGTTTGTTGTTGTCAACGAATGGTAGTGGGTACATGATACGTCTCCAACGTATCGATAATTTCTTATGTTCCATGCCACTTTATTGATGATACCTACATGTTTTATGCACATTATATGTCGTATTTATGCGTTTTCTGAACTAACCTATTAACAAGATGCCGAAGTGCCAGTGCCTGTTTTCTGCTGTTTTTGGTTTCAGAAATCCTAGTAACGAAATATTCTCGGAATTGGACGAAATCAACGCCCAGGTTCCTATTTTTCCACGAAGCTTCCAGAACACCCGGGAAGGACCAGAGGGGGGCCACAGGCCCACCAGGAGGGTGGCCGGCGCGGCCTAGGGTTGGCCCGCGCCGCCTTACCCCCTGGCCGCCTCTTCGACCCTCCTGCGCCGCCTCTTCGCCTATATAAAGCCCCTGCAAAAACCCTTACGGAGACCCACGATACGGAGAAAACCTTCCAGCCGCCGCCATCGCGAAATCAAGATTCGGGGGACAGAAGTCTCTGTTCCGGCACGCCGCCGGGACGGGGAATTGCCCCCGGAAGCCGTCTCCACCGCCATCTTCACCGCCATCGCTGTTCCCATGATGAGGAGGGAGTAGTTCTCCCCTGGGGCTGAGGGCTCTACCGTAGCTATGTGGTTAATCTCTCTCTCTGTACTCCAATACAATGATCTCATGAGCTGCCTTACATGATTGAGATCCATATGATGAGCTTTGTATCGCTACTAGTTGTGTGCTACTCATGTGATGTTATTAAAGTAGTTCTATTCCTCCTACTTGGTGTAAAGGTGATTAGTGTGTGCACCCTGTGGTTCTTGTCGTAGGCTATGATCACGATCTCTTGTAGATTGTGGAGTTAATTATCATTATGATAGTATTGATGTGATCTATTCCTCCTTCATAGTGTGCACTATGTTAGTTCTTGGTTTATTTTGCAATGATCTATTATGCTCTAAGGTTACTTAAATATGAACATGGAATTGTGGAGCTTGTTAACTCCGGCATTGAGGGTTCGTGTAATCCTACGCAATGATGTTCATTATCAAACAAGAGTGTATGTAGCACATTTGAGAAGAAGTATTTATTATGCGATCAATGTTGAGAGTGTCCACTAGTGAAAGTATGATCCCTAGGCCTTGTTTCCAATACTGAAAACACCGTTTACTTACTGTTCTGTTGCATGTTTACTCGCTGCCATATTTTATTCAGATTGCTATTACCACTCATATACATCCATATTACTTGTATTTCACTATCTCTTCGCCGAACTAGTGCACCTATACACCTGACAAGTGTATTTGGTGTGTTGGGGACACAAGAGACTTCTTGCTTTGTGATTACAGGGTTGCTTGAGAGGGATATCTTTGACCTCTTCCTCCCTGAGTTCGATAAACCTTGGGTAATCCACTTAAGGGAAACTTGCTGCTGTTCTACAAACCTCTGCACTTGGAGGCCCAACACTGTCTACAAGAATAGAAGCACCCGTAGACATCAAGCACTTTTCTGGCGCCGTTGCCGGGGAGGAAAGGTAAAAGGCACTCACACTCCGGTTCCAGGTAACAGTACTTTTCTGGCGCCATTGTGTGTGTGCTCGAAGCTATTTCCTTTAGACTCTGCAATTGCATCTTTTTGTTTCTTGTTTTTATTTTTCACTAGTTAGGCATAATGGAAAACAACAAAAAAATTAGTGAGCTTCTTATTCTATTTCCTGATTTAAGACATGGATGGTTTGATGCGAAAATTAAAAAACCTATGGAACCTTATTTACATGATAGTAGCAATGTTATTAGTATGAATGCAATTACTGCTAATGCTATGAAGAAGTCTAAGCTTGGGGAAGCTGGTTTACATAAAAATAATCTTTTTAGCTCCTCCGCTTTGGAAGAAATATTTTGCTCTGATAATGCTTTATCTCCCATATGCGATAACTCTAATGATGCTTCTGATATTTTAAATCCACCTGCTGAAAGTATTCCGTATAAAATACCTATGAAAATTATTGAACGTGTTATGGATAACCGCTATGAAGGGGATGGAACTGTCCATCCTAGTAATCATTTACTGTTTTTGCATGAATTATGCGGGTTATTCAAGTGTGCAGGTATTTCAATGGATGAAGTTAGAAAGAAATTATTTGATATGTCGCTGTCTGGTAAAGCGGCGCATTGGTATAAACTATTGAAGGACGGGCACTCTCTTGATTGGAAGGATATTGTGCCTCTATTTTATTCCAAGTTCTATCCTCCAAGTGAAATTCACAAAGATCGAAACCATATATATAATTTTTGGCCTCATGATGGAGAGAGTATTGCCCAAGCATGGGAGAGATTGAAGACTTTAATGCTCAAATGCCCCAATCATGAGCTTCCAGGTAATATCATTATTGATAATTTCTATGCAAGACTTTCTTTTCAAGATAAGACCTTGCTGGATACTACTTGTTCTGGATCATTCACGAGCAATAAAGAAGAGTTTAAAAGGGACCTTCTTGATCGGATTAAGGAGAACGCTGAAGATTGGGAGAACGACAAAGGTAAAGAGTCAGGTATAAACTATGATTATGAATGCATTGAAACTTTTATGAATACTGATAAATTTCGAAATATGAGTGCTACTTATGGTCTTGACTCTCAAGTTGCTGCAAATCTTTATAAAGCCTTTGCTTCTCATTTAGAATTGCCTAAAAAGAATTTTGATAAGTATCATGAACCTTTTAAAGAGGCTTGCATGAAGAATGACATTGTTGTTAATGATTGCAATAAGCATGCTCAAACTCCTAAGAATGCTATTTCCTATAAGCATGTTAATTTTTGTGGAATACATAGACCTTGTGGAATTAATCAAATAGAAGATGAATATTGTATCCATCACAGAAATGAAAAAACTAGAAAGTGGTCTAGAGCTCTAGATGATCTTGGAGAAAAAGTGTGTGCCCTCTATCCTTTTATTTGTGAACTTTGCCATAGAGTTGGTCATTTTAATTTTCAATGTTCCTCCAATGATAATTCAAACCCCATGAGTGCTGCAAATTTGTATTGTGATGATGAAATTACTCCTAATCAGCATGATGAACTTACCTTATTTTTGAAGTGTGAAGAGTTATCAAGAAAAATTTCTTTGTTAAATATTAACGATCTTGATATTGATGATGTCCTGCATGGTTGTCTTTCTTATTGCATTGATAATAGCCATACAAATACTTACATACAAAATATTTTAGAAGATGACACCTTGCCGAAATATGATAGGACCGCTGTGTGTTTTCAACTAATTAATGAGAAGGAGGGATCCTCCCAAGTTTCTTCTATTGTTTCTAAAAGTAAATCAGGTTATGCGGACAAGCCACCCTTCAAGCCTCTTCCTCCTAAAGAAGGGAATGAGGAGAAGGAAGAGAAGAAGAAGAAGAAGAAGGGAACGAAGAAGAAGAAGAAGAAGGAGAATAAAAAGAAAGAGGTAACGGCGTATCCCCGCGTGAATGAGATAACGCTAGGTAACCGTAAGTATGTTGCTCCTAATGATTATTATGATAATGAATCTGAGTACGATGATCTTCCTATACCCTTTACCCATATTAGTGATCATGATTTGGATGAGCATGCTGCCTTTGATATTGAAAATCTCTTTGGTACTGATTATGAAAGTAATGATGATAGCATTATTCATGTCCCCTTAAACGATGATATTGAAAGCCCTAAGCTTGGGGATGTTGTGCTTGAAGATCCTATATTTGAGACTTCTACTTTTAGTGAAAATGATGATATTACATATTCAGGTTTAGATAATTACTGTAGAGATGTATATGACACATGCTACAATTATCCTTATGAAACTTGTCATAGTTATGATGGGCTTGCCAAAAACAATTCTTTTAGTATGCAACTTGTTTACCATGTTCAAATTCTTGATAATAATCTTGCTCCAATTACTATTAATGAGAATAACTCTTCTTATGCCAAAATTAATGATACTTCTATGCATATGAACCATGATAAGAATGTTTTAAGTGACGGGTATATTGTGGATTTCATCAATGATGCTACTGAAAGTTATTATGAGAGAGGGAAATATGGTTATATGCATCTTAATAATATTAAGTTTCCCCTCTTTATGTTGAGAATCTTTAAGTTACTCGTGTTTTATCCTCTTATGCTTGCCACTTTGCTCTTCATGAATTCATTTGTGTATAAGATTCTTTTGCATAGGAAGCATGTTAGGCTCAAATGTGTTTTGAATTGCCTCTTGAAGCTCTCTTTTGCTTCAAATACTATTTCTTGCGGGTGCATCACCAAAATTGCTGAGCCCATCTTAATGGCTATAAAGAAAGAACTTCTTGGGAGATAACCCATGTGTTATTTTTCTACAGTACTTTGTTTTATATTTGTGTCTTGGAAGTTGTTTACTACTGTAGCAACCTCTCCTTATCATGTTTTTGTGCCAAGTAAAGTTTCTATGTCAAAGTTGATGTTATATTTGGGATCGCTGCGCAGAAACAGCATTGCTGTCTGTCACGAATCTGGGCACAGTTCCCTGTAGAAAATTCGAAAAAATCTGCCAATTTACGAGCGTGATCCTCAGATATGTACGCAACTTTCATTAGTTTTGAGTTTTTCCATTTGAGCAAGTCTGGTGCCATATTTAAATTCGTCTTTACGGACTGTTCTGTTTTTGACAGATTCTGCCTTTTATTTCGCATTGCCGCTTTTGTTAAGTTGAATGAGTTTCTTTGTTCCATTAACTTTCAGAAGTTTTGTGCAATGTCCAGAAGTGTTAAGAATGATTGTGTCACCTCTGAACATGTGAGTTTTTGATTATGCACTAACCCTCTAATGAGTTTGCTTGAAGTTTGGTGTGTCAGAAGTTTTCAAGGGTCAATAGAAGAGGGTGATATAATGTGATCGAGAAGAGTGAAAGGTCTAAGCTTGGGGATGCCCCGGTGGTTCATCCCTGCATATTTCAAGAAGACTCAAGCATCTAAGCTTGGGGATGCCCAAGGCATCCCCTTCTTCATCGACAACTTATCAGGTTTCTTCTAGTGAAACTATATTTTTATTCCATCACATCCTATGTATTTTACTTGGAGCGTCTGTGTGCTTTTATTTTTGTTTTTGTTTTGTTATCTTAGTTCTCTGAATAAGTTCATCCTTGTGTGGGAGAGAGACACGCTCCGCTGGTTCGTATGAACACATGTGTTCTTAGCTTTTAATTTTCATGGCGAAGGTTGAAACTGCTTCGTTAATTGTTATATGGTTGGAAACGGGAAATGCTACATGTAGTAATTGGTATAATGTCTTGAATAAGGTGAAACTTGGCAATTGTTGTGCTCATGTTTAAGCTCTTGCATCATATACTTTGCACCTATTAGTGAAGAAATACATAGAGCATGCTAAAATTTGGTTTGCATAATTGGTCTCTCTAAGGTCTAGATAATTTCTAGTATTGAGTTTGAACAACAAGGAAGACGGTGTAGAGTCTTATAATGTTTACAATATGTCTTTTATGTGAGTTTTGCTGCACTTGTTCATCCTTGAGTTTGCTTCAAATAACCTTGCTAGCCTAAACCTTGTATCGAGAGGGAATACTTCTCATGCATCCAAAATCCTTGAGCCAACTACTATGCCATTTGTGTCCACCATACCTACCTACTACATGGTATTTCTCCGCCATTCCAAAGTAAATTGCTTGAGTGCTACCTTTAAACAATTCAAAATTTATCACCTCTTATTTGTGTCAATGTTTTATAGCTCATGAGGAAGTATGTGGTGTTTTATCTTTCGATCTTGTCATTTACTTTTGACAGACTTTCACAATGGACTAGTGGCTTCATCCGCTTATCCAATAATTTTGCAAAAAGAGCTGGCAATGAGGTTCCCAGCCTCAATTAATTAACTTGCATTAATAATTCTCTTCACATGTTTTGCTCTGATTCATCAGTAAGCAACTTAATTTTGCAAATAGACACTCCTCCATGGTATGTGAATGTTGGAAGGCACCCGAGGATTCGGTTAGCCATGGCTTGTGTAAGCAAAAGGTTGGGAGGAGTGTCATCCATAAATAAAGAAAAACTAAACTAAAGTACATGTGTAAACAAAAGAGAAGAGGGATGATCTACCTTGCTGGTAGAGATAACGTCCTTCATGGGAGCCGCTCTTGAAAGTCTGGTTGATGAGGTAGTTAGAGTACCCGCTACCATTCGTTGACAACAACAAACACCTCTCAAAACTTTACTTTTATGCTCTCTTGATGTTTTCAAAATAAAAGCTCTAGCACAAATACAGCAATCGATGCTTTCCTCTGCGAAGGACTATTCTTTTACTTTTATTGTTGAGTCAGTTTACCTATCTCCTTCCACCTTAAGAAGCAAACACTTGTGTGAACTGTGCATTGATTCCTACATACTTGCATATTGCACTTGTTATATTACTTTATGTTGACAATATCCATGAGATATACATGTTACAAGTTGAAAGCAACCGCTGAAACTTAATCTTCTTATGTGTTGCTTCAACACCTTTACTTTGATTTATTGCTTTACGAGTTAACTCTTATGCAAGACTTATTGATGCTTGTCTTGAAGTACTATTCATGAAAAGTCTTTGCTATATGATTCAGTTGTTTACTCATGTCATTACCTTTGCTTTGATCGCTGCATTCATTACATATGTTTACAAATAGTATGATCAAGGTTATGATGGCATGTCACTTAAGAAATTATCTTTGTTATCGTTTTACCTGCTCGGGACGAGCAGAACTAAGCTTGGGGATGCTGATACGTCTCCAACGTATCGATAATTTCTTATGTTCCATGCCACTTTATTGATGATACCTACATGTTTTATGCACATTATATGTCGTATTTATGCGTTTTCTGGAACTAACCTATTAACAAGATGCCGAAGTGCCAGTTCCTGTTTTCTGCTGTTTTTGGTTTCAGAAATCCTAGTAACGAAATATTCTCGGAATTGGACGAAATCAACGCCCAGGTTCCTATTTTTCCACGAAGCTTCCAGAACACCCGGGAAGGACCAGAGGGGGGCCACAGGCCCACCAGAGGGTGGCCGGCGCGGCCTAGGGTTGGCCCGCGCCGCCTTACCCCCTGGCCGCCTCTTCGACCCTCCTGCGCCGCCTCTTCGCCTATATAAAGCCCCTGCATCGAAAACCCTTACGGAGACCCACGATACGGAGAAAACCTTCCAGAGCCGCCGCCATCGCGAAATCAAGATTCGGGGGACAGAAGTCTCTGTTCCGGCACGCCGCCGGGACGGGGAATTGCCCCCGGAAGCCGTCTCCACCGCCATCTTCACCGCCATCGCTGTTCCCATGATGAGGAGGGAGTAGTTCTCCCCTGGGGCTGAGGGCTCTACCGTAGCTATGTGGTTAATCTCTCTCTCTGTACTCCAATACAATGATCTCATGAGCTGCCTTACATGATTGAGATCCATATGATGAGCTTTGTATCGCTACTAGTTGTGTGCTACTCATGTGATGTTATTAAAGTAGTTCTATTCCTCCTACTTGGTGTAAAGGTGATTAGTGTGTGCACCCTGTGGTTCTTGTCGTAGGCTATGATCACGATCTCTTGTAGATTGTGGAGTTAATTATCATTATGATAGTATTGATGTGATCTATTCCTCCTTCATAGTGTGCACTATGTTAGTTCTTGGTTTATTTTGCAATGATCTATTATGCTCTAAGGTTACTTAAATATGAACATGGAATTGTGGAGCTTGTTAACTCCGGCATTGAGGGTTCGTGTAATCCTACGCAATGATGTTCATTATCAAACAAGAGTGTATGTAGCACATTTGAGAAGAAGTATTTATTATGCGATCAATGTTGAGAGTGTCCACTAGTGAAAGTATGATCCCTAGGCCTTGTTTCCAATACTGAAAACACCGTTTACTTACTGTTCTGTTGCATGTTTACTCGCTGCCATATTTTATTCAGATTGCTATTACCACTCATATACATCCATATTACTTGTATTTCACTATCTCTTCGCCGAACTAGTGCACCTATACACCTGACAAGTGTATTTGGTGTGTTGGGGACACAAGAGACTTCTTGCTTTGTGATTACAGGGTTGCTTGAGAGGGATATCTTTGACCTCTTCCTCCCTGAGTTCGATAAACCTTGGGTAATCCACTTAAGGGAAACTTGCTGCTGTTCTACAAACCTCTGCACTTGGAGGCCCAACACTGTCTACAAGAATAGAAGCACCCGTAGACATCAGTACACTAACTACCTCATCAACCAGACTTTCAAGAGCGGCTCCCATGAAGGACGTTATCTCTACCAGCAAGGTAGATCATCCCTCTTCTCTTTTGTTTACACATGTACTTTAGTTTAGTTTTTCTTTATTTATGGATGACACTCCTCCCAACCTTTTGCTTACACAAGCCATGGCTAACCGAATCCTCGGGTGCCTTCCAACATTCACATACCATGGAGGAGTGTCTATTTGCAAAATTAAGTTGCTTACTGATGAATCAGAGCAAAACATGTGAAGAGAATTATTAATGAAAGTTAATTAATTGGGGCTGGGAACCCCATTGCCAGCTCTTTTTGCAAAATTATTGGATAAGCGGATGTGCCACTAGTCCATTGTGAAAGTCTGTCAAAAGTAAATGACAAGGTTGAAAGCTAAACACCACATACTTCCTCATGAGCTATGAAACATTAACACAAATTGAGAAGCATTTTGAATTATTTAAAGGTAGCACTCAAGCAATTTACTTTGGAATGGCAGGAAATACCACATAGTAGGTAGGTATGGTGGACACAAATGGCATAGGTTTTGGCTCAAGGTTTTTGGATGCACGAGAAGTATTCCCTCTCAGTACAAGGTTTAGGCTAGCAAGGTTGTTTGAAGCAAACACAAGTATGAACCGGTACAGCAAAACTTACATAAGAACATATTGCAAGCATTATAATACTCTACACTGTCTTCCTTGTTGCTCAAACACTTTTACCAGAAAATATCTAGACCTTAAGAGAGATCAATTATGCAAACCAATTTTAACAAGCTTTACGGTAGTTCTCCACTAATAGGTTTAAACTACATGCAAAAACTTATGATCTACTTGAGAGCTCAAAACAATTGCCAAGTATCAAATTATCCAAGACATATGAGGCATTTTCTTTTCCCAACCAAATAAAGATAAATATTGTAGCTTCCAACTTTTATTCATTGAACATTAAAAGTAAAACGAAGAACAAGTGTTCATATGAAAAAGCGGAGCGTGTCTCTCTCCCAAACAAGGATTGCTAGGATCCGAATTTATTCAAACATAAACAAAACGAAAAATAAACACACAGACGCTCCAAGTAAAGCACATATGATGTGACTGAATAAAAATATAGTTTCAGGGGAGGAACCTGATAAGTTGATGAAGAAGGGGATGCCTTGGGCATCCCCAAGCTTAGACGCTTGAGTCTTCTTGAAATATGCAGGGATGAACCACGGGGGCATCCCCAAGCTTAGACTTTTCACTCTTCTTGATCATATATCATCCTCCTCTCTTGACCCTTGAAAACTTCCTTCACACCAAACTTCTCATAAACTTCATTAGAGGGGTTAGTACTCAAAAAATTTGAATCCACCTTGGTCCTGTAGTGACACATTGCAAGAACTCAATAAAACATTAGCTACAGCTCTCCACGTCTAGAAAGCCTCACATAAAGTCCACAAGAGACAATGCAAAAAACAGAGACAGAATCTGCCAAAACAGAACAGCCAGTAAACACGAATTTTTACGGGGTACTTCCGTTGCTCAAATCAGAAAACTCAAAACTAATGAAAGTTGCGTACATATCTGAGGATCACGCACGTAAATTGGCAGATTTTTCTGAGTTTCCTACAGAGAAATTTGCCCAGATTCGTGACAGATAGAAATCTGTTTCTGCGCAGGAATCCAAATCTAGTATCAACCTTCGATTAGAGGCTTCACTTGGCACAACAAAACACAAAACTAAGATAAGGAGAGGTTGCTACAGTAGTAAACAACTTCCAAGACACAAATATAAAACAAAGTACTGTAGCAAAATAACACATGGGTTATCTCCCAAGAAGTTCTTTTCTTTATAGCCATTAAGATGGGCTCAGCAGTTTTAAATGATGCACTCGCAAGAAATAGTATTTGAAGCAAAAGAGAGCATCAAAAAGCAAATTCAAAACACATTTAAGTCTCACATGCTTCCTATGGAAAGGAATCTTGTACACGAATAAGTTCATGAAGAACAAAGTGACAAGCATAAGTAGATAGAACAAGTGTAACTTCAGCAATTTCAGCATATAGAGAGGTGTATTAGTACCATGAAAATTTCTACAACCATATTTTCCTCTCTCATAATAATTTTCAGTAGCTTCATGAACAAACTCAACAATATAACTATCACATGCAGCATACTTTTCATGATTTCCAAACACATAATTTTTATCAAGTTCAAGAATAGTGGAATTAAAACTTTCAAACTTACTTTTATTAATAATATAACAAGGTAGGTGATCAATCTCAATAGATATGGGACTCATAGAATAAGTCAAGAACTCTCCAATCCCATTTTCATTAGTAGTACAATTAATATTATCAAGTAACATAGGACCATCATCTAGAGCTTTATCATAAACATTTGCCAAGCAAAATTCTTTAGTACCATGCATTTCGACATCAGGCACAAACAAAGCATTATCATAAGATTTATCAAAGTAGCATGGATTATCATATATAACAGTAGCATAATTATTCTCACAAGTTTTACTTATAGGAAATATTTCAAGAGAATCCACAGGAACATAACATTCAACCTCTTTCGGTAAGCATGGAGGACAATCAAATAGTGTAAGAGATAAAGAGTTACTCTCATTAGAAGGTTGGCATGGGTAGCTAATCCATTCTTCCTCCTTTTGTTCGTCGCTCTCCTCTTCTTTTTCATCCAATGAGCTTTCAGGTTCATCAATTTCTTCTTCCACCGGTTCCTGCAAATTGTGAGTGCATTCTTGTGCATTAATGTGTCTCTCTTTATAATCAAGGATATACGGATTCCTACTGTAGCATTCTATACAAGAATTAAGGATAGTAGAGACATAATCTTTAAGGTCCTTACAAATAGCACAAGTTTCATAATTCTCAACCATGAAGGATTCTATCTCGGAGGCTCCCATAAATAAGACAAATTGTTCTACCTCTTCGAACCCATAATGAATATAGCAATTCCGATTATAGTTCTTAATTAAAAATTCCTCACTAAAGCCACATTGAAATTTAAGATGTTTAGTATCATGTTCAGAGCAACAGTTTATATCATGGCGTTTAAGCAAGATTTTAGCAATTGTATTTAATTTTTCTATCATAGCACTCATTATTTTACCAGTTCTTGATTCTCTATAATTATTATAACATTCTATAAGCTCCAAGTAGGTTGTAGGTTCTCCCATAACAGCAGTTTTTAATTTTTAGATTTTTCAAATTTTTATGGATTTTTGGGTATATGAGGAAAATAAAACAAGACAAAAAGAAACTAAGCAAAAGTAAACTACGCAAAATAATACTAGACAGAAATAAACTAAGCACAAATAAACTAAACAAAAGTAAACTAGCAAGACAAAATAAAATAAATGCAGAGAGAGATGTAGAGTGTACTCCCCAGGTGAACTTATGAGTAGAGCTATGCCTCCCCGGCAACGGCGCCAGAAAATAGTCTTGATGACCCACAAGTATAGGGGATCGCAACAGTCTTCGAGGGAAGTAAAACCCAAATTTATTGATTCGACACAAGGGGAGGTAAAGAATACTTATAAGCCTTAACAACTGAGTTGTCAATTCAGCTGCACCTGGAAAAGCACTAGTAACAGGGGTGATGTGAAAGTAGCAGTAATATGAGAGCAGTAGTAACAGTAACACAGCAGCAGTAATAGCAATATGAGAGCAATGGTACCAGAAAATAGTTGACATGTAGAACGAGTATATGATGATGAAAGATGGACCGGGGTTCCCAGCTATCTACACTAGTGGTAACTCTCCAATAACAAGTGTTGGGTGAACAAATTACAGTTGGGCAATTGATAGGATTGATAAGGCATTAAGAAAGAACATCAATTCATTAATCATGTAGGCATGTTTTCCATATTTAGTCGTACGTGCTCGCAATGAGAAACTTGCACAACATCTATTGTCCTACCAGCCGGTGGCAGCCGGGCCTCAAGGGAATCTACTGGATATTAAGGTACTCCTTTTAATAGAGCACCGGAGCAAAGCATTAACACTCCGTGAAAACATGTGTCCCTCACATCACCGCCATCCCCTCCGGTTGTCCCGATTTCTGTCACTTCGGGGCCTTTGGTTCCGGACAGTGACATGTGCATACAACTTGTAGATACAATCTAAGCAATAATTATAGAGCTCAAATCTAAGATCATGCCACTCGGGCCCTAGTGACAAGCATTAAGCATAACAAGATTGCAGCAACAATAACTTCACAAACTTTATAGATAGACTAATCATAATGTATCATCCATCGGATCCCAACAAACACAACACCGATTACATCAGATGGATCTCAATCATGTAAGGCAGCTCATGAGATCATTGTATTGAAGTACATGGGGGAGAGAATACCAACTAGCTACAGCTAGAACCCGTAGTCCATGGGGGAACTACTCACGGAGCATGATGGAGGCGATGGCGTTGATGGAGATGGCTTCCGGGGGCACTTCCCCGTCCCGGCAGGGTGCCGGGACAGAGACTTCTGTCCCCCGAATTGGAGTTTCGCGATGGCGGCGGCGCCCCTGGAGTCTTTCTGGAGTTTCGTCAAGTGGTACGGTGTTTTTAGGTCGAAAGGGGTTAAATAGGCGAAGAGGCGGCGCAGGAGGGCTGACAGGGTGGCCTCCTCATAGGGGGGCGCGGCCTGGGGCTAGCCCGCGCGGCCCACCCTCCTGGTGGCCCCCTGGCTCTCCTCCGACTCTTCTTCGGTGTTCTGGATGCTTCCGGGAAAAATAAGATCTTTGGCGTTGATTTCGTCCAATTCCGAGAATATTGCCCGAACAACCTTTCTGGAACCAAAAACAGCAGAAAACAGGAACTGGCACTGTGGCATCTTGTTAATAGGTTAGTTCCGGAAAACGCATAAAAACATCATAAAGTGCAAGCAAAACATGTAAGTATTGTCATAAAACAAGCATGGATTATGGACGTTGGAGGTGCGAGCGAGCGAGCGAGTCGAGCGAGGCCGAGAATGAGAGAGATTTGTTTTTTTGTGAGAGGGACGACCGAAGGATCCAGAAGGACCCACAGACTTCCAATACGCATCCTGATGCGTCTTCTCTTGACAAAGAAAATGGCTGGGAGTTTGCGTACCTATTGCATGTGACTTGTGCTCACTGAAGTGTGGGACCTCACGCATGGGCACCACACGTAAGTGACAGACCTGTTGGTGTAAAAACTCGGTTGATTATTATAGTGCATTAGAACAAAGTTTCCTATGGATTCAAGGGTAGGAAATCCAAGTTAACTCATTTACATGACATTATTTTTTCCATGAAGCAAAGTTAACGCACCTATCAATTGGTACATTTTGGAGTGACTAAGAAGGATCCAGGCTTACTTATTCGTTTTCACGTGTAAAACTTGTCTAAATCTTGGTCAAACAAAATTGGCAGAAAATTCAAAAAAAAACAGAAAAATGAAAAACCAAAGCACATAGTCTTCTTATGTCATGTAGTAAGCATTAAAGTTGATAAACAAGGTCTAGACATATTCAAACCATACTAATCATGTATCTACCCGCTAACCCCTAAACTATGTCTTAAGAAGTCAAGAATGAAGAGAAGTGGTTTTGGGTTTCAAACATGGACATTTCAAAAACCTCCCAAAACTTCATTTTAGGGTGACTAAGAAGGATACAGGCTTCCCTTTTCATTTTCATGTTCTATACTTGTTTAAATCTTGGTCAAACCTAGGATTTGACCAAGATTCAAATGGGCACAAAAAAATAAAAAAAGCACATAGTGTTCTTATGTCATATCGTAAGCATTCAAGTTGATAAACAAGGTCTAGATATATCCAAATTAACCAGACAAATCATGTATCTACCCCCTATCGACCCTAAACTTCGTCTTATGAAGTCAAGCATGAAGAGAAGTGGTTTTGGGTTTCAAACATGGAAATTTCAAAAACCTCCCAAAATTCAGCTTCATTTTAGAGCGACTAAGAAGGATCGATGCTTACCTTTTCATTTCCATGTTTTAAACTTATTTAAATCTTGGTCAAACCTAGGATTTGACCAAGATTCAAATGGGCATAAAAATTCAGACAAAAAATCTAAAGAATGAAAAACCAAAGCACATAGCCTTCTTAATTATGTCATATAGTAAACACTCAAGTTGATAAACAAGGTCTAGACATATTCAAACCAGAAAAATCATGTGTATATCTACCCCTAACCCTAAACTCTGTCTTATGAAGTCAATCTCTAGGATTTGACCAAGATTCAAATGGGCATAAAATAAAAAAACAGAAAAATGAAAAACCAAAGCGCACATAGTCTTCTTATATGTCATATAGTAAGCATTAAAGTTGATAAACAAGGTCTGGACATATTCAAACTAGCTAGAAAATCATGTATCTACCCCCTAACCCCTAAACTCTGTCTTATGACGAAGTCAAGCATGAAGATAAGTGGTTTTGGGTTTCAAACATGGAAATTTCAAAAACCTCCCAAAAACTTCATTTTAGGGTGACTAAGAAGGATACAGGCTTCCATTTTCATTTTCATGTTCTATACTTGTTTAAATCTTGGTCAAACCTAGGATTTGACCAAGATTCAAATGTGCATCAAAATTCCAAAAAAAATCAGAAAAATGAAAAACCAAAGCACATAGTTTTCTTATGTCACATACATATATATAGTAAGCATTCAAAAGTTCATAAACAAGGTCTAGACATATTCAAACCAGACAAATCATGTACCCCCTAACCCTAAACTTTGTCTTAATTATATATGAAGTCAAGCATGAAGCAGAGAAGTGTGGTTTTGGGTTTCAAACATGGAAATTTCAAAAACCTCCCAAAAAGCTTCATTTTAATTAGACTGGCTGGTTAATTAAGAAGGATCCATGATTAATTACCTTTTCATTGTCATGTTTTAAACTTGTTTAAATCTTGGTCGAACCTAGGATTTGACCAAGATTCAAATGGGCATAAAAATTCAGAAAAAAATCGAAAGAATGAAAAACCAAAGCACATAGCCTTCTTATGTCATATAGTAAGCATTCAAATTGATAAACATGGTCTAGACATATTCAAACCAGAAAAATCATGTATCTACCCCTAACCCTAAACTCTGTCTTATGAAGTCAAGCATGAAAAGAAGTACGGTGGTTTTGGGTTTCAAACATGGTAAATTCAAGAACCTCCCAAAAGCTTCATTTTAGAGTTACTAAGAGAAAGATCCAGACTTAATTACCTTATCATTTTCACATGTTAAACTTGTTTAAATCTTGCTCAACAAACCTAGGATTTTACCAAGATTCTCAAATGGGCATAAAAATCAAAAAATGAAATACCAATGCACATAGTCCTCTTATGTCATATAGCTAGTAAGCATTCAAGTTGATAAACAAGGTCTAGACATATTCAAACAAGACAAATCATGTATCTACCCCCTATCGACCCTAAACTTTGTCTTATGAAGTCAAGCATGAAGAGAAGTGGTTTTGGGTTTCAAACATGGAAATTTCAAAAACCTCCCAAAATTCAGCTTCATTTTAGAGCGACTAAGAAGGATCGATGCTTACCTTTTCATTTCCATGTTTTAAACTTGTTTAAATCTTGGTCAAATCTAGGATTTGACCAAGATTCAAATGGGCATAAAATAAAAAAACAGAAAAATGAAAAACCAAAGCGCACATAGTCTTCTTATATGTCATATAGTAAGCATTAAAGTTGATAAACAAGGTCTAGACATATTCAAACTAGCTAGACAAATCATGTATCTACCCCCTAAAACCCCTAAACTCTGTCTTATGACGAAGTCAAGCATGAAGATAAGTGGTTTTAGGTTTCAAACATGGAAATTTCAAAAACCTTCCAAAAACTTCATTTTAGGGTGACTAATTAAGAAGGATACATGCTTCCCTTTTCATTTTCATGTTCTATATATACTTGTTTAAATCTTGGTCAAACCTAGCTAGGATTTGACCAAGATTCAAATGTGCATCAAAATTCCAAAAAATATCAGAAAAATGAAAAACCAAAGCACATAGTTTTCTTATGTCATATAGTAGCATTAAAGTTGATAAACAAGGTCTAGACATATTCAAACAAGAAAAATCATGTATCTACTCCCTAACCCTAAACTTTGTCTTATGTAGTCAAGCATGAAGAGAAGTGGTTTTGGGTTTCAAATATGGAAATTTCAAAAACCTACCAAAAGCTTCATTTTAGAGTGACTAAGAATGATCAATGCTTACCTTTTCATTTTCATATTTTAAACTTGTTTAAATCATTGTCAAACCAGGATTTGACCAAGATTTAAATGGGCATAAAATTAAAAAAATCAGAAAAATGAAAAACAAAAGCACATAGTCTTCTTATGTCACATATATATATAGTAAGCATTCAAAAGTTGACAAACAAGGTCTATACATATTCAAATAAGACAAATCATGTATCTACCCCTAACCCTAAACTCTGTCTTATGAAGTCAAGCATGAAGAGAAGTGGTTTTTGGTTTCAAACATGGAAATTTCAAAAACCTCCCAAAAGCTTCATTTTAGAGTGACTAAGAAGGATCCAGGCTTACCTTTTCATTTTCATGTTTTAAACTTGTTTAAATCTTGGTCAAACCTAGGATTTGACCAATATTAAAATGGGCATAAAATAAAAAAATAAAAAAAACCAAAGCACATAGTCTTCTTATGTCATATAGTAAGCATTCAAGTTCATAAACAAGGTCTAGACATATTCAAACCAGACAAATCATGTATCTACCCCCTATCGACCCTAAACTTCGTCTTATGAAGTCAAGCATGAAGAGAAGTGGTTTTGGGTTTCAAACATGGAAATTTCAAAAAACCAAAAGCTTCATTTTAGAGCGAGTAAGAAGGATCGATGCTTATCTTTTCATTTTCATGTTTTAAACTTATTTAAATCTTGGTCAAACCTAGGATTTGACCAAGATTCAAATGGGCATAAAAATTCAGACAAAAATCTAAAGAATGAAAAACCAAAGCACGTACATAGCCTTCTTAATTATGTCATATAGTAAACATTCAAGTTGATAAACAAGGTCTAGACATATTCAAACCAGAAAAATCGTGTATCTACCCCTAACCCTAATTAAACTCTGTCTTATGAAGTCAAGCATGAAGAAAAGTGGTTTTGAGTTTCAAGCATGCATGGAAATTTCGAGAACCTCCCAAAATAAAGCTTCATTTTAGAGTGACTACGAAGGATCCATGCTTACACCTTTTCATTTTCAAGTTTTAAACTTGTTTAAAACCTGGTCAAACCTGGGATTTGACCAAGATTCAAATGGGCATAAAATTCAAAAAAATAGATAAATGAAAAACCATAGCACATAGTCTTCTTATGTCATATAGTAAGCATTCAAGTGGATAAACAAGCTCTAGACATACTGAAACCAGACAAATCATGTATCTACCCCTATCCCTAAACTATGTCTTATGAAGTCTAGCATGAAAAGAAGTGGTTTTGGGTTTCAAACATGGAAATTTCAAAAACCTCCCAAAAGCTTCATTTTGGATTGACTAAGGAGGATCCAGGCTTACTTTTTCATTTTCATGTTTTAAACTTGTTTAAATCTAGGTCAAACCTAGGATTTGACCAAGATTCAAATGGACATAAAAAATCAACAGTTTACAACAGCACACAAAATAAACATGAAATTACATCTAAATCCCTAACTTTTACATGGAGGACCCCAGGCTGAAAGCAAGAAATGCGATCGGGTCTTGAATCTTGATGCGTCTTCTCTTGACAAAGAAGATTGCTGGGAGTTTGCGTACGTACATCACGTCACTTGTGCTCACTGAAGTGTGGGACATGACGCATGCATGGGCAACACACGTAAGTGACATGGATTCAAGGGTAGGGAAGCCAAGAGAAAAAAACGAGAATTTGGACAAAAATAACCCAATCTTGCTAGTATGTCGAAAGTTTGTTTTTCCCAATCTTTTCGACTTTGGGTTATTTCTGTCTATTTTGCCGAAAAAACGAGGACAGAGACTGGAAACGGTGATGCATCTAGCTTCAGAGTACGTCAGATTAAGACTTCATGAGCAACACTAGTCTGACGTAAGTACAGTGTATACAGACAAGACAGGGACTAGACATTGCTACCCACGTCCCTCTGCGCCCCTTCAAAGAAATCATACTCCGTACTAGAATCTCGAAACGTAGGAATTAGTCTGACACGATTTCTGATTGTTTAATTCATAGGATTGCAATTTTCAGAATTCATTGACAATACATTTTTATACAAAAACAAAAAATCCTTCATTGTGTAACCGTATGTTACTACTAGTATTTCTTTTGGTTTTCACACGCAATCAAATGTTATTGGATCCAAATACCGTTGTTTCTCAATCCTATATATTTGGAGATGATCATCACTCTCTAATCATACAATTTTCATATTCCCGCACTTTGAAAATCTTGCGAATAATCAAAGCAGCCAAAATCTATGGTGTGTATTGTATATGTTTATGCCATGCTTAGTTTCATCGAATATTGTTTGGTTGCATCGCGGGGAAACCGCGTGAATTTAGATTAATTGTTGCATGTTTGTTTGTGGTGTGACCAACTGCTTTTGCAACGAAACAACCCCCCCACCATGTACGCATTGTTTGGGTCGCATGCATGATGTGTACAAAATGTTAAAATAGAAATAATGTAGGAATTGAATATGATTGCATGTTGAATTAATCCTATATGAGAGAAATCACACAAATTTGAATTGCATGTTCTTTGGTTGTAGTGCTACACAAAAAACACGTGAATTAGTATGAATTATCATGTATTCAAGAATCAAAGGAGCCACTGAGATTTGAATCCCACAAAATTTCTATGAATTTTCTTCGAACCAAACAAGCCCAACAAGATTCCAAAGGAATATAATACAACGAATCAAACAACTTCCGTTGTTGGAATATTTCCTTAGGACATCAATCCAATAGAAACTATATGATCCAGTTTCAGCGACAATCTGGTCGGTGTAGGCTCGAGGAGGCCAATTGTATATATATGTTTGGACCCGGTTGGTTGAGTGATCATGCTCGTGACATCCAGCCTGAAAGGTAAAATTCGGGCAAGGCCAGCGTGACGCCACAATACTTTTGAAATATTCAAAAGCGCGTAATATTTGTGAAATTTTAATAATAGCTACTACTTATGTGAATTTTTTTCGTTCATACGCTTATTGGGGGGTAGGCTAACCCTAATGGCCTCCTCAAGATCCCTACCTCTACCAAGGTTTCCCGAGTTCATCCACCTCGATGGGTTCCTTGCCACTTTCGACCATGTTGTGGGCATCATTTCGGGTTCCCGTACCACGGCCAGTCCTTTTCAGGAGTCCCGAACCCGATGCCATAATATTTGTTTGAAAAAAATTCAAGACCGCACAATATTTGTTGAAATAAATGAATAAGCATTTTTAAATAGCTAAATAAAAGAAGTACGAATTTTGAAAAATTTATTTTTTCTAAAACATTAATTGGAGCATTGACATGTTGAACCCACTTGTCGATTTTGCTATCAACATGACTAACTAGCTGATTAGATAACCAAGTGGTGAAATTTGCAACATATTAGACCACCACATGGTGGAAACTGCAAAAAAAATGTCCAAGTGGTGGTTTGTGCAACATATAGAGCAGTACAGTATATGGTAGTACAAGATGAATGTGCACTGCCGTGGGCCCGTGGTAATATATCATGATGATGGCAAAGGATCTTTTCTCTGCTGAAACTGTCCAGAGCTGATTTGATGAGACAAAATACAGCTCCACGGCGTGCAAGGACAGTATACAGTACATTAGCTTCTTCTCGGGTCACACGCCTTCACGACAGGTGCAGTAGTGCAGCAGAGACCAGAGAGAGAAGGCACGCCCGTAGTACTCGTATTATTGATTTCAATTCAAATTGTTTTTTTTGCCTGCTTCTCCGTCTTCTTCATCTCCATCTTCTCTGGCGACCCCGCCTACACCAGCAGCCCCTGCACCACCGCCGCCATGCCTTTTTCGGATCATCTCGAGCCACCTGTTTGATGGTACTAGTAGGAGTTGTGGACTTTTATCCATATCGCTCTACCAGCTGCCGCTCGCACTGTCCTCCAATACCTCATACCCAAACGCCAGCGTCCCACTCCCACACCCCCACACCCACTTGACCGCATCCTTCCAATGGCGAGATCGATCAATGAGAGTGGCAGTTCTTGGGTGTTTCCTGATGGCCCCCTTGAAGAAATCGCATCCCGATGCGATGTCATCACCGCCGCGAGCCTCGTCGGTTCATGCAAGTTTTATCATGATTCAGCAACACAAAGTGTAGCTCTGCCTGCATCTCAGCCGTTTGGCATGCCCTGTGTTCTTCATACTCACCAAACTGAGGTACCGCCCGCGCACAATCCCTTCTCCCGCGTCCACAAGTTCAAGCAGCAGGGTGCGCAGAAGGACAAGCAGCATGATGCAAAAGATCGCAAGGGTACCTTGTGCCAACTGACGCCGCTGGACAGGATCTCTTCCGATGCCGTGATTCCAGATGGTGGTACGGGCATGTGGGCAGGCGCGAATGGAGATTGGATCGCCCTTCTTGGCTTCCCCTGGAATTGGGAGCTTGTCAATGTGTACACTGGTCGCCGGATTCCTCTACCACCAATAAGTGAGTTTAAATCCACCCCGGATAAACTTGTGTTCGAGTCTAATGATCAACATCTTCAACTGCTGAAGATAGCTATTTGCCGAGTTCCAACAGCTGCTTCAAATTATACTAGTTTCTCTGTTCTTGCCATCTTCAACGCGGCAATTGCAGTCCTTCACTGTGCTTCTAGCAGATGGACAGTTCTTGACAACCAGTTCTTAGCGTACGGCTACTCCGATGCAATCATCCACAAGGGTATTGTATTTGCTGTAACTCAGACAGGCGAAGTTTATGCATGGAATCAACTTTCTTGGGGTAATTTTTCTCATCTCATATGATGTGTTTTCGCTATTACCTGCTAGTTTCAGATTTAGCTTTAGCCTTTTTCTTTTTGTTGTGCAGTTTTCGTGTCATGCCTGTACCTTTCCCCCTCTATATTCAATCAAAATCAGCAGCGATATGCCTTTGAGTCAAAATAAAGTACTCCCTCCGATCCAAATCAAATTGACTCAGCTTTGTCTAGCCAGTGCATCTAGCTAGACAAACTTGAGTCAATTAATTTGTGCATATCTAGCTAGACACATCCAGTTGAGTCAATTAATTTGGATCGGAGGCAGTATTTTAGCTACATCATTATTCATGTATGTAATGAACTAATCAAGTTTTGCTGAACTGACTTCAAGCTGTGCTTTCCTTTGCAAGGTCCTTTGTTGATCAGCACGGCACCTATTCCGCCAGAACTTGATGAACAAGGTCGGTACAATCTTGGCTCCTGGTGGTTAGCACGATCTCCTGATGGTTCTAGACTTTTTCTGGTCCATACCTGGGGCGTTACTGACGGGCGGGATTATACTGGACTGGTTCGGATTTTACCTGCTGCTGCTACCTCTGAGGGTCGTCATGGTCGCACTATTCGCGGGTATGGTAAGGGTTTACTTGGCTGCGAGGTGTACAGCATGGACACCAGTCAGTTGATGCCACCGAGGCCATGGAGGAGGATTATTTCCCTTGGATCATATTCTCTCTTCCTTGGAGTGAACTATCCGATTATCATTCCAGTAGAAGACGGGGCAGAACATGACCGTCCAAATATGGCGAGAAGCAACTCTGTTTACACATCGCACCATGCAGTAGGCCTTGCATATCCTCCTTCTCCAGAAATTTGCCGCTTCAGTTTGAATTCTGAAGACTGTACTGTTGGTTTCCAAACCAACATTAGATGGACATGGCGGCAGGTTCCGTTGTGGCTCATCCCAAGCTTCGCCAACGCCCGGCAATGGAACCTGCCTTCGCGTCACAGGTCCAGAAAGAAGGGCTGATGTACTTTATGTAATACTCGTGTTGTAATGCAAGATTTGTATCTGTTGAACTATTTCATTTGCATGTTTATCTCTACCTAGGCTACTCCCTTTCCGTAGTTGTGTTGTACTATCTGTTGAACTATTTCCTTTGCATGTTATCTCTACCTAGGCTACTCCTCCGTAGTTGTTAAATTGATGTAATGCTCCTACAATGCACGCTACACTGGGCGTGTGGCCTGTAATGTTATCAAACACCTTTTGTACTCGTTCTAGTAAGCATTTCACACTATAGCTCACATAATTAAAGTACTCCTACAACGTATTAGTTGAAAGATATCTCTCATAAGTAAGTACCCCTCTTTGAGCTTATGCGAAACATAAATGACTATTTTAGAAATATATACTCTCGACACAAGATTATATTAAAAACAATGGTACATAGTTCTATTAGAAAAAGAAAGTGTGAATAGTAGAATGATGGAGAAGTGTTTTTTGAGGTCTGTGCATAGCTAGTGTTCATGGTGCAAAAGCACTTAGACTAGTCACAATGGGAAGTATACTAGTCTATGATACAACACCTTCAATGCATAGTATCATGAATTAGTATCATGCAATGTTGCGAAAAACCAATTATTCATTTCTTTCCAAATAGACTAGCTTTGCGAGGATGACAAAACATTTCTTTATTGCCCTCTCGTATGAATCTCCTCCATACATCACCTCTCATACCGATTGAAAGCCATGCCAAATCGTTGGTTCAAGACCATGAATACCAAGCCAATTTTGTTAGCTAGTTGGACCACCCTCGGATTGAGAACCAACGGTTGAAAGAAAGGTGGGCGCCAACTCATATTTTTTTCTCGAGAGTCCGACACTTGATGTTGATTGCAAAGTTCACAAAGGCCAAAATTTTGACATCCTCTTTGTGCAAGTCTTGCCACCATCCAAACTCGGTTTTGAAGTACCAACCAAGAAAAAAAAAGCTTGCACTTTGGAGGACCCCATGGACCATGAAAATTTTGAAAAACTTCCAGTAAATCATGCATATTTCGATTTATATTTTGGTGAAGTTTCATTCGATTTGAATCATAGGTTTGTGAGCAAATATATATTTAGTTTAAACTAGTGCTCGAGTACGTAAGAATCTATTTAATCACAAGCTAGTCATCCGAATGGGATGAAATATTCATAGATTTTAAAACAAGGAATCTACATATTACTGGATTTTTTTTCAAAATTTTCTGAATAGTTTTTCTTTTTTAGCTTCGAAATAAGAGATAGTTTGGAACGTTGGATCTCAAATGGATGGTAGATGGTGGGACACAGTCACAATGTATCTTGGAAGCATCAAGTCACTGAAGCTCTGTCCGGTTTCCAAACCAAGCTAGGAAAGGCATTGAAAATGAAGTTCTGCTCTAAAACATTTCTCATTCCATTTTGGTGCTCGCGCGGTTGCATGCTGCCCACGTGTTAAGGTACGTGTCTCTGGCATGTAGAGAACTACGATTATTGGCGAAAAATATATCGAAATGGAAACTGTAAAAAAAAGCCCTCTCTGGTCAACCTGATGTGACGAGACATCACTGCACCAAACGTCGTCGCAAATTTATAGATGGGTGGCGTGCTAGTCTACCAACAGTCAAATCGGCGCCCAGTCGCAGCAGCAGCCTAGAGTACTACCTAGTTTTTGCCCCTTGCATGTCTATCATCTTCTTCTTCACCCCGTTACAAAAAAAAAATCTTCTTCTTCACCCTCCCAGAATCACGCGCACGCGCAGGATCTCGATCCCCACCACGCCGCATCACTAGTACTACTCCGTATACCTTTCTCTCCTTACCCCGGCCGGCCGCGCGCCGCATCGTTCCTTCCATAGCGCTCGCCCTCTCCTCCGAAAACCCCAAGCGCAGTTGCATCCGCCATCCACCTAAATCCATCTTCACGTGATGGATTATTCTAGGCTTTGCCGGGGCGGCGGGGACGGCCACTTGGAGGCTCTCACCGGCGACAACATCGACCTCATCGCTGCGCATCTGGACGTTACCTACACCGTCCGACTTGCTGCATGTTCCAGGGAGCTCTACGACATGATCAGCAAGGATGAAGGTAAGATGCACCATTGGGATGAACCCTGCCTGCTGATGCCTCCGCCTGCTTATTGGTTCGGTGAACACTGGGACCTGGCGACAGCATCTCGTCTGCATGATACCGTGTACGACCTGGTGCCCCTCGACCATCCTCGCCGTTCTGTCGCCCTGCCGTTCATGCACGACAGAAAATGGCTTGGCGCGAACGGCGACTGGATCGCCGCCGCCGATCATCATGGGTGGTGCCTCGTGAACGTCTACACCGAGCGACATATCCCCCTTCCATCCCTACCTGATTCGAAGATTCATCATAGTATTGTTTCATATCGACCTGCATACTCTTTTAACTGGGGTCCAGCAATTGATTTGTTGAAGATTGTAATCTGCCAAGTGCCCACAAAAGGTGGGAGGTACGCAGATTACAAGCTCATCGCCTTGTTCGACAAAACGATTTTCTACCTTGAAGGGGGTGGCGACTGGAGAATGCTGGAGGCCCTTACACCTGCACCTGATTATCCAAATTACTGTGATGCCATTGAACTCCTGGGACACCGCAAATGGTATTTTTTCAGTCCTTATGTTGCATTGCATGATACACTGCCTTAACCAATGAAGTTATTCATGAACTACCTTGTTTATATTTTACCTTTCTTATATGACTTAATGATCACACCCCCTTTTGCTGAATATGAATGAACCGTTGCTTGCAATGAATTAGTAGTACTAATTAGTCACCAACAAACATAGTATGCTCAGTATGTGATTGCATTCCTGAATTAGTAACTCTACGCCACTGCAGAATATGGGTGTAATTAACCAGTATCTCAAAAGATAACGTGGCACTATGAAGGCACCCTTTTTGATAACCTTTTACACCCATTGTTTCATATATAACTAATTGATTTTGCCTCCAAAAGGAGGACGAGAGACCCCCGCCATCTGCATCAGAGAGATGCATAAGGACTTTCATAAGTATATGACTTAACGATCACATCCTTTATCTGAATATGAATGAACCGTTGCTTGCAATGAATTAGTACTAGTCAGTCATCAGCAAACATAGTATACTCCGTATGTGAATGCATTCCTGAATTAGTAACTCTATGCAACTGCAGAATATGGATGTAATTAACAAGTATCTCAAATGTTAACGTAGAAACAGAAAAATAGAAGAAAATCGTTTGTAATTACATGCGTAGCTTATATTTTCTAGAGATCGGGGAAAAAGCCTTGATTGGATGTACCTACATGCAGATCAAACAGTTCTTTGTTTATATCGGTGAACAATCTGCAGAATGGTATAATTAATTTTGTTTTTGATACATTTTTTCTCCCATTTTCTTGAATAGATTTCAGTTTCCCACAATTATCTTTCATTAGTGATTGTGACGTCCCCTCATTCAAAATAACTCAGGTTATCTTTTTCCTAATTCAGTGATATTTAAGTTTGAGTAAGTTTACGATTAATATCTACAACCTCATATATATATAAGATTTAGCACCTGCAGGCCTAACAAAGTTAGCTGCCTCTAGTCCCCTGTATAGTTCTTTCTTTTTGCTTTCTCAGTTTTTCGTAGCCTTGCTACAACCCTGTATGCTCTAATATATAATGATGCACGACTAGGCATGTGTTCGAGAAAAGAAAATCTAAATATCTTTTGTAATATATGAACCTATATTGATGTTTTAGATGTTGGTAGTATAATTTTCGATAAACTTGAACAGACTTAAATCAGTTTAACTTAGCACAACCATATAGCGTACCTTTTTTAGAACGCGAAAATGAGGTAAACAAATACCATGTGTACCCTTTACTATCAATAGTAGAGAAGAGATTATGAACCTTCAACTCTAAAATGCAAATTCTTCTACTGAATGGATAGCTGCATCTGATACCTATTTTGCAAATGTTACCAGACTTGGGGTTAGCTACAAAGAGCATTTCTTTCTTGTCAAGCTTCATGCACTACCAACACAACCAAAAGTCCGAACTGATCGCAAGGGCGGCAATCCACTTATACAATTCAACACCCCCCGTCACGTGTGATGGGAGACAAGTCAACATGTGGAAAGACTCAGAGGTATAGCTCAAGAGGCATATAAGTGGACTCCGAGGGGGCAACAACAATTTTAGGATAAATTGCGAAAGCCAGGACTCGAACTCGAGACCCTGGCTCTGACACCATGTCAAGCTTCATGGACTAGCCAACGCAACCAAAAGTCCGAACTGATGGAAAGGTCTAGGCAATCCACTTATACAGTTAAACATTTCTTACCCTTCGGGTGGTCACAGGGAAGCTCTCTAATAGATCACTTAAGACAAAGGGAATTAACTACAGCACAGGACTTAAACTTAAGATGATATATATTTGTCAAAATTTGAATGTATCTATATGCTTTCACTGTCTAGATACATCTGAATTTGGACAAATCTCAGACACTTTCGGTGGGACAGAGGTAGTATATAACTGTGTATACACTAACTAGTGTCTAGTTTTGGCGAAGTTTAGACTAGTTTCGTGGGATGGATGCAGTATAACTGATATATTGGACACTTGATTTGAACACATGAATGACCAATGTCCTTAGCTTACATAGTCGTATTTATACTGTGAGCATGAACGATGAACAATGCTGCTGTTTGAATATGGTTGCCAGTAACACCCTATTCGTCTCCATTTCTAATATTGCAGAAAACCTGATGCTCCCGTTTGTAATCCCGCCACCGGTGGTGGATGATCAGCAGTACGCGTGGTTCCTCGCTCCATCTGCTGATGGCAAGCGATTGATGATCATCCTTACAGTAAACAAGATTGGGATTGCCAATGCTGAAGTACCTCCTGACATTCCCTATGCTGCTAATGGGCTTCAGCTACGGCAGTATCCTCCTGTTGCCACCTACGTCTTTGAGCTGGATCCCTTATCTACTGCACGTGCAGGGGACTTTCTTTGGAGGCAGGTTAACAGCCTCAGCGACCACTCTCTGTTCCTCGGACTCAATTACCCAATCATTGCCAACCTGAAGAAGCGTGAATCCAAAGCTCCTGATGGCACATTGGTTCCATTCATGAGGAAAAACTGCGTCTACACAGCATACCGGAATATTCGTTATAATCAATACCCTAAAATTTTGCGCTGCAACCTCCAGCCAGATGAAGGTGAGACTGTGGGAGTTATCAGCCTTCCCAAGGATGGTTGGGATAGTGTCCGACAAGCGGCTATGTGGTTTAAGCCTGCTTTAAACATTGCCCGTTCGGTGTTACCTTTAAAAAAACAGTGACACTTTTTTATTATGCTTGAAGTGTTGAGAAGTAGTACACTGTTTTTAGTATGTACTAGTTTGAATCAGTTTATTTGAACACTGCCCTGCTTTTGTATTTCGTGTTGCCTTCATATTATAACCCATGCATGGCTGTTTTAGGATTGACTTTATTTCAGCACTATAATTACAATGTGTGTACGTCCTTTATAATATAGCCACCTCTTGTTGATCATACTCATGAGAGGACCATTCCTATTTTTTTCGCCGCTAAAGGGTAAAGTACATCCACTGGCACGGGGGTGTGTTCGGTTCCACCCCATCCCCAAACCGAACATGCATCAACTACGAGCAAGGAAGTAGATGTGCGACCTAGGTGACTGTGCGGACCCCACATGTGAACCAAAGAAAAAAACATGTCAATACGGAACTGATGTACATACGACAACTCCTATATGATATGCGTATGTACGATTGAGCATCTGGAGGTGTGCTGCCACCTGCTTCCTCACACGAAGGGTTGGATCTTGTGTTTCGTACACGGATCGGACTGAAATTGTCGTGTGCATAGCAAGGTTCATGTCAATAAGGCTGAGTTTGGCATCTAAGTCTAGGCAACAAATACTTTTGGGTTCCAACGGCCATCTACAAGGTATTTGCTATAGGCCTACTTGCTCCGGCTGTCGAAGCCCAATAACTACAAATGGGCCTTTCTGCTCATGCAATGTTGGCCCTTTTCTAAAGAACCACAGATCCTATGATTGGCAAAAAACAAAAACACGGAGATTCTACATAAAAGTTGTTTGTATTTATTTTGAATTATTGGGTTGCAATTTTTGAAACTGCTCATGGCCAATATGAAAATCCTTGATCGCTCCATACCCACATAGATCACGGTATTTTCAAAAATTCATAAAGTGGATTTGAAATTTAAAACATATCCTAATAATTCCATGATTTATTCTATTAACTTGCAAGATCTTGGAGCGAAAGAGCTTGTATTAGTCTGCGAAAATAATACTGATAAACCTGTCGTTAACAAGAAATGAAGGTTTATCGTTCAGAGAGGATGCCATGTGGGACCCATGAGACAGTAGCGTCCTCAACGTTTCAAAGAAAAAGGCAAGTAGCCCGAAAATAGGGGTAAAAAATAAATCCTACAAAGGAAACATTTATAGTTCATAGAGGCTGACATGTGGGACCGATCTGCCAGCTGCATCCTCATCATTTCGAAGTCGGCAGGGATCAGAAGAAAAAGGCAAATAGCCAGAAATTAGGGGTAAAAAATAAATCCAAAAAGGAAACTTTTATTCTTAATAGAGGATGACATGTGGGACCGACCTGCCAGCAGCGTCCTCATCGTTTCAAAGGCCGCAGGGGATCAAAAGAAAAAGGCAAATAGCCAGAAATTAGGGGTAAAAAATAAATCCAACAAAGGAAAGGTTTATTGTTCATAGAGGCTGACATGTGGGACCCATGAGCCAGCGGCGACCTCAATTTCAAAGGCGGCATATGATCGAAAAGAAAAAGGCAAGTTAGCAAAAATCAGTGGGTAAAAAAAATCTAAGAAATGAAACTTTATTGTACAGTCCCAGTGTGTAAAAAAAAGGCAAATAGCCAGAAATTAGGGGTAAAAAATAAATCCAACAAAGGAAAGGTTTGTTGTTCATAGAGGCTGACATGTGGGACCCATGAGCCAGCGGCGACCTCAATTTCAAAGGCGGCATATGATCGAAAAGAAAAAGGCAAGTTAGCAAAAATCAGGGGGTAAAAAAATCTAAGAAAAGAAACTTTATTGTACATAGAGGATGACATGCGGGTCCCATGAGCCAGCACCTTACTCAACGTTTCAGAGGCGGCATGAGATCAAAAGAAAAAGGAAACTGACCAAATATCAGGAGCAAAAAATAATCCAAGAAAAGTAACTTTTATTGTACATAGAGGATGACATATGGGTCCCACTTATACAAGCTCTTTCGCTCCAAGATCTTGCAAGTTGATTGTACATAGAGGATGACATGCGGGCCCCTTGTGTCAGCAGCTTAATCAATGTTTCCAAGGCGGCAGGGGATCAAAAGAAAAAGGAAATAGCCAAAAATAAGAGGGTGAAAAAAAATCCAAGAAAAGAAACTTTTATAGTATAGAGGATGACATGTGGGTCCCATGAGCCAGCAGCTTCCTCAACGTTTCAGAGGCTGCATGAGATCGAAAGAAAAAGGCAAGTGACCAAAAATAAGAGGGTAAAAAATCCAAGAAAAGAGACTTGATTGTACATAGAGGATGACATGCGGGTCCCATCAGTCAGCAGCTTACTCAACGTTTCCAAGGCGGCAGGGGATCAAAAGAAAATGGAAATAGCTAAAGATCAGAGGGTGAAAAAAATCCAAGAAAAGAAACTTTTATAGTACATAGAGGATGACATGCGGGTCCCATGAGCCAGCAGGTTCCGCAACATTTTCAAAGGCGGCATGAGATCGAAAGAAAAAGGCAAGTGACCAAAAATCAGAGGGTGAAAAATAATCGAAGAAAAGAAACTTTTATTGTAGATAGAGGATGACATGCTGTCCCATTTTGCAGCAGAGGTCCCAACGTTTCAAATGCGGCTTGAGATCAAAAGAAAAAGAAAGTAGCCAGAAATTAGGGGATAAAAAAAACTCGAAGAAAAGAAAGTTGATTGTACATAGAGGATGACATGCGGGACCCACGAGTTAGCAGCTTACTCAACGTTTCCAAGCCGGCAGGGGATCAAAAGAAAAAGGAAATAGCCAAAAATCAGAGAGTGAAAAAAAACCCTAGAAAATAAACTTTTGTAGTACATAGAGGATGACATGCGGGTCCCATGAGCCAGCAGGTTCCTCAACGTTTCAAACGTGGCATGGGATCGAAAGAAAAAGGCAAGTGACCAAATATCAGGAGCCAAAAATAATCCAAGAAAAGAAACTTGATTGTACATAGAGGATGACATGCGGGTCCCATTTTGCAGCAGCGGTCCCAACGTTTCAATTGCGGCTTGAGATCAAAAGAAAAAGAAAGTAGCCAGAAATTAGGGGGTCAAAAAAACTCCAAGAAAGGAAAGCTTTATCGTTCATACAGGCTGACATGTGGGACCTATGAGCCAGCAGCTTACTCAACGTTTCAAAGGCGGCAGGGGATCAAAAGAAAAAGGAAATAGCCAAAAATCAGAGGGTGAAAAAAATCCAAGAAATCAAACTTTTATTGTACATAGAGGATGACATGCGGGTCCCATGAGCCAGCAGATTCCTCAACGTTTCAAACGTGGCATGAGATCGAAAGAAAAAGGAAAGTGACCAAATATCAGGAGCCAAAAATAATCCAAGAAAGGAAACTTTATTGTACATAGAGGATGACATACGGGTCCCATTTGCAGCAGCGGTCTCAACGTTTCCAAGGTGGCACAGGACCAAAAGAAAAATGAAGTAGCCAGAAATCAGGGGGTGAAAAAATCCAAGAAAAGAAAGATTTCAATTGGGCTGCATCTGGACATCTGGGCCTTCGAACTATCGGGCCTTTTGATTCGTACAATTTCAGCCCACTCCAGAACATGGAAGTTCGGATTTTTCTCAAAAAAAACAGGAATGTCCTATGCTTCGCAAAAACAAAAAACAAGGAGATTCAAGATATAAGTTGTAAAAATAAAGATTTAATTTATCCGTTTGCAATAGCTCAGAGCGAAATACACTGTTTATTGTCTGCAAAATAATCAAGATATCACATGTTTCTTGTACGGGGAGGCTGACATCAGGGACCCATGAGCCAGCAGCGTCGTTAACGTTTCAAAGGCAGTGGGTCGAAAATAAAAAAACAAAAAGTCAGTTGGTAAAAAAATCCAAGAAAAGAAAACATTTATCGTTCTGAGAGGATGACATGCGGGACCGATGAGGCAGCAGCATCCTCAACGTTTCCAAGGCGGCAGGGGATCAAAAGAAAAAAAGGAAATAGCCAGAAATTATTAGGGGTCAAAAATAAATCCACCAAAGGAAACTTTTATTGTTCATAGAGGATGACATGTGGGACCGACCTGCCAACAACGTCCTCATCGTTTCAAAGGGGGCAGGGGATCAAAAGGCAAATAGCCAGAAATTAGGGGTCAAAAATAACTCCAAGAAAGGAAACTTTTATTGTTCGTAGAGGATGACATGGGACCCATGAGCCAGCAGCTTACTCAACGTTTCAAAGGCGGCATGAGATCGAAAGAAAAAGGCAAGTGACCAAATATCAGGAGCCAAAAATAATCCAAGATTTATTGTACATAGAGGATGACATGTGGGTCCCATTTTGCAGCAGCGGTCTCAATGTTTGAAATGCGGCTTGAGATCAAAAGAAAAAGAAAGTAGCTAGTAATTAGGGGGTCAAAAAAATCCAAGAAAAGAAAGTTGATGGACATAGAGGATGACATGCGGGTCCCTTGAGCCAGCAGCTTACTCGACGTTTCAAAGGGGGCAGGGGATCAAAAGAAAAAGGCAAGCCAAAAATCAGCGGGTGAAAAAAAATCCAACAAAGGAAACTTTTATAGCACATAGAGGATGACATGCGGGTCCCATGAGCCAGCAGGTTCCTCAACGTTTCAAACGTGGCATGAGATCGAAAGAAAAAGGCAAGTGACCAAATATGAGGAGCCAAAAATAATTCAAGAAAAGAAAGTTTTATAGTACATAGAGGATGACATGCGGGTCTCATTTAGCAGCAGCGGTATCACCGTTTGAGAGGCGGCAGGGGATCAAAAGAAAAAAGAAATTGCCAAAAATCAGAGGGTGAAAAAAACCAAGAAAATGAACTTTTATAGTACATAGAGGATGACATGCGGGTCCCATGAGCCAGCAGGTTCCTCAACGTTTCAAACGTGGCATGAGATCGAAAGAAAAAGGCAAGTGAAAAAATATCAGGAGCCAAAAATAATTCAAGAAAAGAAAGTTTTATAGAACATAGAGGATGACATGCGGGTCCCATTTAGCAGCAGCGGTATCACCGTTTGAGAGGCGGCAGGGATCAAAAGAAAAAGAAATTGCCAAAAATCAGAGGGTGAAAAAAACCAAGAAAATGAACTTTTATAGTACATAGAGGATGACATGCGGGTCCCATGAGCCAGCAGGTTCCTCAACGTTTCAAACGTGGCATGAGATCGAAAGAAAAAGGCAAGTGAAAAAATATGAGGAGCCAAAAATAATTCAAGAAAAGAAAGTTTTATAGTACATAGAGGATGACATGCGGGTCCCATTTAGCAGCAGCGGTATCACCGTTTGAGAGGCGGCAGGGGATCAAAAGAAAAAGACAAATTACCAAAAATCAGAGGGTGAAAAAAAACCAAGAAAATGAACTTTTATAGTACATAGAGGATGACATGAGGGTCCCATGAGCCAGTTCCTCAACGTTTCAAACGTGGCATGAGATCGAAAGAAAAAGGCAAGTGAAAAAATATCAGGAGCCAAAAATAATTCAAGAAAAGAAAGTTTCATAGTACATAGAGGATGACATGCGGGTCCCATTTAGCAGCAGCGGTATCACCGTTTGAGAGGCGGCAGGGGATCGAAAGAAAAAGGCAAGTGAAAAAATATGAGGAGCCAAAAATAATTCAAGAAAAGAAAGTTTTATAGTACATAGAGGATGACATGCGGGTCCCATTTAGCAGCAGCGGTATCACCGTTTGAGAGGCGGCAGGGGATCGAAAGAAAAAGGTAAGTGACCAAATATGAGGTGCCAAAAATAATTCAAGAAAAGAAAGTTTTATAGTACATAGAGGATGACATGCGGGTCCCATTTAGCAGCAGCGGTATCACCGTTTGAGAGGCGGCAGGGGATCGAAAGAAAAAGGCAAGTGACCAAATTTGAGGTGCCAAAAAAACTCCAAGAAAAGAAAGTTGATTGCACATAGAGGATGACATGCGGGTCCCATTTAGCAGCAGCGGTCTCAACGTTTCCAAGGCGGCAAGGGATCAAAAGAAAAAGGAAGTAGCCAGAAATCAGGGGGTCAAAAAAATCCAAGAATAGAAAGAATTTTGGTTCATAGAGGATGACATGCGGGACCCATGATCCTGCATCGTAAACGGCTCGATCGGAGAACGTTGAACGAGATGGCGCGATCTAGAAAAAAACAATGCCAGAGAGGCTGCCATCTGGGCCCTACATCCCTCGGCGGTGCGGATTTGCGTTGACTCGGCCGGCGAACCCGAGATTTCGAGATGCACCACGTCCCGGGCCACCATACGCGACGTTTTGGCCGCTTTCGTCGGGCTAGGTGGCCTCAAAAACGAGAAAAAAAAGTTTTGACATGCACCACGGAGGGACCAAAAATCGTCGGCCATGGTACACCAGCAACCACGGCGCGACTTCAACTTCGTCGGCCATGGCAACTTTTCTTGTAGTGAAAATTACCAACCAAGGACTCAGATTCCAACCTTCCCTAGCGTCCCCGCTGTTAATGTTGGATGTTCTAATAAGTGGTTCGCATGATCAATCCCTAGGAAAAATAACATTGACAAGTCAGTCTACGATAATACAAAGACCAGACATGCACGCAGCAATAACTATATAAGCTAAAGACGAGGTATAAGAGCAAGCAGATTGGAAATGCACATAGCATGATTATAAAAGCAGTGTGAGAATAGCAGACACGAGAAAACAGCTAGCGGCTAGCGGTGAGCTAATGACGTGGTATAAGAACAAGCAGATTGGAAATGCCCATAGCATGACTATAAAAGCAGTGCGACAATAGCATGCAGTACAAAAACAGTTGGCAGCAAATGAATGGGTATAAGGCTATAAATATGTGGATGCACACAGGTGTCAGTAGAATGAACAGGATGGTAGCGACCGGATAATGCTTTTGTACTGTACAATATTTAAACAAACTTCATGCGAAGCAACACATCAAGAAAGTTAACGGCATATGAGATCTGCAAATAACTACACAAAACATGGCTAAAGAAACACCGCGATCTAACGGGCCAGCGTACTAACCAAGCTGCGGCGGGGTGGACGGGGGCGGCAACTTGCATTCCAGCGGCGGCGAACGCGGGAGACGATGAATCGACCCTGTTTCAGTAGAAGCGGGCGTTAGTGAAGCAGATCTGGTTGGCTGGCAAGGGATTCGGTGAAGTTGATACAGCCGCTGCGGCGAGGTAGTCGGTGGCGAGGTCGGCGGTGAAGCAGATCCGTCGGTGGCGAGGTCGGCGGTGAAGCAGATCCGTCGGTGGCGAGGTCGGCGGTGAAGCAGATCCGTCGGTGACGAGGGCGGCGGGGGAGCGGATCAGGTGGGTGGACAGCCAACACGATCAAGGCTACGCTGTGGAGGAGTATGCCGGCGGCGAAGCAGATCTAGTACTGTAGAGAGTCAGAGCTTTGGCGTGTGAGAGTATTTTTGAGCTAATGGGGCGAATGGTTGGTGGGTGGGTGTGGGCCTGTGGGGAGGGTTCGGGATCTAGGCAAGATATTTCATTGTTACCGAATGAGCCCTCCATGGTCGGTGGGTTGTAGCTTCCGGACCAGGGTTAAAAGGGTAAAACTGGTCACGGGATTTTCGAATGGATGCGGCGGGATGATTTGGCGCGCGGCCGAAATTTTCAGTTTCAAGCTACGAGCAGAACGACAAAAATAATGTTCTTCCCCAGGGAGCTCTCATTTCTTCCTCTTCTCTTTCTCTCTCGAGTCTCTCCCACTCCCCCGGCTCCTCTCCCCCTTCTCTCCGGCGGCCTCGCCGGCCGGAGACGAGGCCGACTTCTCTCTGTATATTGTACACCCTCCGAACTAAATTAATTGATTCAACTTTCCTTAGACGTGTATGTATCTAGAGTAAAAACATGTGTGGATACATCCATATTTAGATAAGCAAAGTTGAGTCAGCTAATTTGGATCCGAGGGAGTTAGTGTTGTTGTAAGCTTAGATCCAGTGTTTCCCATGAGCAGAATGGCGCAATGGAGTCGGGGATCTCGTCATCGGCTTCAGATCTGGCCTATGGTGAATCTGGCGGATCTTGCCGGCCAAACCCCGATCTGGTGCCATCAATGTGATGGCGCTAACGGTGAGGCTTGCTTTGGTCAGTGCTTCAGATCTGGCCAATGGGGAAGTCAAGCTGCTAAAGTTCACAAGCTCGGGGCATACGACGGCGTCATCCGTCTTGCCCGTGCACATCTTGGCCTTTCAGCGGCCCTTCTCAGAGCCAATATGCCGTTGCTGAGGCCCTTCTTCTCCTTCGTCCTGGCGACTACCGGCGACACCGTCCCAAGTGGTGCGTCCCCGGCGACGGAGTTGCTGGAAAGGATGCGGAGCAGAGATCTGATGTGCGGTCCAGAAGGACTCGATTGATTTTCTTCTATATGTTTTGGGGTCCTTTTTGTAAAGTTGCAGGTTCTATTAGTTATTGTCTAGTACTTTTGGTCCTCTATGTAATTTTTTGGACTAGTTTCCATTGGCACTGATAAACTTGAATTTTGACAAGTTCACGGGGAAAAAAATTCCTTTGCACATATGGCCTATCATGTATAAACATTCTTGAGATTTAAACTATATGTAATGTGCCATGCATTAACCCTAAACCATATATATGTAACTAACCCTAGCTGATCAAACCCTACTTAATTAAAACAAATAACCCTAAACTATACGCATGCACTTTATGCGCAAAGGCGCGGGTGCCTCTAATAATGTGTGTGCGCACTCGATCGATGATCCCTAAACCTTATACAACCCTGAAACCCTAATCCCTAATCCCTAAACCCTAAACACCCTAAACACTAAACCCTATACCCTAAACCCTAACCCTAACCCTAAACCCTAATTAAACCCTATATATAGGCCAACGACACTTAATTGTGCATCAAGCAGGCCAGGGGTGCCTCGCGGTCCTCTAATTAAATTAAATGTGCCATGCATTAACCCTAAATCATATATATGTAACTAACCATAGCTAATCAACCCTACTTAATGAAAACACATAACCCTAAACTATACTAGCTATAACCCGATCTAATAAAAACATGCTCTATATATAGCAGCTAGCTAGCAAACCGTAGATTAACACCAATTAATATATACATGGCCTATATCGATCATGTTGTATAACATATCCCTGAGATTCATTAATTAATTATATAATTATCGTGATAAATTAATTAACTTTAATTTTGACAAGTTCTCTCGAATGAAAACACATTTGATTAAGTTGCCTCATAATATATATATAATTAGTGTGCATGCATGGCCTACCATGCATTCGTGCATATATTTTAATGTATATTTGAACATATTCTTGGGGATTTCAATCTCTCTCTCTCTCGATCATCTATATATCGTTGGTGGCCAAAAAACACACATATATATGCATGCAATTTATGCGTAAAGGCGCGGGTGCCTCTAATAATGTGTGTGCGCACTCGATCGATGATCCCTAAACCTTAAACAACCCTAAAACCTTAAATCCCTAATCGCTAATCCCTAATCCCTAAACCTAAACACCCTAAACACTAAACCCTAAACCCTAGACCCTAAACCCTAACCCTAACCCTAACCCTAAACCCTAGCTAACCCTAAACCCTAATTAAACCCTATGTATAGGCCAACGACACTTAATTGTGCATCGAGCAGGCCAGGGGTGCCTCGCGGTCCTCTAATTAAATTAAATGTGCCATGCATTAACCCTAAACCATATATATGTAACTAACCCTAGCTAATCAACCCTACTTAATTAAAACACATAACCCTAAACTATACTAGCTAGCTATAACCCGATCTAATAAAAACATGCTCTATATATATAGCAGCTAGCTAGCAAACCGTAGATTAACACCAATTAAAATATACATGGCCTATATCGATCATGTTGTATAACATATCCCTGAGATTCATTAATTAATTATATAATTATCGTGATAAATTAATTAACTTGAATTTTGACAAGTTCTCTCGAATGAAAACACATTTGATTAAGTTGCCTCATAATATATATATAATTAGTGTGCATGCATGGCCTACAATGCATTCGTGCATATATTTTAATGTATATTTGAACATATTCTTGGGGATTTCAATCTCTCTCTCGATCATCTATATATCGTTGGTGGCCCAAAAAACACACATATATACGCATGCACTTTATGCGTAAAGGCGCGGGTGCCTCTAATAATGTGTGTGCGCACTCGATCGATGATCCCTAAACCTTAAACAACCCTAAAACCCTAAATCCCTAATCCCTAATCCCTAAACCCTAAACACCCTAAACACTAAACCCTAAACCCTAGACCCTAAACCCTAACCCTAACCCTAACCCTAACCCTAACCCTAACCCTAAACCCTAGCTAACCCTAAACCCTAATTAAACCCTATGTATAGGCCAACGACACTTAATTGTGCATCGAGCAGCCCAGGGGTGCCTCGCGGTCCTCAAATTAAATCAAATGCGCCATGCATTAACCCTAAACCATATATATGTAACTAACCCTAGCTAATCAACCCTACTTAATTAAAACACATAACCCTAAACTATACTAGATATAACCCGATCTAATAAAAACATGCTATATATATATATATATATATATATATATATATATATATATATATATATATATATATGCAAAATAGTGGGCTACCATGGTGGCTAGCTATGCATGCTGATCTACCCGTTGGATTTGCTATAGAGAGCATGAAATGGAAGAGCGAGAGCATGGAAATTCTAACGGAGATTCCCAACTCCGTTGCATGTCAGTCCTAACCTGCGTACTGGTCCATTCAAAGTGTAAATTAAAGTGCATATTTAGAGTATTCCACTCCATGCAGCACCCCTAGTGGATTAGCAGGCAACTGGCATATACCAGCCACTTTTATCGGGTAAAGTATCCAGCCATTTTCTTTCTAACGCCTTGCTTGCAGTTCCATGAGGCTCCTTCTGAACATCTGGTTCTCAATTACTTCTCAACGCCGCAACCTCCGCCCACCTCCTTCTCAACAGCGATTGCCTGCATCCTTGCATCGCCTCCTTCCCACGCGGCAACAACTCATCTCGGCGCCGCCCCTGCCCAAATCCCCGCCTCCGGCTAGGACGCCCGCGCACATGATTCCCCGCCATCGGTCCATGGTCATGCGCACCGCCGACGGTCTTTGGCGGCGTGGTCTTCTGCGCATCCACGCATGGGGAATGCGTATGGCCTGCAGGGGGACGCTGCAGTTCTCGTCGGTGGAGGTCGGGCGGACCTGATAGTCCAGTGGTGCTGCGGCGGCAGCCGCTTGCGAGCAGCCGTTCCCGACACGAGGGCAGCGGTGGATCCGAGGTGCTGGGTGGAGTACGTTTCCTTTGGGCGGAGGTGCGGTGGTTTCCGAGGGCAGCAATGTTTTGGTAAGTTCGTTCAAATCGGCCAAGTTATTATGCTCCTAGACCGGAACAATGTTCTGCCATGGACGAAAGAAGAAACAAAGAAAAACGGCAAGTGCCACTATGCGTGCTCTATGATTGGGAAGTAAATTTCGACACTGGATTTCAACCATCCATCAGTTTGCTATGATGAAAGTGTTTTTCTTTCCCCTGCTGGCCTTGCCGGGTGATACTGATATATTTCCTGTACTTTTTTCTGATCTGCACTTTGCATTTCTTTCTGAACTTTCTCTGTTAAATTGTGTGGTTTGATGTGTACATGGATTTGATGTTTCAGATCGATCAACCAAAAGCAAGTGGTGATAGTCCTTATTTCTGTGTTTACATAAATCTTAGTAGATTCACTAAATTATGGTACGAGTACAGTTAGATGTGCATTTTGTAGTCTATTGAACCTATCAGTTTCAGTCTCTGTAGTACTCGAGTTCTATTTTTCCTGCCCAATTTCACTTTCTGCTCTAGAGTGCTCAAAGGGACACATGTTCAGTCGGTAATTTAAAGAGCAATGGTTTGCATTAGAGTTAGATGTACGTTACATATATTGCTCCAAACATGAAAATTAGTTGATTTGTGTATGAACTCTTACACTTCTGTAAGTTAGTATCTGTTGTATGTATACATCTGTCGGTGCTATTCTAAGGCTTTTGTATCTTCTCATCTTATAAACAGTTTTGGAAATTTTGCACTCTATCTATCTATATGTGAAAATCTTTTGGAACGGAAGGACTCTTTGCCTAGTCAAAAGAAGGTCGGTCTGCAATGGTTACTTGCTGTTGTAACGGTCATGCTTAAATGTGTTGCTTGGCACCAGTCAGAGAAAGCCGCGGCTCTCTGGTAGACTTGAGGTGATGCGCGGTGGTATCCTGGAGCGCCGGAGTCGGAAGAAGACCAGAACGGCCACCGTATATAAGAATTAGAGACACTGGCCAAAGGAACCAGCAGAAAAAACAAGTTACTAGTTTTATTTCTGCACAGTGTTCTAATTTATAAACTTTCTGGCAACTTATGGAACAAAATCATTCTTGTGCATGCACCATTTCTCTTCAGATTGCTGCAAAAATTCTTGTAAAACATACAGAGATGAATTTCTGCTGAAATTGTTGTACATCATGCAAAGAGTCATCTGTGTATTAATGTTTGTAACTTGATTCAATGAAGTCATGGCATCTGGATACTACAACTTCTTTATGTTTCGGCAAAAATTTAATCCTGCATTCTAAAGGAGCTATATGGGTTCCACGTGGTAGTAAGATACTACAATTTCTTTGTGTAAGAGGCGTTAACCACGCAACACAACAACATATGAAAAATGATGTGAACTCTTTCCAATTTTCATTCAGCGAAACGTCCATTTAAATAGTCCGTCATTTGAAATTTTCATCTCTGATATGCACTGGACAAGGAAAGGGCGCCAACAGTTTCAGCACCTCAAACGAACGCCAGGTAGAACTGTTGTTTCACACGCAGATTCGATGGTAATTGCTCATGCTCGTTGATATGTCAATTTCGTGTTCACAGCTAGCAATCAGCATGTCAAAACGAATGCATTGACAACTGTAGTTTCAAATGCAGTTTCAACAGTGTATTTACAACTGTAGTTTCAAATGCAGTTTCAACAGTGTATTTACAACTGTAGTTTCAAATGCAGTTCCAACAGTGTATTTACAACTGTATTTTCAAATGCAGTTTCAACAGCAATACAGTGCTCGTTGATATGTCATTTTGGTTGTCACAGCTAGCAAGTAGCAACACGGCAGCTGGCTAATGCCTCAAAACGGCACCATAGCATCCGGCAAGGGATTCCAATCACCAGCTATTGCTATCTTGGTTCATTGAAATTTTCTGCTCCCTATATCTAGCGGCTAAGAATGGGTGCATAGCTAGCTAGCAAAACGTAGATTAACACCAATTAAAATATACCTGGCCTATATCGATCATGTTGTATAACATATCCCTGAGATTCATTAATTAATTATATAATTATCGTGATAAATTAATTAACTTGAATTTTGACAAGTTCTCTCGAATGAAAACACATTTGATTAAGTTGCCTCATAATATATATATAATTAGTGTGCATGCATGGCCTACAATGCATTCGTGCATATATTTTAATGTATATTTGAACATATTCTTGGGGATTTCAATCTCTCTCTCTCTCTCGATCATCTATATATCGTTGGTGGCCCAAAAAACACACATATATACGCATGCACTTTATGCGTAAAGGCGCGGGTGCCTCTAATAATGTGTGTGCGCACTCGATCGATGATCCCTAAACCTTAAACAACCCTAAATCCCTACCCTAATCCCTAAACCCTAAACACACCTAAACACTAAACCCTAAACCCTAGACCCTAAACCCTAACCCTAACCCTAACCCTCTACCCTAGATAACCCTAAACCCTAATTAAACCCTATGTATAGGCCAACGACACTTAATTGTGCATCGAGCAGCCCAGGGGTGCCTCGCGGTCCTCAAATTAAATCAAATGCGCCATGCATTAACCCTAAACCATATATATGTAACTAACCCTAGCTAATCAACCCTACTTAATTAAAACACATAACCCTAAACTATACTAGATATAACCCGATCTAATAAAAACATGCTCTATATATATATATATATATATATATATATATATATATATGTAGATTAACACCAATTAAAATATACATGGCCTATATCGATCATGTTGTATAACATATCCCTGAGATTCATTAATTAATTATATAATTATCGTGATAAATTAATTAACTTGAATTTTGACAAGTTCTCTCGAATGAAAACACATTTGATTAAGTTGCCTCATAATATATATATAATTAGTGTGCATGCATGGCCTACAATGCATTCGTGCATATATTTTAATGTATATTTGAACATATTCTTGGGGATTTCAATCTCTCTCTCTCTCTCGATCATCTATATATCGTTGGTGGCCCAAAAAACACACATATATACGCATGCACTTTATGCGTAAAGGCGCGGGTGCCTCTAATAATGTGTGTGCGCACTCGATCGATGATCCCTAAACCTTAAACAACCCCTAAAACCTTAAATCCCTAATCCCTAATCCCTAAACCCTAAACACCCTAAACACTAAACCCTAAACCCTAGACCCTAAACCCTAACCCTAACCCTAACCCTAACCCTAACCCTAAACCCTAGCTAACCCTAAACCCTAATTAAACCCTATGTATAGGCCAACGACACTTAATTGTGCATCGAGCAGGCCAGGGGTGCCTCGCGGTCCTCTAATTAAATTAAATGTGCCATGCATTAACCCTAAACCATATATATGTAACTAACCCTAGCTAATCAACCCTACTTAATTAAAACACATAACCCTAAACTATACTAGCTAGCTATAACCCGATCTAATAAAAACATGCTCTATATATAGCAGCTAGCTAGCAAACCGTAGATTAACACCAATTAAAATATGCATGGCCTATATCGATCATGTTGTATAACATATCCCTGAGATTTATTAATTAATTATATAATTATCGTGATAAATTAATTAACTTGAATTTTGACAAGTTCTCTCGAATGAAAACACATTTTGATTAAGTTGCCTCATAATATATATATAATTAGTGTGCATGCATGGCCTACCATGCATTTGTGCATATATTTTAATGTATATTTGAACATATTCTTGGGGATTTCAATCTCTCTCTCTCGATCATCTATATATCGTTGGTGGCCAAAAAACACACATATATACGCATGCACTTTATGCGTAAAGGCGCGGGTGCCTCTAATAATGTGTGTGCGCACTCGATCGATGATGATCCCTAAACCTTAAACAACCCTAAAACCCTAAATTAATTATCGATCTCCCTGTGATTCATTAATTAATTATATATATAATTATCGATGATAAATTAATTAACTTGAATTTTGACAAGTTCTCTCGTATGAAAACACATTTGATCAAGTTGCCTCATAATATATATATATATATATATAGTGTGCATGCATGGCCTACCATGCATTCGTGCATATATTTTAATATATATTTGAACATATTCTAGGGGATTTCAATCTCTCTCTCTCGATCATCTATATATCGTTGTTGGTGGCAAAAAAACACACATATATACGCATGCACTTTATGCGCAAAGGCGCGGGTGCCTCTAATAATGTGTGTGCGCACTCGATCGATGATCCCTAAACCTTAAACAACCCTAAACCTCCCCTAAACCCTAAACACCCTAAACACTAAACCCTAGACCCTAAACACCCTAAACACTAAACCCTAAACCCTAGACCCTAAACACCGTAAACACTAAACCCTAAACCCTAAACACCCTAAACACTAATTAAACCCTAAACCCTAGACCCTAAACACCCTAAACACTAGACCCTAAACCCTAGACCCTAAACACCCTAAACACTAAACCCTAGACCCTAAACACTGAACCCTAAACGTACCCTAGACCCTAGCTAAACACCCTAAACACTAAACCCTAAACCCTAAACCCTAGCTAACCCTAAACCCTAATTAAACCCTATATATAGGCCAACGACACTTAATTGTGCATCAAGCAGGCCAGGGGTGCCTCGCGGTCCTCTAGTTAAATTAAATGTGCCATGCATTAACCCAAAACCATATATATATAACTAACCCCTAGCTAATCAAACCCTAGTTAATTAAAACACATAACCCTAAACTATACTAGCTAGCTATAACCCGATCTAATAAAAACATGCTCTCTATATAGCAGCTAGCTAGCAAATTAAACAGTAGATTAACCCCAATTAATATATACATGGCCTATATCGATCATATGTTGTATAACATCTCCCTGAGATTCATTAATTAATTATATAATTATCGATGATAAATTAATTAACTTGAATTTTGACAAGTTCTCTCGAATGAAAACACATTTGATTAAGTTTCCTCATAATATATATATAATTAGTGTGCATGCATGGCCTACCATGCATGCATTCGTGCATATATTTTAATATATATTTGAACATATTCTTGGGGATTTCAATCTCTCTCTCTCTCGATCATCTCTATATCGTTGGTGGCCAAAAAAACACACACATATACGCATGCACTTTATGCGCAAAGGCGCGTGTGCCTCTAATAATGTGTGTGTGCGCACTCGATCGATGATCCCTAAACCTTAAACCCTAAATAAACCCTAATCCCTAATCCCTAAACCCTAAACACCATAAACATTAAACCCTAAACCCTAGACCCTAAACCCTAACCTCCTAACCCTAAACCCCAAACCCTAATTAAACCCTATATATAGGCCAATGACACTTAATTGTGCATCAAGCAGGCCAGGGGTGCCTCGTGGTCCTCTAATTAAATTAAATGTGCCATGCATATATATATGTGTTTAATTTGGGGATTTCAATCGCTCTCTCGTATGTAGCTCTCTCTCTACCTCTCTCTCTCTCTCTCTCTCTCGTTAATTGGTGGCCAACAACACACACATGCACTTTGTGCGCAAAGGCATGCGCCTCTAATAATGTGTGCGCAGTCGATCGATCTAGTTTTGATTAATCATAGCACACAAATAAAGAAGTTGTATTTGAATCCACACAACCTAATCTAAAACACATAACCCCTAACATGGCCTAATTAATTAACCCCTTCTCTCTACCTAATTAGTGGAAATTGCACAAAATCAAAAGGGGTCCCTCACCAATTATGCATATCTGCTAGATTGTGATAAACTTTTGCCCCATATATATTTGGTGGATGGGTGCATCTTGGCATGTAAAACAATTAGTGTTTGCAAATGGCGTTGTCAAAATTTATGTACAAATGATTTCTTTCCATCCAAAGTGCATAAAATGGGAGTTTTAATGAAGAAAGTACAAATAAAACAGCTCAACATGCTTCCACACCCCGATTTTCACACGAAGTAGAGCATATTTAAAGGATAATTCCAGAGTTTTACTATTTTTCAAGCAACTTTGCTAATTTTCCCCCACTCACATGACTTTATGTCGATTTAACGAAAATATGGCGAATTTAAACTACATGGGCGGGATAGTTTGAATTGTGCGCGCGGCAAAGGGAACCGCCTAATCCTCAACCTTGTGCACGGCAAATTACACACGCAACTCCATTAAACGCCACCTACCGACCTTAATTATCACCCCGGCGGCCCGGCCGCATGACCCCCCACCCACCCCTACACAACTTATCCCCGTCCGTGCGAAGAGCTTCCCCTCCCCGTCCCGTCCGTGCGAAGAAGAAGCTTCCCCTCCCCGTCGTTCTTCTCGAGACGCACCGGCGGTCAAGTTGATCCACGGTAGGGCTGCTATCTCTAGCTCAATCATGTATCGGGCAAGACGGCCTAACGATTTATATTTTCTTGATGCTGCTAAAAAAATTCGTCAGTATGCTCGAACTAATTGGCACTTTATAGTTTTCCGCTCGATTTGTCATCGATCAATTTGTTCATTTGCGTGGGCATATAGAGTCAGTTCTGCACTCGATCCGTTAATTTGCTGAAATGCCATGGCAGAGTTTTGTACACGATCTGTTTGCTAAAATGTCGATGGGCATTTTTTGTTTTGTACTCGACATGATTGCTGAAATGCATAATCATGTAGTATAGTTTTGTACTCGATGGATATACATTTCCTACTTCGCCTTAAATTAATCACCAACCACTGTATCTCATAATTAAACAGATGGACAGAACTTGGATACTGCATGGACACTTATGTTCCCCTTCATATATAAATGGTGTTCAACCCTTTATGGGGTTTATTAGAGCTCATGAAGGTCACAACCTGGACGTGTATTGCCCGCGCTGCACATGTATGAATGGTGAGAAGAGGCCTCACCCTGTAGTGGCAGATCATTTACACATTTTTGGGATGGACCGCACATATGTTAGGCGGGTTTAGCATGGTGAACCATATAATGATCCTTTAGCAGGAGAAGCAGATCTTGCTCACACTGTATGTGTGCTGGCATATGTAGTTAATTATTTATATTGATGCTGCCGCTGTTTCAATCAATAGTTTGCATTGTTGTGCAAGGTTCTGTACTCAAATTTAACTTGTTGCAGATGGATGGACGGGAAGGAGAGAAAAAGCGCTTGCTTCAGGAAACGGGTTTCAGCTCTGGGACATGTGCTGTGCCAGATGAGAAGGTAAATATGTAAAACGGCATTTGTTCAGGTTGCATCCCTTAGATGTTTGTCTAATCGGTTGATGTACTAATTGCAGAAGCATAGAGTTGAAGAGGTCTCTCAGTTTGATGGGAGATTTGAAGATGAATCTCAGTTTGATGCACCTGTGGATGGTACTGATGACGAGCCTTTCATAGACGAAGGTCCTGCACCTGAGATTATCCAGCCTACAGAAGGAGGCCGTGGACCGAGTACACAGCTTTGCGTTGAAGTGGATGCACGCCCGGAGATCATCAGGGGCGTCCGGGTAGTCTCAAGACCACCCAGCCCTGATGCACCTGTGGATGGTACTGATGACGAGCCTCTCATAGACGAAGGTCCTGCACCTGAGATTATCCAGCCTACAGAAGGAGGCCGTGGACCGAGTACACAGCTTTGCGTTGAAGAGGATGCACACCCGGAGATCATCAGGGGCGTCCCGGTAGTCTCAGGACCACCCAGCCCTGATGCAAAATGTTGAGCTACTTTATGATTCGTACTCTTATGTTCTGGTGCTGTAGTATGTTATGATTTGTACGCCTTTGGCGCTAGATTAAGCATTCAGTGGATGATCGCGTTGCAAAATTCGACACCCACACAATCAGTTCATCGTATGAGTAGTAGCACAATTACTTCTACAGCGATTCCTGCCAGCGCATTAGTTGGTAGCATGAAACACTTTCAGGTACTCCCCTCTGATTCATATTAATTGACTCAATTCTGTCTAGATATGGATGTATCTAGATGCATTTGTTAACTAGACTAACAAACTTGAGTCAGTTAATATGAATCCGTGTAAACCGCCCAGTCCTCGAGCAGCTAGTTTATTGACTCTGGACTCCAAGCCTCTCGCGGCAAGCCATCGACGAAGCTTTGACCAGATCTTGGCCCGCAATTTTTTTTGTGTGGCGAATAGCAAAGCTTTGACCAGTTCCTCTCGGGATACAGCACGCCGGTGAGCTTGCACGGTTGCCATGAGCACTTTCCGGCGGAACTTCCTCTTCCGGGAACGATCTCCAGCGGGTTAACGAGGACATGCATGGCGGCCAGGGGATTTGTTTTTTTTTTGGTTTGAGCTTGGGATTTGGGGTTTTTTCGGATAGGGGAGGAGGAACCGAGGAAGAGGAAGGAACAGCCGCGTGCTTGGCGCGTGGCGGTGTGCTTGAATTTCGAATTTTTGTGAAATGTTTCATTTCCCCGCTACAATTCGGGGGTTTCTTGACGCGCCAATGCGTCCCGCCGGGCAGCTTCAAGTGAATTTGGGGTGCCACACTATGGGCCCTAGTTTCAGTGAGACATGTAATGACTAGTCACATCAGTAAGTTCACTGTGTAATAAAATATGTTACCCCTCCCCTTTATGTAGCACCCCTTCTCTCCCGATCGAGTGCCGATTGCCGACGGATGCAAGCCGCTAGCTCGATCCCCTCCTTTCGCCTCCACCGTCCAGGCATCCAGCTTGGAGGGGCAAGCTGCATCTAGACCAAGCGGATTAGGTAGGACTAGTAATGTTCTTTCCTTTCTCGAGATCGGTTCTTTTTTCCTCTCCTCGATATCTTGCGCATCTCTTTCCTATTCTGGGCGAAGGGGTGTCTTTCTGGTCACCCTCGAGCTGGGAGTGATTGATGGGGGTGGGGGCGGGGGCTACCTTTGCTTGGATTGGGGTGTTCTTCCTTTATTTGTCGACATTTGCAACCTTTGTAGTTTCTGCTGATCCTAACTGTATCTTTTGTCAGCTTGTACAGGAAAGGTAAGACCTCGGCGGTGGGGGCAATGGAGCGTAAGGCCACCACGCATGTGGGCAGTTGGCTGAGCCTGAGCTGCGTCCCCAGCCCCGCGAAGCAGGTACTCCGTTTGCTTATCCACTCTTTACCTTTTAAGTGTCTCTCTGCATCCTCAATCTGTTCCTGTTCTGGAATATGCTTAAAGTAGCACATGTCTTCAGCTGTTTGTGCGTAAAGCCTCTGTGACACCATGCTCTATATTCTCTGTATCAGGTTGGTACCTCCAGGTTCCGTGCTGAGGCTATGGGGAACGAGAATAGCGCCCCACCTGCTGCAGGAGCATGGCCCGATCTGCAGCACAAGAAGCGAAATGCCACTGCCGAGCTGGGCAGGGACCGCCCAGGGGTAATTTTTTTAACCAACTTACCATGATGTAGTCTGAATCTGATACTCCCTCAGATCCAAATTAATTGACTCAACTATCTGTAGATACGGATGTATCTAGATGTGTTTTAGCTCTAGATACTACTGCCTCCATCCCAAAGCTTTGGGCTTATATTATTTTTAGAAAGTCAAACTATACCATGTTTGACTAAGCTTTTACCAAAAATCAGTAACATGCAAAATACAAAATTAATATCATTAAATAGATAATAAAATATATTTTCCTACGGTATCTACACAGTATTATATTTGTTGATAGAATGTTCTAAAATTTTGGTCAAACTTTGCTTGTTTTGATTTCTCAAAAATAAATAAGGCTTAAGCTTTTGGATGGTGGTAGTACATTCATATCTAGACAAAGCTGAGTTAACTAGTTTTTTTGTCTGTCCATAGCTAGTGTTCACGCTGCAAAAGGCTAAGAGCATCCACTATATGCATTAGTCTATCTCATACAGTAATTCAATATCACTGCTGAGGTCTGCCTTTTGTTTTGCTATTCATATGCAGACTGAAACTTTAGGGCCTTTACTCAAAAGGAAGATCAAAACTGCGGCTGATCAGGCTGCCAGTATGTTGATGCCGCCCCCATCTTCTAAATGCCTCTACAAGCACAAGGCCACGCGCCAGCTGGGTGGTGATCTTTTAATGAATATGGTATATTTTCTTAATCCACAAAACATGCCTTGATTTTTCTCTGTTTATTGTCGGTTTTTTCTATGCTTGCCAAAAGTTTACAACAACAACAACAACAACCAAGCCTTTCAGTCCCAAACAAGTTGGGGTAGGCTAGAGTTGAAACCCATAAGATCTCGAAGCCAAAAGTTTAGAAACACCAAATTCGTTTGCTTACAATCATCATACAGTAATGTTCATCTACTCCAGTTCCCCTAACCCAACAAAAAATGATGTTAATTACGATTTTTAGATTAAAAGAGCACCATTAGGCGCTGTTAATTACGACTTTGAGATTAAAATGTCATTTGCAATTGTTAATTACAATTTTGAGACAAATGGTTAGTTTAACCTCGATCTCTTCTGCTCTCCATTTTTCCCAACCGAACAAAAATGTAACCATTCCATTCCTCTGAAATGGAACCATTCCATTCCATTCCACGCTGTTTCAGAACCGAACACACCCTTGCATTGTTGTGAACTGTTGTCCATACACGGCCATACCCTTCCACTTACATCCAGCACTATATGCATCAGTCTGTCTCAGAGTCATTCAATATCACTGCTGAGATCTGTTCCCATTCTTATGCAGGCTGAAACTGCTGCGCCTTTACTCAAGTGGATGCAAAATGAGGCTAATGAGGCTGCTGTGAGGACGATGGTGCCGGCACCATCTTCCGAAAACCTCTACAAGCACGAGGCCATGGGCCAGCTGGGTGGTGACCTTTTAATGAATCTGGTATATTTTCTTAATCCACATACATGATTTCATTATTATCTGTTTAATTACTGTTGGCTTTGTCTAATGCTTACCAAAAGTTCAGAAACACTGCGTTTGCTTACAATCATCATACACTAATTTTTCACTTTTCAGTCTGTCTCATCCAGTATATAAACTGTTGATTTCCATTGGCTTCTTTTGTAATCATTTGCATTGTTGTCAACTGTTCTCTATGCACAACCCTATTCTTCCACTTACACCCCGCACTATTTGCATCAGTCTATCTCATAGATTTATTAAATATCAATGATGAGTTCTGTTGCTATTCATATGCAGGATGAAACTTCTGTGCCTCTACTCAAATGGATAAAAAATGATCCTGATGAGGCTGCTGTGAAGACGATGGTGCCGCCACCATCTTCTGAAAACCTCCTCAAGCACAAGGCCACGGGCCAGCTGGGTGGTACCCTTTTCAGTAAGCAGGTATATTTTCTTAATCCTCATACATGATTTGATTTTTGTCTGTTTATTGCCGGCTTTGTCTAATGCTTACCAATAGTTCAGAAACACACACCTATTCTTCCACTTACATCCAGCACTATATGCATCAGTGTCTCATAGATTCATTTTATATATCACTGCTGATGTCTGTTGCTCTTCAATTTTCATATGCAGACTGAAACTGCTAAGCCTTCATTGGTCAAAAGGATTGCAACTGCTGCTGATGAGGCATCTGCAGAGGCTGCCACCAAGTTACTGTCAGCCCCACCTTCTGGATGCTTATATAAGCTCAAGTCCAAGGACCAGCCGGGCCGTAACCATCCAAGGGTTCGGGTATATTTTCTTAAGCCACATATACATGCCATGATTTATGTCTGATATTATCACCGGCTCTGTCTAATGCTTTTTGGAATTCGGAAACACCAAATTAGCATGCTTATATTCATCATACACTATTTTTTCACTGTTCAGTTTGTAACATAGTGTTATGCACTCGCTTGTCAACATTTGCATTGCTCTGAACTATGCACTTTACACAACCTAATTCTTCCACTTACATTCAGCGCTACGCACCAGTAGTACCTCCCATGTTTCCTTCACCATCCCGATGCCGAGCTTGCGGGAATATGGCGGGCCCATGTACATACCCCGCATATAACACCTCCTATGGCTCTATCTACCTTTCTAGTAGCTCCTTCACAGAGTTACAGGTATGTATTCTCAGTGGTTTAGCATGAATTGGCATATAGTAAAGTCTTGTTTTTAGTCTTCCTGCTTCTTACATTTGTATCAATTTTCACATGCAGACTGTACCTTGTGAACTTCGTCCAATGATTAACCAGATGTGTCCGCATGAAGGGTCTTTCACTATGCATGGCAATGGCAAATTGATGAACACCTACACGGTCTATGAGGTGTATGTCTACAAGACGCAGGCCATCACATATTTGTATGGACATGATTGGAGAAAGTTTGCTTTTGACTACGGTCTGAAGAAGGGCGACGAGCTGAGGATCAGAAACTCAAACGGGCAGATATACGTAACTGCTTACAGAGTTGGAGACACTTCCAAATATATAATATGTAACTTTTTTCTACTCATATCTTTTGATAACTGCATTCTGAGCAGTTGTTCTAAACCATTCCCTCTGTTCTAGCTTGCTGGGTTTAACATGATCAAAGCTGCAGATCCCCTGATGGAACAGGAGCGGATGTCACAAAGGGCAACCACACCAGCACCGGCACCGGCTTCCCACTCTCCTGCATCAGCACCGGTTCCTGTACCAGCTCCGTTTACTGCATCTACCCAGCAGTCCCCTACATCAGCATTGGTTCCTGTAGAGGCCCCATATACTACACCTGCCCAGCAGGCTCCTGCATCAGCACTGGTTCCTCTAGCTGCACCGTTTACTGCACCTGCCCAACAGTCTCCTGCATCAGCACCGGTTCCTCTAGAGGCACCGTTTACTGCACCTGCCCAGCAGTCTCCTGCATCAGCACCAGCTCGTGTACCAGCCCAGGCTCCTGCACCTGCCCCAGCCAGATCACCGAGGTCTCAGCTCATTGCTGTGGCCACCCGTGTGGTGACCAGGACGCATCTGAAGGCTATGTTCGTGAGTATATGACAGCATAACTGCTCTTATCTTGATGTCTTCTCTGCTCAAAGTCTCACATGGTTCAGTGCATTGGTGCCATTGACTAATTTTTGGTGGTATCTCTTGCTTTGAATCAGAAATTGCCTAAAAGTATCTCCAAGGATCTCAATGCTGGCCGAAGGGGCAAGATATCCCTCGTCATGGAGAGTGAAGGTCTCACCGTGGAGGGACGGTACTCCGTCAGTCCCACAGATGGCCGCTTGGCTGTTACTTCCAGGTGGAAAAAGTTCATTGACGGTGCCAAACTTCGCATTGGATCAAAGTTGAAGGTCAAGATCTTTCGATGCCGCTGTGACATGCTGGTCATAAAGTTTGCGGTTGTCTAGTTCTGTTGTCCCATGAGCCCTTAGCAAATGCATTTGTAGTTATACTTATATAAGGTTATCTTATCTGAACTGCTAATTAATTGTATGGGTGGTAAAACTCTGGCAAGCTTTTGCTCTTAGCAAGTATGTATGTATGATCAGCTATTATGATAACTAATGTTTGTGTTCATCTTAATTTGCATTTCCGTTTTAGAAAAAAACTTAATTTCTATTTTGGCTGACCTGTTAGAGAACTATCAGATTGAACCCACAACATGATTCAAATAGATTCATTACACCGAGCCACATGTCTTGACCTTGCTATACACTACTTCCATTAATCAGTGCAAGAAGGCTTACCTGAGCTGCCTGAACCATGGCAGATTCGAATCCACCTTATCTATCTAGAAATACAACCTTTGCAGAAAGAGGATTTGCAGTATGGGGAGGCTGACATTGGGGACCCATGAGCCAGCAGCGTCGTCAACGTTTTAAAGGTGGCAGGAGATCGAAAGAAAAAATAAGCCAAAAATCAGTTGGTAAACAAATTCAAGAAAAGAAACATTTACCTTTCTGAGAGGATGACATGCGGGACCCATGAGGCAGCAGCATCCTCAACTATTTCAAGGCGGCAGGGGATCAAAAGAAAAAAGGAAATAGCCAGAAATTAATTAGGGTCAAAAATAAATCCATCAAAGGAAACTTTTATTGTTCATAGAGGATGACATGTGGGACCGACTTGCCAGCTGCGTCGTCATCGTTTCAAAGGGGGCAGGGGATCAAAAGAAAAAGGCAAATAGCCAGAAATTAGGGGAAAAAATAAATCCAACAAAGGAAACTTTTATTGTTCATAGAGGATGACATGCGGGACCCATGAGCCAGCAGCTTCCTCAACGTTTCAAAGTCGGCATGAGATTGAAAGAAAAAGGCAAGTGACATAATATCAGGAGCCAAAAATAATCCAAGAAAAGAAACTTTATTGTACATAGAGGATGACATGCGGGTCCCATTTTGTAGCAGCGGTCTCAACGCTTCCAAGGCGGCACAGGACCGAAAGAAAAATGAAGTAGCCAGAAATCAGGGTGTGAAAAAAATCCAAGAAAAGAAAGATTTCAATTGGGCTGTATCTGGACATCTGGGCCTTCGAACTATCCTGCTGGGCCTTTTGACTCGTACAATTTCAGCCCACTCCAAAACAGGAAAGGTCGGATTTTTCTCAAAAAAAACAGGAAAGTCCTATGCTTCGCAAAAACAAAAAACAAGGAGATTCAACATATAAGTTTGTTTATGTAGATATAAAGATTTAATTTATCCGTTTGCAATAGCTCAGAGCGAAATACAACGTTTATTGTCTGCAAAATAAAATATCACATGTTTCTTGTACGGGGAGGCTGACATCGGGGACCCATGAGCCAGCAGCGTCGTCAACGTTTCAAAGGCGGCAGGGGATCGAAAATAAAAAAAGCCAAAAATCAGTTGGTAAAAAAATACAAGAAAAGAAAACATTTATCGTTCTGAGAGGATGACATGCGGGACCCATGAGGCAGCAGCATCCTCAACGTTTCAAAGTCGGCATGAGATCGAAAGAAAAAGCCAAGTGACATAATATCAGGAGCCAAAAATAATCCAAGAAAAGAAACTTTATTGTACATAGAGGATGACATGCGGGTCCCATTTTGTAGCAGCGGTCTCAACGTTTCCAAGGCGGCACAGGACCAAAAGAAAAATGAGGCAGCAGCATTCTCAACAATTCCAAGGCGGCAGGGGATCAAAAGAAAAAAAGGAAATAGCCAGAAATTAATTAGGGGTCAAAAATAAATCCACCAAAGGAAACTTTTATTGTTCATAGAGGATGACATGTGGGACCGACCTGCCAACAGCGTCCTCATCGTTTCAAAGGGGGCAGGGGATCAAAAGAAAAAGGCAAATAGCCAGAAATTAGGGGTCAAAAATAACTCCAAGAAAGGAAACTTTTATTGTTCGTAGAGGATGACATGCGGGACCCATGAGCCAGCAGCTTACTCAACGTTTCAAAGGCGGCATGAGATCGAAAGAAAAAGGCAAGTGACCAAATATCAGGAGCCAAAAATAATCCAAGATTTATTGTACATAGAGGATGACATGTGGGTCCCATTTTGCAGCAGCGGTCTCAATGTTTGTAATGCGGCTTGAGATCAAAAGAAAAAGAAAGTAGCTAGTAATTAGGGGGTGAAAAAAATCCAAGAAAAGAAAGTTGATGGACATAGAGGATGACATGCGGGTCCCTTGAGCCAACAGCTTACTCAACGTTTCAAAGGGGGCAGGGGATCAAAAGAAAAAGGCAAGCCAAAAATCAGAGGGTGAAAAAAAATCCAACAAAGGAAACTTTTATAGCACATAGAGGATGACATGCGGGTCCCATGAGCCAGCAGGTTCCTCAACGTTTCAAACGTGGCATGAGATCGAAAGAAAAAGGCAAGTGACCAAATATGAGGTGCCAAAAAAACTCCAAGAAAAGAAAGTTGATTGCTCATAGAGGATGACATGCGGGTCCCATTTAGCTGCAGCGGTCTCACCGTTTGAGAGGCAGCAGGATCGAAAGAAAAAGGCAAGTGACCAAATATCAGGAGCCAAAAATAATTCAAGAAAAGAAAGTTGTATAGTCCATAGAGGATGACATGCGGGTCCCATTTAGCAGCAGCGGTATCACCGTTTGAGAGGCGGCAGGGGATCGAAAGAAAAAGGCAAGTAACGAAATATCAGGAGCCAAAAAAAATCCAAGAAAAAAAGTTTTATAGTACATAGAGGATGACATGCGGGTCCCATTTAGCAGCAGCGGTATCACCGTTTGAGAGGCGGCAGGGGATCGAAAGAAAAAGGCAAGTGACCGAATATGAGGTGCCAAAAAAATCCAAGAAAAGAAAGTTTTATAGTACATAGAGGATGACATGCGGGTCCCATTTAGCAGCAGCGGTATCACCGTTTGAGAGGCGGCAGGGGATCGAAAAAAAAGGCAAGTGACCAAATATGAGGTGCCAAAAAAATCCAAGAAAAGAAAGTTTTATAGTACATAGAGGATGACATGCGGGTCCCATTTAGCATCAGCGGTATCACCGTTTGAGAGGCGGCAGGGATCGAAAGAAAAAGGCAAGTAACGAAATATGAGGAGCCAAAAATAATCCAAGAAAAGAAAGTTTTATAGTACATAGAGGATGACATGCGGGTCCCATTTAGCAGCAGCGGTCTCAACGTTTCCAAGGCGGCAAGGGATCAAAAGAAAAAGGAAGTAGCCAGAAATCAGGGGGTCAAAAAAATCCAAGAAAAGAAAGAAATTTGGTTCATAGAGGATGACAAGCGGGACCCATGATCCTGCATCGTAAACGGCTCGATCGGAGAGTGTTGAACGAGATGGCGCGATCGAGAAAAAAAACAATGCTAGAGAGGCTGCCATGTGGGCCCTACATCCCTGGGCGGTGCGGATTTGCGTTGACTCGGCCGGCGAACCCGAGAATTCGCGATGCACCACGTCCCGGGCCACCATACGCGACGTTTTGGCCGCTTTCGTCGGGCTAGGTGGCCTCAAAAACGAGAAAAAAAAAGTTTTGACATGAACCACGGAGGGACCAAAAATCGTCGGCCATGGTGCACCAGCAACCACGGCGCGACTTCAACTTCGTCGGCCATGGCAACTTTTCTTGTAGTGATGTGTTGGGTGAACAAATTACAGTTGGGCAATTGATAGGATTGAAATAGCATTAAGACAGAACATCAATATTATTAATCATGTAGGCATGTTTCCATATATAGTCATACGTGCTCGCAATGAGAAACTTGTACAACATCTTTTGTCCTACCAGCCGGTGGCAGCCGGGCCTCAAGGGAAACTACTGGCAATTAAGGTACTCCTTTTAATAGAGCACCGGAGCAAAGCATTAACACTTGGTGAAAACATGTGATCCTCATACCTACGCCTTCCCCTCCGGTTGTCCCAATTTCTGTCACTTTGGGGCCTCGGGTTCCGGACATAGACATGTGCAAACAACTTGTAGATACAATCTAAGAAATAATTATAGAGCTTAAATCTAAGATCATGCCACTCGGGCCCTAGTGACAAGCATTAAACACAACAAGATTGCAGCAACAATAACTTCACAAACTTTATAGATAGACTAATCATAATGTAACAATCCATCGGATCCCAACAAACACAACACCGATTACATCAGATGAATCTCAATCATGTAAGGCAGCTCATGAGATCATTGTATTGAAGTACATGGGGAGAGAATACCAACTAGCTACAGCTAGAACCCGTAGTCCATGGGGGAACTACTCACGGAGCATGATGGAGGCGGTGGCGTTGATGGAGATGGCTTCCGGGGGCACTTCCCCGTCCCGGCGGCGTGCCGGAACAGAGATTCTGTCCCCCGAATTGGAGTTTCGCGATGGCGGCGGCGCCCCTGGAGTCTTTCTGGAGTTTCGTCAATCGGTATTGCGTTTTTAGGTCGAAAGGGGTTTTATAGGCGAAGAGGCGACGCAGGAGGGCTGGGCCCCCTCACCATAGGCTGGCGCGGCCAGGCCTGGGGCCGCGCCGCCTTATGGTCTGTGGCCCTCGGCCCCTCTCCGACTCTCCTTCGGTGTTGGATGCTTCCGGGAAAAATAAGGTATTGGGTCTTCGTTTCGTCGAATACTGAGAACATTGCCCGAACAGCCTTTCTGGAACCAAAAACAACAGAAAACATGAACTGGCACTGTGACATCTTGTTAATAGGTTAGTTCCGGAAAACGCATAAAAACATTATAAAGTGTGAGAAAACATGTAGGTATTGTCATAAAACAAGCATGGAACATCAGAAATTATGGATACGTTGGAGACGTATCATAGCACTCAAGTAATTTACTTTGGAATGGCAGAAAAATACCACATAGTAGGTAGATATGGTGGACACAAATGGCATGGGTTTTGGCTCAAGGTGTTTGGATGCACGAGAAGCATTTCCTCTCTACAAGGCTTTGGGCTAGCAAGGTTGTTTGAAGCAAACACAAGTATGAACAGATACAGCAAAACTTACACAAGAACATATTGCAAGCATTATAAGACTCTACACTGTCTTCCTTGTTGTTCAAACACTTTTACCAGAAAATATCTAGACCTTAGAGAGACCAATCATGCAAACCAATTTCAACAAGCTCTACGGTAGTTCTCCACTAATAGATTTAAACTACATGATGCAAGAGCTTAAACATGATCTATGAGAGCTCAAAACAATTGCCAAGTATCAAGTTATTCAAAACCATATGAAGCATTTTCTGATTCCAACCAAATAGCAATCAACGAAGCAATTTTCAGCCTTCGCCATGAACATTAAAGCATAACTAAGAACACAAGTGTTCAAATGAAAAAGCGGAGCGTAATATCTCCAATACAAGGATGGTGGGATCAAACTTTATTCAAACCAAAACAAAAATAAAAGCAAACAGACGCTCCAAGTAAAGAACATAAGATGTGATGGAAGAAAAATATAGTTTCACTAGAAGTGACCTGATAAGTTGTGGATGAAGAAGGGGATGCCTTGGGCATCCCCAAGCTTAGATGCTTGAGTCTTCTTAAAATATGCAGGGATGAACCACCGGGGCATCCCCAAGCTTAGACTTTTCACTCTTCTTGATCATATTGTATCATCCTCTTCTCTTGACCCTTGAAAACTTTCTCCACACCAAACTTAAAGCAAACTCATTAGAGGGTTAGTGCATAATCAAAAATTCATATATTCAGAGGTGACATAATCATTCTTAACACCTCTGGACATTGCACAAAGCTACTGAAAGTTAATAGAACAAAGAAATCCATTCAACATAGCAAAAGAGGCAATGCGAAATAAAAGGCAGAATCTGTCAAAACAGAACAGTCCGTAAAGACGAATTTTTCAGAGGCACTTAACTTGCTCAGACGGAAAAACTCAAAACTAATGAAAGTTGCGTACATATCTAAGGATCACGCACGTAAATTGGAAGATTTTGTTGATTTTTCTACAGAGAGATCTACGCAAATTTGTGACAGACAGCAAATCTGTTTCTACGCAGTAATCCAAATCTAGCATCAAATTTACTATAGAGACTTTACTTGGCACAAAAAACATGATAATGAGAGGTTGCTACAGTAGTAACAACTTCCAAGACTCAACAATACAGTAGTAAAATAAAAATATGGGTTATCTCCCAAGAAGTGCTTTTCTTTAACGCCTTTCAGCTAGGCACAGAAAGTGCAAATCAAGTATTATCAAGAGAAGAAGCATCAATATCATAATTTGTCTTACAAACACAACTTGTTGCAGAGGGTACCTTAGATGCTCCATTATCTAAATTTCCCATGGTGGTACTAAGGGTTTTATCAATTTTAGGCCTATAATAATTCTTTGGTTTAGGCACCTTAGAGACATACATGAATTTTTGCTCTTTACCCACATAAGCTTTCTCCTTAAACTTAAGAGAAGAAAAAGTTGAACCCAAGGTTCCCATAGCTTTTTCAAGTTCATCAATCCTATTGGTTTGATTATCATGGATAACACAAGTTTCTAGGATAGCAATTCTTTCATTAATTCCTCCTAGGGATTTATCAAGTTTATCAGTATTATCAAGTAATATTCCCAATTTAGTCTCAACACTTGGAAATTTTTTCTCTATGGCTTCCAACTTTTTCATGACATCCTCAAGAGAGATTTCAATTTTAACTTCATTAACAGGTGGTATTCCAACTAGACTCTCAATGATGCAACTAGCTTCTAAAGCGGGAGTACCTAGGAAATTACCTCCCGAAAGAGTATCAAGAACATACCTATTCCAGCTAGATAGGCCAACATAAAAGTTCCTAAGAAGGATAATAGTGGAGTGTTTCTTAATGCACCTATGATGAGCATTACTAATTCTGTACCAAGCATCTTTAAAACTTTCTCCACCTTGTTGCTTAAAAGAACGAACTTCAACTTCAGGATTACTCATTTTAGCAGTAATAAAAGTAAACTAAGCAAACAGAATAAAGTAAAAACAAGTAACTAATTTTTTTGTGTTTTTGATATAGAGATAGCAAGACAGAAAATAAAATAAAGTAAAGCAACTAATTTTTTTGTGTTTTTGATATAAAGCAAACAAGACAGTAAATAAAGTAAAGTAAAGCAAGACAAAAACAAAGTAAAGAGATTGGATGTGGAAGACTCCCCTTGCAGCGTGTCTTGATCTCCCCGGCAACGGCGCCAGAAATTTAGCTTGATAACGCGTGAAACACACGTCCGTTGGGAACCCCAAGTGGAAGGTGTGATGCGTATAGAAGCAAGTTTCCCTCAGTATGAAACCAAGGTTTATCGAACCAGTAGGAGTCAAGGGCCACGTGAAGGTTGTTGGTGAAGGAGTGTAGTGCGGCGCAACACCAGGGATTCCGGCGCCAACGTGGAACCTACACAACACAATCAAGATACTTTGCCCCAACGTAACAGTGAGGTTGTCAATCTCACCGGCTTGCTGAAAACAAAGGATTAAACGTATGGTGTGGAGAATGATGTTTGTTTGCGAAGAACAACAGAGAACAGAGATTGCAGTAGATTGTATTTCAGATGTAAAAGAATGGACCGGGGTCCACAGTTCACTAGTGGTGTCTCTCCAATAAGATAAATAGCATGCTGGGTGAACAAATTACAGGTGGGCAATTGACAAATAAAGATTCAATACATATCATGATGATCACTATGAGATTTAATCAGGGCATTACGACAAAGAACATAGACCGCCATCCAGCATGCATCTATGCCTAAATAGTCCACCTTCGGGTTAGCATCCGCACCCCTTCCAGTATTAAGTTGCAAACAACAGACAATTGCATTAAGTATGGTGCGTAATGTAATCAACACAAATATCCTTAGATAAAGCATTGATGTTTTATCCCTAGTGGCAACAACACATCCACAACCTTAGAACTTTCTGTCACTGTCCCAGATTCAATGGAGGCATGAACCCACTATCGAGCATAAATACTCCCTCTTGGAGTTACAAGTATCAACTTGGCCAGAGCCTCTACTAGCAACGGAGAGCATGCAAGAACATAAACAACACATATATGATAGATTGATAATCAACTTGACATAGTATTCCATATTCATCGGATCCCACCAAACACAACATGTAGCATTACAAATAGATGATCTCGATCATGTTAGGCAGCTCACAAGATCTAAACATGATAGCACAAGAGGAGAAGACAACCATCTAGCTACTGCTATGGACCCATAGTCTAAGGATGAACTACTCACACATCAATCCGAAGGCGGGCATGGTGATGTAGAGCCCTCCGGTGATGATTCCCCTCTCCGGCAGGGTGCCGGAGGCGATCTCCCGAATCCCCCGAGATGGGATTGGCGGCGGCGTCTCTGGAAGTATTTCCGTATCGTGGCTCTCTGTAATAGGGTTTTGCGACGGAGGGTATAAGTAGGCGGAAGGGCAACGCAGGGGGCGCCCGAGGGGCCCACACCATAGGGCGGCGCGGGCCCCTCCTTGGCCGCGCCGCCTTGTGGTGTGGCCACCTCGTGGCCCCACTTCGTATCCCCTCCGGTCTTCTGGAAGCTCCGTGGAAAAATAAGACCCTGGGCGTTGATTTCGTCCAATTCCGAGAATATTTCCTTTGTAGGATTTCTGAAACCAAAAACAGCAGAAAACAACTGGCGCTTCGGCATCTTGTTAATAGGTTAGTGCCGGAAAATGCATAATAATGATGTAAAGTATGTATAAAACATGTGAGTATTGTCATAAAAGTAGCATGGAACATAAGAAATTATAGATACGTTGGAGACGTATCACGGGTCCGACGCGTCAGTGACCCACGAACGAAGAGTCGCAGCTTTGCCTTAATGGCTACGGAGGGACAGGCGAGACGTCTCGTCGGCGCTGCACAACCTCCACGTGTTGCCGTTTGCACGCCACGGCGCTTTCCCGCTCTTTGTTCCCACGGCTTCAAGCCTCTTCCCGCTTTCTTCCCGCCTCTTCTCGTGACGCCGGCGTCTATAAAAGGCCTCCTCCTTCAATGGTCGCCACCACAGCCGCTGGTGTCCCTTAGTCCGCCGTAAGCACATGGCTCATCGCCTACGCACCACCTACGTAATGCTGAACCGCGGCCGGTTGCCTGCAACACCGTCTCCACCTGCATCTCCACCACCGCAGGAGTTCAACGTCGACCCGGAAGCTGCGGAGAATGAAGCGTGGGAGGAGGCGGCGCTAGTGGACACCATAGTGGCGGATGAGGCGCGACTGCGCCGGACGGAGGAGATGGGCAAGCGGTGGCGTGCGGAGCGGGAGCGCCTGTGCATTGAGTGGGATCTCCATCAACGTTAGCGGCGGGAGGCGCTGGAGCAGGAGCTGCGGGAGGAGCGGCGGCAGCGACGCGGCGGGCGGCGGAGCGACGCAAATGGAGGAGGAGGACGGACGACGAGGAGTAGCTGGAGGAGGAGGATGATGATGATGAGTTCGGCGGTCGACGACGCGGGCGGAGACGGAGAAGGCGGCAGCGAAGCACCCACTCGTCGAGTCATTCGAGTCCCGAAGAGGCTGCAGGACGATACTCATGCCCGCGAAGAGGAGAAGATTCGTCGTGCCGTCGAACTCTCCCTCCTGGCGGAGCAACTGGAGAGGGTACACGACGACGCGCTGAACAAGCACCAACGTCTTCTCGTCACGCTCCATAGGGAGAGGCGGCGCGCAGCAGGAGCTGCGGTGGGGAGGCGATGACAGAGCGGGGCCGTCGAACGCAACGTCGGGCGGCCAGTAGGCCATAATCTAACCGTTTTAATTCAAACTTGTAAAATATAATTAAAATTGAATGAAAACCTTTATTTTCGTGCATTTTAATTTATCCGGGGCGCGCGTTTGGAGGACGAGGCTGGAGAGCAACTTCCCAAACGCGATAGAAGAAAACACGTCGCCAAATGCTCAATCCGGTGTCATTTGAAGAATGCTTTGGGAACACCGCTGGACAAGATGCTTTTACGGCATGTATTTAGGACCGTTTGGGAGTAGAAGAACTTGGCGATTCAGTAACCGCGGCCATACATGCAACAACATAAGAGAAATTTCAATAATATAGCCAACTGTTGACTATAATAAGACGCCATGTCTTTTGTAGTCATCATATAGCTAACATGTACAATAGTTGGCTATAAGAATGAAGTACTTTACTTTACTAACATATGACCCATCTTTCATTCTAAACAAGTGCCTAAGAGCTGGCTATTGCATAAGAGTCCACCTCCCTTTCCTCTCCCCTTCTCTCTCCTCCAAATCATTTAAATTATATTATTTAATGTCTCATAGTAAGCTGACTGGACTTTATTGTACTTGCTCTAAAGGCATCTCCAACGGACCGACGCATTTCGGACGCCCGAAATGTCCGATTGTGTCTGTTTGCGTCGGCCCGCGGACGTCATGCAGCCCAGGGCGACCGTTTGCGTCGGGGGTACCTCTAGCAATGCAGACGCATTTTTTTTAGCGAAGACAACGTCAAGCTCGTTAATGGTGTTTTACGTCCCGTCGAGGACTGCCGCCGGCGATTAACTATTCCCGCGCGACGACGGTCATTCCCGCACGTGCCCAATACATTGGCAAGTTTCGCCGGTACTTCGCACGCGCGGGAAACGACCTGCGCGGCAACGCTGTTTCCGCCCGGTCGTGCCTATATATGGTGGACATCGGCGGGGTGACGGGCACACCTCAAGCTAAACCCTAGCATCCATCCATGGCCGACCACAACCTTAGTTGGGAACACGTTGTTCAGATGTGCCGCCACCTCCACCCGGAGGAGGACGAGGAGGTAGTCGCCACCGGCGTTGAGGCCGAGCAGCTGGACTGGAGGCGGCGGCGGTGGAGGTTGCAGAGGCGGAGGCGGCAGAGCGCGCGGAAGGGCGCCTCGCGGCGACCAGGGCGGAGATCGCCAACGCCATGGCCGAGCTCGCGGAGGCGCGGGCGGCGATGGGCCCCTCCGGCGGCTGGCGGATGTCGTCATCCACGACATCGCGGACGACGACGCCCGTGCCCGGCCGCTTCAAGTGCGCCGGCGACCAGTTCGTTCTGGTCGCGTCCTTCGAGACCCTGGCTGGGGACACCCTGCACGCGTCAGGCTTGGTTGGCGGAGGAGGAAGCCCACAGCTATGCGATCGCCACGGCTCGGGGGTTAATGTGCTCCGACCTGGACTCGCTCCAGCGGAGGGGCCCTTTTCCCGCGCGGGTCAAGCAGGAGAACCGGGAGCTTCGTTGCCCAGCTGGCGGGGTTGCAGGCGGCGGCCCAGGCGAAGGAGGAGGCGGCGGTGGCAGCCGGGCGGCGGAGGGCGGCGGGCGACGGCCGGGCGGGCGCGGAGAGGAGGAGGCCAACTCTATGGCCAGGACACTCCTGTGGGACTCCTCTCTGGCCGAGGCCCTCGAACGCCGCAGGCGGGAGGGGTGACCAATCTGCGGCGTGCCCGGCGTGCGGAGTGCGCGAAGCGTTCGTGCTTCGACGACGGCGCCGGCCCCTTCGGCGGCAAGTAGTAAGCCGTGCGATTGCGAGTAACCGAGGCCAGTGTAGGCCGCGCGACGGCGAGTAGGTACGGCCGTTGTAGTTTTAGGTTAACTCGACTAACCATCTCTTCTAAAGATGATCCTTTTCTCCAATCAATAGTAATGAAAAATATTTTGCTTACCTAGTCACTGCCGACCGGGCCAGATGCACCCAACGTGGACACTTTGCGCGACCGTGGAGCATCCGTGGAGATGCAAACCTGGCGCATATTTTAGCCAGGTTTGCATCGCTGCGGACGGCTAGGTCATTTTACGTCGTCCCACTGAAGCAGAGTCCAGACGCATTTCCAATCTCCCCAGTTGGAGATGCCCTAAGAGCATCTCCAGTCGCGTCCCCAAACCGTCCCCAAACCGCGCCGGATTGAGCGTTTGGGGGACGTGTTTTGTTCGTGCCGCGTTTGGGGGACGTCGCTCCCAGTCGCGTCCCCCAAACGCCGCCCCCAAACATTTAAAATACTTCTTATAGATAGAATAAAACTATTTACTAATATTCAAATCGGTTCAACATAAACAAATTACATATAAAACTTCGGAAAAACATAATTAGATTATTTTAAACTACTTCTTCTTCTTCGATGATGGCCCCGCCTCGTCGTCGTCATCACGGTGGCGCTTCCTGCTCGTCACCTCTTCCGAAGAGGCGGTGTCGGCCGACGCGTCCGAGTCCTCCTCGTTGTCGCCGGTGCTCGCCGGCTGCGCCTTGGCCTTGGCGGTATTGGCCTTCGCGTCCGCCTCCGCCTTCGCACGGGCCACCGCCGCCTCATCTGACCCTTCTTCCTCCGCGTCCTCCTCCACGCCCAGCCATTCCTCCGCGCTGTCAGGTGGCGGGAGGGAATCGTCGCCGCTGCTGGGGTCCGGCTCTCTCCCACCAATGGCGCCATCCAGCAGGCTTTCCCTCGCTGGAGGTGTCGGACGGGAGCTCGGAGATGTAGCTCATCGTCGCTGGAGGTGTCGGATGCGGCCGGTGAAGATCCAAAAGTGTCGACGTACGGATCTTATTGAGCGCGGATGAACGGCGGCGCAAAAGTCGAAAAGAGCAGCGGTTGCTCTTCCGAGGAGTCCCGACTCCATTCCGGCGGTTGCCGCGTTGTCGACACTACGTAGGCGGCGGCTGAGCGTCCGAGCCGCTGACGGGTCGGGCCCGCGTCGGTTCGCCTCACTTTTCGTTGTGTCTGGCGTGCCCGGACCGTCCCCTGTGGGACGGGGACGGCGCCGGACACCATATCGGGCCGCGCCGGACAAAAAAGGGGTTTTGGGGACGCGGTTGGAACACATTTTTTATCCGGCGTGCTCCAAATCCCTTTAGAGGACGTTTTGGAGAACGCGACCGGAGATGTTGTAAGATGCCGGCCACGCGCACGCCGTCAACCACGACCAGCACGTGAGATTCAAAGCAAGATATTCAGCAAGCCGCGGCGCCATGTCCCGGCCGCACGCGCGCAACTGCAATCGCCGCCTCAATTGAGAGAGCTGACGCAATCCAATTCGAACACGTTTGGCCAACTGCTGTACATGGATCGCAACCGCCACATGTGCACATGATTGGAGGCCACGCGTGGCTCTTGTGCCACTTGCAGCAATTATATGGTGTGCCACTTGCAGCTGGAGTCATAGGCGGAGCCAGCTACATACATTAGTCAATACACTCATTATTTTTGAGTAAAAGGCTATGTTTTATATAAATTTCTATATTTAATCATACATCTATGATAAATTGAAACCTTCTACTACGTTTTGGAACAATGTACACTCATTCTCGGAAACTTGGCTCCACCAATGGCTAGAGTACAACCTAGTTGGTTCCATCTTCCTACGTTGACGGGGAAGCTTCATCTTCCTACCTTCATCTGTTAAACCTCACACTTATAGCACCGTTGGTGGCCAATTTTCTAGATAATGGTGCATGTTAACTGGACGGTGCGTTTGCATCTAAACTTTTGGTTAGCTATAATTATATATTAAGGTGACTGATACGTCTCCAACGTATCGATAATTTCTTATGTTCCATGCTACTTTATTGATGATACCTACATGTTTTATGCATATTATATGTCATATTTATGCATTTTCTGGAACTAACCTATTAACAAGATGCCGAAGGGCCAGTTGCTATTTTCTGCTGTTTTTGGTTTCAGAAATCCTAGTAAGGAAATATTCTCGGAATTGGACGAAATCTTCGCCCAGGGTCCTATTTTTGCACGGAGCTTCCAGAAGACCGAAGAGATAACGAAGTGGGGCCACGAGGTGGCCAGACCACAGGGCGGCGCGGCCTGGCCCCTGGCCGCGCGGCCTGTCATCTGGGCCCCGTGAGCCCCCGACCTACCCTTCCGCCTACAAATAGCCTCCGTCGCGAAACCCCTGAGAGCCACGATACGGAAAACCTTCCAGAGACGCCGCCGTCGCGAATCCCATCTCGGGGGATTCAGGAGATCGCCTCCGGCACCCTGCCGGAGAGGGGATTCATCTCCCGGAGGACTCTTCATCGCCATGATCGCCTCCGGAGTGATGAGTGAGTAGTTCACCCCTGGACCATGGGTCCATAGCAGTAGCTAGATGGTCGTCTTCTCCTAATTGTGCTTCATTGTTGGATCTTGTGAGCTGCCTAACATGATCAAGATCATCTATCTGTAATACTATATGTTGCGTTTGTCGGGATCCGATGGATAGAGAATACTATGTTATGGTGATTATCAATCTATTGTTTATGTGTTGTTTATGATCTTGCATGCTCTCCGTTATTAGTAGAGGCTCTAGCCAAGTTTTTACTCTTAACTCCAAGAGGGAGTATTTATGCTCGATAGTGGGTTCATGCCTTCATTGACACCTGGGACAGTGACAGAAAGTTCTAAGGTTGTGATGTGCTGTTGCCACTAGGGATAAAACATTGATTCTATGTCTAAGGATGTAGTTGTCGATTACATTACGCACCATACTTAATGCAATTGTCTGTTGCTTAGCAACTTAATACTGAATGGGGTTCGGATGATAACCTGAAGGTGGACTTTTTAGGCATAGATGCAGTTGGATGGCGGTCTATGTACTTTGTTGTAATGCCCAATTAAATCTCACTATATTTATCATATCATGTATATGCATTGTTATGCCCTTCTCTATTTGTCAATTGCCCGACTGTAATTTGTTCACCCAACATGCTTTTATCTTATGGGAGAGACACCTCTAGTGAACTGTGGACCCCGGTCCTATTCTTTACATAGCATACAATCTACTGCAATTGTGTTTTACTATTTTCTTGCAAACAATCATCTTCCACTCGATACGCTTAATCCTTTGTTACAGCAAGCCGGTGAGATTGACAACCTCACTGTTTCGTTGGGGCAAAGTACTTTGGTTTTGTTGTGCAGATTCCACGTTGGCGCCGGAATCCCTGTTGTTGCGCCGCATCACATTTCGCCACCATCAACCTTCAACGTGCTTCTTGGCTCCTCCTGGTTCGATTAAACATTGGTTTCTTTCTGAGGGAAAACTTGCCACTGTGCGCATCATACCTTCCTCTTGGGGTTCCCAACGGACGTGTACATCTACGCGCATCAGTGACACTAAATTCTGTTTTTCAAATTTAAGAGTGTATTTTATTGAGACAAAGATTTAACGTCAATTGAACTTCACCAAATTAGCATGAAACACTTTGACTAAATGGCTGAGAGGTCAAAAACTAATACTGAATGCAAATAAATCTACGCTCATAGTACTATGCTCATTCTGTTAGAATTTAAGTTGAATTGACATATCATTTCGAAGAGCATGGTAAAGGTAAATATTTTAATTTAGAATGTTGGGTTTCACTCCAATTATACAACAATCCTATGGAAAATAAACTTGCTTCAATGACAGAAGAGTTATCAAATTCAGATATTATGCATGCATTTTTTTTACCAAGAATGTACGTCTTTACTTTAGTTTCAGGCTCGGTCCGGTACTCGATCCCGTCAGCATCGTGAGCCCATTGAACCATCCTAGTTTGTTCTCTTCACAGTTTCACCTCAAGAGATGCACCAACGTCCGACGGCAATAGTTTGTTTGCATTGCAATAAAACTCAACCAAAACATTGGCAAAATTAATCTGAATTATCGAATATGACATTATCAGGTATCCCTAATTTTTTTTGGCAATTCAATAAATAATTACCAAAAAAGTTCAGTGAAAATGGCAGATCCATTATTACTACGACAGATTTTTGTTGTTGTTGCTGTGGAGCTGCACATTCGTGAACAAACTCACCTGAAGAATTCAGAATCACCTCTGGTCGTCCAAGCCCCCCAATCTCTAAAAAAAACTTGATTTGGCATCGCTTGACCATATGTACTCATCACTCTCATAAACCAGAATCTAAGTCGGACTCATACTCTCTCCCTACACGAATAAATGTACGTTAGTGTTTGTTTCAAGTCAAATCTTTTTGAATCTGACTACTAATTTGCACAAAGTAGCAAGATATGTGACATAAAGTTTAGTATACTGCTCGCTCCATTGAATAGGGTGTAAATATTTTTTCAGATTTTCACGAAAGATCAAGGCGTAGGGTGTGACTGTCTCCAAATATCCCTACACTACATGTTAACATGAATTTAGCGATATTAATTTAGTGTAATAAATATATCAGATTTTTTCTACAAAATAGGTTAAATTTAATAAAATTTGATATAAAAAGAAACATATATTCGAATGTACCTATATATTAGAAAGTGTATTGACATATCTAAATTTAAAAAAAATTATGACATCCTTTTGTAATCACAGGTAGTACTTTTATTTGATAGACCAGAGGCGGTCGGGAATGGAACTCTGGTTATGCTTGCACAAACAATATGGTACGGTCTCCTGCATGCTTGCCACGATATGGTGTCACCTGCAATAAATGGGAAGCTTTTTTTTTTTCAGGAAAAGCCATTCGGCATGCTTTATTGATTCTTAAAGAAAGTTACACGTTTATGAGTTTTGCTAGTAAAAAAGCTAGGGGGGGTCATCATCCAAAAAACTATTCAACCTCGTATTAAAACTATGCCTAGCTAAGACATGAGCTACCTCATTGGCCTCCCTATTACAATGCTCAAAGATAATTTCTCTAAAACCTATTTCAAGAACTTTGCAGTCATCAAAAATCGCTGTAGAAGATGTGGCTGAAAATCCTCCTTCTTTCATAGTATCAATGACTTGAGAATTGTCCGATTGAATAACAATCTTATGACATCCGAGGTATTGAGCCAAACTCAACCCTTCTTTTATAGCATAAGCCTTTGCCATAAACGAATCAGCAACAAAAGGGATCTCCTTACAACTCGCCGCTATATATTTTCCACTATAGTCTCTTGCAATAACTCGCAAGCTTCCATGCCCTTGATCGCCATCATACCCTGCATCGACGTTAAATTTAATAGAACCTTCTGATGGTCGAATCCAGGACTCCTTATTCCTTTCCATCGGTTTCTTTCTCGCCCTCCAGTAATTTAGAACAAGTACGTGCACCAATAGACAAGGCACTCCGGTGATACGTTTGAAAATCCTCTCCGTGAGTAAATTGCCTCCGCTCCCACCATATGTACCAAGCCCCAGTCAAAATAAGTTCTGGGAAACCAATACTATTCAGATTATTGCATATGCCGAGGTTTAAGATGATATGCTCTAGAACCAATGATCATGACCGGTCAGTTAACGGACTCATTGATAGTATAATTATAGATCTTTCTGTTTGATGAAGCAGATTATACGAACGTGCGACTAGCTAGCCATGTGAACGAAACGAAACATCATTATATAAGCTCGTCATCGTTCTATATATGACCAGTGATAGTCGATAAAAAAAAGTATGTCACTAGTTTTCGAGAGAAACAAGGGACGAACCATTTCTGGCGATGTGTCACTGCTTCGTTCGACACCCATGATGCCCGGCAATAGTGCACTGTCACCGCTTCTTTCATCCTCCTAGGTCGGACCCTAAAGGAAGAAACAACAACGTATTTTTATTTTGCGTGTCAATGGTATGCGTTCCGAAGAACAGTTCACGAGCTATCGCTGGTGTATTTTTTTTGCCCTTCAGTGGTTAGGTTTACCAACGACGGACTTTCGGTTTCGCACCATGCAAATTGTTGTGGTTATAAGTCTTTTCCTAGTAGTATCTCAATGTCCCATTTTTGAAACCCTACGCTAACGTTACCTGCATGTGTGTTGTTGTACAGGTAGATGCAAACCACATAGCGCGCAGAAGCAACGGCGACCTTGCAAAGGTCCCTGGGAGAGCATCTTATGTTGAAGGCACCAAAGCGTCCTTCAAAGGTCTTGTTGGAGATATGCCCAAGAGACAATAATAAATTAGTTATTGTTATATCTTAGTGTTCATGATAAATGTTTACATCCCATGCTATAATTGTATTAACCGAAATATTGATACATGTGTGTTATATAAACAACAAGGAGTCCCTAGTAAGCCTCTTGTATAACTAGCTTGTTGATTAATAGATGATCATGGTTTCGTGATCATGAATATTGGATGTTGTTAATAACAAGTTTATGTCATTGGGTGAATGATATAATGGACATACACCCAAATAAGCGTAGCATAAGATCAAGTCATTAAATTCAAACTTGCTATAAGCTTTCGATACATAGTTACCTAGCCCTTCGACCATGAGATCATGTAAATCACTTACACCGAAAGGGTACTTTGATTACATCAAACGCCATTACGTAAATGGGTGGTTATAAAGATGGGATTAAGTATTCGAAAAGTATGAGTTGAGGCATATGGATCAAGAGTGGGATTTGTCCATCCCGATGACGGATAGATATACTCTGGGCCCTCTCGGTGGAATGTCGTCTGATTAGCTTGCAAGCATGTGACTAGGTCACAAGAGATGACATACCACGGTACGAGTAAAGAGTACTTGTCGGTAACGAGGTTGAACAAGGTATGGAGATACCGATGATCGAACCTCGGACAAGTAAAGTATCGCGTGACAAAGGGAATCGGTATCATATGTAAATGGTTTTTTCGATCACGAAGTCATCGTTGAATATGTGGGAGCTATTATGGATCTCCAGGTCCCGCTATTAGTTATTGATCGGAGAGGAGTCTCGATCATGTCCGCATAGTTCTCGAACCGTAGGGTGACACACTTAAGGTTTGATGTCATTTTAAGTAGATATGGAATATGGAATGGAGTTCGAATGTTGTTCGGAGTCTCGGATGGGATCTGAGACATCACGAGGAGGTTCAATGGTCCGGAGAATAAGATTCATATATGGGAAGTCATTTTCCGGGGTTCGGAAAAAGTCCGGTGTTTTGACCGGAGCTTCTAGAAGGTTTTGGAAGGACCGGAATAGTCCGGAATATTATGGAAGGTTCCGGAAGTGTCCGGGACGACCCGGGCTGTCTAAGGAAGTCCGGAGGGTTCCATAATAGGTGCAACCACGTTGCCTTAAGGGAAAAGGAGTCTTTCCTTAATGCAATTTCGGAATTGGCAAAAGAGTCCGAGTAGGAGTAGGTTTTTGGAACCGGAAACCTGTCGGAACTCAGTCAAACTTGGGGGCAGGTTTATGGACGACCCAAGGGGCTTGGCCACCTATTTAAAGGGACCAAGGGGCACCCCAAGGGCACCTCAAGTCGCAGCCCTAGCTCCCCAAGTCGCAGCACCACCCTGCGCCCAAACCCTAGCTACTCCCTCCTCCTCCTTCTTCTCCCGCAGCGCTTGCGGCGAAGCCTTGCCGGAGATCTCCACCACCATCGTCACCACGCCGTCGTGCTGATACGTCTCAAACGTATCTATAATTTCTTATGTTCCATGCTACTTTTATGACAATACTTGCATGTTTTATACACACTTTACATCATTATTATACATTTTCCGGCACTAACCTATTAACAAGATGCCGAAGTGCCAGTTGCTGTTTTCTGCTGTTTTGGTTTCAGAAATCCTACAAAGGAAATATTCTCGGAATTGGACGAAATCAACGCCCAGGGGTCCTATTTTTCCACGAAGCTTCCAGAAGACCGAGGGGAAGGAAGTGGGGCCAGCGCCGCCACACTGGCGGCGCGGCCTAGGGGCCCGCGCGGCCCTAGCGTGTGGGGCCCCGTGACCCCTCCGACTCCGCCCTTCCGCCTACTTAAAGCCTTCGTCGCGAAACCCCTGTACCGAGAGCCACGATACGGAAAACCTTCCAGAGACGCCGCCGCCGCCAATCCCATCTCGGGGATTCAGGAGATCGCCTCCGGCACCGAGAGGGAATCATCACCGGAGGAGCTCTACATCATCATGCCCGCCTCCGGATTGATGCGTGAGTAGTTCATCCTTGGACTATGGGTCCATAGCAGTAGCTAGATGGTTGTCTTCTCCGCTTGTGCTATCATTGTTTAGATCTTGTGAGCTGCCTAACATGATCAAGATCATCTATTTGTAATGCTACATGTTGTGTTTGGTGGGATCCGATGAATCTAGAATACTATGTCAAGTTGATTATCAATCTATCATATATGTGTTGTTTATGTTCTTGCATGCTCTCCATTGCTAGTAGAGGCTCTGGCCAAGTTGATACTTGTAACTCCAAGAGGGAGTATTTATGCTCGATAGTGGGTTCATGCCTCCATTTAATCTGGGACAGTGACAGAAAGTTCTAAGGTTGTGGATGTGCTGTTGCTACTAGGGATAAAACATCGATGCTTTGTCTAAGGATATTTGTGTTGATTACATTACGCACCATACTTAATGCAATTATCTGTTGTTTACAACTTAATACTGGAGGGGTGCGGATGCTAACCCGAAGGTGGATTATTTAGGCATAGATGCATGCTAGATAGCGGTCTATGTACTTTGTCGTAATGCCCTGATTAAATCTCATAGTAATCATCATTGATATGTATTGAATCTTTATTTGTCAATTGCCCACCTGTAATTTGTTCACCCAGCATGCTAGTTATCTTATTGGAGAGATACCACTAGTGAACTGTGGACCCCGGTCCATTCTTTTACATCTGAATACAATCTACTGCAATTATTATTCTTACTGTTCTTTGCAAACAAACACCATCTTCCACTCGATACGCTTAATCCTTTGTTTTCAGCAAGCCGGTGAGATTGACAACCTCACTGTTACGTTGGGGCAAAGTATCTTGATTGTGTTGTGCAGGTTCCACGTTGGCGCCGGTTTCACTGGTGCGCCGCACTACACTCCTCCACCAACAACCTTCACGTGCTTTTTGGCTCCTACTGGTTCGATAACCTTGGTTTCTTTCTGAGGGAAAACTTGCTGCTGTGCGCATCACACCTTCCTCTTGGGGTTCCCAACGGACGTGTACATTACGCGCATCAAGCTCTTTTTCTGGCGCCGTTGAGATCAAGACACGCTGCAAGGGGAGTCTCCACATCCAATCTCTTTACTTTGTTTTTGTCTTGCTTTACTTTATTTTATTTACTGTCTTTTTTGCTTCATATTAAAAACACAAAAAATTAGTTGCTTTACTTTCTGTCTTATTTACCCGCTCTATATCAAAAACACAAAAAATTAGTTACTTGTCTTTATTCTACTTGCTTAGTTTACTTTTATTACTGCTACAATGGGTACTCCTGAAAATACTAAGTTGTGTGATTTCACTAGCACAAATAATAATGATTTTATAAGTACTCCTATTGCTCCACCTGCTACTACAGCAGAATTTTATGAAATTAAACCTGCTTTACTAAATCTTGTTATGAGAGAGCAATTTTCTGGTGTTAGTACTGATGATGCTGCTGCCCATCTTAATAATTTTGTTGAACTTTGTGAAATGCAAAAGTATAAGGATATAGATGGTGATATTATAAAACTGAAATTGTTTCCTTTCTCATTAAGAGGAAGAGCTAAAGATTGGTTGCTTTCTTTGCCTAAGAATAGTATTGATTCATGGACTAAATGTAAAGATGCTTTTATTGGTAAATATTATCCTCCTGCTAAGATTATATCTTTGAGAAGTAGCATTATGAATTTTAAACAATTTGATAATGAACATGTTGCTCAAGCATGGGAGAGAATGAAATCTTTGGTAAAGAATTGCCCTACCCATGGACTGACTACTTGGATGATCATCCAAACCTTTTATGCAGGATTGAATTTTTCCTCGAGGAACCTATTGGATTCAGCTGCTGGAGGTACTTTTATGTCCATCACCTTGGGCGCCGCGACGAAGCTTCTTGATGATATGATGATCAATTACTCTGAATGGCACACTGAAAGAACTCCTCAAGGTAAGAAGGTAAATTCTGTTGAAGAAACCTCTTCTTTGGGTGATAAGATTGATGCTATTATGTCTATGCTTGCAAATGGTAGATCTCATATTGATCCTAATAATGTTCCTTTAGCTTCATTGGTTGCTCAAGAAGAAAATGTTGATGTGAATTTCATTAAGAATAATAATTTCAACAACAACTATAGGCCATATCCTTTTAATAATGGTAGTGGTTATGGTAATTCTTATGGTAGATCTGTTTTGCCTAATGAGGAAAAGATATTGGAAATTGAAAGAACTACTAAGAGCTTTATGCAATCGCAATATGAGCAAAATCAATTGTTTACTAAAACTATGAATGAACAATCTACCTTGTTGAAAAATATAGGAAATCAACTTGAAAATTTGAATGTGAAAATTTCTGGTTTGCAAACTAAACTTACAAATGCTGAAAATCGAATCTCATATATGTCTGAATCACAATCTTCTTTAATTAATAAAATGGCTGCTAAACCTGAGGATAATGATACAAAATTTTCTGCTACAGCAAATGCCATCCAAGTTCGAATTAATGATAATATTAGAATGTTGGCTGAATTGCATGCTAGGTGGGATAGAGAAGAAAAAGAAAAACTTGCTAAAGAGAATAATGTAGCTAAAGTTTGGACTATTACCACCACTAGTAATGATGATTCTACACATGTTGCTACACCTCCTACTATCAATGGTAAAATAATTGGTGTTGGCAATGTTTCTACTCCTAGTGCAAAGCGTGCAAAATTGCCTGAAACTGCTGAAACTGCTTGTGATAAAACTGCTGAAATTTTTCAAAATATTGGTGACAATGATTCCATTGTTGTAGAACATAATGGTTTAGATTTTGATGATTGTCATATTACTGAAGTTATAAAGTTCTTACAAAAACTTTCTAGAAGTCCTAATGCTAGTGCTATAAATTTAGCCTTTACAAAACATATTACAAATGCTCTCATTAAAGCTAGGGAAGAGAAATTAAAACTTGAAACTTCTATTCCTAGAAAGTTAGAAGATGGTTGGGAGCCCATCATTAAGATGAAATTCAATGATTTTGAATGTAATGCTTTATGTGATCTTGGTGCAAGTATTTCTGTTATGCCTAAGAAAATTTATGATATGCTTGACTTGCCACCATTGAAAAATTGTTATTTAGATGTTAATCTTGCTGATAATGTTAAAAAGAAACCTTTGGGGAGGATTGATAATGTTCGCATTATGGTTAACAATAACCTTGTCCCCGTTGATTTTGTTGTCTTGGATATTGAATGCAATGCATCTTGTCCTATTGTGTTGGGAAGACCTTTTCTTCGAACTGTTGGTGCTGTTATTGATATGAAGGAAGGTAATATTAAGTATCAATTTCCTCTCAAGAAAGGTATGTAACACTTCCCTAGAAAGAGAATGAAGTTGCCTTTTGATTCTATTATTAGAACAAATTATGATGTTGATGCTTCTTCTCTAGATAATACTTGATTTGCACTTTCTGCGCCTAGCTGAAAGGCGTTAAAGAAAAGCACTTCTTGGGAGATAACCCATGTTTTATTTTGTTACTGTATTGTTGAGTCTTGGAAGTTGTTTACTACTATAGCAACCTCTCCTTATCATGTTTTTGTGCCAAGTAAAGTCTCTATGGTAAAGTTGATGCTAGATTTGGATTGCTGCGCAGAAACAGCATTGCTGTCTGTCACGAATTCGCGCAGAACTCTCTGTAAAAAAATCAAAAAAATCTGCAAATTTACGTGCGTGATCCTAAGATATGTACGCAACTTTCATTAGTTTTGAGTTTTTCCGTTTGAGAAAGTTAAGTGCCCCTGCAAAATTCGTCTTTACGGACTGTTCTATTTTGACAGATTCTGCCTTTTATTTCGCATTGCCGTTTTTGCTATGTTGAATGAGTTTGTTTGTTCCATTAACTTTCAGAAGCTTTGTGCAATGTCCAGAAGTGTTAAGAATGATTATGTCACCTCTGAATATATGAATTTTTGATTATGCACTAACCCTCTAATGAGTTTGCTTGAAGTTTGGTGTGGAGGAAGTTTTCAAGGGTCAAGAGAAGAGGATGATATACTATGATCAAGAAGAGTGAAAGGTCTAAGCTTGGGGATGCCCTGGGGGGAGTTGATACTTCCATTTTGCATCACTATTTTATATCATAATTTGTTGTTATTCATTGATATATTTCATATTTAGAGATGATACTTATGTTATTTCACCTATTTTGTATGTTTCATGATTATTGGAGAATTATTCACCGGAGTCAGGATTCTGCTGGAAAAAGCACCGTCAGGACACCATATTTCGGAAGATCAACAATTGACGGAAATTATATGAAAAATCCTATTTTTCCAGAAGACGAAGGGAGCCAAAAGGAGGGGCCGAGAGGGGCCATGCCCCCCATAGGCCGGCGCGGCCCTGCCCGCGCCGCCGCCTTGGGGAGGGCCCCACAGCCCCCTCTGGCCTCCTCCTTCGCGTACATCATCTCCCGAAAACCTAAGGCACGGGGAGTTACGGAGAATTGACAGAGCCGCCTCTGCGGGGCGGAGAAACACCAGAGAGAAAAGAGCTCTCCGGCGGGCAGGAATCCGCCGGGGAAATTCCCTCCCGGAGGGGGAAATCGACGCCATCGCCACCGTCATCGAGCTGGGCATCATTGGGATCATCATCATCATCATCTCCACCATCTACACCGCCATCTCCACCGCTGCATCTCGTCACCGCTGTAACAATTAGGGTTGGATCTTGATTGTTTGATAGGGGAAACTCTCCCGGTATTGATTTCTACTTGTTATTGATGCTATTGAGTGAAACCATTGAACCAAGGTTTATGTTCAGATTGTTATTCATCATCATATCACCTCTGATCATGTTCCATATGATGTCTCGTGAGTAGTTCGTTTAGTTCTTGAGGACATGGGTGAAGTCTAAATGTTAGTAGTGAATTATGGTTGAGTAATATTCAATGTTATGATATTTAAGTTGTGGTGTTATTCTTCTAGTGGTTTCATGTGAACGTCGACTACATGATACTTCACCTTTATGGGCCTAGGGGAGTGCATCTTGTATTCGTTTGCTAATTGTGGGGTTGCCGGAGTGACAGCAACCTAAACCCCCGTTAGTATATCGGTGCAGGAGGGATAGCAGGATCTCAGAGTTTAAGGTTGTGGTTAGATTTATCTTAATTACTTTCTTGTATTTGCGGATGCTTGCAAGGGGTATAATCACAAGTATGTCAACACCTTCTGCTCCTCGTTGGGTTCGACACTCTTATTTATCAAAAGTACTACGATACACCCCCTATACTTGTGGGTCATCAAGACTATTTTCTGGCGCCGTTGCCGGGGAGTGAAGCGCTATTGGTAAGTGGAATTGGTAAGGAAACTTTTACTGTACGTGCTGATTTTGTTTCTGCTTGCTACTATAAGTCATTATGGAGAGATCCTCCCTTGAATTTCTATTTGGGAAATCTACTACTACTGCAACGGTAGTGGATGAGGCGCCAGGTGAGGAAGTAATACCATATAAAATACCTATGAAGATTATTGAACGTGTTGTGGATAACCGCTATGAAGGGGATGGAACTGTTCATCCTGGAGATCATTTACTGTTTTTACATGAATTATGCGGGTTATTCAAGTGTGCAGGTATTTCAATGGATGAAGTTAGGAAGAAATTATTTGTTATGTCGCTATCTGGTAAAGCGGCGCATTGGTATAAACTGCTGAAGGATGGGCGTTCTCTTGATTGGAAGGATATTGTGCCTCTATTTTATTCCAAATTCTATCCTCCAAGTGAAATTCACAAAGACCGCAACCGTATATATAATTTCTGGCCTCATGATGGAGAGAGTATTGCCCAAGCGTGGGGGAGATTGAAGTCTTTAATGCTCAAATGCCCCATTCATGAGCTTCCTGGTAATATTATCATTGATAATTTCTATGCAAGACTTTCTTTTCAAGATAAAACCTTGCTGGATACTTCTTGTTCTGGATCATTCACGCGCAATAAAGAAGAGTTTAAATGGGACCTTCTTGATCGAATCCAAGAAAATACTGAAGGATGGGAGAATGACAAAGGTAGAGTGTCAGGTATAAATTATGATTATGAATGCATTGAAACTTTTATGGATACTGATGAATATCGTAATATAAGTGCTACATATGGTCTTGACTCTCAAGTTGTTGCAAATATTTATAAAGCTTTTGCCTCTCATTTTGAATTGCCTAGGAAGAATTTTGATAAGTATCATGAACCTTATAAAGATAAAACTGATTCACCTAAAGGTAAATGTATTGAAATTAAAACTGTTGATCATGTTCTTCCTGAAGCTTATATTGAAAAAACTCCTTTCCCTGCTAAAATGAAGGAGTATTCTGTTATAACTAGTGTAGTTAATAAAAGTGCAAAGAAACCTATAGAACCTGAAGAACAAATAAAGGTTGAACCTGCTGTTGCAATAGTTAAAGATCTTGTTACTGAAAATGTGGAAGATGGTCATATTATTTTTTGTGAAGATGCTTCTAATATTGTTTCGCATCCTAATAAGTATAGGAAAGCCAGTGTTCCTGTGCTCTCAGTTCGAATTGGTGATCATTGCTATTATGGTTTATGTGATATTGGTGCAAGTATTAGTGCCATTCCTTATGAGCTTTACACGGAAATCATGCATGAAATTGGTTCTTGTGAACTTGAAGATATTGATGTGGTTATTCGGCTAGCTAATAGAGAAACTATCTCTCCTATTGGTATTGTTCGAGATGTTGAAGTTCTATGTGGTAAGATTAAATATCCTGCTGACTTTTTGGTACTTGGTTCTGCTGCTAGTAAGTCTTGTCCTATTATTTTTGGTAGACCTTTTCTAAATACTTGTGGAGCTATTATAGATTGCAAGAAAGAGAAAATTGTTACTAAATTTGCTGGTGAATCTTATGAGTTTAACTTCTCTAAATTTGCCAAAACTCCTTATAAAGCTGATTTGCCTAATGATGATTTTAGAGTTGAACAGTGTGCATCTATTGCTCTTGCTCCTAATAATCCTTTGCAGCAACATTTGGAGAATAGTGAGAGTGAAGTTTTTAGGGAAGAAAGGGATGAGCTTGATGAAATTTTCCTTCGTCAACCTATTCTTAAACATGACTTACCGGTTGAAGATCTAGGTGTAACACCACCACCAAAGGAAGATCATGTATTTGATTTGAAACCATTACCTGATAATCTTAAGTATGCTTATATTGATGATAAGAAAACATATCCTATTATTATTAGTGCTAAGCTTTCAGATATTGAGGAAGAAAGGTTATTGGAAATATTGAAGAAACACCGAGGAGCTATTGGCTACACTCTTGATGACTTGAAGGGGATTTCTCCCGCTATTTGCCAACATGCCATTAATATAGAAGATGGTGCAAAACCTGTTGTTGAACATCAGCGTCGTCTAATTCCTAAGATGAAGGATGTGGTAAGAAATGAGGTATTAAAACTTCTTGAAGCAGGTATTATATATCCTATTGCTGATAGTAGATGGGTTAGTCATGTGCATTGTGTTCCTAAGAAAGGTGGAATAACTGTTGTTCCTAATGATAATGATGAGCTCATTCCTCAAAGAGTAGTTGTAGGGTATAGAATGTGCATTGATTTTCGAAAAGTTAATAAAGTTACTAAGAAAGATCATTACCCTTTACCTTTTATTGATCAAATGTTAGAAAGGTTGTCTAAAAATACTCATTTCTGTTTTCTTGATGGATATTCTGGGTTTTCACAAATTGCTGTTAGAGCTAAAGATCAAGAGAAAACCACTTTCACTTGTCCCTATGGAACTTATGCTTATAGGCGTATGCCTTTTGGTTTATGTAATGCTCCTGCTACTTTCCAAAGATGCATGTCTGCTATTTTTCATGGCTTTTGTGAAAAGATTGTTGAGGTATTCATGGATGATTTTTCTGTCTATGGGAATTCTTTTGATAATTGCTTGCGAAACCTTGATAAAGTTTTGCAGAGATGTGAAGAAACTAACCTTGTTCTTAATTGGGAGAAATGCCACTTTATGGTTAATGAAGGAATTGTATTGGGACATAAAATTTCTGAGAGAGGTATTGAAGTTGATAGAGCTAAAGTTGAAGCAATTGAGAAGATGCCCTATCCTAGGGATGTTAAAGGTATTCGTAGTATTCTTGGTCATGCTGGTTTTTATAGGAGGTTTATTAAAGATTTCTCTAAAATTTCAAAGCCTCTTACTAATCTTCTTCAAAAAGATGTACCTTTTGTTTTTTATGATGATTGTAAGGAAGCCTTTGAAACTCTAAAGAAAGCCTTAACAACTGCTCCTATAGTTGAACCTCCTGATTGGAATTTGCCTTTTGAAATTATGTGTGATGCTAGTGATTTTGCTGTAGGTGCTGTCCTTGGACAGCGAGTAGATAAAAAATTGAATGTTATTCATTATGCTAGTAAAACTCTAGATGCTGCTCAAAGAAATTATGCTACAACTGAGAAAGAGTTATTAGCCGTAGTTTTTGCATGTGACAAGTTTAGATCCTATATTGTTGATTCAAAAGTTACAATTCATACTGATCATGCTGCAATTAGGTACCTTATGGAAAAGAAAGATGTTAAGCCAAGGCGTATTAGATGGGTGCTTGATGTCTACTCACGCTTCTTTTCCTGTAGACAGTGTTGGGCCTCCAAGAGCAGAGGTTTGTAGAACAGCAAGTTTTCCCTTAAGTGGATCACCCAAGGTTTATCGAACTCAGGGAGGAAGAGGTCAAAGATATCCCTCTCAAGCAACCCTGCAACCACAAAGCAAGAAGTCTCTTGTGTCCCCAACACACCAAATACACTTGTCAGATGTATAGGTGCACTAGTTCGGCGAAGAGATAGTAAAACACAGGTGGTATAGATGGTGGTAATATTGCAGAAAGTAAAGATGCAGTAAAATAGTAAACAAGCGGCGCCAGAAAATAGCTTGCTAGCGTGGGAAGCAATTCTTTGTGGTGGAAACAAGGCCTAGGGATCATACTTTCACTAGTGGACACTCTCAACATTGATCACATAATAAATAAGTTCTCTTTCCTTTGTGCTACATATACTCTTGTTAGATGATGAACACCACTAATTGTGTAGGATTACACGAACCCTCAATGCCGGAGTTAACAAGCTCCACAACATTCGATATTCATATTTAAGTAACCTTAGAGCATAATAGATCTTTGCAAAATAAACCAAGTACTAACATAGCATGCACACTGTCACCATCACACTACGAAGGAGGCATAAATCACATCAATACTATCATAGCGATAATTAACTCCACAATCTACAAGAGATCATGATCATAATCTACGACAAGAACTACACGATGCACACACTATCACCATTACACCATGCAGGAGGAATAGACTACTTTAATAACATCACATGAGTAGCACATAGATAAATAGTGATACAAAACACATTGCAATCATAAAGGGATATAAATAAGCACTTCACTACGCCATTCATAACAGTGAATAAGTATTCTGTGAAATATAGCCTAAGAGACCCACACGGTGCACACACTGTCACCTTTACACACGTGGGACAAGGAGTCTCCGGAGATCACATAAGTAAAACCCACTTGACTAGCATAATGACATCTAGATTACAAGCATCATCATATGAATCTCAATCATGTAAGGCAGCTCATGAGATTATTGTATTGAAGTACATAGGAGAGAGATGAACCACATAGCTACCGGTACAGCCCCGAGCCTCGATGGAGAACTACTCCCTCCTCATGGGAGCAGCAGCGGTGATGAAGATGGCGATGGAGATGGCAGCGGTGTCGATGGAGAAGCCTTCCGGGGCACTTCCCCGTCCCGGCGGCATGCCGGAACAGAGACTCCTGTCCCCCAGATCTTGGCTTCGCGATGGCGGCGGCTCTGGAACTTTTCTCGTACCGTGGCTTATTCCGTATCGTGTTTTAGGTCAGGGACCTTTATATAGGCGAAGAGGCGGAGTCGGAGGGCTGACGAGGCGGTGAGACAACAGGGGGCGCGGGCCCAGCCCTGGCCGCGCCACCACCCTGTGTGGGCCCCCTGTGGCTCTCCTGGCGGCTCGTGTGTTGGATGCTTCCGGGCAAAATAGGAACCGGCGTTGATTTCGTCCAATTCCGAGAATATTACTAGGATTTCTGAAACCAAAAACAGCAGAAAACAGCAACTGGCCCTTCGGCATCTTGTTAATAGGTTAGTTCCAGAAAATGCACGAATATGACATAAAGTGTGCATAAAACATGTAGATATCATCAATAATGTGGCATGGAACATAAGAAATTATCGATACGTCGGAGACGTATCAGCATCCCCAAGCTTAGTTCTGCTCGTCCCGAGCAGGTAAAACGATAACAAAGATAATTTCTGAAGTGACATGCCGTCATAAACTTGATCATATTGTAAACATATGTAATGAATGCAGCGATCAAAAACAATGGTAATGACATGAGTAAACAAATGAATCATAAAGCAAAGACTTTTCATGAATAGTACTTCAAGACAAGCATCAATAAGTCTTGCATAAGAGTTAACTCATAAAGCAATAAATCAAAGTAAAGGTATTGAAGCAACACAAAGGAAGATTAAGTTTCAGCGGTTGCTTTCAACTTATAACATGTATATCTCATGGATAGTGTCAATGTAAAGTAATATAACAAGTGCAATATGCAAGTATGTAGGAATCAATGCACAGTTCACACAAGTGTTTGCTCTTTGAGGTGGAGAGAGATAGGTGAACTGACTCAACAATAAAAGTAAAAGAATGGCCCTTCGCAGAGGGAAGCATTGATTTCTATATTTGTGCTAGAGCTTTGGTTTTGAAAACATATAGAGAGCATAAAAAGTAAAATTTTGAGAGGTGTTTGTTGGTGTCAACGAATGGTAGTGGGTACTCTAACCCCCTTGCCAGACAAACCTTCAAAGAGCGGCTCCCATTTTATTTTATTTTTGGGTGGCACTCCTTCCAACCTTGCTTTCACAAACCATGGCTAACCGAATCCTCGGGTGCCTGCCAACAATCTCATACCATGAAGGAGTGCCTTTTTATTTTAGTTTTATTATGATGACACTCCTCCCCACCTTTGCTTTCTCAAGCCATGGCTAACCGAATCCTCGGGTGCCGACCAACAATCACATACCATGGAGGAGTGTCTATTTTTGTAATATTATGAAGGTTAATTAATTTGGGACTGGGAATCCCATTGCCAGCTCTTTTTGCAAAATTATTGGATAAGCGGATGAAGCCACTAGTCCATTGGTGAAAGTTGCCCAACAAGATTGAAAGATAAACACCACATACTTCTTCATGAGCTATAAAACATTGACACAAATCAGAGGTGATAACTTTTGAAATGTTTAAAGGTAGCACTCAAGCAATTTACTTTGGAATGGCGGAGAAATACCATGTAGTAGGTAGGTATGGTGGACACAAATGGCATAGTGGTTGGCTCAAGGATTTTGGATGCATGAGAAGTATTCCCTCTCGATACAAGGTTTAGGCTAGCAAGGTTATTTGAAACAAACACAAGGATGAACCGGTGCAGCAAAACTCACATAAAAGACATATTTTAAACATTATAAGACTTTACACCGTCTTCCTTGTTGTTCAAACTTTTTACTAGAAATTATCTAGACCTTAGAGAGACCAATTATGCAAACCAAATTTTAGCAAGCTCTATGTATTTCTTCATTAATAGGTGCAAAGTATATGATGCAAGAGCTTAAACATGAGCACAACAATTGCCAAGTATCACATTATCCAGGACATTTTACCAATTACTACATGTAGCATTTCCCGTTTCCAACCATATAACAATTAACGAAGCAGTTTCAACCTTCGCCATGAACATTAAAAGCTAAGAACACATGTGTTCATACGAACCAGCGAAGCGTGTCTCTCTCCCACAAAAGGATGAATTTATTCAGAGAATGAAGATAACAAAACAAAAACAAAAATAAAAGCATACAGACGCTCCAAGTAAAGTACATAAGATGTGACCGAATAAAAATATAGTTTCACTAGAAGAAACCTGATAAGTTGTCGATGAAGAAGGGGATGCCTTGGGCATCCCCAAGCTTAGATGCTTGAGTCTTCTTAAAATATGCAGGGATGAACCACCGGGGCATCCCCAAGCTTAGACCTTTCACTCTTCTCGATCACATTATATCACCCTCTTCTATTGACCCTTGAAAACTTCTGCCACACCAAACTTCAAGCAAACTCATTAGAGGGTTAGTGCATAATCAAAATTCACATGTTCAGAGGTGACACAATCATTCTTAACACTTCTGGACATTTCACAAAACTTCTGAAAGTTAATGGAACAAAGAAACCCATTCAACAAAGCAAAAGCGGCAATGCGAAATAAAAGACAGAATCTGTCAAAAACAGAACAGTCCGTAAAGATGAACCTGAAAGGGGCACTTAACTTGCTCAAACGGAAAAACTCAAAACTAATGAAAGTTGCGTACATATCTGAGGATCACACACGTAAATTTGCAGATTTTTTTGATTTTTTACAGAGACTTCTGCTCAAATTCGTGACAGACAGCAAATCTGTTTCTGCGCAGTAATCCAAATCTAGCATCAACTTTACCATAGAGACTTTACTTGGCACAAAAACATGATAAGGAGAGGTTGCTACAGTAGTAAACAACTTCCAAGACTCAACAAAAAAAAATTGCTGTAGTAAAATAAACACATGGGTTATCTCCCAAGAAGTTCTTTCTTTATAGCCATTAAGATGGGCTCAGCAGTTTTAATGATGCACTCGCAAGAAATAGTATTTGAAGCAAAAGAGAGCATCAAGAAGCAAATTCAAAACACATTTAAGTCTAACATGCTTCCTATGCATAGGAATCTTGTAAATAAACAAGTTCATGAAGGGTATAGTGGCAAGCATAGGAAGACAAAACAAGTGTAGCTTCAAAAATTTCAGCACATAGAGAGGTGTTTTAGTAACATGAAAATTTCTACAACCATATTTTCCTCTCTCATAATAACTTTCAGTAGCATCATGAGCAAACTCAACAATATAACTATCACTTAAAGCATTCTTATCATGAGTCTCATGCATAAAATAATTACTACTCCCAACATAAGCATAGTCATTCTTATTAATTGTAGTGGGAGCAAATTCAACAAAGTAGCTATCAAATATAGGAGGTATATTGTAATCATAATCAAATTTATTCTCCATAGTAGGCGGCACCAAAAGACCACTATCATTGTAATCATCATAAATAGGAGGCAAAGTATCATCAAAGAAAATTTTCTCCTCAATGCTTGGGGGACTAAAAATATCATGCTCATCAAAACCAGCTTCCCCAAGCTTAGAATTTTCCATAGCATTAGCAACAATGGTGTTCAAAGCATTCATAGTAATAACATTCCCATTAGCATGCATATAAAGTTCCATGGGTTTCTTAATTCTTTCTTCAAACACATCATGTCCTAATTCAAGATAAAGTTCATAAAGATCTCTCATATTTTTGTTGTTTTCCATTATGCCTAACTAGTGTAAAAAAGAAACAAAAAGATGCAATTGCAGGATCTAAAGGAAATAGCTTCGAGTACTTACAATGGCGCCGGAAAATAGCTTAGTAGCCGAGATCCGGAGTGTGAGTACCTTTTACCTTTCCTCCCCGGCAACGGCGCCAGAAAATAGCTTGATGTCTACTCACGCTTCTTTTCCTGTAGACAGTGTTGGGCCTCCAAGAGCAGAGGTTTGTAGAACAGCAGCAAGTTTTCCCTTAAGTGGATCACCCAAGGTTTATCGAACTCAGGGAGGAAGAGGTCAAAGATATCCCTCTCAAGCAACCCTGCAACCACAAAGCAAGAAGTCTCTTGTGTCCCCAACACACCAAATACACTTGTCAGATGTATAGGCGCACTAGTTCGGCGAAGAGATAGTAAAACACAGGTGGTATAGATGGTGGTAATATTGCAGAAAGTAAAGATGCAGTAAAACAGTAAACAAGCGGCGCCAGAAAATAGCTTGCTAGCGTGGGAAGCAATTCTTTGTGGTGGAAACAAGGCCTAGGGATCATACTTTCGCTAGTGGACACTCTCAACATTGATCACATAATAAATAAGTTCTCTTTCCTTTGTGCTACATATACTCTTGTTAGATGATGAACACCACTAATTGTGTAGGATTACACGAACCCTCAATGCCGGAGTTAACAAGCTCCACAACATTCGATATTCATATTTAAGTAACCTTAGAGCATAATAGATCTTTGCAAAATAAACCAAGTACTAACATAGCATGCACACTGTCACCATCACACTACGAAGGAGGCATAAATCACATCAATACTATCATAGCGATAATTAACTCCACAATCTACAAGAGATCATGATCATAATCTACGACAAGAACTACACAATGCACACACTGTCACCATTACACCATGCAGGAGGAATAGACTACTTTAATAACATCACATGAGTAGCACATAGATAAATAGTGATACAAAACACATTGCAATCATAAAGGGATATAAATAAGCACTTCACTACGCCATTCATAACAGTGAATAAGTATTCTGTGAAATATAGCCTAAGAGACCCACACGGTGCACACACTGTCACCTTTACACACGTGGGACAAGGAGTCTCCGGAGATCACATAAGTAAAACCCACTTGACTAGCATAATGACATCTAGATTACAAGCATCATCATATGAATCTCAATCATGTAAGGCAGCTCATGAGATTATTGTATTGAAGTACATAGGAGAGAGATGAACCACATAGCTACCGGTACAGCCCCGAGCCTCGATGGAGAACTACTCCCTCCTCATGGGAGCAGCAGCGGTGATGAAGATGGCGGTGGAGATGGCAGCGGTGTCGATGGAGAAGCCTTCCGGGGCACTTACCCGTCCCGGCGGCGTGCCGGAACAGAGACTCCTGTCCCCAGATCTTGGCTTCGCGATGGCGGCGGCTGGAACTTTTCTCGTACCGTGGCTTATTCCGTATCGTGTTTTAGGTCAGGGACCTTTATATAGGCGAAGAGGCGGAGTCGGAGGGCTGACGAGGCGGTGAGACAACAAGGGCGCGGGCCCAGCCCTGGCGCGCCACCACCTGTGTGGGCCCCTGTGGCTCTCCTCTGGCGGCTCTCGTGTGTTCTGGATGCTTCCGGGCAAAATAGGAACCTGGGCATTGATTTCGTCCAATTCCGAGAATATTTCGTTACTAGGATTTCTGAAACAAAAAACAGCAGAAAACAGCAACTGGCCCTTCGGCATCTTGTTAATAGGTTAGTTCCAAAATGCACGAATATGACATAAAGTGTGCATAAAACATGTAGATATCATCAATAATGTGGCATGGAACATAAGAAATTATCGATACGTCGGAGACGTATCAGTGCTTCTTTTGCAAGAATTTGATTTACATATTGTAGATAGGAAAGGTGCTGATAATCCTGTTGCTGATAATTTGTCTAGATTGGAAAATATTGCTTATGATCATGTTCCTGTTAATGATAGTTTTCCAAATGAACAATTGGCTGCAATAAAGGTGAGCTCGCGAGATAGTCCTTGGTATGCTGATTATGCTAACTTTATTGTTTCGAAGTACTTGCCTCCAACCTTTTCAGCTCAGCAAAGGAGGAAATTCTTTTATGATTTGAGGCATTATTTTTGGGATGACCCACACTTATATAAAGAAGGAGTGGATGGTATTATGCGAAGATGTGTCCCAGAATATGAACAACAAGAGATATTGAGTAAGTGTCATGGTAGTGTTTATGGAGGACATCACGCCGGAGATAGAACCGCACAAAAGGTTCTACAATCAGGTTTTTATTGGCCAACACTTTTCAAGGATGCAAGGAAGTTTATCTTATCTTGTGATGAATGTCAAAGAGTTGGTAATATCTCTAGACGCAATGAAATGCCTATGAATTATACTCTTGTTATTGAACCATTTGATTGTTGGGGATTTGACTTCATGGGTCCTTTCCCTTCTTCAGAAGGTAACACTCATATACTTGTCGATGTTGATTATGTTACTAAATGGGTAGAAGCTATACCTACAAAAAGTGCTGATGGTGAGACCTCTTTAAAAATGCTTTTAGATGTTATATTTCCTAGATTTGGAGTACCTAGATATATTATGACTGATGGAGGTTCTCACTTTATTCATGGTGGTTTTAGAAAAACTCTTGCCAAATATGGTATTAATCATAGAATTGCTTCAGCTTATCATCCTCAAACTAGTGGGCAGGTAGAATTATCAAATAGAGAAATTAAAGCTATCTTGGGAAAGACTGTTAATAAATCTAGAAAGAATTGGGCTAGTAAGTTAAAGGAAGCATTGTGGGCTTATAGAACTGCTTATAAAAACCCTATGGGAATGTCTCCTTATAAAATGGTTTATGGAAAAGCTTGTCATTTACCTTTAGAACTAGAGCACAAAGCTTATTGGGCTGTAAGAGAACTTAATAAAGATTTTAAACTTGCCGGTAAGAAGAGGTTGCTACAATTGAGTTCTTTAGATGAATGGAGAAGTGAAGCTTATGAAAATGCTAAACTTTTTAAGGAGAAAGTTAAGAAGTGGCATGATAGAAGAATTATTAAAAGAGAATTTAATGTTGGAGATAAAGTCCTATTGTATCGGTCTCGTCTCAGATTTTTTGCAGGGAAATTACTCTCAAAATGGGAAGGACCATATGTTATTGAGGAGGTATATCGTTCAGGGGCAATAAAAATTAGCTCTTTGGAAGGTAACGCCACACAAGTAGTGAATGGACAAAGACTCAAGCATTATATTTCTGGAGATTCTTATAATGAAGATATTGATGTTATTCAAGTGATGACTCCGGAAGCTTTCATCAAAGATCAAATTGACAGTTCTGCAGAGTCCGACTTTGAATAGGTAACAGTTTTAGTAATAAAAAGTCCGCGTTTAACTTTCCGAACAATATTTCTGCTGTTTTTGGAAAATATAAAAATTACGAGATCGAAACGGAGTGGAGGAGACGCGCGAGGGCCCGTCACCATAGGCCGGCGCGGGCCCCACCCTGGCCGCGCCGCCCTATGGGGACAGCCCCTCGGCGTCCCGTTTCCACTCGTTTTCGGCCTGGAACCTTCCTTTTGTCGTAAAAATATTTGCTATATAATCCCCCGGACCCCTGGAGGTCCGTATATCGTTTTCTCGTCGTGTTTTGTTTCGAGCTGTTTTCTGCCAGATATTGTTTTCAGATCTAGAGCCACCATGTCTTCGTCGGAGCCTCCGAAGGACAACTTCTTTGAGAACGTCGTCAACCCGTACATGAGCGAGTTGAAGATGCATCCCAAGGAATTGCTGCTCGTAGATGGAGAGTTGCAGATAGAAGATGTTCGGGGACCTAAGGGAGAAGGAAGCTTGGAGGACAGGATGAAGAAACTGGAACAAGAGGTCTTCACCTACAAGAAGATGGCTGAGCGTGAAGTGGACATCTTCCACAGAATTGTGTCCGAACTCATTGGTGAACATGAGAAGGAGACTGCAAAGCTGTGGAGCGATATCCTCTCACTTCACAACACTACCAACCAACTTCAGGCGCAACTTTATGATGTTTGGAATCAAAACTGTGAGTATGAAAACAGGTTTAAACGCATTAGCGATGCTGCTAGTTTCAGGATTCCCGAGACCAAGACATCGTTTGTTGATGGAGAGCCTCTTCCCTGGAAGTCTGATGTCGAGAAGAATCCACCACCATCACCACCGAAGGAGTAATTCATCATCGGTATTGGCATCCCCTTGGTTTGTTCCAAGCTTGGGGGAGTGCCGCGGTATCACATCATCACTATCTTTATCTTTTACTATCAAGTAGTGTCATATCATGAGTAGGGAAGTTATCATATAGAATAGTTTGCAGTGTGGAAGTATCTCTCTCTTAGTTGGTTATCTATGTATCCGTTGGTGTGAGTTATCGTTATGGAATATTAATGAGAAGTCTTATCATTTACTTTTTGCACACCTTATTTTAGTTTGCAATTTCTGTTATATGATCACTCTTGACATTAGTATTGATATCACTTTGGGAGCATCAAGTAAATCTATTTGGTTTTGGCAAACTTAGCATTGGTCAATAGCAACAATACTTTGATGTTTAAATAGAAAAGGGAAATACATGTAGATATATTGCTTTATTATCTTTCTGCTAATGAGTTTAGTATTCTGAAGTTAAAATTGCTTGTGCTTATGAGAAAGATGCATGATTGTTTCTATCACATGTATATTTGTTTGTTTCCCTCAACCTTTATGCTTGCTACCCAACCTTGCTAGCCAAAAACCTGTATTGAGAGGGAATGCTTCTCATACATCCATAACCTTAGACCAAACCCATGCCATTTGTGTCCACCATAACTACCTACTATGTGGTATTTTGCGCCACTCCAAGTAAATACTTCATGTGCTACCTTTAAATAATTCAAACTATATTACTCCTTATTTGTGTCAATGTTTTATAGCTCATGAGGAAGTATGTGGTGTTTTATCTTTCAATCTTGTTGGGTGGACTTTCACCAATGGACTAGTGGCACATCCGCTTATCCAATAATTTTGCAAAAAGAGCTGGCAACGGGGTTCCCAACCCCAATTAATAACCTTCATTAATAATTCTCTTCACATGTTTTGCCCTGATTTATCAGTAAGCAACTTAATTTTGCAATAGACACTCCTCCATGGTTTGAGAAATGTTGGAAGGCACCCGAGGATTCGGTTAGCCATGGCTTGTGAAAGCAAAGGTTGGGGGAGTGTCATCCATAATAAAACTAAAATACATGTGTAAACAAAAGAGAAGGGGGATGATCTACCTTGCTGGTAGAGATGCCGTCCTCCATGGGAGCCGCTCTTGGAAGGTCTGTTTGGCAAGGGAGTTAGAGTGCCCGCTACCATTCGTTGACAACAATAAACACCGCTCAAAATCTTACTTTTATGCTCTTTATATGATTTCAAAACTTGAAAAGCTCTAGCACATGATTTAATCCCTGCTTCCCTCTGCGAAGGGCCTATCTTTTACTTTTATGTTGAGTCAGTAAACCTATTTCCCTCTATCTTAAGCAAGCAATTGAGTTGTTGTGAACCAACCATTTATACTATGATTTAGTTAATCATGTCTTTTATGCTTTCTTGTTTAGTACAAATTTTATCTGAATGAATATGACTTTGAAAGTTATCAATGATTATGAGTAGATTGTTATGATTGAGGATGAAAGCCCTGCTATATAAATTCTAATATGAAAGCTTTGCTTAGAAGATAAGTACAATCCGTTAGTAGTTCTCTGACCAAGAACAAAGTTTGCCATAACCGTTTATGATTTCCTATGCACCTTTATTTGTGATTTCTCTTTACTTATTTCGAGTTGAGTTATATGAAGAGAATGTTTACTAGAATATCTTGTGTGAATCAATATGATGCTTCTTGTTCGTATTTTATTTATCGACTCTTCACTCCATAAACATGTGGTCTTGTTTATTGAGCTCAGTTTCGCTTGGGGACAAGCGAAGTCTAAGCTTGGGGGAGTTGATACGTCCATTTTGCATCACTATTTTATATCATAATTTGCTGTTATTCATTGATATATTTCATATTTAGAGATGATACTTATGTTATTTCACCTATTTTGCATGTTTCATGATTATTGGAGAATTATTCACCGGAGTCAGGATTCTGCTGGAAAAAGCACCGTCAGGACACCATATTTCGGAAGATCAACAATTGACGGAAATTATATGAAAAATCCTATTTTTCCAGAAGACGAAGGGAGCCAAAAGGAGGGGCCGAGAGGGGCCACCATGGCCCCCCCATAGGCCGGCGCGGGCCCTGGCCGCGCCGCCTTGTGGGGAGGGGGCCCACAGCCCCCTCTGGCCTCCTCTCCTTCGCGTACATCATCTCCCGAAAACCTAAGGCACGGGGAGTTACGGAGAATTGACAGAGCCGCCTCTGCGGGGCGGAGAAACACCAGAGAGAAAAGAGCTCTCCGGCGGGCAGGAATCCGCCGGGGAAATTCCCTCCCGGAGGGGGAAATCGACGCCATCGCCACCGTCATCGAGCTGGGCATCATTGGGATCATCATCATCATCATCTCCACCATCTACACCGCCATCTCCACCGCTGCATCTCATCACCGCTGTAACAATTAGGGTTGGATCTTGATTGTTTGATAGGGGAAACTCTCCCGGTATTGATTTCTACTTGTTATTGATGCTATTGAGTGAAACCATTGAACCAAGGTTTATGTTCAGATTGTTATTCATCATCATATCACCTCTGATCATGTTCCATATGATGTCTCGTGAGTAGTTCGTTTAGTTCTTGAGGACATGGGTGAAGTCTAAATGTTAGTAGTGAATTATGGTTGAGTAATATTCAATGTTATGATATTTAAGTTGTGGTGTTATTCTTCTAGTGGTGTCATGTGAACGTCGACTACATGATACTTCACCTTTATGGGCCTAGGGGAGTGCATCTTGTATTCGTTTGCTAATTGTGGGGTTGCCGGAGTGACAGCAACCTAAACCCCCGTTAGTATATCGGTGCAGGAGGGATAGCAGGATCTCAGAGTTTAAGGCTGTGGTTAGATTTATCTTAATTACTTTCTTGTATTTGCGGATGCTTGCAAGGGGTATAATCACAAGTATGTATTAGTCTTAGGAAGGGCGGTGCATTAGCATAGGTTCACCCACACAACACTTATCAAAACAATGAAGATTAATCAACTATAGGAAGCGAAAGCACTAGACTAAAATCCCCGTGTGTCCTCAAGAACGTTTGGTCATTATAAGTAAACAAACCGGCTTGTCCTTTGTGCTAAAAAGGATTGGGCCACTCGCTGCAATTATTTCTCTTGCATTTTACTTACTTGTACTTTATTTATCTGCTATATCAAAACCCCCTGAATACTTGTCTGTGAGCATTTACAGTGAATCCTTCATCGAAACTGCTTGTCAACACCTTCTGCTCCTCGTTGGGTTCGACACTCTTATTTATCGAAAGTACTACGATACACCCCCTATACTTGTGGGTCATCATTCATCCCTGCATATTTCAAGAAGACTCAAGCATCTAAGTTTTGGGATGCCCAAGGCATCCCCTTCTTCATCGACAACTTATCAGGTCACTTCTAGTGAAACTATATTTTTATTCCATCACATCTTATGTTCTTTACTTGGAGCGTCGGTTTGCTTTTATTTTTGTTTTGGTTTGAATAAAGTTGGATCCCACCATCCTTATATTGGAGATATTACGCTCCGCTTTTTCATATGGAACACTTGTGTTCTTAATTGTGCTTTAATGTTCATGGCGAAGGCTGAAATTGCTTCGTTAAATTGCTATTTGGTTGGAATCAGAAAATGCTGCATATGGTTTGGAATAACTTGGCAATTGTTTTGAGCTCTAATAGATCATGTTTAAGCTCTTGCATCATAAGATTAATCTATTTGTAATGCTACATGTTGTGTTTGATGGGATCCGATGAATCTAGAATACTATGTCAAGTTGATTATCAATCTATCATATATGTGTTGTTTATGTTCTTGCATGCTCTCCGTTGCTAGTAGAGGCTCTGGCCAAGTTGATACTTGTAACTCCAAGAGGGAGTACTTATGCTCGATAGTGGGTTCATGCCTCCATTTAATCTGGACAGTGACAGAAAGTTCTAAGGTTGTGGATGTGCTGTTGCTACTAGGGATAAAACATCGATGCTTTGTCTAAGGATATTTGTGTTGATTACATTACGCACCATACTTAATGCAATTATCTGTTGTTTACAACTTAATACTGGAGGGGGTGCGGATGCTAACCCGAAGGTGGATTATTTAGGCATAGATGCATGCTGGATAGCGGTCTATGTACTTTGTCGTAATGCCCTGATTAAATCTCATAGTAATCATCATTGATATGTATTGAATCTTTATTTGTCAATTGCACACCTGTAATTTGTTCACCCAGCATGCTAGTTATCTTATTGGAGAGACACCACTAGTGAACTGTGGACCCCGGTCCATTCTTTTACATCTGAATACAATCTACTGCAATTATTGTTCTTACTGTTCTTTGCAAACAAACACCATCTTCCACTCGATACGCTTAATCCTTTGTTTTCAGCAAGCCGGTGAGATTGACAACCTCACTGTTACGTTGGGGCAAAGTATCTTGATTGTGTTGTGCAGGTTCCACGTTGGCGCCGGTTTCACTGGTGTTGCGCCGCACTACACTCCTCCACCAACAACCTTCACGTGCTTCTTGGCTCCTACTGGTTCGATAACCTTGGTTTCTTTCTGAGGGAAAACTTGCTGCTGTGCGCATCACACCTTCCTCTTGGGGTTCCCAACGGACGTGTACATCACGCGCATCGCCGGCGGGATTCCGAGGAGATCTACTACATCGCTGCAAGGGGAGGCGTCGTCATCAACACCGTACATGTGACCGAGTGCGGAGGTGCTGCCCGATTGTGGCACCATCAAGATCTTCTACACGCTTTTGAAAGCGGCAAGTGATCGTCTACATCCACCACAAGATTTATCTCGTTAACGCTTAGCGATCTTCGAGGGTATGTTGATCTTCACCTCGTTTCTACCATCTACTAGATTAGATCTTGGCTTGTTATTCGTTCTTGCGGTAGGAAATTTTTTGTTTTCTATGCTACGAATCCCTACAGGTCTTTGGTGTGCGTTGGACAAGAAACCACTCCTAGCTGCGTTCTCCAACGGCCACTTTGTTCCGATGTGTTTCAATATGGTGTCTAGCGGCCCGAGGCCCTCCCCGCTACACAACGATAGTTGTGAGTGCGCAGGACCCAACATGAAGCGTTGTGCTGGGTGGTGGGCCACACATGTCGGTGACAAAGAGGATCTAGCCGCACGGTTTAACTTGTCACCTACCTCTGGTCAAGTGGTGGTAATGGACGGGCAGCTTTCTCAGCAGCGGTGCAGTTTGTCTAGGCGCATAGGGATGCGCCTTTCCAGCGTTAATGCGCCCCCTCCTCACCCCTCCCACCCCCGCCCGACTACCTCCGGTGCATAAAAGGCCCCTGCGCAACGGCCTCCTTCATGCTCACTGCTCTCTAGCTTGTGCTCTCTACCTCACAAACTCTAGTAGCTGCCACCCCACAAGTGCCGCCGCTAACGGTTTCGGGAGACGAAGCCTCACCATTGCTGAAGCATGGTGATGAGGACATCCCTACCTCACTACTACCTCCGTCATTACAAGTTGAAGATGATCCTGCTGTGAAGCTCAAGTCCAATGAAGTTAGGATTGGACCAATGACACGAGCTCGTGCGAAGCTACTTAAACAACAGGTGAACTTGTTCCTAAATGATACTTTGATCGATGAGAACTTTATACTGCCTAAGTCGTATTACTTATGTATGATCAGGTATGAAGAAGGAGCAAGCATCGCACGAGGAGGAGAGGAGCAGCTGGACAAGAAGATGGACATGAAGCTGGACATGGAGCTGGACGTGAAGACATCCCATGGACGCGCGAGGGAGGAGCGGGAGGCATGCGCGAGAGGAGGAAGTCTTCAGGCCGGCGCCGGGCCGGTCAGACCGGCCGTGGCACCGGGCCACCCGGTCCCAGCCCGGTCGGCCGGCTCCCACGCGGATCGGCCGGTCAAACCGGGCCCTGCTTGTGCCGGCCGGGCACTATCCAGTAAGCCCGGAAGGCCACCCGGTCGCCACCCGGCACCAGGCCCGGTCCAAACTGGACCGTCCGGTCCCAGGCCCGGTCGACCGGATCCCAGACCGAACGAGTCCGAGTCTGTCTCGACCAGATCTATTCTGTGTCGGTTATTTTCGTACTTTTTCGACCTGAGGTCGTCCTGAACTCCTATATAAGTGCCCAGGACGCCCCCAAAGTTGCTTTAGACCACGTTTAAGATAAACCCTAGTTCATAGTTGATTGCTTTGCAACTCTATTGAATCTCTACACCCGATTGCATTGATTTGGTGTGGAACCTCTGAAAGTCTTGTGTGATCTGCTGTTCCATTGGGAATTAGAAGGTTGCAACTTACCGCTTCGTGGTCGGCGGCTACGTGCGCAAGTGTGTGGAGTTGCGAATATCTTGCAGGGTTGAGAGCTGTTGCATTGGCGACAGGGACCAATCGAGAGATCTCGTTGCGTCATACAAGTTATCTTCCACTACATCGTCGTGTATCTCCGCTGTGTTCACTCCGTGATCATCATCACCACCGTTGCTTACTGAGAAGATCGGGCCACCCTTATCACATGGGCAGATTTCCATTGTCCTCGGTAAGCCATCCACAATCCACCCCATAGTTGAGTTGTGAGTGTTTTCCTATCCAGAAAAAGCCAAAAATATTAGGGTTAGGGTTTCGCCAGGAGCGCATTGACCCAACTTGGGCAGCAGCAAACAACAACAACTGGTGGTCAGATTTCTTTGACGCACACCAAAAGGGCCACAAGCATTCCCCGAAAAAGGGTCAGCGGCGGGAAGACATGCAGCGGCTTGATGTCCTCTTCGGACCGCCAACCTTGTAGAACACGGTGGGGCTCCACCTTTTTGGGGTGGGCTTGTCCACACGCTGACGCCAATTTACGTGCGTGATCCTCAGATATGTACGCAACTTTCATTAGTTTTGAGTTTTTCCGTTTGAGCAAGTTAAGTGCCCCTGCAAAATTCAACTTTACGGACTGTTCTGTTTTGACAGATTCTGCCTTTTATTTCGCATTGCCGCTTTTGCTATGTTGAATGAGTTTCTTTGTTCCATTAACTTTCAGAAGCTTTGTGCAATGTCCAGAAGTGTTAAGAATGATTATGTCACCTCTGAATATATGATTTTTGATTATGCACTAACCCTCTAATGAGTTTGCTTGAAGTTTGGTGTGGAGGAAGTTTTCAAGGGTCAAGAGAAGAGGATGATATACTATGATCAAGAAGAGTGAAAGGTCTAAGCTTGGGGATGCCCTAGTGGTTCATCCCTGCATATTTTAAGAAGACTCAATCATCTAAGCTTGGGGATGCCCAAGGCATCCCCTTCTTCATCGACAACTTATCAGGTCACTTCTAGTGAAACTATATTTTTATTCCATCACATCTTATGTTCTTTACTTGGAGCGTCGGTTTGCTTTTATTTTTGTTTTGGTTTGAATAAAGTTGGATCCCACCATCCTTATATTGGAGATATTACGCTCCGCTTTTTCATATGGAACACTTGTGTTCTTAATTGTGCTTTAATGTTCATGGCGAAGGCTGAAATTGCTTCGTTAAATTGCTATTTGGTTGGAATCAGAAAATGCTGCATATGGTTTGGAATAACTTGGCAATTGTTTTGAGCTCTCATAGATCATGTTTAAGCTCTTGCATCATGTAGTTTAATCTATTAATGGAGAACTACCGTAGAGCTTGTTAAAATTTGGTTTGCATGATTGGTCTCTCTAAGTCTAGATATTTTCTGGTAAAGTGTTTGAACAACAAGGAAGACAGTGTAGAGTCTTATAATGCTTGCAATATGTTCTTGTGTAAGTTTTGCTGTACCTGTTCATACTTGTGTTTGCTTCAAACAACCTTGCTAGCCCAAACCTTGTACTGAGAGGAAATGCTTCTCGTGCATCCAAAAACCTTGAGCCAAAACCCATGCCATTTGTGTCCACCATATCTACCTACTATGTGGTATTTTTCTGCCATTCCAAAGTAAATTACTTGAGTGCTACCTTTAAAATTTCATTCCTTTATCTTTGCAATATATAGCTCATGGGACAAATAGCTTAAAAACTATTGTGGTGATGAATATGTAGTTATGTGTCTTAGTTCTTATAAGTTGCTTGTTGAGCGGTAACCATGTTTCTGGGGACGCCATCAACTTTTTACCTTTGTTGGATATCATGTGAGATGCTATGCATGTTCGTCTTGTCTGAAGTAAGTGCGATTTCATGATCAAATGGTTTGAGTATGCATGTGTTAGAGAAGAACATTGGGCCGCTAACTAAAGCCATGTATCATGGTGGAAGTTTCAGTTTGGACATACAACCTCAATCTCTTATGAGAATATTATCTGTTGTTGAATGTTTAAGCATTAAAAGAGGAGTCCATTATCTGTTGTCTATGTTGTCCCGGTATGGATGTCTAAGTTGAGAATAATCAAAAGCGATAAATCCAATGCGTGCTTTCTCCTTAGACCTTTGTACAGGCGGCATAGAGGTACCCCTTTGTGACACTTGGTTGAAACATATGTCATGCAATGATAATCCGTGTTATCCGAGCTGATTAGGACAAGGTGCGAGCACTATTGGTACTCTATGCATGAGACTTGCAACTTGTAGGAAGTATTATGCATAGCACATATGAATTATTACTACCGTTGACAAAATTGTTTCTATGTTTTCAAAATAAAAGCTCTAGCACAAAAATAGTAATCCATGCTTCCCTCTGCGAAGGGCCATTCTTTTACTTTATGTTGAGTCAATTTACCTACTTCTTTCTATCTTAGAAGCAAACATTTGTGTTAACTGTGTGCATTGATTCTTACATGTTTACTTATTGCACTTGTTATATTACTCTATGTTGACAAATATCCATGAGATATACATGTTACAAGTTGAAAGCAACCGCTGAAACTTAATCATCCTTTGTGTTGCTTCAATGCATTCTACTTTGAATTTATTGCTTATGAGTTAGCTCTTATGCAAGTCTTGTTGATACTTGTCTTGAAAGTACTATTCATGAAAAGTTTTGCTATATGATTCATTTGTTTAGTCATCATCTTTTGTTAGCAATCTTCAGATCACTCCATTCATCTCATATGCTTTACAATAATGTTGATCAAGGTTATGTTGGTAGCATGTCACTTCATAAATTATTTGTGTTATCGTTTACCTACTCGAGGGCGAGTAGGAACTAAGCTTGGGGATGCTTGATACGTCTCAAACGTATCTATAATTTCTTATGTTCCATGCTACTTTTATGACAATACTTGCATGTTTTATACACACTTTACAGCATTATTATACATTTTCCGGCACTAACCTATTAACAAGATGCCGAAGTGCCGTTGCTGTTTTCTGCTGTTTTTGGTTTCAGAAATCCTACAAAGAAAATATTCTCGGAATTGGACGAAATCAACGCCCGGGGTCCTATTTTTCCACGAAGCTTCCGAAGACCGAGGGGGAAGGAAGTGGGGCCACGGGGCGCCGCCACACTAGCGGCCTAGGGGGCCCGCGCGGCCCTAGCGTATGGGGCCCCGTGACCCCTCCGACTCCGCCCTTCCGCCTACTTAAAGCCTTCGTCGCGAAACCCCTGTACCGAGAGCCACGATACGGAAAACCTTCCAGAGACGCCGCCGCCGCCAATCCCATCTCGGGGGATTCAGGAGGTCGCCTCCGGCACCCTGCCGGAGAGGGCAATCATCACCGGAGGGGCTCTACATCATCATGCCCGCCTCCGAATTGTTGCGTGAGTAGTTCATCCTTGGACTATGGGTCCATAGCAGTAGCTAGATGGTTGTCTTCTCCGCTTGTGCTATCATTGTTTAGATCTTGTGAGCTGCCTAACATGATCAAGATCATCTATTTGTAATGCTACATGTTGTGTTTGGTGGGATCCGATGAATCTAGAATACTATGTCAAGTTGATTATCAATCTATCATATATGTGTTGTTTATGTTCTTGCATGCTCTCCGTTGCTAGTAGAGGCTCTGGCCAAGTTGATACTTGTAACTCCAAGAGGGAGTATTTATGCTCGATAGTGGGTTCATGCCTCCATTTAATCTGGGACAGTGACAGAAAGTTCTAAGGTTGTGGATGTGTTGTTGCTACTAGGGATAAAACATCGATGCTTTGTCTAAGGATATTTGTGTTGATTACATTACGCACCATACTTAATGCAATTATCTGTTGTTTACAACTTAATACTGGAGGGGTTGCGGATGCTAACCCGAAGGTGGATTATTTAGGCATAGATGCATGCTGGATAGCGGTCTATGTACTTTGTCGTAATGCCCTGATTAAATCTCATAGTAATCATCATTGATATGTATTGAATCTTTATTTGTCAATTGCCCACCTGTAATTTGTTCACCCAGCATGCTAGTTATCTTATTGGAGAGACACCACTAGTGAACTGTGGACCCCGGTCCATTCTTTTACATCTGAATACAATCTACTGCAATTATTGTTCTTACTGTTCTTTGCAAACAAACACCATCTTCCACTCGATACGCTTAATCCTTTGTTTTCAGCAAGCCGGTGAGATTGACAACCTCACTGTTACGTTGGGGAAAAGTATCTTGATTGTGTTGTGCAGGTTCCACGTTGGCGCCGGTTTCACTGGTGTTGCGCCGCACTACACTCCTCCACCAACAACCTTCACGTGCTTCTTGGCTCCTACTGGTTCGATAACCTTGGTTTCTTTCTGAGGGAAAACTTGCTGCTGTGCGCATCACACCTTCCTCTTGGGGTTCCCAACGGACGTGTACATTACGCGCATCAGCTGGCGGGATTCCGAGGAGGATCTACTACATCCGCTGCCCGCTGGAACGGGGAGAAGGACGTCGTCATCAACACCGTACGTGTGACCGAGTGCGGAGGTGCTGCCCGATTGTGGCACCGTCAAGATCTTCTACGCGCTTTTGAAAGCGGCAAGTGATCGTCTACATCCACCACGAGATTTATCTCGTTAACGCTTAGCGATCTTCGAGGGTATGTTGATCTTCACCTCGTTGCTACCATCTACTAGATTAGATCTTGGCTTGTTATTCGTTCTTGCGGTAGGAAATTTTTTGTTTTCTATGCTACGAATCCCTACAAGTCTTTGGTGTGCGTTGGACAAGAAACCACTCCTAGTTGCGTTCTCCAACGACCACTTTGTTCCGATGTGTTTCAATATGGTGTCTAGCGGCCCGAGGCCCTCCCCGCTACACAACGATAGTTGTGGGTGCGCAGGACCCAACATGAAGCGTTGTGCTGGGTGGTGGGCCACACATGTCGTTGACAAAGAGGATCTAGCCGCACGGTTTAACTTGTCACCTACCTCTGGTCAAGTGGTGGTAATGGACGGGCAGCTTTCTCAACAGCGGTGCAGTTTGTCTAGGCGCATAGGGATGCGCCTTTCCAGCGTTAATGCGCCCCTCCTCACCCCTCCCACCCCCGCCCGACTACCTCCGGTGCATAAAAGGCCCCTGCGCAACGGCCTCCTTCATGCTCACTGCTCTCTAGCTTGTGCTCTCTACCTCACAAACTCTAGTAGCTGCCACCCCACAAGTGCCGCCGCTAACGGTTTCGGGAGACGAAGCTTCACCATTGCTGAAGCATGGTGATGAGGAAATCCCTACCTCACTACTACCTCCATCATTACAAGTTGAAGATGATCCTGCTGTGAAGCTCAAGTCCAATGAAGTTAGGATTGGACCAATGACACGAGCCCGTGCGAAGCTACTTAAACAACAGGTGAACTTGTTCCTAAATGATACTTTGATCGATGAGAACTTTATACTGCCTAAGTCGTATTACTTATGTATGATCAGGTATGAAGAAGGAGCAAGCATCGCACGAGGAGGAGAGGAGTAGCTGGACAAGAAGATGGACATGAAGCTGGACATGGAGCTGGACGTGAAGACATCCCATGGACGCGCGAGGGAGGAGCGGGAGGCATGCGCGAGAGGAGGAAGTCTTCAGGCCGGCGCCAGGCCCGGTCAGACCGGCCGTGGCACCGGGCCACCCGGTCCCAGCTCCGGTCGGCCGGCTCCCACGCCGGATCGGCCCGGTCAAAACCGGGCCTGTGCTTGTGCCAGCCGGGCACTATCCAAAGCCCGGAAGGCCACCCGGTCACCCGCACCCCACCAGGGTCCAAACCGGACCGTCCGGTCCTAGGCCCGGTCGACCGGATCCCAGACCTAACGAGTCAGAGTCTGTCTCGACCAGATCTATTCTGGGTCGGTTATTTTCGTACTTTTTCGACCTGAGGTCGTCCTGAACTCGTATATAAGTGCCCAGGACGCCCCAAAGTTGCTTTAGACCACGTTTAAGATAAACCCTAGTTCATAGTTGATTGCTTTGCAACTCTATTGAATCTCTACACCCGATTGCATTGATTTGGTGTGGAACCTCTGAAAGTCTTGTGTGATCTGCTGTTCCATTGGGAATTAGAAGGTTGCAACTTACCGCTTCGTGGTCGGCGGCTACGTGCGCAAGTGTGTGGAGTTGCGAATATCTTGCAGGGTTGAGAGCTGTTGCATTGGCGACAGGGACCAATCGAGAGATCTCGTTGCGTCATACAAGTTATCTTCCACTACATCGTCGTGTATCTCCGCTGTGTTCATCCCGTGATCATCATCACCACCGTTGCTTACTGAGAAGATCGGGCCACCCTTATCACATGGGCAATGTATGACACGTTGTACCCATTGTCGCCTGACACGCAGATTCCCAACAGCATTGGCTAGGATGGCCCCCAATTGTGTCGGCGTCCCGTCGGCACCACGTGTTTGCAGCGAGCGGTGGTTCAAGGAGATATGCGACCCACGCCGCCGGCTATCGCCGGAGGAGCGCATTGACCCAACTTGGGCAGCAGCAAACAACAACAACTGGTGGTCAGATTTCTTTGACGCACACCAAAAGGGCCACAAGCTTTCCCCGAAAAAGGGTCAGCGGCGGGAAGACATGCAGCGGCTTGACGTCCTCTTCGGACCGCCAACCTTGTAGAACACGGTGGGGCTCCACCTTTTTGGGGTGGGCTTGTCCACACGCTGACGCCTGTCCTCGAGGGGATCCGGCGCGGTGATCCGCCACCGACTAGGTAGTAGCTTCTAAGAGGTGTGTCATCCCACAATTCGTCGTCATGCTCTTCTTCCTCGCGTCTGGCTCACACCTTGCCTTAATACAACTACGTCTCCCCCTACCTCGTGCCCAAACGCGAGGTGAAGGAGGAGTTCGCGACTCCTGCGGCGAGACACAATCCAGCGCATGATATCACGATCCTCGCGCCGCGTCAACTGGCGCACAGCTGAACTGGCATGCGCCGCACGAAGCCGGAGGTGAAGAGGAGTTCAACGACGACGACTCGACGATAGCCGCGTACCTCCGCCGGCATCGCTTCATGGATGATCCCGACGACACGCCTAGGTACAACAAGGTGTGGCTGGACTCGGTTAACGACTACCATGTCTAGTGCGAAATGTGGAGGATGTGTTTGCGGCATCGATCCGTGACTCCGGCAAGCCGCTCGCTGACCTGACGTGCGACGACGACGAAGCCGGTCCTAGCGGCGTCGTGAACAACGAGCCTACCATCGCTCACTCCAACGTTCACGGGAAGAAAAAGGTCACCGACAAATACTAGCGGTACTTCGGGTACTACTACCTCGACGACCGCAAGTAGATTTAGTTTAGGTTTAGATGGATTTATTCAAACTTTGTAAAATATAATTAAATTTAAATAAAATTTTCAATTACTATTTCAATTTAAGTTTTTCAAATATCTATTTGAGGGATACGACTGACAACATGCATCCCCAAACACGACACCTAGCTGAGGTGCCCCTCAAACGTTCGATTTGACGCTTCTTCGAGATGACGTTTCGGGGCGACGACTGAAGATGGTGTAACTCTGGCTGCCCATCTGTTTACCGTGCCAAAGTTTGAAAAAGCGGGGGTTAACAAAGTCACCGTGCATGTCACTTAACTGATTGTAGTGTGCGCGCGCACGTGCACAACGATCTGCTCGTAACGGGAGAAAAGTTATACTGCGCGGGGTTCAGATTGATCGCATGCTGTAGAAGGTCGTGGGTTCACATTATTCGCAGAATCTGAGCTCGAGAGCAGGAGCAGGAGAGAGCTCGTAGGTCTGTCGATCTGAGTTCAAGCCATGGGAAGTTCCAGGATGGTTCGAAAAACTAGCGTCCGTGTCAGTGCCAGGTCCTCCAGCATAGCCTCCGGATGAGTCGGAGAAGGCTAGCTTTGATAGGCACTGGCTGCGGGCAGTACGGCCAAGTCGTTCCAGCGGAGGAGGCAACAGGAAAAATGTCGCCCGCGCGCGGAACCGCCGGAGTTTGACGGATCGCTACCCACGCAACAGTCGCCGCTCCTTCCGAGCGGGAGCGGCGCTGCCTGCTCCACGACGTCCGTCCGGTCATACCCTGCCGGTCGATGAACGCTTGAATGGATGGATGCCTGTCCATGCTGTCGGTGTCGCCGGGGAACACATGTGAGCTACTGTCTAAGTACGCAGACGTTTCCATGGCCACATACAGCAGGTTCACTAGGAAAGTCCATGGCTGTTTGGCCACATACACAGCAATTCTTTGGACTGCCGATACTGACTTCTTTTGAACTGCCAATTAGTTCTACAGTGGACGCATCAACGTCAAAACACCTCCCTAAAATGCTCGTTGTACAATGGTGACACGACACAGCCCGACGAAACCACTATGAACGAAAAATATCTACTACCTCCGTTTCAAAGAATAAGGCACCGTTTTCATGTTTTTTGGTTTGATCAAGAATTACATCAAATATATAAAGATTGTTTGTATAAAATTAACATCATCAGAAAGTGCTTTTCAATACGAATCCAACAATACTAATTACATATAATATAATTAATATTTTGTTGCTCAATTTTTATGGTCAAAATACGTCTTAAAATACGTATACGCCTTATTTTTTGAAACGGATGTAGTACCTCAGCAAAGAAAGGCAACTATATATGTTGCGCCATCCTAAGAAAAAGACGAAGCCTGAAAGTGCACGCAAGACAGTACCGCCACTCGGTTACTTGTGCGTCACAACGCCATACAATGGCCACAACCTGCAGCCAGATTAAAAAAAAAATGAAGAAAAGTAACAATCCTCTTTGATTTATTTTTTCTTTTGATGACAAATCCCTTGTTTTTTCTATGTGTGTGGCAACCGGAGCTAGACGAACTTGAAAGTCTGGGCACATGGATGGGGCGGAAACAAAGGAGTTAATGGCACCCGCGGTCACATAAATTGTTTCGCATGTGCACTTAAGTCACACATGTTGCAAAACGAACTAACCAGTCACACAACTTGCAGTATGCACCACAGGTCACAAAACGGTTTGATGTCCGGCTTTTTGCAAAAACCGGTCACAAAACACAATTATTCATGTCAGATGACTCTCTTTTGCTGTCAAACATGACAAAACTGAAATGCGGTGAACATAGAAGAAAAAAAATAGGTGGTTTTGTGTAAATTTTGACTGCCCCGTCTACCTCACGTGGCCCGCGGGTGACTGGGTTTGCCAAAAAACCAGACATCAAACCGTTTTGTGACTTCTGGTGCACATGTTTCGCAAGTTGTGTGACCGATTAGTTCGTTTTGCAACATGTGTGACTTAAGTGCACATGCGGGACAAGTTGTGTGATCGTGGGTGCCATTAACTCGAAACAAAGATAGAACTATGTCGCGCCATCTTAAGAAATAGACAAACCCGAGACATTGCCAAACTTCGCAGCCACATTTTCTTATGGAAGAAATGTAACAAGCTCCTTTGATTTTTTTCAGGAAAAATACCTTTTTTTCTCGTGTGGCAACTGACAAAGTTATTGTAATAGACTTCCATGGGGAGAATGAACTTCCTCGTGTCTAAGAGAATTGGCTCCCATCATCTCAGATTTTTATATGTTTGAGAGGGAGTAGTGGTGGACATAAGGAAATTAGTGATCATGCCCTCCACAAGGTAGTAATTCCCCCTCAAACAATGATCATAAGTATGTATGAGAAAAATAAGAAAAAGAGAAGGGAGTGGCATTTTGGCACCCGGGAGCATATGCTCCCGGTTTTTAAACTTCATTTTAAATGCACTTTTAAAATGTTGAAAAATTTGAACACAAAATTTAGTGGATACATCTCGAAATTCTACACGTTCACAAAGTGGTTCCACAGAAAACCGACATTTTGAGTGTCATCTATAAAAAAGACAAATTTTTCGGTAAAAAATGGTTGTGTACGAGACGTTTTGTTTATCTTTTTCGCACAAGTCACAAAAAATGTCGGTTTTTCGCAAGACTTGGTGTGCGCACGTAAAATGTTGATACGTAAGCGAGAAATTTTTTGTTCGAATTTTTTGAACATTTCAAAATATTTTTCCGGTGGCAGGAGCATATGCTCCCATGTTCCGAATTGAATTTCCGAAAAATAAGTGTACTTTAGGTTTTATCACAAGTCAAGTTTTTCAAATTTGACTATTTTTTACATAAATACAACAACATATGTGACATTAAATTAGCATATTATAAAACTACATTTTAGGATGAATCCAATAATATTAATCTAGTATCATATGTGTTGTACTTTTTTAAATAAGAGTTAATCAAAATTAATAAAATTGAACTTAAGAAAAAATACAGCTTACTCTTATTTTTATGAACGGATGGAATAGCTACCAAGTAACCATAAGAAAACTAGTGATCCCATGCCATAGAGTTAAATACATTATCAGTCCTTATACTTGAGCTTGTAGCTCGATTTAGTCCGCATACTTACAATTTGCAGAATTTTATGCACGTACTTGTGAATTGGGTTCGATTTAGTCCTAAATCAGTTTTGTCGTCGAAATTGCGTTGACGTGGAGGACACGTGGACGTGGGGCCCACATGGAAAAGAGCACATGCCCTAGAAATTTGCATATAACTCCTCCTAAATTCATCCGTTACGATTGGTTAATCTTCCACCATGTTACTTATGCGAAAACCTCACATTTATTATTTAAACTCGGCAATTTCTCAAAAAAATGCCGGAACATGATTCGAGGTGAGGACTAGCTTACTGAAACATGGCGGCGCACTAGTAGAAAAAGAGGCTTCCATACGCCCCCTTTAGTCCCCAAAATATTCGAACCGCGACTAAAGGTGTCTTTAGTCGCGGTTCGGGAGGCGACCCGCGACCGAAGGTCTGGGCCCAGCGGGTTCGGTCGACAGCTGTTGGACGGGAGGGGCTTTAGTCGCGGTTGGCCTGGCCAACCGTGACTAAAGGCCTTCGGGCCTGGCCTGAGGACCTTTAGTCGCGGTTGGCCAGGCCAACCGGGACTAAAGGCCCATCCCTATAAATGCAGTTCAACACACTTCACTTAGCCATTTGGTGCCACTTCTATTCACAAGGGGTGGTGGGTTTGCTTTTGGTTCCTCTTATGCACACAAGGTGTTCGATGAAATGCCCGAGAGCATGAAACAAACATGATATGAAGTGTCCGAGCCACACTTGAGCTTTCTCATTTATTTTTCCTCCTCGATCGCGGTTAGCAACTTGAACCTTTCATGTGTCATTGATAAAATATGCATGTGTGTAGTTTATTGTTTAATTTCTATTATTTCTAGCTAGTTAGTTTAACAAATGCATGATGGTTAAGTATATAATTTATATAATACTAGGAAACATGCCCGCGCGTTGCTGCGAAAAAGGAATATAGCAAATATTAATAGGAAGAAACTATTCTCGTATCAATCTTGTTGCTCTGTCATAAAAATTGCTCGCCTCTATATTAAGCATACAAAAAGAAATAAATTAATGCATTTATATTAATGGCAATACCATCATGACAAATTTAAGTGCAAGATGATGCATAGTGCTCAGGGATTGCACTCGGAAATATTGGTCAATAAAATATAATTTTGCATAGCTAAGTAATATTTTTCAAGACTATTCACAAAGCAAAACATGTATAAAAATTTAGAACCATTAGACAATGCATTTGTAGTGCTACACATTGCATCCGTGAACCGAGTTTGATTTCAATCAAATAATATTACGCTAAGAATACCATCTTTGTCCAGATTTCAGGGGCAAGAACTTAATTAGCTGACACCAAGGCATCCAACCTTTTACCAATAGAACGAAAATTAATTTTTGCAATCAAAGAAGGAAAAAACTATCTCACACACGAAGCTTGCTATCCACTTACCTTAAGGAGATTATGTGCTCTAATGAGCTACAGAAGTACCTACGCAGTGGTGCCAACCACACAAATACATCCAATAAGCGACACTCATGGGGCACATCGTGGAATCGTGGTAGTCATTCGGGACAATACGCTTCATGAGCAACAGTGCAGAGATCAAACCACAGCTAGACATTACCATTCTATCTGTTTTTTTAGACCGAAGGCACATAGTGCCCGACTTTAAATTAATAAAGCCCTGAGGCGAGTATGGATACAGAAGTTTGATGAGCACCCCACAAACACACATCTAAGGATAAAAGGCCACACTGACCCGGACAACATCACATTACAACGAGGCACAAAACAAGCATTTAGCGGAAGCTAGAGATTAAGGGGATGGCCGGCGAGGTTGGGGAGGGTCGCAGGTCCTGTCGAAGAGGGTTTTAAGCATCGCCTCCAGCTGGGACAACAGCGGTTCGTCCTTGCTCCTTTGGAGGGGTCGCCAGAGCTGCAAGTTGAGCCTGATTAGGAAAAAACAGTTTGCGGGTTGGCTAGAGAAGTTTGCTTCGATGGTAAATTTATTTCGAATTTTCCAAAGCGCCCAGCAAATCGCCGCAAAAAGAACACGAAGGCTTCGTTGTGCTTTGTCGTTCAAACTTTGGATACACCTTTCCCAAGAAAGGAAGCAAGAGGGATTCCATGTCACTCCGAGCATGTCCCTTATGCCAGCCCAGACGAAATGAGCCAGATCACAGCGAAAGAAGATATCACTACAAGAAAAGTTCTGATAGACAACGTCCCAAAATCGTCAACTAAGGGGCATTTTTCGTCGCCTATGGGCCTAACCCGACGATATGGGTTCCGTTGTCGAAACTGCGTCAGGCAAAGTCCAACGACGATTTTTTCGGTCCGTCGCGCTTGGGCGCCCTTCCGCCACGGAAAATCGGACCGTTGCGGAAGTGTTTTCGGGAGCCCGTTGACTGCTGACGTCATGCAAACTGACACGTGGCAGACGCCGTTAACTGCCAGTTAACGGCGTTAACCGGCTGAAACCCCGTGGTAGATGGTAGGCCCACACGAGGCCTGCCACGTCTTAAGCGGGCCGGGCCAGATGACATAGTTTGACCGGTCAACTATATAGCTGGGCTGGTCCATTAGTTACGTGGGCCGGGCCTAACCTCTAAGGTTGACTGGTCAAAACTTAAATGGGCCGGCCCATTTAACATGTGGGGTCCACCTTACAGCAACTGGGCCGGCCCAAAAAGCAAGTGGGCCGGGCCAAAAACACAGTGGGTCCCACTTTCTGTTAAAAGGCCGGCCCATTTAGTGTGTGGGGTCCACCGTATAGCAAGTGGGCCGGCCCAACAAGCTAGTGGGCCGGGCCAAAACACAGTGGGTCCCACTTTCCAGTTAAAGGGTCGGCCCATTTAGTTTGTGGGGTCCACCATATAGCAAGTGGGCGGCCCAACAAAATAGTGGGCCGGGCCAAAAACATAGGTGGGTCCCACTTTCTGTTAAAGGGCCGGCCCATTTAGTGTGTGGGGCCCACCATATAGCAAGTGGGTGGCCCACCAAGATAGTGGGCCGGGCCAAAAACACAGTGGGTCCCACATTCTGTTAATGGGCGGCCCATTTGGTATGTGGGGTCCACCATATAGAAAGTGGGCCGGCCAAACAAGATAGTGGGCCGGCCAAAAACACAGGTGGGTCCCACCTTCCTATTAAAGGGCCGGCCCATTTGGTGTGTGGGGTCCACCATATAGAAAGTGGGCCGGCCCAACAAGATAGTGGGCCGGGCCAAAAACACAGGTGGGTCCCACCTTCCTATTAAAGGGCCGGCCCATTTACCATGTGGGACCACCATAGAGCAAGTGGGCCGGCCCAATAAGCATGTGGAGCCCATTATCGTGTAACCGGGCCGGCCTACTAAAGAAGTGGGCCGGCCCAAAATGAAAGTGGGTCCCACACTACTGTAAGTGGGCCGGCCCAATCTGTTGTAGGGCCCTACTTGTTTGACTAGTCAACTTGCATTAAATTTCATGAGCCTAAAATCTGATTTCAATGATACACACAAGTACATACACAAATAAAACAAATAGGAAAATTACAAGGCAATTAATGTGCCCAAATAAAAAAATTACATAGAATCATTGAGGACTTCTATTAGCATCATCAATAACACGTTGACATTTGGCAATCGCCTTGATTGAATCTTGTGTACTCTTTGTCAACATATCAGCTACAGATCTTAAAGCAGCAATACCATGTCTTTTATAAAGTACAGCCTTGAGATATTTACTGTCTGATGAAAGAAATGGTCTAGGTTGACGGCTATGAGAAGATGCATCAGAAGAAAGATCAGAACTTTTTGTGGGCCTCACTGGTAATGAAGATTGCTTCATCACAACTGCATTCTGATAATAATGCAAAAAGAGTTAAACGATGAACTATGCAAACATTTATTATGCAATGTAGATATAAGATAATAACAAGTTGCATAAATAAGACATGTATGGAACTTGTACTAAGCACAAACTTACATCATAATGTTGCACAGGGTCGCTACAGATCCTTTTTTGGCGACTATCTTCTAATGATGACTGCTTCATTAAAACTGCATTCTGGTAACATTGTAAACATAGTTACAACAATTAACTATTCAAACATGTATTACGCAATGTAGAGATCAGATAACAGCATGTAGCAGAAATAAGCACAAGATAAGATAAGATGCATGTACTAAGCACATACTGGCTCACTGCAGGTCCTTCTCTTGCGTGCACTAGTCGTGGTCAACATGCCTATCATTTTAGGTTCAGCCATCAAGTGAAATGCTAATCCTCCTGCTCCATTGTCCTTAATCTGTGTTTAGATATCACATTTAAGACCAAGTCAGCTGGTTTCAAATAACAAAAAACTTGAGCTGCCAAATGAATAAGCCAATAGTTACCAGATATCAGATTAAAACCAACTAGATGTTGCTTTGCATGAGATACGAATTTCAGACATTCAGATTTAGAGTAGGGTAATGCCAAGGTTTTACACATAAAGTAAACTGGCATTAAGAATGACCAAATGTCAGGTTCAAATCACCCTCGAAGTTTCTCCAAGACAAGCATATCAAATAGGCAGAAACATAGTAAAGCATGAATGGCATTGCTATGGCAGGGTTCCAAGTGTTAATCTCTTGCATAAGGAACAATGCATATAGGTTATAGATAATAACGGAAGTAAACTGCCAAAATTACCAACCACGAACTCAGATTCCAACCTTACCTAGCGTCCCCGCTGTTAATGTTGGATGTTCTAATAAGTGGTTCGCATGATCAATCCCAAGGAAAAATAACATTGACAAGTCAGTCTACGATAATACAAAGACCAGACATGCACGCAGCAATAACTATATAAGCTAAAGACGAGGTATAAGAGCAAGCAGATTGGAAATGCACATAGCATGATTATAAAAGCAGTGTGAGAATAGCAGACACGAGAAAACAGCTAGCGGTGAGCTAATGACGTGGTATAAGAACAAGCAGATTGGAAATGCCCATAGCACGACTATAAAAGCAGTGCGACAATAGCATGCAGTACAAAAACAGTTGGCAGCAAATGAATGGGTACAAGGCTATAAATATGTGGATGCACACAGGTGTCAGTAGAATGAACAGGATGGTAGCGACCGGATAATGCTTTTGTACTGTACAACATTTAAACAAACTTCATGCGAAGCAACACATCAAGAAAGTTAACGGCATATGAGATCTGCAAATAACTACACAAAACATGGCTAAAGAAACACCGCGATCTAACGGGCCAGCGTACTAACCAAGCTGCGGCGGGGTGGACGGGGGCGGCAACTTGCATTCCAGCGGCGGCGAACGCGGGAGACGATGAATCGACCCTGTTTCAGTAGAAGCGGGCGTTAGTGAAGCAGATCTGGTTGGCTGGCAAGGTATTCGGTGAAGTTGATACAGCCGCTGCGGCGAGGTAGTCGGTGGCGAGGTCGGCGGTGAAGCAGATCCGTCGGTGGCGAGGTCGGCGGTGAAGCAGATCCGTCGGTGGCGAGGTCGGCGGTGAAGCAGATCCGTCGGTGACGAGGGCGGCGGGGGAGCGGATCAGGTGGGTGGACAGCCAACACGATCAAGGCTACGCTGTGGAGGAGTATGCCGGCGGCGAAGCAGATCTAGTACTGTAGAGAGTCAGAGCTTTGGCGTGTGAGAGTATTTTTGAGCTAATGGGGCGAATGGTTGGTGGGTGGGTGTGGGCCTGTGGGGAGGGTTCGGGATCTAGGCAAGATATTTCATTGTTACCGAATGAGCCCTCCATGGTCGGTGGGTTGTAGCTTCCGGACCAGGGTTAAAAGGGTAAAACTGGTCACGGGATTTTCGAATGGATGCGGCGGGATGATTTGGCGCGTGGCCGAAATTTTCAGTTTCAAGCTACAGAGCAGAACGACAAAAATAATGTTCTTCCCCAGGGAGCTCTCATTTCTTCCTCTTCTCTTTCTCTCTCGAGTCTCTCCCACTCCCCCGGCTCCTCTCCCCCTTCTCTCCGGCGGCCTCGCCGGCCGGAGACGAGGCCGACTTCTCTCTGTATATTGTACACCCTCCGAACTAAATTAATTGATTCAACTTTCCTTAGACGTGTATGTATCTAGAGTAAAAACATGTGTGGATACATCCATATTTAGATAAGCAAAGTTGAGTCAGCTAATTTGGATCCGAGGGAGTTAGTGTTGTTGTAAGCTTAGATCCAGTGTTTCCCATGAGCAGAATGGCGCAATGGAGTCGGGGATCTCGTCATCGGCTTCAGATCTGGCCTATGGTGAATCTGGCGGATCTTGCCGGCCAAACCCCGATCTGGTGCCATCAATGTGATGGCGCTAACGGTGAGGCTTGCTTTGGTCAGTGCTTCAGATCTGGCCAATGGGGAAGTCAAGCTGCTAAAGTTCACAAGCTCGGGGCATACGACGGCGTCATCCGTCTTGCCCGTGCACATCTTGGACTTTCAGCGACCCTTCTCAGAGCCAATATGCCGTTGCTGAGGCCCTTCTTCTCCTTCGTCCTGGCGACTACCGGCGACACCGTCCCAAGTGGTGCGTCCCCGGCGACGGAGTTGCTGGAAAGGATGCGGAGCAGAGATCTGATGTGCGGTCGAGAAGGACTCGATTGATTTTCTTCTATATGTTTTGGGGTCCTTTTTGTAAAGTTGCAGGTTCTATTAGTTATTGTCTAGTACTTTTGGTCCTCTATGTAATTTTTTGGACTAGTTTCCATTGGCACTGATAAACTTGAATTTTGACAAGTTCACGAGGAAAAAAATTCCTTTGCACATATGGCCTATCATGTATAAACATTCTTGAGATTTAAACTATATGTAATGTGCCATGCATTAACCCTAAACCATATATATGTAACTAACCCTAGCTGATCAAACCCTACTTAATTAAAACAAATAACCCTAAACTATACGCATGCACTTTATGCGCAAAGGCGCGGGTGCCTCTAATAATGTGTGTGCGCACTCGATCGATGATCCCTAAACCTTATACAACCCTGAAACCCTAATCCCTAATCCCTAAACCCTAAACACCCTAAACACTAAACCCTAGACCCTAAACCCTAACCCTAACCCTAAACCCTAATTAAACCCTATATATAGGCCAACGACACTTAATTGTGCATCAAGCAGGCCAGGGGTGCCTCGCGGTCCTCTAATTAAATTAAATGTGCCATGCATTAACCCTAAACCATATATATGTAACTAACCATAGCTAATCAACCCTACTTAATGAAAACACATAACCCTAAACTATACTAGCTATAACCCGATCTAATAAAAACATGCTCTATATATAGCAGCTAGCTAGCAAACCGTAGATTAACACCAATTAATATATACATGGCCTATATCGATCATGTTGTATAACATATCCCTGAGATTCATTAATTAATTATATAATTATCGTGATAAATTAATTAACTTTAATTTTGACAAGTTCTCTCGAATGAAAACACATTTGATTAAGTTGCCTCATAATATATATATATATAATTAGTGTGCATGCATGGCCTACCATGCATTCGTGCATATATTTTAATGTATATTTGAACATATTCTTGGGGATTTCAATCTCTCTCTCTCGATCATCTATATATCGTTGGTGGCCAAAAAACACACACATATATATATATGCATGCAATTTATGCGTAAAGGCGCGGGTGCCTCTAATAATGTGTGTGCGCACTCGATCGATGATCCCTAAACCTTAAACAACCCTAAAACCCCTAAATCCCTAATCCCTAAACCCTAAACACCCTAAACACTAAACCCTAAACCCTAGACCCTAAACGTACCCTAACCCTAACCCTAACCCTAACCCTAAACCCTAGCTAATCCTAAACCCCAATTAAACCCTATGTATAGGCCAACGACACTTAATTGTGCATCGATCGAGCGGGTCATGGGTGCCTCGCGATCCTCTAATAAAATTAAATGTGCCATGCATTAACCCTAAACCATATATATGTAACTAACCCTAGCTAATCAACCCTACTTAATTAAAACACATAACCCTAAACTATACTAGATATAACCCGATCTAATAAAAACATGCTCTATATATAGCAGCTAGCTAGCAAACCGTAGATTAACACCAATTAAAATATACATGGCCTATATCGATCATGTTGTATAACATATCCCTGAGATTCATTAATTAATTATATAATTATCGTGATAAATTAATTAACTTGAACTTTGACAAGTTCTCTCGAATGAAAACACATTTGATTAAGTTGCCTCATAATATATATATAATTAGTGTGCATGCATGGCCTACAATGCATTCGTGCATATATTTTAATGTATATTTGAACATATTCTTGGGGATTTCAATCTCTCTCTCTCTCGATCATCTATATATCGTTGGTGGCCCAAAAAACACACATATATACGCATGCACTTGATGCGTAAAGGCGCGGGTGCCTCTAATAATGTGTGTGCGCACTCGATCGATGATCCCTAAACCTTAAACAACCCTAAAACCCTAATCCCTAATCCCCTAAACCCTAAACACCCTAAACACACTAAACCCTAGACCCTAAACACCCTAAACACTAAACCCTAAACCCTAAACCCTAAACCCCTAAACCCTAAACCCTAAACCCTAAACCCTAAACCCTAAACCCTAAACCCTAAACCCTAAACCCTAAACCCTATAAACACCCTAAACACTAATTAAACCCTAAACCCTAGACCCTAAACACTAAACCCTAAACCCTAGACCCTAAACACCGTAAACACTAAACCCTAAACCCTAAACACCCTAAACACTAATTAAACCCTAAACCATAGACCCTAAACACTAGACCCTAAACCCTAGACCCTAAACACCCTAAACACTAAACCCTAGACCCTCTAAACACCGTAAACACTAAACCCTAAACCCTAGACCCTAGCTAAACACCCAAAACACTAAACCCTAAACCCAGCTAGCTAACCCTAAACCCTAATTAAACCCTATATATATAGGCCAACGACACTTAATTGTGCATCAAGCAGGCCAGGGGTGCCTCGCGGTCCTCTAGTTAAATTAAATGTGACATGCATTAACCCTAAACGTACCCTAACCCTAACCCTAACCCTAACCCTAAACCCTAGCTAATCCTAAACCCCAATTAAACCCTATGTATAGGCCAACGACACTTAATTGTGCATCGATCGAGCGGGTCATGGGTGCCTCGCGATCCTCTAATAAAATTAAATGTGCCATGCATTAACCCTAAACCATATATATGTAACTAACCCTAGCTAATCAACCCTACTTAATTAAAACACATAACCCTAAACTATACTAGATATAACCCGATCTAATAAAAACATGCTCTATATATAGCAGCTAGCTAGCAAACCGTAGATTAACACCAATTAAAATATACATGGCCTATATCGATCATGTTGTATAACATATCCCTGAGATTCATTAATTAATTATATAATTATCGTGATAAATTAATTAACTTGAACTTTGACAAGTTCTCTCGAATGAAAACACATTTGATTAAGTTGCCTCATAATATATATATAATTAGTGTGCATGCATGGCCTACAATGCATTCGTGCATATATTTTAATGTATATTTGAACATATTCTTGGGGATTTCAATCTCTCTCTCTCTCGATCATCTATATATCGTTGGTGGCCCAAAAAACACACATATATATGCATGCAATTTATGCGTAAAGGCGCGGGTGCCTCTAATAATGTGTGTGCGCACTCGATCGATGATCCCTAAACCTTAAACAACCCTAAAACCTTAAATCCCTAATCCCTAAACCCTAAACACCCTAAACACTAAACCCTAAACCCTAGACCCTAAACGTACCCTAACCCTAACCCTAACCCTAAACCCTAGCTAATCCTAAACCCCAATTAAACCCTCTGTATAGGCCAACGACACTTAATTGTGCATCGATCGAGCGGGTCATGGGTGCCTCGTGATCCTCTAATAAAATTAAATGTGCCATGCATTAACCCTAAACCATATATATGTAACTAACCCTAGCTAATCAACCCTACTTAATTAAAACACATAACCCTAAACTATACTAGCTAGCTATAACCCGATCTAATAAAAACATGCTCTATATATAGCAGCTAGCTAGCAAACCGTAGATTAACACCAATTAAAATATACATGGCCTATATCGATCATGTTGCATAACATATCCCTGAGATTCATTAATTAATTATATAATTATCATGATAAATTAATTAACTTGAACTTTGACAAGTTCTCTCGAATGAAAACACATTTGATTAAGTTGCCTCATAATATATATATAATTAGTGTGCATGCATGGCCTACAATGCATTCGTGCATATATTTTAATGTATATTTGAACATATTCTTGGGGATTTCAATCTCTCTCTCTCTCGATCATCTATATATCGTTGGTGGCCCAAAAAACACACATATATATGCATGCAATTTATGCGTAACGGCGCGGGTGCCTCTAATAATGTGTGTGCGCACTCGATCGATGATCCCTAAACCTTAAACAACCCTAAAACCTTAAATCCCTAATCCCTAAACCCTAAACACCCTAAACACTAAACCCTAAACCCTAGACCCTAAACGTACCCTAACCCTAACCCTAAACCCTAGCTAATCCTAAACCCCAATTAAACCCTATGTATAGGCCAACGACACTTAATTGTGCATCGATCGAGCGGGTCATGGGTGCCTCGTGATCCTCTAATAAAATTAAATGTGCCATGCATTAACCCTAAACCATATATATGTAACTAACCCTAGCTAATCAACCCTACTTAATTAAAACACATAACCCTAAACTATACTAGCTAGCTATAACCCGATCTAATAAAAACATGCTCTATATATAGCAGCTAGCTAGCAAACCGTAGATTAACACCAATTAAAATATACATGGCCTATATCGATCATGTTGTATAACATATCCCTGAGAATCATTAATTAATTATATAATTATCGTGATAAATTAATTAACTTGAACTTTGACAAGTTCTCTCGAATGAAAACACATTTGATTAAGTTGCCTCATAATATATATATAATTAGTGTGCATGCATGGCCTACAATGCATTCGTGCATATATTTTAATGTATATTTGAACATATTCTTGGGGATTTCAATCTCTCTCTCTCTCTCGATCATCTATATATCGTTGGTGGCCCAAAAAACACACATATATACGCATGCACTTGATGCGTAAAGGCGCGGGTGCCTCTAATAATGTGTGTGCGCACTCGATCGATGATCCCTAAACCTTAAACAACCCTAAAACCCTAATCCCTAATCCCCTAAACCCTAAACACCCTAAACACACTAAACCCTAGACCCTAAACACCCTAAACACTAAACCCTAAACCCTAGACCCTAAACACCGTAAACCCTAAACCCTAAACCCTAAACCCTAAACCCTAAACCCTAAACCCTAAACCCTAAAACCCTAAACCCTAAACCCTAAACCCTAAACCCTATAAACACCCTAAACACTAATTAAACCCTAAACCCTAGACCCTAAACACTAAACCCTAAACCCTAGACCCTAAACACCGTAAACACTAAACCCTAAACCCTAAACACCCTAAACACTAATTAAACCCTAAACCATAGACCCTAAACACTAGACCCTAAACCCTAGACCCTAAACACCCTAAACACTAAACCCTAGACCCTCTAAACACCGTAAACACTAAACCCTAAACCCTAGACCCTAGCTAAACACCCAAAACACTAAACCCTAAACCCAGCTAGCTAACCCTAAACCCTAATTAAACCCTATATATATAGGCCAACGACACTTAATTGTGCATCAAGCAGGCCAGGGGTGCCTCGCGGTCCTCTAGTTAAATTAAATGTGACATGCATTAACCCTAAACCATATATATATAACTAACCCCTAGCTAATCAAACCCTAGTTAATTAAAACACATAACCCTAAACTATACTAGCTATAACCCGATCTAATAAAAACATGCTCTATATATAGCATGCAGCTAGCTAGCAAAAACGGTAGATTAAAACCAATTAATATATACATGGCCTATATATCGATCATATGTTGTATAACATCTCCCTGAGATTCATTAATTAATTATATAATTATCGATGATAAATTAATTAACTTGAATTTTGACAAGTTCTCTCGAATGAAAACACATTTGATTAAGTTTCCTCATAATATATATATAATTAGTGTGCATGCATGGCCTACCATGCATGCATTAATTCGTGCATATATTTTAATATATATTTGAACATATTCTTGGGGGATTTCAATCTCTCTCTCTCGATCATCTATATGTCGTTGGTGGCCAAAAAACACACACATATACGCATGCACTTTATGCGCAAAGGCGCGTGTGCCTCTAATAATGTGTGTGTGCGCACTCGATCGATGATCCCTAAACCTTAAACCCTAAATAAACCCTAATCCCTAATCCCTAAACCCTAAACACCATAAACATTAAACCCTAAACCCTAACCTCCTAACCCTAAACCCTAAACCCTAATTAAACCCTATATATAGGCCAATGACACTTAATTATGCATCAAGCAGGCCAGGGGTGCCTCGCGGTCCTCTAATTAAATTAAATGTGCCATGCATATATATGTGTTTAATTTGGGGATTTCAATCGCTCTCTCGTATGTAGCTCTCTCTACCTCTATCTCTCTCTCTCTCTCTCTCTCTCTCTCTCGTTGGTGGCCAACAACACACACATGCACTTTGTGCGCAAAGGCATGCGCCTCTAATAATGTGTGCGCAGTCGATCGATCTAGTTTTGATTAATCATAGCACACAAATAAAGAAGTTGTATTTGAATCCACACAACCTAATCTAAAACACATAACCCCTAACATGGCCTAATTAATTAACCCTTCTCGATCTCTACCTAATTAGTGGAAATTGCACAAAATCAAAAGGGGTCCCTCACTAATTATGCATATCTGCTAGATTGTGATAAACTTTTGCCACATATATATTTGGTGGATGGGTGCATCTTGGCATGTAAACAATTAGTGTTTGCAAATGGCGTTGTCAAAATTTATGTACAAATGATTTCTTTCCATCCAAAGTGCATAAAATGGGAGTTTTAATGAAGAAAGTACAAATAAAACAGCTCAACATGCTTCCACACCCCGATTTTCACACGAAGTAGAGCATATTTAAAGGATAATTCCAGAGTTTTACTATTTTTCAAGCAACTTTGCTAATTTTCCCCCACTCACATGACTTTATGTCGATTTAACGAAAATATGGCGAATTTAAACTACATGGGCGGGATAGTTTGAATTGTGCGCGCGGCAAAGGGAACCGCCTATTCCTCAACCTTGTGCACGGCAAATTACACACGCAACTCCATTAAACGCCACCTACCGACCTTAATTATCACCCCGGCGGCCCGGCCGCATGACCCCCCACCCACCCGTACACAACTTATCCCCGTCCGTGCGAAGAGCTTCCCCTCCCCGTCCCGTCCGTGCGAAGAAGAAGCTTCCCCTCCCCGTCGTTCTTCTCGAGACGCACCGGCGGTCAAGTTGATCCACGGTAGGGCTGCTATCTCTAGCTCAATCATGTATCGGGCAAGACAGCCTAACGATTTATATTTTCTTGATGCTGCTAAAAAAATTCGTCAGTATGCTCGAACTAATTGGCACTTTATAGTTTTCCGCTCGATTTGTCATCGATCAATTTGTTCATTTGCGTGGGCATATAGAGTCAGTTCTGCACTCGATCCGTTAATTTGCTGAAATGCCATGGCAGAGTTTTGTACACGATCTGTTTGCTAAAATGTCGATGGGCATTTTTTGTTTTGTACTCGACATGATTGCTGAAATGCATAATCATGTAGTATGTATGAATGGTGAGAAGAGGCCTCACCCTGTAGTGGCAGATCATTTACACATTTTTGGGATGGACCGCACATATGTTAGGCGGGTTTAGCATGGTGAACCATATAATGATCCTTTAGCAGGAGAAGCAGATCTTGCTCACACTGTATGTGTGCTGGCATATGTAGTTAATTATTTATATTGATGCTGCCGCTGTTTCAATCAATAGTTTGCATTGCTGTGCAAGGTTCTGTACTCAAATTTAACTTGTTGCAGATGGATGGACGGGAAGGAGAGAAAAAGCGCTTGCTTCAGGAAACGGGTTTCAGCTCTGGGACATGTGTTGTGCCAGATGAGAAGGTAAATATGTAAAACGGCATTTGTTCAGGTTGCATCCCTTAGATGTTTGTCTAATCGGTTGATGTACTAATTGCAGAAGCATAGAGTTAAAGAGGTCTCTCAGTTTGATGGGAGATTTGAAGATGAATCTCAGTTTGATGCACCTGTGGATGGTACTGATGACGAGCCTTTCATAGACGAAGGTCCTGCACCTGAGATTATCCAGTCTACAGAAGGAGGCCGTGGACCGAGTACACAGCTTTGCGTTGAAGTGGATGCACGCCCGGAGATCATCACGGGCGTCCGGGTAGTCTCAAGACCACCCAGCCCTGATGCACCTGTGGATGGTACTGATGACGAGCCTCTCATAGACGAAGGTCCTGCACCTGAGATTATCCAGCCTACAGAAGGAGGCCGTGGACCGAGTACACAGCTTTGCGTTGAAGAGGATGCACACCCGGAGATCATCAGGGGCGTCCCGGTAGTCTCAGGACCACCCAGCCCTGATGCAAAATGTTGAGCTACTTTATGATTCGTACTCTTATGTTCTGGTGCTGTAGTATGTTATGATTTGTACGCCTTTGGCGCTAGATTAAGCATTCAGTGGATGATCGCGTTGCAAAATTCGACACCCACACAATCAGTTCATCGTACGAGTAGTAGCACAATTACTTCTACAGCGATTCCTGCCAGCGCATTAGTTGGTAGCATGAAACACTTTCAGGTACTCCCCTCTGATTCATATTAATTGACTCAATTCTGTCTAGATATGGATGTATCTAGATGCATTTGTTAACTAGACTAACAAACTTGAGTCAGTTAATATGAATCCGTGTAAACCGCCCAAGTCCTCGAGCAGCTAGTTTATTGACTCTGGACTCCAAGCCTCTCGCGGCAAGCCATCGACGAAGCTTTGACCAGATCTTGGCCCGCAATTTTTTTTGTGTGGCGAATAGCAAAGCTTTGACCAGTTCCTCTCGGGATACAGCACGCCGGTGAGCTTGCACGGTTGCCATGAGCACTTTCCGGCGGAACTTCCTCTTCAGCGCCCTCAAGCCGCTGCTGCGAGACAGCACGCAGTGCCTCGAGGTGGACGGAATTCTGGATCTCAGGGCGGGTGGTCCGCATCGTCCGGGAACGATCTCCAGCGGGTTAACGAGGACATGCATGGCGGCCAGGGGATTTGTTTTTTGTTTTTTTTTGGTTTGAGCTTGGGATTTGGGGTTTTTTCGGATAGGGGAGGAGGAACCGAGGAAGAGGAAGGAACAGCCGCGTGCTTGGCGCGTGGCGGTGTGCTTGAATTTCGAATTTTTGTGAAATGTTTCATTTCCCCGCTACAATTCGGGGGTTTCTTGACGCGCCAATGCGTCCCGCCGGGCAGCTTCAAGTAAATTTGGGGTGCCACACTATGGGCCCTAGTTTCAGTGAGACATGTAATGACTAGTCACATCAGTAAGTTCACTGTGTAATAAAATATGTTACCCCTCCCCTTTATGTAGCACCCCTTCTCTCCCGATCGAGTGCCGATTGCCGACGGATGCAAGCCGCTAGCTCGATCCCCTCCTTTCGCCTCCACCGTCCAGGCATCCAGCTTGGAGGGGCAAGCTGCATCTAGCCCAAGCGGATTAGGTAGGACTAGTAATGTTCTCTCCTTTCTCGAGATCGGTTCTTTTTTCCTCTCCTCGATATCTTGCGCATCTCTTTCCTATTCTGGGCGAAGGGGTGTCTTTCTGGTCACCCTCGAGCTGGGAGTGATTGATGGGGGTGGGGGCGGGGGCTACCTTTGCTTGGATTGGGGTGTTCTTCCTTTATTTGTCGACATTTGCAACCTTTGTAGTTTCTGCTGATCCTCACTGTATCTTTTGTCAGCTTGTACAGGAAAGGTAAGACCTCGGCGGTGGGGGCAATGGAGCGTAAGGCCACCACGCATGTGGGCAGTTGGCTGAGCCTGAGCTGCGTCCCCAGCCCCGCGAAGCAGGTACTCCGTTTGCTTATCCACTCTTTACCTTTTAAGTGTCTCTCTGGTCTCTGCATCCTCAATCTGTTCCTGTTCTGGAATATGCTTAAAGTAGCACATGTCTTCAGCTGTTTGTGCGTAAAGCCTCTGTGACACCATGCTCTATATTCTCTGTATCAGGTTGGTACCTCCAGGTTCCGTGCTGAGGCTATGGGGAACGAGAATAGCGCCCCACCTGCTGCAGGAGCATGGCCCGATCTGCAGCACAAGAAGCGAAATGCCACTGCCGAGCTGGGCAGGGACCGCCCAGGGGTAATTTTTTTAACCAACTTACCATGATGTAGTCTGAATCTGATACTCCCTCAGATCCAAATTAATTGACTCAACTATCTGTAGATACGGATGTATCTAGATGTGTTTTAGCTCTAGATACTACTGCCTCCATCCCAAAGCTTTGGGCTTATATTATTTTTAGAAAGTCAAACTATACCATGTTTGACTAAGCTTTTACCAAAAATCAGTAACATGCAAAATACAAAATTAATATCATTAAATAGATAATAAAATATATTTTCCTACGGTATCTACACAGTATTATATTTGTTGATAGAATGTTCTAAAATTTTGGTCAAACTTTGCTTGTTTTGATTTCTCAAAAATAAATAAGGCTTAAGCTTTTGGATGGTGGTAGTACATTCATATCTAGACAAAGCTGAGTTAACTAGTTTTTTGTCTGTCCATAGCTAGTGTTCACGCTGCAAAAGGCTAAGAGCATCCACTATATGCATCAGTCTATCTCATACAGTAATTCAATATCACTGCTGAGGTCTGCCTTTTGTTTTGCTATTCATATGCAGACTGAAACTTTAGGGCCTTTACTCAAAAGGAAGATCAAAACTGCGGCTGATCAGGCTGCCAGTATGTTGATGCCGCCCCCATCTTCTAAATGCCTCTACAAGCACAAGGCCACGCACCAGCTGGGTGGTGATCTTTTAATGAATATGGTATATTTTCTTAATCCACAAAACATGCCTTGATTTTTCTCTGTTTATTGTCGGTTTTTTCTATGCTTGCCAAAAGTTTACAACAACAACAACAACCAAGCCTTTCAGTCCCAAACAAGTTGGGGTAGGCTAGAGTTGAAACCCATAAGATCTCGAAGCCAAAAGTTTAGAAACACCAAATTCGTTTGCTTACAATCATCATACAGTAATGTTCATCTACTCCAGTTCCCCTAACCCAACATAAAATGATGTTAATTTCGATTTTTAGATTAAAAGAGCACCATTAGGCGCTGTTAATTACGACTTTGAGATTAAAATGTCATTTGCAATTGTTAATTACAATTTTGAGACAATTGGTTAGTTTAACCTCGATCTCTTCTGCTCTCCATTTTTCCCAACCGAACAAAAATGTAACCATTCCATTCCTCTGAAATGGAACCATTCCATTCCATTCCACGCTGTTTCAGAACCGAACACACCCTTGCATTGTTGTGAACTGTTGTCCATACACGGCCATACCCTTCCACTTACATCTAGCACTATATGCATCAGTCTGTCTCAGAGTCATTCAATATCACTGCTGAGATCTGTTCCCATTCTTATGCAGGCTGAAACTGCTGCGCCTTTACTCAAGTGGATGCAAAATGGGGCTAATGAGGCTGCTGTGAGGACGATGGTGCCGGCACCATCTTCCGAAAACCTCTACAAGCACGAGGCCATGGGCCAGCTGGGTGGTGACCTTTTAATGAATCTGGTATATTTTCTTAATCCACATACATGATTTCATTATTATCTGTTTAATTACTGTTGGCTTTGTCTAATGCTTACCAAAAGTTCAGAAACACTGCGTTTGCTTACAATCATCATACACTAATTTTTCACTTTTCAGTCTGTCTCATCCAGTATATAAACTGTTGATTTCCATTGGCTTCTTTTGTAATCATTTGCATTGTTGTCAACTGTTCTCTATGCACAACCCTATTCTTCCACTTACACCCGCACTATTTGCATCAGTCTATCTCATAGATTTATTAAATATCAATGATGAGTTCTGTTGCTATTCATATGCAGGATGAAACTTCTGTTCCTCTACTCAAATGGATAAAAAATGATCCTGATGAGGCTGCTGTGAAGACGATGGTGCTGCCACCATCTTCTGAAAACCTCCTCAAGCACAAGGCCACGGGCCAGCTGGGTGGTACCCTTTTCAGTAAGCAGGTATATTTTCTTAATCCTCATACATGATTTGATTTTTGTCTGTTTATTGCCGGCTTTGTCTAATGCTTACCAATAGTTCAGAAACACACACACCTATTCTTCCACTTACATCCAGCACTATATGCATCAGTGTCTCATAGATTCATTTTATATATCACTGCTGATGTCTGTTGCTCTTCAATTTTTATATGCAGACTGAAACTGCTAAGCCTTCATTGGTCAAAAGGATTGCAACTGCTGCTGATGAGGCATCTGCAGAGGCTGCCACCAAGTTACTGTCAGCCCCACCTTCTGGATGCTTATATAAGCTCAAGTCCAAGGATCAGCCGGGCCGTAACCATCCAAGGGTTCGGGTATATTTTCTTAAGCCACATATACATGCCATGATTTATGTCTGATATTATCACTGGCTCTGTCTAATGCTTTTTGGAATTCGGAAACACCAAATTAGCATGCTTATATTCATCATACACTAATTTTTCACTGTTCAGTTTGTAACATAGTGTTATGCACTTGCTTGTCAACATTTGCATTGCTCTGAACTATGCACTTTACACAACCTAATTCTTCCACTTACGTTCAGCGCTACGCACCAGTAGTACCTCCCATGTTTCCTTCACCATCCCGATGCCGAGCTTGCGGGAATATGGCGGGCCCATGTACATACCCCGCATATAACACCTCCTATGGCTCTATCTACCTTTCTAGTAGCTCCTTCACAGAGTTACAGGTATGTATTCTCAGTGGTTTAGCATGAATTGGCATATAGTAAAGTCTTGTTTTTAGTCTTCCTGCTTCTTACATTTGTATCAATTTTCACATGCAGACTGTACCTTGTGAACTTCGTCCAATGATTAACCAGATGTGTCCGCATGAAGGATCTTTCACTATGCATGGCAATGGCAAATTGATGAACACCTACACGGTCTATGAGGTGTATGTCTACAAGACGCAGGCCATCACATATTTGTATGGACATGATTGGAGAAAGTTTGCTTTTGACTACGGTCTGAAGAAGGGCGACGAGCTGAGGATCAGAAACTCAAACGGGCAGATATACGTAACTGCTTACAGAGTTGGAGACACTTCCAAATATATAATATGTAACTTTTTTCTACTCATATCTTTTGATAACTGCATTCTGAGCAGTTGTTCTAAACCATTCCCTCTGTTCTAGCTTGCTGGGTTTAACATGATCAAAGCTGCAGATCCCCTGACGGAACAGGAGCGGATGTCACAAAGGGCAACCACACCAGCACCGGCACCGGCTTCCCACTCTCCTGCATCAGCACCGGTTCCTGTACCAGCTCCGTTTACTGCATCTACCCAGCAGTCCCCTACATCAGCATTGGTTCCTGTAGAGGCCCCATATACTACACATGCCCAGCAGGCTCCTGCATCAGCACTGGTTCCTCTAGCTGCACCGTTTACTGCACCTGCCCAACAGTCTCCTGCATCAGCACCGGTTCCTCTAGAGGCACCGTTTACTGCACCTGCCCAGCAGTCTCCTGCATCAGCACCAGCTCGTGTACCAGCCCAGGCTCATGCACCTGCCCCAGCCAGATCACCGAGGTCTCAGCTCATTGCTGTGGCCACCCGTGTGGTGACCAGGACGCATCTGAAGGCTATGTTCGTGAGTATATGACAGCATAACTGCTCTTATCTTGATGTCTTCTCTGCTCAAAGTCTCACATGGTTCAGTGCATTGGTGCCATTGACTAATTTTTGGTGGTATCTCTTGCTTTGAATCAGAAATTGCCTAAAAGTATCTCCAAGGATCTCAATGCTGGCCGAAGGGGCAAGATATCCCTCGTCATGGAGAGTGAAGGTCTCACCGTGGAGGGACGGTACTCTGTCAGTCCCACAGATGGCCGCTTGGCTGTTACTTCCAGGTGGAAAAAGTTCATTGACGGTGCCAAACTTCGCATTGGATCAAAGTTGAAGGTCAAGATCTTTCGATGCCGCTGTGACATGCTGGTCATAAAGTTCGCGGTTGTCTAGTTCTGTTGTCCCATGAGCCCTTAGCAAATGCATTTGTAGTTATACTTATATAAGGTTATCTTATCTGAACTGCTAATTAATTGTATGGGTGGTAAAACTCTGGCAAGCTTTTGCTCTTAGCAAGTATGTATGTATGATCAGCTATTATGATAACTAATGTTTGTGTTCATCTTAATTTGCATTTCCCTTTTAGAAAAAAACTTAATTTCTATTTTGGCTGACCTGTTAGAGAACTATCAGATTGAACCCACAACATGATTCATATAGATTCATTACACCGAGCCACATGTCTTGACCTTGCGATACACTACTTCCATTAATTAGTGCAAGAAGGCTTACCTGAGCTGCCTGAACCATGGCAGATTCGAATCCACCTTATCTATCTAGAAATACAACCTTTGCAGAAAGAGGATTTGCAGTATGGGGAGGCTGACATTGGGGACCCATGAGCCAGCAGCGTCGTCAACGTTTTAAAGGTGGCAGGAGATCGAAAGAAAAAATAAGCCAAAAATCAGTTGGTAAACAAATTCAAGAAAAGAAACATTTACCTTTCTGAGAGGATGACATGCGGGACCCATGAGGCAGCAGCATCCTCAACTATTTCAAGGCGGCAGGGGATCAAAATAAAAAAGGAAATAGCCAGAAATTAATTAGGGTCAAAAATAAATCCATCAAAGGAAACTTTTATTGTTCATAGAGGATGACATGTGGGACCGACTTGCCAGCTGCGTCGTCATCGTTTCAAAGGGGGCAGGGGATCAAAAGAAAAAGACAAATAGCCAGAAATTAGGGGAAAAAATAAATCCAACAAAGAAAACTTTTATTGTTCATAGAGGATGACATGCGGGACCCATGAGCCAGCAGCTTCCTCAACGTTTCAAAGTCGGCATGAGATTGAAAGAAAAAGTCAAGTGACATAATATCAGGAGCCAAAAATAATCCAAGAAAAGAAACTTTATTGTACATAGAGGATGACATGCGGGTCCCATTTTGTAGCAGCGGTCTCAACGCTTCCAAGGCGGCACAGGACCGAAAGAAAAATGAAGTAGCCAGAAATCAGGGGGTGAAAAAAATCCAAGAAAAGAAAGATTTCAATTGGGCTGTATCTGGACATCTGGGCCTTCGAACTATCCTGCTGGGCCTTTTGACTCGTACAATTTCAGCCCACTCCAAAACAGGAAAGGTCGGATTTTTCTCAAAAAAAAAACAGGAAAGTCCTATGCTTCGCAAAAACAAAAAACAAGGAGATTCAACATATAAGTTTGTTTATGTAGATATAAAGATTTAATTTATCCGTTTGCAATAGCTCAGAGCGAAATACAACGTTTATTGTCTGCAAAATAAAATATCACATGTTTCTTGTACGGGGAGGCTGACATCGGGGACCCATGAGCCAGCAGCGGAGTCAACGTTTCAAAGGCGGCAGGGGATCGAAAATAAAAAAAGCCAAAAATCAGTTGGTAAAAAAATACAAGAAAAGAAAACATTTATCGTTCTGAGAGGATGACATGCGGGACCCATGAGGCAGCAGCATCCTCAACGTTTCAAAGTCGGCATGAGATCGAAAGAAAAAGGCAAGTGACATAATATCAGGAGCCAAAAATAATCCAAGAAAAGAAACTTTATTGTACATAGAGGATGACATGCGGGTCCCATTTTGTAGCAGCGGTCTCAACGTTTCCAAGGCGGCACAGGACCAAAAGAAAAATGAGGCAGCAGCATTCTCAACAATTCCAAGGCGGCAGGGGATCAAAAGAAAAATAAAGGAAATAGCCAGAAATTAATTAGGGGTCAAAAATAAATCCACCAAAGGAAACTTTTATTGTTCATAGAGGATGACATGTGGGACCGACCTGCCAACAGCGTCCTCATCGTTTCAACGGGGGCAGGGGATCAAAAGAAAAAGGCAAATAGCCAGAAATTAGGGGTAAAAAATAACTCCAAGAAAGGAAACTTTTATTGTTCGTAGAGGATGACATGCGGGACCCATGAGCCAGCAGCTTACTCAACGTTTCAAAGGCGGCATGAGATCGAAAGAAAAAGGCAAGTGACCAAATATCAGGAGCCAAAAATAATCCAAGATTTATTGTACATAGAGGATGACATGTGGGTCCCATTTTGCAGCAGCGGTCTCAATGTTTGTAATGCGGCTTGAGATCAAAAGAAAAAGAAAGTAGCTAGTAATTAGGGGGTGAAAAAAATCCAAGAAAAGAAAGTTGATGGACATAGAGGATGACATGCGGGTCCCTTGAACCAACAGCTTACTCAACGTTTCAAAGGGGGCAGGGGATCAAAAGAAAAAGGCAAGCCAAAAATCAGAGGGTGAAAAAAAATCCAACAAAGGAAACTTTTATAGCACACAGAGGATGACATGCGGGTCCATGAGCCAGCAGGTACCTCAACGTTTCAAACGTGGCATGAGATCGAAAGAAAAAGTCAAGTTACCAAATATGAGGTGCCAAAAAAAACTCCAAGAAAAGAAAGTTGATTGCTCATAGAGGATGACATGCGGGTCCCATTTAGGCAGCGGTCTCACCGTTTGAGAGGCGGCAGGGGATCGAAAGAAAAAGTCAAGTGACCAAATATGAGGTGCCAAAAATAATCCAAAAAATGAAAGTTTTATAGTACATAGAGGATGACATGCGGGTCCCATTTAGCAGCAGCGGTATCACTGTTTGAGAGGCAGCAGGGGATCGAAAGAAAAAGTCAAGTTACCAAATATGAGGTGCCAAAAAAAATCCAAGAAAAGAAAGTTTTAAGTACATAGTGGATGACATGCGGGTCCCATTTAGCAGCAGCGGTATCACGTTTGAGAGGCAGCAGGGGATCGAAAGAAAAAGTCAAGTGACCAAATATGAGGTGCCAAAAAAATCCAAGAAAAGAAAGTTTTATAGTACATAGAGGATGACATGCGGGTCCCATTTAGCAGCAGCGGTATCACCGTTTGAGAGGCAGCAGGTGATCGAAAGAAAAAGTCAAGTGACCAAATATGAGGTGCCAAAAAAATCCAAGAAAAGAAAGTTTTATAGTACATAGAGGATGACATGCGGGTCCCATTTAGCAGCAGCGGTATCACCGTTTGAGAGGCGGCAGGATCGAAAGAAAAAGGTAAGTGACCAAATATGAGGTGCCAAAAATAATTCAAGAAAAGAAAGTTTTATAGTACATAGAGGATGACATGCGGGTCCCATTTAGCAGCAGCCCCGTTTGAGAGGCGGCAGGGGATCGAAAGAAAAAGGCAAGTGACCAAATTTGAGGTGCCAAAAAAAACTCCAAGAAAAGAAAGTTGATTGCACATAGAGGATGACATGCGGGTCCCATTTAGCAGCAGCGGTCTCAACGTTTCCAAGGCGGCAAGGGATCAAAAGAAAAAGGAAGTAGCCAGAAATCAGGGGGTCAAAAAAATCCAAGAATAGAAAGAATTTTGGTTCATAGAGGATGACATGCGGGACCCATGATCCTGCATCGTAAACGGCTCGATCGGAGAACGTTGAACGAGATGGCGCGATCTAGAAAAAAACAATGCCAGAGAGGCTGCCATCTGGGCCCTACATCCCTCGGCGGTGCGGATTTGCGTTGACTCGGCCGGCGAACCCGAGATTTCGAGATGCACCACGTCCCGGGCCACCATACGCCACGTTTTGGCCGCTTTCGTCGGGCTAGGTGGCCTCAAAAACGAGAAAAAAAAGTTTTGACATGCACCACGGAGGGACCAAAATCGTCGGCCATGGTACACCAGCAACCACGGCGCGACTTCAACTTCGTCGGCCATGGCAACTTTTCTTGTAGTGTATGGTCCACGTTTTCAGGGAGTCCACATAGAGCACACAGCCCATCAGATGGCCCCCTGCGTTTGAGAATTTGGTCATTCGAGGGTAGGCGGCCTCTATACAATTGCCACAGGAAGATTTTAATTTTCGTTGGAATTGTAGTCTTCAATCACGGGACCTAAAGGGAGAGGCTGGGCTGAATCAAGTTGTTGTATAGGGATTTGACCGAAAACGGCGGGCGCTTCCAATTTCCAGCGGACTTTATCTCTCCCTTGCCCGGCACCACCTCTTCTAGGTCTGGACCATTTGTAGCCAAAGATTGGATTCCTCGACCGAAGGAGCGCCTAAAGAAGATGCGCCACCCATCACCCTCATAAGCACGCTCAAGCGTGATCTCCGGGTCAGCACAGATCGGAATAATCTAGGGTACCTCACAGCGAGGGCCTCCTCCCATCAGTGGTCCGTCCGAATAGGATATCGAGTTGTTACCGAGGAAAGAATCTCGCACCTGTTTGAAAACAGCCTTAAGCTTGTGCAAACTATGCCGAAGGGCGATCCTCCCAGGAGAGGTTGAGAAGAACCGGTCTAGGATACTTTGCCTTGAGGAGCTGGAGCCGAGTAATTTGCTATCGTCCTCTAACATTCTCCAAATCCATTTAGTCATAAGTGCAAGGTTCATGAGCTTCGTGTTCATAACGCCTTGCCCACCCGGGCCTTGGGTTTCTGAGATATCCTCCCAGGCCACCATATGATATTTTCTCTTTTCCTTGTCCTTCCCGAAGAATGCCTCTATGTCTGTCAAAGCCTTCATGAGTACCATCGAGAGGAGGAAGAGTCCCATAGCATACATCGGAAGGTTTGACAAGCGGGCGTTGATCGAACTAGGCGAGCCGGTGACAAAGAATCTGCCCTGCCATGGCTCCATCTTGAGGCTACCGAATTCACCAATGGCTCCATCTCGCCATAGTGATTCTCGCGCCCACTCATCGGGAAGCCCAGTAGTTGAAGGGAAGGGTACCATGCCTACAGTTCAACAGATTAGCCACTCGCTGTTCCTCACAGCTCCCGCACCAGCCTTCACTCTTATGGAAGTTAAGCTTCATCCCGGATAACGATTCAAAGCGGATGAGTAAGAATTTCAGGTTTGTAATACCCGGATGTGTGTTGAATGAGAATTACATATCGTCCGCATACGGGGTGGGACACTCCCCTCAATCGATGACACTACGGAAAAGTTCGATAGACAACGTCCCAAAATCGTCAACTAAGGGGCATTTTTCGTCGCCTATGGGCCTAACCCGACGATATGGGTTCCGTTGTCGAAACTGCGTCAGGCAAAGTCCAACGACGATTTTTTCGGTCCGTCGCGCTTGGGCGCCCTTCCGCCACGGAAAATCGGACCGTTGCGGAAGTGTTTTCGGGAGCCCGTTGACTGCTGACGTCATGCAAACTGACACGTGGCAGACGCCGTTAACTGCAGTTAACGGCGTTAACCGGCTGAAACCCCGTGGTAGATGGTAGGCCCACACGAGGCCTGCCACGTCTTAAGCGGGCCGGGCCAGATGACATAGTTTGACCGGTCAACTATATAGCTGGGCTGGTCCATTAGTTACGTGGGCCGGGCCTAACCTCTAAGGTTGACTGGTCAAAACTTAAATGGGCCGGCCCATTTAACATGTGGGGTCCACCTTACAGCAACTGGGCCGGCCCATTTAGTGTGTGGGGTCCACCGTATAGCAAGTGGGCCGGCCCAACAAGCTAGTGGGCCGGGCCAAAAACACAGGTGGGTCCCACTTTCCAGTTAAAGGGTCGGCCCATTTAGTTTGTGGGGTCCACCATATAGCAAGTGGGCGGCCCAACAAAATAGTGGGCGGGCCAAACACAGGTGGGTCCCACTTTCCTGTTAAAGGGCCGGCCCATTTAGTTTGTGGGGTCCACTATATAGCAAGTGGGCCGGCCCAACAAAATAGTGGGCCGGGCCAAAAACACAGGTGGGTCCCACTTTCCTGTTAAAGGGCCGGCCCATTTAGTACGTGGGGTCCACCATATAGCAAGTGGGCTGGCCCGGCAAGATAGTGGGCCGGGCCAAAAACACAGTGGGTCCCACTTTCCTGTTAAAGGCCGGCCCAATTAGTATGTGGGGTCCACCATATAGCGGGTGGGGCCCAACAAGATAGTGGGCGGGCCAAAAACACGGGTCCCACTTTCCTCTTAAAGGGCCGGCCCATTTAATATGTGGGGTCCACCACAAAAGCAAATGGGCTGGCCCAACAAATTAGTGGGCCGGGCCAAAAGCACAGGTGGGTCCCACTTTCTGTTAAAGGGCCGGCCCAATTAGTATGTGGGGTCCACCATATAGCAGTGGGCCGGCCCAATTAGTTTGTGGGGTCCACCATATAGCAGGTGGGCCGGCCCAACAAAATAGGGGGCCGGCCAAAAACACAGGCGGGTCCCACTTTCCTCTTAAAAGGCCGGCCCATTTAGTATGTGGGGTCCACCACAAAAGCAATTGGGCTGGCCCAACTAAGTAGTGGGTGGGGTCCACCTTAAAGCAAGTGGGCCAGCCCAACTAGAGTGTGGGGTCCACCGTCAATCAAATGGGCTGGCCCAATAAGTAAGTGGGCCAGCCCAATAAGTAAGTGGGCCAGCCCGTTTAGTTGCTGTTTATATGCTGGCATAATATGGGCTTTAGGAATTTGCGGGCAGGCACATATGTGATTTCGCTTAAATGGGCCGTTTAAGGGATGGGAATTCGTGATTTAGATACTGAGAATATTTACGCAGCATTGATTTCTGTCGGATAGCCTCACTTACCACAAGCACCAAAGAAAAAATGCGCGAAAGAACTATAAAAACTAACTAAATATTACATCAGCTGCAAGGCATTGAAAAAATATTACAGAACCCAGAGAAATTGAATGGTAATTAAACCTAGCAATACAATGAAGCGATCCGGCAATCTTTTAAGTTGTCCATGCAGCACCTATATCTGAAACAAAGACATTACAAGTTAAGACAGCAACAATGGAAAGGCAAAGACACTACAATATTGTTTGCCAAAGAATTTGGAACTCATCATTTCGTCGTTATAACAAGATCATTGTAATGCGCACAATAAGCAAACAAAGAGTGCATGCCGCATACCAACAGCCAATATAACAGAGCATGTTAGAATGAAACAACAGACTTACTACTGTCGAGTCCCATGCAAACCAACATGTTCAGGGAGTACAAAATTGGCATGAACAACAGAGTAGCAGGCTATAAATTTTGTAACAACGACTGAGCAAGATGAAGTTATGATGGCTACATCTACAGAGCAGGGAATGTAAACCAAAAAATAGAAGTTACGATGGCAAAAGCTAAAGAGGAGGGAATGTGAACCAACATGTGCCAAGTGCAATTACTTCACTTTGGCCGTGAACTAAATAATACTCCTGAACTTATAGTGAAGGGGATGCAAATCAAGATGTTTCGGGATATAAACTTGTAATGAGCAACACATGGAGGATAGTTAATGCTGGAGCTTAGGATGGACCAGATACAGAATATAGTGGGATCACCTGTGAACTTGTATAAGAGGGAATGCAAACCAATATGTTCAGCTTTCCATATGTGAGCGTCATGCCAAGTCAGAGAAACAAGTCAATAATGCAGCTTTTGAAGAACAAGATGGCACGCAAAATTATTATCTAGTAGTATGACAAGTTTATTTGTACTACAGGCTAGATAGCAGAGTGATAGCATGCCAAACTAAGTCCTTACTTTGTTAGCTTACAATGAACTAGATACAAAACAATGGCATCACCTGTAGTACAGGGAATGCAAGCCAACATGTTCATGGAGTAAAAAATTTGCACAAACAACATAGTAGCAGGCCATAATTTTTGTAACAACAACTGAGCAAGATAAAGTTATGATGGCTAGATCTACAGAGCAGGGAATGTAAACCAAATATAGAAGTTACGATGCCAAAAGCTATAGAGCAGGGAATGCGAACCAACATGTGCAATTACTTAAAATTGGCCATGAACTAAATAATAGCAGGATGTTACTATAATACCTACAGTATAATTTTTGTAACAACGACTGAGCAAGATAGAAGTTATGATGGCTACATCTACAGAGCAGGGAATGCAAACCAAAATGTTCAATCGCTTAAAGTTAGCAATGAAGTAGAAAATAGCAACGTGTTACGGTCATAGCTAGGAATGAACTAAAAGAGCTTCAGACAAACAAGCATCTGAACCCAGAACATGGCGCTAAAACAAGGGACTTACATTAGGAGAAGCACTCTGTGGGAGTCACAGCAGATCTTCCTGGGGTTGATAGATCCGGTGATGAAGTACGCTACATGTGCTACTTGGGGTTGGAGAGACGGCCATTACACTTCATGGTTACTCATCTCATCTGCAAAAACGTAACGGCGCGTCGTTAGCACAAACAGGTTCCCCCAAGATTAAACAAGAACTTGCAGGCAAGCAATAGAAAAGCGACAGTAGAAGAGTTTAGATCATGCACTGCGCCGGTGAAGCAGATCCGGTTCATGCACAGCGGTGTCGGTGAGCAAGATCCGATGCGGTGGACGACGGATCCGGCGAAGCGGCTCCGGCGGGGTGGACGATACCGCAGCTGAAGCGACTGCGGTAGACTGCTGGATGAGCATATGGTTTCGAGGTTCGGCGGGGATGATCCGGTCCGGTTGATGACGGCGTCGATGAAGCGGCTCCGGCAGGCAGCCGGATGACGAGGATCGCGAGGGCTCGGGTAGGCCAGGGAAGTCCGGCGGGGATGTTCCGGTGCGGTGGTCGTGGAGGTGGTAGAGAGAGGGACTTGAGAAGTTCCGGTGGGTGGTCTCAGATGAGAGACTGAAGGAAATGTATTTTTTTTGGGAGGGTTTCCGGGCTAGGGAGGTGGTGATCGAAAAAATGACGGGCAAACCCCTCACCAACCGACTTTGCTGTCATCTCCACAGGGGTAGAATGGGAATTTGGAAGCGTGTGAAATTTTTGTATTTTGTGGGCGGGAAGTTTTGCCGCTATGAGATTTTGAATTTCGCTAAGGTACAAGTATAATGATAAAAAATTGTGACACCGTACTAGTACCTCTGTTCATGGCCGAGTGCAAAATCAAATCATCATCACGTTGAATATAGGTCACTACCATGATCATGATCTATCTTCTTAATCCCATTCAAAAATGCGTTTGAAATATTTCAGGATTGGTGGGAGATTTTGCCGCCCGACAGAGATTAAATTAAACCACACGTTCGACAATTCAAACTTGAGACCTTGGCTATGATACCATTTAAGTTCGAACTGATTCAAAAAAGGCTAGGCAATTAATTTATATAACATCCACAGGAACAACTACCAAGTTGATCCCAACCGCAGATAAATGCATCCACCAACAAAAGTCTGAACGGTGCCTTAATCTAAGGAAACATTTCACAAGACCAATGTACTCACTATGTTAGTGTTCATCTCCAATTATCTATGGCATTTTCTTAGTCTTTGGGAGATTATAACGAACTTGATTGGCCTCGTGCAGTAGGGCATCACATGCTTCTAATCTCGATCTCAACATGTCAACTTTTGTTCTTAGCATAGCTGTTGCAACTCGTTCTACTTGGAGTTGTTCCTCCAAAACTTGAGCAGAGAAAGACTTGGACTTGGGCTTCAAAACCCAGCATTTCGCAGGAAAGAGTTTTTGGTGATATCTTTATCTTTCCCGGGTTTTGCCATCTCAAATTTCATATTAGCCAGACAAGTTTTGAGTAGTGTAAAAAGAAAAGTTATTACAGAGAAAAATGCAGATGGTAGATTTAATGTGTACGAACTACTTTTAATCATACAAGTTGACATGCCTGACTATAATAAGGACCATCTATCTTGCTAGCAGGCATAATTATTAATGGGCTACCATGTACGGGAACCGTATCCTCTAACGTGAAGGAGCTAAGTCAGGAAAAATAAAGAAGCAAAGTCAGGCTTCTGTAGCATAAGTACAAGGTTATGCACTGTCTTTAACTAATAAAGGTGATTACTGTAGATGTTTAAAAACTAAACTAAATTTTATTACACCATAATTTTCTCTGCATGTAATTACTTCAAATGCAAGACACAAGTTTGTATTGTGCAAATTAATTTAAATTATTTGGATTTTAGACATATGGTTTGGGGGAAGGAAAGTTAGAGTACTGTAGCTTCTCTAACTTTTCACCTTCAAGTTAGAGTACTGTAGCTTCTCTAACTTTTCACCCATGTACGTAGTCCTTCCAAGAAACAGCCGTTATTGCATTACGAGCAGAAAATAGTTCACACGTGCGCTCAGATTCAAATTTTCAGCATGCAGTCGATTTATGGTTTAATTGAAGTACACATCAGGAAATTATTTCACACAAAATACAGCAGCCACATGGAACATATCTAATTTTAGTACAACAACAAAATTTGCAATTATTACAGACCACGAAATTTTGAACGAAATTTTGAGCAGTAATTAGTTACAGCATTGGCATCAGCAGTCCACTTGACTGAACAACAGAATCAAAGTTTATTTAGACACCTTCAATTCCCAGACACATCACAACTGGCTTACCATGACAAGTGCATAGGAGATTCTTTAGAACATTTTCTGTCAAAGTTTGCCTATTTTTCAATTCATGTATCTCTTGGCGTGTCTTGGCAATTAATTCATCAGCATCTTTGTTTTCCCGCCCAAATATATCAACTGCCTCTTGGAGTGCATCCCCGAAATCTCTTTGTGCCGGATTAAGTTGACCAATAGATACCATGGGCCTATGCGAGCAATATGCACTCTCACTGCTGCTTTGTGAAACATCAATACTTGAGGCATTGGCCCTTGCTTCTGGCATTGTAGCTTTATTTGAAGCCTGAAATTTAGATAAAACAAGTTACAACATCATATGATGCAATAAAAGACCTCCAATTTCAAGAACATCATTGAGCTGATATAACACAACAAGCAATCAAAAATAGAGCCTCGTACATCTATTTCTTCTGGAATGGTTGGTGTACCGGACTCAGTGGACCAATGAGAGCACGTGCCACTGTCACTGTTGCTCTGTGAAATGACCGCAACACTTGATAAATGGGTTGTCCCTACTGACATTACAGCTTTGTTTGCAGGCTGAAACTAAGACAAAACAAGTTAAAATGCAATACAATACAAGGCAAACAAACAGCATTGTTGACATAATTTTGAAAGAACCATGGGCAGATACAACAAAGAAACCAGTTAAGCCACATGCCTCTTAGAACAAACCAAACTAGATCATGGCGATGATGTATACAATGAACCAAGCAACTAGACATCATGTGCCCAATAACGAAGCCAGGTCACTGCACAGAAGAAATCTAGCAAATAGCCAAATACAGTCAAAAGATGTGCATGTTGGATTTGATACTATTAGGAAAATAATGTATGATTGATTTAAGCATGACTCAGATAGTGCCTTCGACATCGCAGAAGGTCAATGCAACAATTAATTGTATGGCTTGTATGAAGTGCCATAACATTTAAATTAAGCATAACGAGGCATTGCTTAATCTGAGAACTGAGTGCTAGCTCAGTGGCAAGGCTTGCGAGTGCGCAGCCAGCCCACCCGGGTTCGAGTCCCAACAGGACCGAATTAAACGGGGTGTTATCTAGCGCGTATAAATTCGCTGCTAGAGAGGTCTCATCATCTATCTCACAACGTATAGACAAGGGAGGGAATCTTCCTACGTTGGTCAACGTTTAGGCAATGCTTAATCTTGAATTCATGATCAAACTCAAACAAAAAAGGGCATATAACAAGTAGCACCATGTGCATCATGTATAATAGAATAGAAAACAAAAATTTTCCTATCGCGAACACGCAATCCAAGCCAAGATGCAATCTAGAAGACGGTAGCAACGAGGGGATGATCAAGACTAACCCTTGAAGAGATTCCAAAGCCTATAAGAGTAGGCTCTTATTGCTGCGGTAGACGATCACTTGCCGCTTGCAAAAGCGCGTAGAAGATCTTGATCACGATCGGTTCCGGCGCCACGAACGGGCAGCACCTCCGTACTCGGTCACACGTTCGGTTGTTGATGAAGACGACGTCCACCTCCCCGTTCCAGCGGGCAGCGGAAGTAGTAGCTCCTCTTGAATCCGACAGCACGACGGCGTGGTGTCGGTGGCGGTGTAGAAGTCCGGCGGAGCTTCGCTAAGCTATGCGGGCAATATGAAGTGGAGGAGCAAAGCTAGGGTTTGGGAGGGGGTGGCCGGCCACTCTATGGGGGGCGGCCAGCTTGTGGTCTTGGGGTGGCCGGCCCCCTCCCTTGGCCCCTCATTATATAGGTGGATCCCAAGTGTTGGTGTCCAAGTCTTCGAATAAGACCCGAAACCAAAACCTTCCATATGGTGGGAAACTTTCCCTCCCACTAGAGGTGGGAATTCCACCTTCCATGGGGGGGGTGGCCGGCCCCCTAAGGGGGAGTCCACTTGGGACTCCTCCCCCACTAGGGTTGGCCGGCCATGGAGGTGGAGTCCCATGTGGACTCCACCTTCCTTGGTGGTTTCTTCCGGACTTTTCTAGAACCTTCTAGAACCTTCCATAGAACCTTCCGCATCATTTTATTCACATAAAATGACATCCTATATATGAATCTTATTCTCCGGACCATTCCGGAACTCCTCGTGATGTCCGGGATCCCATCCGGGACTCCGAACAAATATTCCAACTTCATTCCATATTCAAGTACTACCATTTCAACATCCAACTTTAAGTGTGTCACCCTACGGTTCGTGAACTATGCGGACATGGTTGAGTACTCACTCCGACCAATAACCAATAGCGGGATCTGGAGATCCATAATGGCTCCCACATATTCAACGATGACTTTAGTGATCGAATGAACCATTCACATACGATACCAATTCCCTTTGTCACGCGATATTTTACTTGTCCGAGGTTTGATCATCGGTATCACACTATACCTTGTTCAACCTCGTCTCCTGACAAGTACTCTTTACTCGTACCGTGGTATGTGGTCTCTTATGAACTTATTCATATGCTTGCAAGACATTAGACGACATTCCACCGAGAGGGCCCAGAGTATATCTATCCGTCATCGGGATGGACAAATCCCACTGTTGATCCATATGCCTCAACTCATACTTTCCGGATACTTAATCCCACCTTTATAACCACCCATTTACGCAGTGGTGTTTGGTGTAATCAAAGTACCTTTCCGGTATAAGTGATTTATATGATCTCATGGTCATAAGGACTAGGTAACTATGTATCGAAAGCTTATAGCAAATAACTTAATGACGAGATCTTATGCTATGCTTAATTGGGTGTGTCCATTACATCATTCATACAATGATATAACCTTGTTATTAATAACATCCAATGTTCATGATTATGAAACTAATCATCTATTAATCAACAAGCTAGTTAAGAGGCATACTAGGGACTTCTTTGTTGTCTACATATCACACATGTACTAATGTTTCGGTTAATACAATTATAGCATGATATATAAACATTTATCATAAACACAAAGATATATAATAACCATTTATTATTGCCTCTTGGGCATATCTCCAACAGTCTCCCACTTGCACTAGAGTCAATAATCTAGTTTACATATGTAAAGATATAACACCTTGGCCTTCTGGTGCTTTATCATGTTTTGCTCACGGGAGAGGTTTTAGTCAACGGTTCTGACATGCTCAGAAACGTATGTATTTTGCAATTCATATGCGTCTCAGCGCATCACTCATTTTCCAAATGAGTCGGCATATATGCTTAGTCCTCTGGTGGAACCTTAATTCCGCGGTCTGAAATATGTCACTAATATTGTCACACACAATATAGCTTCAAAGTTCTGACTTTGTCGGAACTACACCAAGTTCTCAAAGAACCTCCTGACTTAACATCCTTTGTCATTGTCAAAACAATGACATATTCTGCCTTCTTTTGTAGAATCCATCACAATATTTAGAACTCTTCTAAATCTAGCATAGACAACTTCTAGCTCATTGTGCTACCTTTTAAACAACACTTAGTCTAATTTGAGATTTGAAATTATATTTTATATGTGACAAAACCAATATCGGTGTAACACCTTACAGCGATTTGTTTGTCATTTCTTCATACAAATATATATATATATATATATCCTTAGTTCTTCTAAAGTACTCAAGGATATTCTTACTGTCGTTCAATGATCATCATATGAATCATTCTGGTATATGCTCATAACACTTTATAGCACATGATATCTGATTGTGTACATGTTATTCGTGATCTATAATCACTCATGTGTTTTTACTCATTGAGTGTCAGATACACTCAAGTCTTGTTAAACCTTCACATGACAAGAACATTTTCTTAATATTTCTATATTGAACTACTTCAATATCCATCATATGTACTTTGACTTAAACTTATTTATGTGTTTCAATCTATCTTCATAGATCTTGACACTAAATTTGTTTCAGTCCATATCCTTTCATTGAAGTTAATTTCTCAATGAAACCTTTTAATCAAGTATATAATTACATCATTTATAACCAACTATATGTCACCTACATAAAGTATTATAAATGTGTCTTAGCGCTCCCACTTAATTTCTTGCAAATGCAAGCCTCTTCATCGTCTCTGATGAAATCAAAAACTCTTTGACTATTTCATCTGGTGAAGATTCTAACTCCGTGATACTTACTTCATCCAATTGAAGTTCGTATACCTATCTAGTATTCCACGGACCAGCAAAACTCTTGGTTGTATCTTGTATACACCTTTAATACACACTTCTGTTAAGTAGTGTATTTTGCCATCCTACTAGCATATCTCATAAAAGAAATATGTAGTGATTACTAGAATAATCCACATAGACTATAAGCATTGCTACGGAAGATCTAATCTTATCGTAGTCAACTCTTTGAACTTTGTCGTAAACAATTTTTCGACAAGTCGAGCTTCTTTAAGGATATTCCATCCAAGTCCATCAATTTTATAGATCCATTTACTTTCAAAAAGTATTTATCTATCTTGGATTTCATGGCGTATAGCCATTTTAACGGAGTCAGGGCCCATCATAACTTCTTTGTTTGTAGTTGGTTTATCATTATTCAAAATCAATCCTTTGTTCACAAATCATTTATTTGATCACAAAGTAAACCATACCTACAAGGTTCAATATGTACTTCGATCTCCATGGCTAAAACACTTTGTAGTCATGGGAGCCATGATCGTCGTGGCTGCTTCCGAAACAAATTCCGATGCTGCGCTACTCTGATCATTATGCTCAGGTTCATAAACCTTATCAAATTATATTGTCCTCCCACTCAAATACTTCACTAGAAACAATTTCTCGGAAATAAGAAACATTGACAAACACTTTTGTCTTTGTCTCGTGGGAAGAATTCCCAATTAATTCTCTGGGATAACCAACAAAGACATTCATCCGATTTTGGTTGTAAACTCTTAGACCAAAATTTAAAGAAAGACTATTAGGGTTTATACCCATACCATAACTCGTATGGTGTCATTTCAACGGATCATGATGATGCTCTATTCAGTGTAAAAGCGGTAGTCACTAAAGCATAATCCACAAAAATATAATGGCGTCATAATATTTTATCTCATCATTAATCCAACAAGGTTTGGATACATATCTCGGATACTATATCATCATTATGATACTCCAAAAATGTGAGTTGTAGAACAATTTCATAACTCTCTTAGATGTTCGCTAAAAATCGTAATTCAAATATTTCTACCATGATCCAATCATAGATATTCGACTTTTCTATTACGATGATTTCCACTTCATGCTGAAATTTATTTGAATCCATTCAAATGTTTCAAACTTCTTCCTTATTGAATATATCCACATATATACTCAATTCATTGTTGAAAGTTTTCATGAAGTAGAAGAATCTCCCGCACACAACTATGCCCAGTGAACCACATACATCATCATGTATTTTTCCACTAAGTTAGTTGCCCGTTCAACTTTTGGCCTATGAACGGTATTTTAATCATTCTCTTTAGAAAAGATTTGCAAGCGTCAAATGATTCAAAAATCAAGTGACTCCAAAAATCCATTTACATGGAGTTCCTTCATGCGTTCCTTTCTAACATGACCTAAATGGCGGTTCCACAAATGAGTGGAATTCAAATCACTTGCCTTATGGCATTTTAGCGTCAGTGTTATGTATGTGTGTTTCACCATTAAGATTTATAATAACTTATCCATCGTTCATGGAGTAATGTCATAATTTGAACAACTCATTGTTTTCATTTGACCAGAGCAAAATAACAATTATTAAGTTCTTTATTATAAATTCTAAGGGCTAGATAGAATGCCAACGATGAACATAATAACACTTTATTTTTGTTCCAGACGTGCATACCTATCATATTCCTTGTTAGTCACTTAGGCCATTGTACTCTTGTATTGCGTTGTTTTGTATGACACTTCATACCAACCAATGTGGTACAAATACCCAAGAATTTTATTGTGTGACCAAATGAGGAATACATCCATAACATGTATATCATTTATATACACCTGAGCTAGACTTTCTAGTCTTTTCTTTCTTTCTTTCTGCCAATAATCTTTTGTAGTTTCTCTTTTAGCTTTCCTCATTATTCAGAAAAACACTTCAATATCAATAACTTCTAGGTTTGTTGATCAAATACCAATAACCTTGAGGTTCTTTGAAGTTGATCATCATATGACAAGTGTTCCGGATTTCACTATTAGTAACCTTTTAATATGATGAACAATTTCACTCATAATTTTATCCATCATATCATGACGACTTTTTGAGACCATGTCTGTACATGCTAGGCTCATAAAGTTTAACCTTAGTATTCGCATGTGCAAATCTGGCTTGCACCCATTGTAAGCACACGTAGAATCTATAACACCCGATCATCACGTGATGCTTCGATACGACGAGTCTTAGCAACGGTGCATACTAAGGATGATAACTTCATGGATATGCGAATATCGTTAGTGCTCCAATAGTTGGAGGATTGTGACGCCTGGCGTCTTCAACCTTCATACATTCCCATAAAACTTATGAGTTTATGTAGTCTCACCAAATTATATTCTATCATCTTGCAATAAGGTCTTAGATATCACATATATCTCATACCTTGATTATTTCTGAAAACTAAATTTTCAGCTCCTTACTTTTCAAACAGATTTGAACTTCAAGTTTCACGGAGACAAGATAACTTTAGGTACTAATTGAAACCATAGCTCTCTGAATCAACAAAGTGAGTTTCACTAAAAGTTTGCAATAGGACTTAATCAATTCTTGATTCTTTAACAATACGGTACTAATCCGTAAAGTTTCTTATCAGATTTTAACAGTATTTCTATCTCAATAACAAGACTAGCGCATAGTAGTAAACGGATGCCAATACTACAAAATTAATTCAAAATACTACTCAGACTATGTTTATGATAATTAGTTCATGTTTTAATCTAATTACTAATGAACTCCCACTTAATACAACATCCCTCATAGTTGTTAAGTGGTACACGATCCAAATCCACTACATCAAAACCGATCATCACGTGAGATGATGTAGCTTCAATGGTGAACATCAACATGTTGATCATATCATCCATATGACTCGTGTTCAACCTTTCGGTTTCCGTTGTCCCGAGGCCATGTCTGTACATGCTAGGCTCGTCAAGCAAACCCAAGTATTCCGCGTGTGCAACATGGCTTACACCCGTTGTATGTCGAGTTTATCACACCCGATCATCACGAGATGCTTCAAAACGTCGAACAATGCAACGGTGCATACGAGGGAAGAACACTTTATTATCTTGATATTAATGTGAGGGATCATCTTATAATGCTACCGTCGCGATCTAAGCAAAATAAGATGCATAAAGGATTAACATCACATGCAATTCATATGTGATATGATATGGCCCTTTTGTCTTTGCGCCTTTGATCTTCATCTCCAAAGCACGGACATGATCTCCATCATCTTCGGGCATGATCTCCATCATCGTCGGCGTAGCGTCAAGGTTCATGGCGCCGTCTTCATGGTTGTTCACCTCATGTAGCAACTATTACAACTACTTTGAAAAACTACTCAACATGAAATTTAAAGACAACCATAAGGCTCCTGCCGGTTGCCACAATACAATAATGATCATCTCATACATATTCATCATCACATCATGGCCATATCACATCACCAAACCCTGCAAAAACAAGTTAGACGTTCTCTAATTTGGTTTGCATATTTTACGTGGTTTAGGGTTTTCGAGTAAGATCCAATCTACCTACGAACATCAACCACAACGGTGATACTAGTGTTGTCAATAGAAGAGTAAATTGAATCTTCACTATAGTAGGAGAGACAGACACCCGCAAAGCCACTTATGCAATACAAGTTGCATGTCAAGCGTGGAGCAAATCTCATGAACGCGGTCATGTAAAGTTAGCCCGAGCCGCTTCATCCCACTATGCCACAAAGATGCAAAGTACTCAACTAAAGATAACAAGAGCATCAACGCCCACAAACCATTGTGTTCTACTCGTGCAACCATCTATGCATAGACCTGGCTCTGATACCACTGTAGGATAACGTAGCATAGAAAACAAAAATTTTCCTATCGCGAACACGCAATCCAAGCCAAGATGCAATCTAGAAGACGGTAGCAACGAGGGGATGATCAAGACTAACCCTTGAAGAGATTCCAAAGCCTATAAGAGTAGGCTCTTATTGCTGCGGTAGACGATCACTTGCCGCTTGCAAAAGCGCGTAGAAGATCTTGATCACGATCGGTTCCGGCGCCACGAACGGGCAGCACCTCCGTACTCGGTCACACGTTCGGTTGTTGATGAAGACGACGTCCACCTCCCGTTCCAGCGGGCAGCGGAAGTAGTAGCTCCTCTTGAATCCGACAGCACGACGGCGTGGTGTCGGTGGCGGTGTAGAAGTCCGGCGGAGCTTCGCTAAGCTATGCGGGCAATATGAAGTGGAGGAGCAAAGCTAGGGTTTGGGAGGGGGTGGCCGGCCACTCTATGGGGGGCGGCCAGCTTGTGGTCTTGGGGTGGCCGGCCCCCTCCCTTGGCCCCTCATTATATAGGTGGATCCCAAGTGTTGGTGTCCAAGTCTTCGAATAAGACCCGAAACCAAAACCTTCCATATGGTGGGAAACTTTCCCTCCCACTAGAGGTGGGAATTCCACCTTCCATGGGGGGGGTGGCCGGCCCCCTAAGGGGGAGTCCACTTGGGACTCCTCCCCCACTAGGGTTGGCCGGCCATGGAGGTGGAGTCCCATGTGGACTCCACCTTCCTTGGTGGTTTCTTCCGGACTTTTCTAGAACCTTCTAGAACCTTCCATAGAACCTTCCGCATCATTTTATTCACATAAAATGACATCCTATATATGAATCTTATTCTCCGGACCATTCCGGAACTCCTCGTGATGTCCGGGATCCCATCCGGGACTCCGAACAAATATTCCAACTTCATTCCATATTCAAGTACTACCATTTCAACATCCAACTTTAAGTGTGTCACCCTACGGTTCGTGAACTATGCGGACATGGTTGAGTACTCACTCCGACCAATAACCAATAGCGGGATCTGGAGATCCATAATGGCTCCCACATATTCAACGATGACTTTAGTGATCGAATGAACCATTCACATACGATACCAATTCCCTTTGTCACGCGATATTTTACTTGTCCGAGGTTTGATCATCGGTATCACACTATACCTTGTTCAACCTCGTCTCCTGACAAGTACTCTTTACTCGTACCGTGGTATGTGGTCTCTTATGAACTTATTCATATGCTTGCAAGACATTAGACGACATTCCACCGAGAGGGCCCAGAGTATATCTATCCGTCATCGGGATGGACAAATCCCACTGTTGATCCATATGCCTCAACTCATACTTTCCGGATACTTAATCCCACCTTTATAACCACCCATTTACGCAGTGGTGTTTGGTGTAATCAAAGTACCTTTCCGGTATAAGTGATTTATATGATCTCATGGTCATAAGGACTAGGTAACTATGTATCGAAAGCTTATAGCAAATAACTTAATGACGAGATCTTATGCTATGCTTAATTGGGTGTGTCCATTACATCATTCATACAATGATATAACCTTGTTATTAATAACATCCAATGTTCATGATTATGAAACTAATCATCTATTAATCAACAAGCTAGTTAAGAGGCATACTAGGGACTTCTTTGTTGTCTACATATCACACATGTACTAATGTTTCGGTTAATACAATTATAGCATGATATATAAACATTTATCATAAACACAAAGATATATAATAACCATTTATTATTGCCTCTTGGGCATATCTCCAACACCATGTGCATCATGTATAATAGATTACTAGAAACTGAATGAAGCAATTGAACATGGAGCGTATTATATAAACAGCCAGATCATTTGAATATGGATATACCACATCATGTCAATGGGACTCAGAAAAACAAAGCTAGACATTTAAACAAGTAATATAACTATTTTTTCACCATGTTTCAAGTAGAATAGGAAGCTAGGTTAGGAATAAAGCAATCATGTTTCAAGTAGAATAGGAAGCTAGGTTAGGAATAAAGCAATAAAAAAACACAAAGTGCATCATTTCAGCTAGGATCATTTCTATCAAACTTCATGCACTAGCCATGGAACAACAGGCAAACTCAATGAAGCAACAGGCAAAAAATTAACATAATAGAATTTCAGGACTTGTATTAACATAGCCAAATCATGTAACTTATACCCAGGCATGCCGGATGCCAGATGGGTCAAAGGCAGTGTGCAATGTTCCATATGGTCATTGTTTATATTTTATTAGATTCCATTAGGCAACTTAGGTAGTGCAACATACAGAAAATGATGCAATTGAACTATGCACAGGAGGTAAATTAACATTCCAAAAAAAACAGGGAACTTACGTGAGCTTTTTTTTGAGTCACACGGACCTCATCGGGTACTTGGACAGAAGAACCTGGTGCCTCACTGTTTCTCCTCTGCATGAAGGAGAGGCCAATTGTAAACAGAAACAGGTCCAAGATATAGAAGTTTGCATTAAGCAATATACAAAAAACAGCAGGTACTTACATGATTATAGGCGAGCTTTACTCTACGTTTATGAGTGTAAGATGTGCCTGCTGCACGTGTAATAATAACAAACAGTTACGAGTCACGGCTTTGCTATAATTAAATTGACACCAAATAGTAGTAGAAGCCATGGTTCAAAAAAGCGTACGCCTAGGTACGCTTAAGCGCGCTTAAGCGCTGAGCGGTTGTCTTCCGCTTCGCTTTTGGCCTAAGCGTTCGATTAAGCGAGACAGGGAATCTGGTCGTGTTTTGTGCTAGAATCTCCTCTATGCGAGTGTTGGTGTGTTGCCTGTGTTGCTCTGCTCCTTGCTCGATGCATTGATGGTGATTAGGTCTGGCTTAGCTGCTTGCTACTCCTCTACTGCTTAGCTGCTTGCTACTCCAGTAAAGCTTAGCTGCTTGTTTGTGTTTGTTACATTGTTTGCTTAGCTGCTTGTGTGTTTATAAGAAATTGGAGCAAAACCGAGGCTAACCAAGGTATTAATCCCCGTATTCCTCAGAAATGTAGCATTACATGCTTAGGATACAAATTTACAGCATATTATAGGGGTATATGTGCCCATCTTGACTTCCCTGTTTCATGTTCGTACGATTTTAGCCTGAGCGCTTAAGCGGCGCTTAAGCTCGCTTAAGCAGCAGTTCCTCTAAGCAGTGCCTCACCGCTCGCTTAGCGCCTAGCGCTTTTTTGAACCTTGGTAGAAGCATTATGACGTGCATAAACATGTAATACAGGATCGCAGAAAGATATCAAACATGATGTAACTAGAGCAGTAGCCTACGGCCAAATAGTGAGAAATTGTAATCGTGTCAATTGTGGACTTGTATAGCCTACCCCAACTTGTTTGGGAATAAAGGCTTTGTTGTTGTTGTTGTTGTCAATCGTGGACATGTAGAGCATTCAACGGCTCATGATTGGTGGCTCATATTTTGTAGAGTTTCAGCGAATGGGTGGGTTAGGTTACTCAGACCACCACACTGTGTATTTATATCATCTGAGTTAGGGTTACAATACTACTGGACATGGGCCTCTATGGGCCTCACACTGGATACAATATTACTACAGCGCTACTACTAAACTCACTCATGGTAACACACCCCCTCAAGATGATCATGGGTAAACAACCATGGCCATCTTGCAACAACAACATGACACATATGACAACTACCAGTAATGAACATTCAGCATAACTCCTAGGATACATGACAGCATTGCACTTTCCATCATCTTGTCATCTCGATTCATCTCTTCATCAGCAGCGAAGATATCCAGCTTCAACCATCTGGGATACGCACAACTCCTAACCATACACGTCCTCAACAACCCCGGCTGCCTCACCACACAAGTTCCGCAGAACCATCCACACTCGCCTCAATGTCCTCAGCCTCTCTTCTCCACTCTGCCCGGCCACCTCTTCCGTCTCTCCCACAAACCCCCAGCCAACTCCTGCCTCAACCATCCACTCCTCAAGCACCCATGCCTATCCCCCGGTCAGGCCTCAACCAGTCTCACCTCAGGCACGCATGCCTTTCCCCTGGACATATCCACAACCATCACCATCACCACTAAACCGCAGCCTCATCAACTCCATCACGACTCAACCGCAGCCTCATCAACTCCATCACCACATATCCTCACAGCCTCACATCTCCATTTTCTCCTCACTTCCACTCGGATGGCGCCTCGTCTGCGCGCCCTGGCCAACCTGGCGTACCGCACCTGGCCACATCGACCGGCTCGCGCTGGTCAACGTCCAGCACCAACCTCCGGCTCCGCCCTGCGCTCAAAGGCTCGCCCCACTCCGCACGCCTCCAACTTCTGCCCCTCACACGGATCCAGATCTCTCTGCCACGGATTCACTTCCTCTTCTCTCCTTTCTAAACCAAAACGATCTTCACCCTCTTCTTTCTCCCCGCGCGAGCAGCCGCCGATCTCACACAGCTCACATCGCTGTGTGTGATAGCCGCAACCGACGCAGAGCACCTGATGCGGCCTCCCGCCGCCTGGATTTCTACATCTCAACGGTGGGTTTTGTGATCAAAGGAAGAACTTGTTTGGTACTGTTTGTGGCGGCTAGCAGGAAGGAAACCTAGGCTCTGATACCATGTAGAGTTTCAGCGAATGGGTGGGTTTGGTCACGGAAAAACATACTTATGCGTCGTGTTTAAACCTAAAGGATGAGGTGGTTATCAACGAAAGCACTTGTAAGTTAGAAATATAGCACGAATTCAGAAATACAGTCAGCTGCAATACTCCTAACAGAACAAAACGCGCAGGGATGTCTGGTTACCTATTTCTGGGCGGCGTTTAGACGTGTTCCGCGTTCTTACGGGTGACGTGGAGGTCGGCGAGGGGACTGCTGTTGCGGTGGGTGCCGGGGAAGCAGATCTTGGGGGGTCGGAGAAGGACATGCTGGGCGGTCGATGAAGTGTTCAGCGCGCCGGCCGAACTAGAAGGTCGGTGAAGCAGATGATGTGCAGTGCACGGTGGCGTCGGTGTCGGCGAAGCTGGTCAGGTGCGGTGGTCGATAGAGTCGGCGAACGAGATACGGTGCGGTGGACGCCGGAGTAGGTGCGGATAGGGCAGCCTCGGGGTTTGAAGCCGTGGCAGCTTGAACGGCGAAGTGCGGCGGCCGGGAAGATCTGGAGGTAGGCAAGAGGGGCGGTTTCTCTGAGGGCTTGCGGGCGAAACTAGGGCGAAGCTGGGCGATAGAGGAGTAGAAGGGAATTTCGCAGTCCTTCTTTTGAGGAAAAAAATATTCGCAGATCTGAAACTTTGCGGCGCGAGATATTTGGGCGTTGGCGGGGAATTTTACCGCTCGATGATATTAAATTTTGGCTGCAGTAGGTTTTTTTTTAGAGTATGTAATAATAATAAATAGTAGGCCCTACTAGTACTGTACGTCTGTTCAGGAATCCAAGGGGGTAGAGGTAGAGGTATAGATATATAGACAATATAGAGATATAAGAAATGGCGGGGGCTAGCGGAAATGCACTTTGCCTCATAGGAGCATATGCTCCCATTATGTGAATCCATATTTCAAAGTGTCAAAAAATTCTAAACTAAAATTTTACATGTATATCTAGACATTTTATGTTGGTACACAAGTTTTCTCACAAAAAAATTATGTGGCTCCTATAAAAAAGACAAATTTTGATGTTGTAACACGACTACGTACAGTATATTTTTTGCCTTTTTTTACACGCCACACAAAATGTCGTTTTTCCACGAAAACTTGTGAACGAACATATGATGTCACAATGTATACCAAAAAAATTAACATTTATATAATTTTTTTAATCATTTTCTATAATTGGTGCATATGCACGCGTGTGCCAAAACGCCACCTCCGCAGGCTAGGAGTTTCTAAACTTCTTATGGCACATCAAATAAAATGTTGTTCAAACAATAATAATAATGTGCTTATGATTGTTACTCCCTTCCACCATGAATAAAGTCCACATCGGTTTCGTGTCAAACTTTGACTCGAGATTTAGGTACCCACATGATAGTGCTAGTATCATAGCTAGTATCATACACATTGGTCCCACAAAAATGTTGATGTGGCAGCTAATTAAGTAGGAGAGAGGAGATTAGTGTAACATAGGTAGATACTGTATCATAGCGCAAACAACGAGAAAACTTAATGCTAAACAAATCTTGTACACAAATTTGCATTGAGATTCTAAAAAATAATAAATGTAGCATTACTATGATACTACTCCATGATACTACCCACTATAGAAATAGTATGACCAGCCTAATTTTATGACATCCGCAAAATATACCATTGGAAAGTTCATCGAAACAAGCATCCGATGATATAGTTTTGAATGACATGCAACTCATAATTGGCGGGCCCAAGTATTAGTCTAAGTTTGCCTCTGAAAACAAATTGGCATTGTACTCTAGGACAAAGGGAGACTACTCGCAATGGCAATATCATAAGTAGTATCATGCACTACATGCATGCAAAATGTTGATGTGTCATATCAGTTAATGATGAAAGAGACGATAGTGGTATCATAGGTAGATATCGTATCATATCATGTAGAACTAGAAAAATTACTGCCAAACAAATCTTGTACACACTTTTGTATTTTTTTTTTTTTGAAACTAACTACTGCAGGGGAGCCCCCCACAGCCTTTTATTACTCAAAGCATAAAGTATGTACAATATTTACAAAAAGAACACAACTAGATTCTAACTATTTACAACAAATTGTCAATCCATGATGACAAGATGGGAACAGTACTCTCTTTTACTCTATGCTTAAGTAGAGTAATATCGAAAAACCCTCCTTCCAACTTCTAAAGGTTGGTTGTATATCCTTGAAGATCTTATTATTCCTCTGTTTCCATATATTCCAGAGGCCAAAATAATAATTTCCACAAAACAAGGCCCCTTAAAACGTTTCTTCGTGTTTTTCAACATTTCGGTCCAGATGTCCAATTGATTTGTAAGTATATCCAAACTCGACCGAAAGTACATTCAAAGAATAAATGTGACCAATCTTCTAGAGCACCACAACACATAAGACACAACTATGATCGAGGTAACTTGCCAATGTCTTCTCCTTAACATATCCTTGGTGTTGATTCGATCATGTAATATAAGCCAAGCAAAGAATTTGTGCTTAGAGGTACACTTGCTTTTCCAGATCCATTGCGATGGAAAGTGTGAATTGATATGTTGAAAACTCAATGTATACTTGACTTGGAACAAAGTCTCCTGATTTATTGCTTGTAATAAGCCATTGATCATCTTGATCCGAGGTAACTACACCTAGCATATGTTGAAGTGTTCTTAATTCAGTAGCAGCCTCAGAGAAATAGGCGGATGAAAAGCTTCAGGTCAATAATTTGCAATGCCTCTTTGAAAATGTATGTGTCCCTTGCAAAAGAAAAAGTCTGGGAAAATATCTTGTAGTACCCCATCATTCCAATTATCGACCGAAAAGAATAGTCTCTCCAGAACCAAGCTTGCAATTTGTCAATTGCCTGTATAAATCAAACATTTTCATAATGTTCCTCCACCAAAATGAACCACAAACAATGACAGCATGTGGTGCCTCTTTATAATAGTATGAGTTCCTTATTAGTTTGACCCAAGGAAGATCCACATTATTGATACACACTTTTGTATTGAGATTCTACAAATCCCTAAATACATGTAACATATTATACTACTACATGATGATAATATGGACTGTGAAAATAATATCGTACATTAGTATCATATGTATGATACTATTATATGATACTCCCCATTGTGACTAGTCTAATAATAACAATAGTACTCAAATTTGTCTTGTCCCTCGGGTGTTTAGAAGTATATGTTCGGTCCCTCACGTATTTAAGAATTATGTTTGGCCCCTCAACTCTAATGTGGTCAAAATTGAGCACTTGAACACTTAGTTAGGTCTAGCAATGATAAAAACTTGATTGGTCTGTTTATTATTTGTTATGTGGCACGGCGGCAAAGCATTTTGCTAAATCTCAAGCACACATAGTTGGGGTCCATTAGAGGGACTAATTAAATCAAAGTACAATGGATTATGAAAGCAGGTTTTATCATTGATTAGCTTTGCAACGGCCTATCAACTGTAAGTGTTGCATGTGTTCTAAAGAACTATGTTCATCGTCACAGATCAAGAGGAGTACGCAGTGGAGGACGCACAAAACAACCGTAGGCCAGGTGGGCACACCTTACTAATTTTCTTTTTTCCACTTTATATGTGATAATTTTTTACATAATTAATTAACTAAAACATTTTAAAATAGGGTGGGCCATTCAACCCAAACACCATGTTGCGTACGTCGCTGAGGGTAAGGGGTAGTCTAAGGGGGCAATGTAAGACCTAATTAAGTGTTTGAGGTTAGTTATGGACCGCTGTTATACCTAATTGTGTTTGAGGTTAGTTAGGGACCTTATTATACATAATTAAGTGTTAGAGGTGAGTTCAAATAATAATATATAGTTGGGGTCTAAAGTTCACCAACGTATGCAACACACGAGCTGCCAAATGTGTACTTAATTAACCCTATTAGGAAAACACAAGATTATCTCATTCAACAAAATATTAGGAAAGTGTATCACAATTGTATTTATCCCTTATCTCTCTCATGTTAACCGAGACAAGAGTTCGTTCTAGGTCAGCTCTACGACAATTAGCGTCGCAAGGGTGGTAACATAGGTGTGCAGTTGCGAAAGTTTTTTCCCAAGTTATCGACTTCCTCAATCCACACTTAATATTTGTGCATGCGGGCCTAAGTATATGGTACTACTTAGTTCTATTCCTAGTATATATGTTGGGTGACTTAGAAAAATCATACTTCGTACATGATTCCTTCGAAAATCCTTTAGGGCTTCTTTGATTCATATTAGGTTGGTATAAGATAATAGGATTTAGATCTTATAGGAATATTTCCTACACTAGTAGTTTGATTCATATGAACATATCCAATAGGAAATAATCCTATAGGAATCATCAAGTAGTGCAAATCCTAGTATAGGATTAAATATTTGGTCCTACCTCATGGAAAAATTCATTTGGCGCAATCAAACGCAACTCATCTTATTATAGGATTTAACTACACATGTCATCCCAAATCCCAATCCTACATTCCTACTCCTATGATTTCCCTATCCTGTGAATGAAAGGAGCCCTTAAAATCAAACTATCCCGCACCTCGTCGATTCGTATAAAACCGACTCTAGCCAACAACTCTTCGCCCGACCTTTCTTCTTCACCATCAGGCCACCACACACTGTCATTTTCCATTGCAACGCATTTAGGGTGTGTTCGGTTCCAGAACCAAGTGGAATGGAATGGAACCGTTCCGCACCTAGAGCCCATTCTTGTGTTCGGTTGTGGAATGGAACGGAACCGAGTGGTTCCTCGAAAGGGAATATTCTCCCCATATGCAGAATGCACCCATTCCACCGAATCGGTGGAATGTGGTGGAACGGCTGTTACTTAGCCGCTATTAATTACAAAGCACTTCACTAATCCAACCAAAAAAATTATTAGTTGTTGTTAATTATGATTTTGAGATTAAAAAGGCCACTATTAATTACGATATTTAGACAAAAGATTAAACTTTAACTTCATTCCGTTCTACTCTCCAAATTCCCCGACCATACAAAAAATAACATTAATTACGATTTTAAGATTAAAAAGGCCATTAGGCGTTGTTAATTACGATTTTAAGATTTAAAAGGCTATTTGCCATTGTTAATTACGATTCTTAGACAAAAGTTTAGTTTAACCACATTCCGTTCTGCTCTCCAATTCCTCCAACCGAACAAAAAACAGTACCATTCTGTACCTCCTTTTTGTCCAAACCGAACGCGGGGATGGAACCATTCCATTCCTCTGGAAAGGAACCATTCCTTACTAAAATCTTCTTGTGCCACCTCCCAGTTTAAAGGCCTACTCGCATAACCCTACAGCTCTGCACTCGCGTGGGCAACCGAACACACCTACATCATCAATGCCCCGCGTACTTATCCGCACCGCCTACAGCTCTGCACTCCTATGACCTATCCATGGCTGGGCAGTCAAAAAAAGCTGCGTCACCTGGGAAATCAACAAGCCGCGCAAGCAAGTCGCAAGCATCATAAATTCCGAATCAATGCCTAGCTACAGTCTACCTGGCCTCCTCCCAACTCATTGTCCTTGAGGCCTTAACAAAGCCTTCTAAAAGGGTTTTATCAAAATATTCCATATGGATTAGTAAAAAAAACGCACCTGCTAAAGATTCATATATGCCCATTTGAATCTTGGTCAAATCCTAGGTTTGACCATGATTTAAACAAGTTTAAAACATGAATATGAAAATTAAGCATGTATCCTTCGTAGTCACTCCAAAATGAAGCTCTTGAGAGGGTTTTTGAAATTTCCATGTTTGAAACCAAAAAACCACGTACTTCTCTTCATGCTTGACTTCATAAGACAGAGTTTGGGGTTAGGGGTAGCTTGATACATGATTTTTCTCGTTTGAATATGTCTAGACCTTGTTATCAACTTAATTGAATGCTTACTATATATATGACATAAGAAGACTATGTGCCTTGGTTTTTCATTTTATTGTTTTTTTAATTTTATGCCCATTTGAATCTTGGTCAAATCCTAAGTTTGACCATGATTTAAACAAGTTGAAAACATGAATATGAAAAATTAAGCATATATCCTTCTTAGTCACTCCAAAATGAAGCTCTTGGGAGGGTTTTTGAAATTTCCATGTTTGAAACCAAAAACCACTTCTTCTCTTCATGCATGCTTGACTTCATAAGACAGAGTTGAGGGCTAGGGTAGCTAGATACATGATGTTTCTGGTTTGAATATGTCTAGACCTTGTTTATCAACTTAATTGAATGCTTACTATATGACATAAGAAGACTACGTGCCTTGGTTTTTCATTTATTTTCATTTATTTTGAATTTTTATGCCCATTTGAATCTTGGTCAAATCCTAGGTTTGACCATGATTTAAACTAGTTTAAAACATAAATATGAAAAATTAAGTATCTATCCTTCTTAGCCACTCCAAAATGAAGCTCTTGGGAGGGTTTTTGAAATTTCCATGATTGAAACCAAAAACCACTTCTCTTCATGCTTGACTTCATAAGTCAGGGTTTAGGGATATATATATAGGGGGTACATGCATGATTTTTCTGGTTGGAATATGTCTAGAACTTGTTTTTCAACTTGAGCTTATCTAGAGCTTGTTTTTAAATTTTTTATACCCATTTGATTCTTCATCAAATCCTAGGTTTGTTGACCTAGATTTGAACAAGTTTAAAACATGAATATGAAAAGGTAAGCATGTATGCTTCTTAATTAGTCACTCCAAAATGAAGCTCTTGGGAGGGTTTTTGAAATTTCCATGATTTAAACCAAAAACCACTTCTCTTCGTGCTTGACTTCATAAGTTAGGGTTTAGGGATATATAGGGGGTAGATACATCATGATTTTTCTGGTTTGAATATGTCTAGAGCTTGTTTATCAACTTAATTGAATGCTTACTATATGACATAAGAAGACTATGTGCCTTGATATTTCATTTTTTTTAATTATGCCCTTTTGAATATTGGTCAAAACCTAGGTTTGACAAAGATTTAAAAAAGATTAAAACATGAAAATGAAAAAGTAAGCCTTGATCCTTCTTATTAACTCCAAAATGAAGGTTTTTGGGAGGGTTTTTGAAATATCCATGTTTGAAACCCAAAACCACTTCTCTTCGTGCAGAGTTTAGGGTTAGGGGTAGCTAGACACCTGAATTTTCTGGTTTGATATGTCTAGACCTTGTTTATCAACTTAATTGAATGCTTACTATATGACATAAGAAGACTATGTGCCTTGATTTTACAATTTTTTTAAAATTATGCCCATTTGAATCTTGGTCAAATCCTAGGTTTGACCATGATTTAAACAAGTTTGTTTATCAACTTGAATGCTTGCTATATGACATCAGAAGACTATGTGTTTGGTTTTTGTTTTTTGAATTTGTTATGCCCATTTGAATCTTAGCTAGTCAAATCCTAGGTTTGAATATATATGTCTAGACCTTGTATATCAACTTGAATGCTTACTATACATATGACATAAGAATGTTATGTGCTTTGGTTTTTCATTCTTTTCATTTTTTTCTGAATTTTTAGGGCCATTTGAATCTTGGTCAAATCCTTGGTTTGACCAAGATTTAAACAAATTTAAAACATGAAAATGAAAAGGGAAGTCTGTATCCTTCTTAGTCACTCTAAAATGAAGCTTTTGGGATGTTCTTTAAATTTCAATGTTTGAAACCCAAAACGACTTCCCTTCATGCTAGACTTCATAAGATCGACAGGGGGTAGATACATGATTTGTCTGGTTTGGATATATCTAGACCTTGTTTATCAACTTGATTGCTTACGATATGACATAAGAAGACTATGTGATTTGGTTTTTCATTTTTCTGATTTTTTTGAATTTTGTGCCCACCCATTTGTATCTTCGTCAAATCCTAGGTTTGACCAAGATAATTTAAACAAGTTTAAAACATGAAAATGTAAAGGGAAGCATGTATCCTTCTTAGTCACTCTAAAATGAAGCTTTTGGGAGGTTTTTGAAATTTCGATGTTTGAAACCCAAAACCACTTCTCTTCACACGCTTGACTTCATAAGACAGAGTTTAGGGGTTAGGGGTATAGATACATGATTTGTCTGGTTTGAATATGTCTAGACCTTGTTTATCAACTTGAATGCTTACTATATGACATAAGAAGACTATGTGATTTGGTTTTTCATTTTTCTGTTTTTTAATTATTTTTCTGCCCATTTGAATCTTGGTCAAATCCTAGGTTTGAACAAGATTTAGACAAGTTTAACACGTGAAATTAAACGAATAAGTAAGCATTGATCCTTCTTAGTCACTCCAAAATGTACCAATTGATAGTGTTAACTTTGCTTCATGGAAAAAATAATGTCATGTAAATGAGTTAACTTGGATTTCCTACCCTTGAATCCATAGGAAACTTTGTTCTAATGCACTATTATAATCAACCGAGTTTTTACACCAACAGGTCTGTCACTTACGTGTGGTGCCCACGCGTGAGGTCCCACACTTGAGTGAGCACAAGTCACGTGCAATAGGTACGCCAACTCCCAGCCATCTTCTTTGTCAAGAGAAGACGCATCAGGATGCGTATTGGAAGTCTGTGGGTCCTTCTGGATCCTTCGGTTGTCCCTCTCACAAAAAAAACAAATCTCTCTCATTCTCGGCCTCGCTCGACTCGCTCGCTCGCTCGCACCTCCTGCGCACTGACAAACCCTGCACAACAGTCAACATCATCATCATCACCCGAAAAAGGGAAGACACCATAATGCTCTGCCTTTTTTCTCTCCTTCCGAGTGATCCCTCTTCCTCCGAGTTTCACTCGACGGGCAAACGCACATCTGCAGCATAGTAATAATAAAAAGGTAGAAAAATCGATATACGAATCTATAATTAAATAGGTTAAACTAGGGTTTTGCCCAGTACTACAGATCAAGGTTCAAAAAAATCCAACTACGGGGTTCGAACAACACGATTCTAATCCAAGAACTTTTTCGACCTCATCCAAGTGGCCTCAAACTATAGGGTTAGCATCTAGTGCAGTATGTGTGAAAATGTATGCACTATGTGTGCTATAACTTGTATGTCTTTCAAATTTGAACCAACTTTGAATAAGTTTGAAATATTTGAAATGGGGCTTTTGGCTTAAACGTTTGAAACTCAAAACGATTCTCTTCATGCTAGACTTCATAAGACCGAGTTTAGGGTTAGGGGTAGATACATGATTTGTCTGGTTTGAATATGTCTAAACCTTGTTTATCAACTTTAATGCTAACTTCTCAGTCACTCTAAAATGAAGTTTTTGGAGGTTTTTGAAATTTCCATCTTTGAAACCCAAAACCACTTCTCTTCATGCTTGACTTCATAAGAAAAAGTTTAGGGTTAGGGGGTATAGATACATGATTTGTATGGTTTGAATATGTCCAAACCTTGTTTATCAACTTGAATATGCTTACTATATGACATAAGAAGACTATGTACTTTGGTTTTTAAATTTTCTGACTTTTTTAATTTTCTGCGCATTTGAATCATATCTTGGTCAAATCCTAGGTTTCACCAAGATTTAGACAAGTTTAACACGTGAAAACGAGTAAGTAAGCATGGATCCTTCTTAGTCACTCTAAAATGAAGCTTTTGGGATGTTCTTGAAATTTCCATGTTTGAAACCCAAAACCACTTCTCTTCATGATTGACTTCCATAAGATCGACAGATCAGTTTAGGGTTAGGGGTAGATATATACATGATTTTTTGGTTTGAATATGTCTAGACCTTGTTTATCAACTTGAATGCTTACTATACATATGACATAAGAATGCTATGTGCTTTGGTTTTTCATTCTCTTTTTGATTTTTTTCTAAATTTTTAGGCCCATTTGAATCTTGGTCAAATCCTTGGTTTGACCAAGATTTAAACAAGTTTAAAACATGAAAATGAAAAGGGAAGTCAGTATCCTTCGTAGTCACTCTAAAATGGAGAAGCTTTTGGGATGTTCTTGTAATTTCTATGTTTGAAACCGAAAACGAGTTCCCTTCACATGCTAGTAGACTAGCTTCATAAGATCGACAGGCCGGGGGTAGATACATGATTTGTCTGGTTTGGATATATCTAGACCTTGTTTATCAACTTTAATGCTTACTATATGACATATATAAGAAAACTATTGCTTTGGTTTTTCCTTTTTCTGTTTTTTTTTATTTTGATGCCCATTTGAATCATGTCGAATCCTAGGTTTGACCAAGATAATTTAAACAAGTTTAAAACATGAAAATGAAAAGGGAAGCATGTATCCTTCTTAGTCACTCTAAAATGAAGCTTTTGGGAGGTTTTTGAAATTTCGATGTTTGAAACCCAAAACCACTTCTCTTCACATGCTTGACTTCATAAGACAGAGTTTAGGGGTTAGGGGTATAGATACATGATTTGTCTGGTTGAATATGTCTAGACCTTGTTTATCAACTTTAATGCTTACTATATGACATAAGAAAACTATTGCTTTGGTTTTTCTTTTTCTGATTTTTTTGAATTTTGATGCCCATTTGAATCTTGTCAAATTCTAGGTTTGACCAAGATTTAAACAAGTTTAAAACATGAAAATGAAAAGGGAAGCATGCAACCTTCTCAGTCACTCTAAAATGAAGTTTTTGGGAGGTTTTTGATATTTCCATGTTTGAAACCCGAAACCACTTCTCTTCATGCTTGACTTCATAAGACAGAGTTTAGGGTTAGGGGTAGATACATGATTTGTGTATGGGTTGAATATGTCCAAACCTTGTTTATCAACTTGAATATGCTTATGTGCTTTGGTTTTTTATTTTTCTGATTTTTTTGAATTTTATGCCCATAAATCTTGGTCAAATCCTAGGTTTGACCAGGATTTAAACAAGTTTAAAACATGAAATGAAAAGATAAGCCTGGATCCTTCTTAGTCACTCTAAAATGAAGCTTTTGGGAGGTTCTTGAAATTTCCATATTTGAAACCCAAAACCACTTCTCTACATGATTGACTTCATAAGACATAGTTTAATTAGAGTTTTAGGGGTAGATATATACATGATTTTTCTGGTTTGAATATATATGTCTAGACCTTGTTTATCAACTTGAATGCATGCTTACTATACATATGACATAAGAATGCTATATATGTGCTTTGGTTTTTCATTCTTTTGATTTTTTTCTGAATTTTTAGGGCCATTTGAATCTTGCATGGTTAAACTTGGGTTTTGCCCAGTTCTAAAGATCAAGGGTTCAAAAAAATCCAACTACGGGGTTCGAACAACACGATTCTAATCCAAGAATTTTTTCGACCTCATCCAAATGGCCTCAAACTATAGGGTTAGCATCTAGTGCAGTATGTGTGAAAATGTATGCACTATGTGTGCTATAACTTGTATGTCTTTCAAATTAAGTTGATAAACAAGGTCTAGACATATTCAAACCAGAATATTATACTGCATTAGTACAAAAAGTTTCCTATGGATTCATCAAGGGTAGTAAAGCCAAGTTAACTCATTGTCATGACTAAGAAGGATCCATGCTTACTTTTTCATTTTCATGTTTTAAACTTGTTTAAATCTTGGTCAAACCTAGGATTTGACCAAGATTCAAATGGTCATAAAAAATCAAACAAAATCAAGAAAATCAAAAACCAAACCACATAGTCTTCTTATGTAATATACTAAGCATTCAAGTTGATCAACGAAGTCTAGACATATTCAAACCAGAAAAATCATGTATCTACCCCCTAACCCTAAACGTTGTCTTATGAAGTCAAGCATGAAGAGAAGAAGTGGTTTTGGGTTTCAAACATGGAAATTTCAAAAACCCACCCAAAAGCTTCATTTTGGAGTGACTAAGAAGGATCCAAGCTTACTTTTTCATTTTCATGTTTCAAACTTGTTTAAATCTTTGTCAAACCTAGGATTTGACCAAGATTCAAATGGGCATAAAAATTCAAAAAAGAAATCAAAAAAATGAAACACCAAAGCACATAAACTTCTTATGTCATATAGTAATTAAGCATTCATGTTGATCAACAAAGTCTATATATATTTAAACAATAAAAATCATGTATATATACCCCCAAACCCAAAACCACTTCTCTTCACATGCTTGACTTCATAAGACAGAGTTTAGGGGTTAGGGGTATAGATACATGATTTGTCTGGTTTGAATATGTCTAGACCTTGTTTATCAACTTGAATGCTTACTATGTGATTTGGTTTTTCATTTTTCTGTTTTTTAATTATTTTTCTGCCCATTTGAATCTTGGTCAAATCCTAGGTTTGAACAAGATTTAGACAAGTTTAACACGTGAAATTAAACGAATAAGTAAGCATTGATCCTTCTTAGTCACTCCAAAATGTACCAATTGATAGTGTTAACTTTGCTTCATGGAAAAAATAATGTCATGTAAATGAGTTAACTTGGATTTCCTACCCTTGAATCCATAGGAAACTTTGTTCTAATGCACTATAATAATCAACCGAGTTTTTACACCAACAGGTCTGTCACTTACGTGTGGTGCCCACGCGTGAGGTCCCACACTTGAGTGAGCACAAGTCACGTGCAATAGGTACGCCAACTCCCAGCCATCTTCTTTGTCAAGAGAAGACGCATCAGGATGCGTATTGGAAGTCTGTGGGTCCTTCTGGATCCTTCGGTTGTCCCTCTCACAAAAAAACAAATCTCTCTCATTCTCGGCCTCGCTCGACTCGCTCGCTCGCTCGCTCGCACCTCCTGCGCACTGACAAACCCTGCACAACAGTCAACATCACCAGAAAAAGAATATACACCATCAATAAGAGGGGCCCCGTGACTGCTCTCCCTTCTTCTCCTTCCGAGTGATTCCTCTTCCTCCGAGTTTCACTCGACGGGCAAACACACATGTGCTGCATAGTAATAATAAAAAAGTAAAAGAATCGACTACGAATCTATTATTAAATAGGTTATAAACTAGGGTTTTCCCCAGTACTACAGATCAAGTTGAAAAAAAAATCCAACTACGGGGTTTGATTTTGGCCTACAAATAAAAAATTAAATAAGTTGAACTAGTATTCCTCTAAAAAATCATTTTGGTTTGCATTGTTTGATAATTTTCATAGCTAGAGTGCATCACAATTTTTTGATTTCATGCTTTGCTTTGCCAATTTTGATTTTTTCTAACCACCTTCTCTTTGATTTCAAATTTAGGTCAAACTATCGGTGCCTACTATGTGTTCTACTTGAATTGGATGCAGCATGCGCACATGATATGTTTTGCCATTGTTTTGGGCTTCCACACATCTTGGGGCATCCAAGTATTTAAGTTACCTTGTTTTTTAATTGTAATTCATGTACCCTTTCCTCCCAATTAAATTTTGGTTTTACATTTTTAATTTTTTTAAATTTTTATGCCCATTCTGATGTCATATAGTTAGCATTTAAGTTGATAAACAAGGTCTGGACATATTCAAACCAAAAAATCATGTATCTACCCCCTAACGCTAAACTCTGTCATATGAAGTCAAGCATATGAAGAGAAGTGGTTTTGGGTTTCAAACATGGAAATTTCCATGCTTGAAACCAAAAACCACTTCTCTTCATGCATGCTTGACTTCATAAGACAGAGTTTAGGGTTAGGTGGTAGATACATGATTTTCCTGGTTTGAATATGTTTAGACCTTGTTTATCAAATTAATTGAATGCTTACTATATAACATAAGAGAAGACCTTGTTTTTTTTGAATTTTTATACCCATTCGAATCTTTGTCAAATCCTTGGTTCCACCAAGATTTGAATAAGTTAAAAACATGAATATGAAAAAGTAAGCATGTATGCTTCTTAGTCACTTCAAAATGAAGCTCTTGGGAGGGTTTTTGAATTTCCATGTTCGAAACCAAAAACCACAATGCTTGACTTCATGAAACAAAGTTTAGGGTTATGGGTAGATACATGCATGATTTTTCTTGTTTGAATATGTCTAGAACTTGTTTATCAACTTAATTGAATGCCTACTATATAACATAAGAAGACCTTTTTTGTATTTTTTAAATTTTTATACCCATTTGAATCTTGGTCAAATCCTAGGTTTCACCAAGATTTGAATAAGTTTAAAACATGAATATGAAAAAGTAAGCATGCATGTATGCTTCTTAATTAATCACTTCGAAATGAAGCTCTTGGGAGGGTTTTTGAAATTTCCATGTTTGAAACCAAAAACCACATATCTTCATGCATGCGCTTGACTTCATGAGACAGAGTTTAGTGTTAGGGGGTAGATACATGATTTCTCTCGTTTGAATATGTTTGAAACCAAAAACCACATATCTCTGGTTTGCCCGCACTTAGAAATGATATTTGCATCACTTATCATATGTTTGCCCATTTGAATCTTGTCAAATCCTAGATTTGACCAAGATAATTTAAACAAGTTTAAAACATGAAAATGAAAAGGCAAGCTTGTATCCTTCTTAGTCACTCTAAAATGAAGTTTGGGGAGGTTTTTGAAATTTCCATGCTTGAAACCAAAAAACCACTTCTCTTCATGCTTGACTTCATAAAGACAGAGTTTTTGGGGATATATAGGGGTAGATACATGATTTTTCTGGTTTGATATGTCTAGACCTTGTTTATCAACTTAATTGAATGCTTACTATATGACATAAGAAGACTATGTGCCTTGATTTTACATTTTTTTAAATTATGCCCATTTGAATCTTGGTCAAATCCTAGGTTTGACCATGATTTAAACAAGTTTAAAACATGAATATGAAAATTAAGCATGTATCCTTCGTAGTCACTCCAAAATGAAGCTCTTGAGAGGGTTTTTGAAATTTCCATGTTTGAAACCAAAAAACCACGTACTTCTCTTCATGCATGCTTGACTTCATAAGACAGAGTTTAGGGCTAGGGTAGCTAGATACATGATGTTTCTGGTTTGAATATGTCTAGACCTTGTTTATCAACTTAATTGAATGCTTACTATATGACATAAGAAGACTACGTGCCTTGGTTTTTCATTTATTTTCATTTATTTTGAATTTTTATGCCCATTTGAATCTTGGTCAAATCCTAGGTTTGACCATGATTTAAACTAGTTTAAAACATAAATATGAAAAATTAAGTATCTATCCTTCTTAGCCACTCCAAAATGAAGCTCTTGGGAGGGTTTTTGAAATTTCCATGATTGAAACCAAAAACCACTTCTCTTCATGCTTGACTTCATAAGTCAGGGTTTAGGGATATATATATAGGGGGTACATGCATGATTTTTCTGGTTGGAATATGTCTAGAACTTGTTTTTCAACTTGAGCTTATCTAGAGCTTGTTTTTAAATTTTTTATACCCATTTGATTCTTCATCAAATCCTAGGTTTGTTGACCTAGATTTGAACAAGTTTAAAACATGAATATGAAAAGGTAAGCATGTATGCTTCTTAATTAGTCACTCCAAAATGAAGCTCTTGGGAGGGTTTTTGAAATTTCCATGATTTAAACCAAAAACCACTTCTCTTCGTGCTTGACTTCATAAGTTAGGGTTTAGGGATATATAGGGGGTAGATACATCATGATTTTTCTGGTTTGAATATGTCTAGAGCTTGTTTATCAACTTAATTGAATGCTTACTATATGACATAAGAAGACTATGTGCCTTGATATTTCATTTTTTTTAATTATGCCCTTTTGAATATTGGTCAAAACCTAGGTTTGACAAAGATTTAAAAAAGATTAAAACATGAAAATGAAAAAGTAAGCCTTGATCCTTCTTATTAACTCCAAAATGAAGGTTTTTGGGAGGGTTTTTGAAATATCCATGTTTGAAACCCAAAACCACTTCTCTTCGTGCAGAGTTTAGGGTTAGGGGTAGCTAGACACCTGAATTTTCTGGTTTGATATGTCTAGACCTTGTTTATCAACTTAATTGAATGCTTACTATATGACATAAGAAGACTATGTGCCTTGATTTTACATTTTTTTAAAATTATGCCCATTTGAATCTTGGTCAAATCCTAGGTTTGACCATGATTTAAACAAGTTTGTTTATCAACTTGAATGCTTGCTATATGACATCAGAAGACTATGTGTTTGGTTTTTGTTTTTTGAATTTGTTATGCCCATTTGAATCTTAGTCAAATCCTAGGTTTGAATATATATGTCTAGACCTTGTATATCAACTTGAATGCTTACTATACATATGACATAAGAATGTTATGTGCTTTGGTTTTTCATTCTTTTCATTTTTTTCTGAATTTTTAGGGCCATTTGAATCTTGGTCAAATCCTTGGTTTGACCAAGATTTAAACAAATTTAAAACATGAAAATGAAAAGGGAAGTCTGTATCCTTCTTAGTCACTCTAAAATGAAGCTTTTGGGATGTTCTTTAAATTTCAATGTTTGAAACCCAAAACGACTTCCCTTCATGCTAGACTTCATAAGATCGACAGGGGGTAGATACATGATTTGTCTGGTTTGGATATATCTAGACCTTGTTTATCAACTTGATTGCTTACGATATGACATAAGAAGACTATGTGATTTGGTTTTTCATTTTTCTGATTTTTTTGAATTTTGTGCCCACCCATTTGTATCTTCGTCAAATCCTAGGTTTGACCAAGATAATTTAAACAAGTTTAAAACATGAAAATGTAAAGGGAAGCATGTATCCTTCTTAGTCACTCTAAAATGAAGCTTTTGGGAGGTTTTTGAAATTTCGATGTTTGAAACCCAAAACCACTTCTCTTCACACGCTTGACTTCATAAGACAGAGTTTAGGGGTTAGGGGTATAGATACATGATTTGTCTGGTTTGAATATGTCTAGACCTTGTTTATCAACTTGAATGCTTACTATATGACATAAGAAGACTATGTGATTTGGTTTTTCATTTTTCTGTTTTTTAATTATTTTTCTGCCCATTTGAATCTTGGTCAAATCCTAGGTTTGAACAAGATTTAGACAAGTTTAACACGTGAAATTAAACGAATAAGTAAGCATTGATCCTTCTTAGTCACTCCAAAATGTACCAATTGATAGTGTTAACTTTGCTTCATGGAAAAAATAATGTCATGTAAATGAGTTAACTTGGATTTCCTACCCTTGAATCCATAGGAAACTTTGTTCTAATGCACTATTATAATCAACCGAGTTTTTACACCAACAGGTCTGTCACTTACGTGTGGTGCCCACGCGTGAGGTCCCACACTTGAGTGAGCACAAGTCACGTGCAATAGGTACGCCAACTCCCAGCCATCTTCTTTGTCAAGAGAAGACGCATCAGGATGCGTATTGGAAGTCTGTGGGTCCTTCTGGATCCTTCGGTTGTCCCTCTCACAAAAAAAACAAATCTCTCTCATTCTCGGCCTCGCTCGACTCGCTCGCTCGCTCGCTCGCACCTCCTGCGCACTGACAAACCCTGCACAACAGTCAACATCATCATCATCACCCGAAAAAGGGAAGACACCATAATGCTCTGCCTTTTTTCTCTCCTTCCGAGTGATCCCTCTTCCTCCGAGTTTCACTCGACGGGCAAACGCACATCTGCAGCATAGTAATAATAAAAAGGTAGAAAAATCGATATACGAATCTATAATTAAATAGGTTAAACTAGGGTTTTGCCCAGTACTACAGATCAAGGTTCAAAAAATCCAACTACGGGGTTCGAACAACACGATTCTAATCCAAGAACTTTTTCGACCTCATCCAAGTGGCCTCAAACTATAGGGTTAGCATCTAGTGCAGTATGTGTGAAAATGTATGCACTATGTGTGCTATAACTTGTATGTCTTTCAAATTTGAACCAACTTTGAATAAGTTTGAAATATTTGAAATGGGGCTTTTGGCTTAAACGTTTGAAACTCAAAACGATTCTCTTCATGCTAGACTTCATAAGACCGAGTTTAGGGTTAGGGGTAGATACATGATTTGTCTGGTTTGAATATGTCTAAACCTTGTTTATCAACTTTAATGCTAACTTCTCAGTCACTCTAAAATGAAGTTTTTGGAGGTTTTTGAAATTTCCATCTTTGAAACCCAAAACCACTTCTCTTCATGCTTGACTTCATAAGAAAAAGTTTAGGGTTAGGGGGTATAGATACATGATTTGTATGGTTTGAATATGTCCAAACCTTGTTTATCAACTTGAATATGCTTACTATATGACATAAGAAGACTATGTACTTTGGTTTTTAAATTTTCTGACTTTTTTAATTTTCTGCGCATTTGAATCATATCTTGGTCAAATCCTAGGTTTCACCAAGATTTAGACAAGTTTAACACGTGAAAACGAGTAAGTAAGCATGGATCCTTCTTAGTCACTCTAAAATGAAGCTTTTGGGATGTTCTTGAAATTTCCATGTTTGAAACCCAAAACCACTTCTCTTCATGATTGACTTCCATAAGATCGACAGATCAGTTTAGGGTTAGGGGTAGATATATACATGATTTTTTGGTTTGAATATGTCTAGACCTTGTTTATCAACTTGAATGCTTACTATACATATGACATAAGAATGCTATGTGCTTTGGTTTTTCATTCTCTTTTGATTTTTTTCTAAATTTTTAGGCCCATTTGAATCTTGGTCAAATCCTTGGTTTGACCAAGATTTAAACAAGTTTAAAACATGAAAATGAAAAGGGAAGTCAGTATCCTTCGTAGTCACTCTAAAATGGAGAAGCTTTTGGGATGTTCTTGTAATTTCTATGTTTGAAACCGAAAACGAGTTCCCTTCACATGCTAGTAGACTAGCTTCATAAGATCGACAGGCCGGGGGTAGATACATGATTTGTCTGGTTTGGATATATCTAGACCTTGTTTATCAACTTTAATGCTTACTATATGACATATATAAGAAAACTATTGCTTTGGTTTTTCCTTTTTCTGTTTTTTTTTATTTTGATGCCCATTTGAATCATGTCGAATCCTAGGTTTGACCAAGATAATTTAAACAAGTTTAAAACATGAAAATGAAAAGGGAAGCATGTATCCTTCTTAGTCACTCTAAAATGAAGCTTTTGGGAGGTTTTTGAAATTTCGATGTTTGAAACCCAAAACCACTTCTCTTCACATGCTTGACTTCATAAGACAGAGTTTAGGGGGTTAGGGGTATAGATACATGATTTGTCTGGTTGAATATGTCTAGACCTTGTTTATCAACTTTAATGCTTACTATATGACATAAGAAAACTATTGCTTTGGTTTTTCTTTTTCTGATTTTTTTGAATTTTGATGCCCATTTGAATCTTGTCAAATTCTAGGTTTGACCAAGATTTAAACAAGTTTAAAACATGAAAATGAAAAGGGAAGCATGCAACCTTCTCAGTCACTCTAAAATGAAGTTTTTGGGAGGTTTTTGATATTTCCATGTTTGAAACCCGAAACCACTTCTCTTCATGCTTGACTTCATAAGACAGAGTTTAGGGTTAGGGGTAGATACATGATTTGTGTATGGGTTGAATATGTCCAAACCTTGTTTATCAACTTGAATATGCTTATGTGCTTTGGTTTTTTATTTTTCTGATTTTTTTGAATTTTATGCCCATAAATCTTGGTCAAATCCTAGGTTTGACCAGGATTTAAACAAGTTTAAAACATGAAATGAAAAGATAAGCCTGGATCCTTCTTAGTCACTCTAAAATGAAGCTTTTGGGAGGTTCTTGAAATTTCCATATTTGAAACCCAAAACCACTTCTCTACATGATTGACTTCATAAGACATAGTTTAATTAGAGTTTTAGGGGTAGATATATACATGATTTTTCTGGTTTGAATATATATGTCTAGACCTTGTTTATCAACTTGAATGCATGCTTACTATACATATGACATAAGAATGCTATATATGTGCTTTGGTTTTTCATTCTTTTGATTTTTTTCTGAATTTTTAGGGCCATTTGAATCTTGCATGGTTAAACTTGGGTTTTGCCCAGTTCTAAAGATCAAGGGTTCAAAAAAATCCAACTACGGGGTTCGAACAACACGATTCTAATCCAAGAATTTTTTCGACCTCATCCAAATGGCCTCAAACTATAGGGTTAGCATCTAGTGCAGTATGTGTGAAAATGTATGCACTATGTGTGCTATAACTTGTATGTCTTTCAAATTAAGTTGATAAACAAGGTCTAGACATATTCAAACCAGAATATTATACTGCATTAGTACAAAAAGTTTCCTATGGATTCATCAAGGGTAGTAAAGCCAAGTTAACTCATTGTCATGACTAAGAAGGATCCATGCTTACTTTTTCATTTTCATGTTTTAAACTTGTTTAAATCTTGGTCAAACCTAGGATTTGACCAAGATTCAAATGGTCATAAAAAATCAAACAAAATCAAGAAAATCAAAAACCAAACCACATAGTCTTCTTATGTAATATACTAAGCATTCAAGTTGATCAACGAAGTCTAGACATATTCAAACCAGAAAAATCATGTATCTACCCCCTAACCCTAAACGTTGTCTTATGAAGTCAAGCATGAAGAGAAGAAGTGGTTTTGGGTTTCAAACATGGAAATTTCAAAAACCCACCCAAAAGCTTCATTTTGGAGTGACTAAGAAGGATCCAAGCTTACTTTTTCATTTTCATGTTTCAAACTTGTTTAAATCTTTGTCAAACCTAGGATTTGACCAAGATTCAAATGGGCATAAAAATTCAAAAAAGAAATCAAAAAAATGAAACACCAAAGCACATAAACTTCTTATGTCATATAGTAATTAAGCATTCATGTTGATCAACAAAGTCTATATATATTTAAACAATAAAAATCATGTATATATACCCCCAAACCCAAAACCACTTCTCTTCACATGCTTGACTTCATAAGACAGAGTTTAGGGGTTAGGGGTATAGATACATGATTTGTCTGGTTTGAATATGTCTAGACCTTGTTTATCAACTTGAATGCTTACTATGTGATTTGGTTTTTCATTTTTCTGTTTTTTAATTATTTTTCTGCCCATTTGAATCTTGGTCAAATCCTAGGTTTGAACAAGATTTAGACAAGTTTAACACGTGAAATTAAACGAATAAGTAAGCATTGATCCTTCTTAGTCACTCCAAAATGTACCAATTGATAGTGTTAACTTTGCTTCATGGAAAAAATAATGTCATGTAAATGAGTTAACTTGGATTTCCTACCCTTGAATCCATAGGAAACTTTGTTCTAATGCACTATAATAATCAACCGAGTTTTTACACCAACAGGTCTGTCACTTACGTGTGGTGCCCACGCGTGAGGTCCCACACTTGAGTGAGCACAAGTCACGTGCAATAGGTACGCCAACTCCCAGCCATCTTCTTTGTCAAGAGAAGACGCATCAGGATGCGTATTGGAAGTCTGTGGGTCCTTCTGGATCCTTCGGTTGTCCCTCTCACAAAAAAAAACAAATCTCTCTCATTCTCGGCCTCGCTCGACTCGCTCGCTCGCTCGCTCGCTCGCACCTCCTGCGCACTGACAAACCCTGCACAACAGTCAACATCACCAGAAAAAGAATATACACCATCAATAAGAGGGGCCCCGTGACTGCTCTCCCTTCTTCTCCTTCCGAGTGATTCCTCTTCCTCCGAGTTTCACTCGACGGGCAAACACACATGTGCTGCATAGTAATAATAAAAAAGTAAAAGAATCGACTACGAATCTATTATTAAATAGGTTATAAACTAGGGTTTTCCCCAGTACTACAGATCAAGTTGAAAAAAAAATCCAACTACGGGGTTTGATTTTGGCCTACAAATAAAAAATTAAATAAGTTGAACTAGTATTCCTCTAAAAAATCATTTTGGTTTGCATTGTTTGATAATTTTCATAGCTAGAGTGCATCACAATTTTTTGATTTCATGCTTTGCTTTGCCAATTTTGATTTTTTCTAACCACCTTCTCTTTGATTTCAAATTTAGGTCAAACTATCGATGCCTACTATGTGTTCTACTTGAATTGGATGCAGCATGCGCACATGATATGTTTTGCCATTGTTTTGGGCTTCCACACATCTTGGGGCATCCAAGTATTTAAGTTACCTTGTTTTTTAATTGTAATTCATGTACCCTTTCCTCCCAATTAAATTTTGGTTTTACATTTTTAATTTTTTTAAATTTTTATGCCCATTCTGATGTCATATAGTTAGCATTTAAGTTGATAAACAAGGTCTGGACATATTCAAACCAAAAAATCATGTATCTACCCCCTAACGCTAAACTCTGTCATATGAAGTCAAGCATATGAAGAGAAGTGGTTTTGGGTTTCAAACATGGAAATTTCCATGCTTGAAACCAAAAACCACTTCTCTTCATGCATGCTTGACTTCATAAGACAGAGTTTAGGGTTAGGTGGTAGATACATGATTTTCCTGGTTTGAATATGTTTAGACCTTGTTTATCAAATTAATTGAATGCTTACTATATAACATAAGAGAAGACCTTGTTTTTTTTGAATTTTTATACCCATTCGAATCTTTGTCAAATCCTTGGTTCCACCAAGATTTGAATAAGTTAAAAACATGAATATGAAAAAGTAAGCATGTATGCTTCTTAGTCACTTCAAAATGAAGCTCTTGGGAGGGTTTTTGAATTTCCATGTTCGAAACCAAAAACCACAATGCTTGACTTCATGAAACAAAGTTTAGGGTTATGGGTAGATACATGCATGATTTTTCTTGTTTGAATATGTCTAGAACTTGTTTATCAACTTAATTGAATGCCTACTATATAACATAAGAAGACCTTTTTTGTATTTTTTAAATTTTTATACCCATTTGAATCTTGGTCAAATCCTAGGTTTCACCAAGATTTGAATAAGTTTAAAACATGAATATGAAAAAGTAAGCATGCATGTATGCTTCTTAATTAATCACTTCGAAATGAAGCTCTTGGGAGGGTTTTTGAAATTTCCATGTTTGAAACCAAAAACCACATATCTTCATGCATGCGCTTGACTTCATGAGACAGAGTTTAGTGTTAGGGGGTAGATACATGATTTCTCTCGTTTGAATATGTTTGAAACCAAAAACCACATATCTCTGGTTTGCCCGCACTTAGAAATGATATTTGCATCACTTATCATATGTTTGCCCATTTGAATCTTGTCAAATCCTAGATTTGACCAAGATAATTTAAACAAGTTTAAAACATGAAAATGAAAAGGCAAGCTTGTATCCTTCTTAGTCACTCTAAAATGAAGTTTGGGGAGGTTTTTGAAATTTCCATGCTTGAAACCAAAAACCACTTCTCTTCATGCTTGACTTCATGAGATAGAGTTTAGGGTTAGGGGTAGATACATGATTTCTCTGGTTTGAATATATCTAGACCTTGTTTATCAACTTAATTGAATGCTTACTAATGTGACATAAGAAGACTATGTGCCTTGATTTTCCATTTTTTTGTTTTTTTTGAATTTTTATGCCCATTTGAATCTTGGTCAAATCCTAGGTTTGACCATGATTTAAACAAGTTTAATAAAACATGAATAGGAAAAATTAAGCATATATCCTTCTTAGTCACTCCAAAATGTAGATCTTGGTAGGGTTTTTAAAATTTCCATGTTTGAAACCAAAAACCACGACTTCTCTTCATGCATGCTTGACTTCATAAGACAGAGTTTAGGGCTAGGGTAGCTAGATACATGATGTTTCTGGTTTGAATATGTCTAGACCTTGTTTATCAACTTAATTGAATGCTTACTATATGACATAAGAAGACTACGTGCCTTGGTTTTTCATTTATTTTCATTTATTTTGAATTTTTATGCCCATTTGAATCTTGGTCAAATCCTAGGTTTGACCATGATTTAAACTAGTTTAAAACATAAATATGAAAAATTAAGTATCTATCCTTCTTAGCCACTCCAAAATGAAGCTCTTGGGAGGGTTTTTGAAATTTCCATGATTGAAACCAAAAACCACTTCTCTTCATGCTTGACTTCATAAGTCAGGGTTTAGGGATATATATATAGGGGGTACATGCATGATTTTTCTGGTTGGAATATGTCTAGAACTTGTTTTTCAACTTGAGCTTATCTAGAGCTTGTTTTTAAATTTTTTATACCCATTTGATTCTTCGTCAAATCCTAGGTTTGTTGACCTAGATTTGAACAAGTTTAAAACATGAATATGAAAAGGTAAGCATGTATGCTTCTTAATTAGTCACTCCAAAATGAAGCTCTTGGGAGGGTTTTTGAAATTTCCATGATTTAAACCAAAAACCACTTCTCTTCGTGCTTGACTTCATAAGTTAGGGTTTAGGGATATATAGGGGGTAGATACATCATGATTTTTCTGGTTTGAATATGTCTAGAGCTTGTTTATCAACTTAATTGAATGCTTACTATATGACATAAGAAGACTATGTGCCTTGATATTTCATTTTTTTTAAATTATGCCCTTTTGAATATTGGTCAAAACCTAGGTTTGACAAAGATTTAAAAAAGATTAAAACATGAAAATGAAAAAGTAAGCCTTGATCCTTCTTATTAACTCCAAAATGAAGGTTTTTGGGAGGGTTTTTGAAATATCCATGTTTGAAACCCAAAACCACTTCTCTTCGTGCAGAGTTTAGGGTTAGGGGTAGCTAGACACATGAATTTTCTGGTTTGATATGTCTAGACCTTGTTTATCAACTTAATTGAATGCTTACTATATGACATAAGAAGACTATGTGCCTTGATTTTACAATTTTTTTAAAATTATGCCCATTTGAATCTTGGTCAAATCCTAGGTTTGACCATGATTTAAACAAGTTTGTTTATCAACTTGAATGCTTGCTATATGACATCAGAAGACTATGTGTTTGGTTTTTGTTTTTTGAATTTGTTATGCCCATTTGAATCTTAGCTAGTCAAATCCTAGGTTTGAATATATATGTCTAGACCTTGTATATCAACTTGAATGCTTACTATACATATGACATAAGAATGTTATGTGCTTTGGTTTTTCATTCTTTTCATTTTTTCTGAATTTTTAGGGCCATTTGAATCTTGGTCAAATCCTTGGTTTGACCAAGATTTAAACAAATTTAAAACATGAAAATGAAAAGGGAAGTCTGTATCCTTCTTAGTCACTCTAAAATGAAGCTTTTGGGATGTTCTTTAAATTTCAATGTTTGAAACCCAAAACGACTTCCCTTCATGCTAGACTTCATAAGATCGACAGGGGGTAGATACATGATTTGTCTGGTTTGGATATATCTAGACCTTGTTTATCAACTTGATTGCTTACGATATGACATAAGAAGACTATGTGATTTGGTTTTTCATTTTTCTGATTTTTTTGAATTTTGTGCCCACCCATTTGTATCTTCGTCAAATCCTAGGTTTGACCAAGATAATTTAAACAAGTTTAAAACATGAAAATGTAAAGGGAAGCATGTATCCTTCTTAGTCACTCTAAAATGAAGCTTTTGGGAGGTTTTTGAAATTTCGATGTTTGAAACCCAAAACCACTTCTCTTCACACGCTTGACTTCATAAGACAGAGTTTAGGGGTTAGGGGTATAGATACATGATTTGTCTGGTTTGAATATGTCTAGACCTTGTTTATCAACTTGAATGCTTACTATATGACATAAGAAGACTATGTGATTTGGTTTTTCATTTTTCTGTTTTTTAATTATTTTTCTGCCCATTTGAATCTTGGTCAAATCCTAGGTTTGAACAAGATTTAGACAAGTTTAACACGTGAAATTAAACGAATAAGTAAGCATTGATCCTTCTTAGTCACTCCAAAATGTACCAATTGATAGTGTTAACTTTGCTTCATGGAAAAAATAATGTCATGTAAATGAGTTAACTTGGATTTCCTACCCTTGAATCCATAGGAAACTTTGTTCTAATGCACTATTATAATCAACCGAGTTTTTACACCAACAGGTCTGTCACTTACGTGTGGTGCCCACGCGTGAGGTCCCACACTTGAGTGAGCACAAGTCACGTGCAATAGGTACGCCAACTCCCAGCCATCTTCTTTGTCAAGAGAAGACGCATCAGGATGCGTATTGGAAGTCTGTGGGTCCTTCTGGATCCTTCGGTTGTCCCTCTCACAAAAAAAACAAATCTCTCTCATTCTCGGCCTCGCTCGACTCGCTCGCTCGCTCGCACCTCCTGCGCACTGACAAACCCTGCACAACAGTCAACATCATCATCATCACCCGAAAAAGGGAAGACACCATAATGCTCTGCCTTTTTTCTCTCCTTCCGAGTGATCCCTCTTCCTCCGAGTTTCACTCGACGGGCAAACGCACATCTGCAGCATAGTAATAATAAAAAGGTAGAAAAATCGATATACGAATCTATAATTAAATAGGTTAAACTAGGGTTTTGCCCTGTACTACAGATCAAGGTTCAAAAAAATCCAACTACGGGGTTCGAACAACACGATTCTAATCCAAGAACTTTTTCGACCTCATCCAAGTGGCCTCAAACTATAGGGTTAGCATCTAGTGCAGTATGTGTGAAAATGTATGCACTATGTGTGCTATAACTTGTATGTCTTTCAAATTTGAACCAACTTTGAATAAGTTTGAAATATTTGAAATGGGGCTTTTGGCTTAAACGTTTGAAACTCAAAACGATTCTCTTCATGCTAGACTTCATAAGACCGAGTTTAGGGTTAGGGGTAGATACATGATTTGTCTGGTTTGAATATGTCTAAACCTTGTTTATCAACTTTAATGCTAACTTCTCAGTCACTCTAAAATGAAGTTTTTGGAGGTTTTTGAAATTTCCATCTTTGAAACCCAAAACCACTTCTCTTCATGCTTGACTTCATAAGAAAAAGTTTAGGGTTAGGGGGTATAGATACATGATTTGTATGGTTTGAATATGTCCAAACCTTGTTTATCAACTTGAATATGCTTACTATATGACATAAGAAGACTATGTACTTTGGTTTTTAATTTTTCTGACTTTTTTAATTTTCTGCGCATTTGAATCATATCTTGGTCAAATCCTAGGTTTCACCAAGATTTAGACAAGTTTAACACGTGCAAACGAGTAAGTAAGCATGGATCCTTCTTAGTCACTCTAAAATGAAGCTTTTGGGATGTTCTTGAAATTTCCATGTTTGAAACCCAAAACCACTTCTCTTCATGATTGACTTCCATAAGATCGACAGATCAGTTTAGGGTTAGGGGTAGATATATACATGATTTTTTGGTTTGAATATGTCTAGACCTTGTTTATCAACTTGAATGCTTACTATACATATGACATAAGAATGCTATGTGCTTTGGTTTTTCATTCTCTTTTGATTTTTTTCTAAATTTTTAGGCCCATTTGAATCTTGGTCAAATCCTTGGTTTGACCAAGATTTAAACAAGTTTAAAACATGTGCCTTGATTTTCCATTTTTTGTTTTTTCTGAATATTTATGCCCATTTGAATCTTGGTCAAATCCTAGGTTTGACCATGATTTAAACAAGTTTAATAAACATGAATATGAAATTTCCATGATTTATACCAAAAACCACTTCTCTTCATGCTTGACTTCATAAGTTAGGGTTTAGGGATATATAGGGGGTAGATTCATCATGATTTTTCTGGGTTGAATATGTCCATAGCTTGTTTATCAACTTAATTGAATGCTTACTATATGACATATATAAGAAGACTATGTGCCTTGATTTTTCATTTTTTTAAATTATGCCCATTTGAATCTTGGTCAAATCCTAGGTTTGAGCAAGATTTAAACAAGATTAAAACATGAAAATGAAAAATTAAGCCTTGATCCTTCTTATTCACTCCAAAATGAAGCTTTTGGGAGGGTTTTTGAGATATCCAGGTTTGAAACCCAAAACCACTTCTCTTCATGCATAGTTTAGGGTTAGGTGTAGATACATGAATTTTTGGTTTATAGTAAGCATTCAAGTTGATAAACAAGGTTTAGACATATTCAAACTAGAAAAATCATGTATATACCCCCTAAGGCTAAACTCTGTGATATATATGAAGTCAAGCATATAAGAGGAATGGTTTTGGGTTTCAAACATGGAAAATTCAAAAACCCTCCCAAAAGCTTCATTTTTTGAGTGAATAAGAAGGATCCAGGCTTACTTTTTCATTTTCATGTTACTGACTTGTTTAATTCTTGGTCAAACCTAGGATTTGACCAAGATTCAAATAGGCATAAAAATTCAATAAAGAATTCAAAAAATGAAAAACCAAAGCACATAATTAAGCTTCTTAAGTTATAGTAAGCATTCATGTTGATCAAGAGAGTCTATACATATTTAAACATTACAAATCATGTATATACCCCAACCCTAAACTCTGTCTAATGAAGTCAAGGACGAAGAGAAGTGGTTTTCGTTTTTTTTGAATTTTTATGCCCATTTGAATCTTGGTCAAATCCTTGCAGGTTTGACCAATATTTAAACAAGTTTAAAACATGAAAATGAAAAGTAAGTGTGGATCCTTCTTATTCACTCCAAAATGAAGCTTTTGGGAGGTTTTTTTAAATTTTCCATGTTCGAAACCCAAAATGATATCTCTCCGTGCTTTACTTCATAAGACAAAGTTTAGGGGTAGGGGGTAGATACATGATTTTTCTGGTTTGAATATGTCTAGACCTTGTTTATCAACTTGAATGCTTATTATGTGACATCAAAAGACTATGTGTTTAGTTTTTTTTTGAATTTGTTATGCCCATTTGAATCTTGGTCAAATCCTAGGTTTGACCAAGATTTAAACCAGTTTAAAACATGAAAATGAAAAGTAAGCCTGGATTCTTCTTAGTCCCTCCAAAATGAAGCTTTTGGGAGGTTTTTTAAATTTCCATGTTTGAAACCCAAAACCACTCCTCTTAATGCTTGACTTCATAAGACAGAGTTTAGGGTTAGGGGCCAAGTATATACATGATTTTTCTTGTTTAAATATGTCTAGACTTTGTTTATCAACTTGAATGCTTACTATATGACATCAAAAGACTATGTGTTTGGTTTTGATTTTTTTGAATTTGTTATGTCCATTTGAATCTTGGTCAAATCCTAGGTTTGACCAAGATTTAAACCAATTTAAAACATGAAAATGAAAATGAAAGCCTGGATTCTTCTTAGTCACTCCAAAATGAAGCTTTTGGGAGTTTTTTCAATTTCCAATGTTTGAAACCCAAAACCACTTTTCTTCATGCTTGACTTCATAAGACAGAGTTTAGGGTTAGGGGGTATATACAATATTTTTCTGGTTTGAATATGTCTAGACTTCGTTGATCAACTGTAATGCTTACTATATGACATAAGAAGCTTATGTGCTTTGGTTTTTTTTTTGATTTCTTTTTTGAATTTTTATGCCCACTTGAATCCTGGTCAGATCCTTTGTTTGACCAAGATTTAAACAAGTTAAAACATGAAAATGAAAAAGTAAGCCTGGCTCCTTCTTAGTCATGAAAATGAGTTAACTTGGCTTTCCAACCCTTGAATCCATAGGAAACTTTGTACTAATGCAGTATAATAATCACTCGAGTTTTTACACCAACAGGTCTGTCACTTACGTGTGGTGCCCATGCGTGAGGTCCCAAACTTCAGTGAGCACAAGTCACATGCGGTAGGCAGGCAAAATACCCGATCAATCCGGGCGGTGGCTGTTAAGGACCCGATCGCATTTCTTGCTTTCAGACTGGGGTCTACCATGTAAGAAGTTTGTTCCTTTTGGATGCATCACTCGTATTTGCAAGTTTTTTGGGGGTCCCGCAAATTCAGGGTAGCATCATGCCCCCCTTCCCACGCCAACACAAACAGAGTTCAACACAACCTAATTAAGCAAGGTTCAACACAGACATAGTTCAACAACCCCTAATTAAGCTAATAGGTTCACCACAAACGCTGCTGAGCAGCAAACATAAACAGAGTTCAACAAAAGATGCTGCTTTTGAAGCAGTAGGAGAGACAAACATGCACAACAGTTACGGAGTATATTTACCATCTTCTTCCTGGTCCCGCTTCTTCTGCTTCTTGCTGCCCATACCTTTAATCTTTGGTGGCTTGGGCTTGGGAGGAGGCACACGACCGGTCTCGATAGCTTGGTTCAATTTCTTCCTTAGGAATAGCCCATATGCCATGTGGTTGGCTATGAAGCCGGATCGGTTAACAGTTTCCCCAACTTTGAGACAGCCGGACCCACCGGCTTCGGCATGCTGCAGGACGCTTCGAAAGTCAACCTTTATGCTCTTTGTGCAGAAGGGGCAGCTGTTCCTGGCACCAGTCCAGGGTTCACTCCAATACTTGTCGAACTTCCCCGCCTTAAGCTTGTTGAGAGTGGCCCTGGCCTTCCTATGACGCGACTCGACATCGCTGTCAACCTCATCAGTAGCAACCTGATACATGCCAAATAAACAGGTGAAGCAAATATGTAGCAGTTGCAACTAATAATGAATATGAATCTAAAAAGATTCTGACGCTAATTCAAAACCCTATAGCGCAAAAAAAAGAGGGAGAGACCATAGAGCAAATCGATACAGGGCTATGTTAAATAAGGGAGAGAGGTGAATCGGATGTGAAGCAAATATGTAGCAGTTGCAACTAATACTGAATATGAATCTAAAAAGATTCTGACGCTAATTCAAAACGCTATAGCGCAAAAAAAAGAGGGAGAGACCATAGCGCAAATCGATACAGGGCTATGTTGAATAAGGGAGAGAGGTGAATCGGAACATACTTCCTCCCCCTCGTCGACGATATTCTCGTCGAAGGTCGGCGGCGGCGGTTCAAAGATGAGTTCAACCTCGTCCTCGTCATCTAGGGGATGCTTCCCAAGAGAGTGGACCCATCTACCAACAGCATCAGATGCCGATGAGCGACCGATGGCCCGACCTTCGGCAATGGCCTCCGCTTCGTCTTTGGCATCCGCTGCGGCAATGATCGCCGCCGTTGCGGCCATGCGTGCTGCGGTCGCGGCTCTGCACGCCTCCTCTGCGGCTAAGGCCAGCCGCGCGGCTTTCGCTTTCGCTGCGTTGACGGCGTCGGTTGGGCTCTCCATCGGTGGAATGGGAAGGGGAAGTGAAGAGAGGGTTTTTTCCTAGTCCGTGGAGAGAGGGAGAAGTGTGGACGTGAAATGGATAACTGACGATATTTCAAGATTTGGGAGACATAGCACGAACCGGCAGATGACAGCGCGTGGGTGCATTACCTCATAGCCTCTGTCCTAGAAAGAGCGTACGTGTGGGTTTTCAAGGCATATTAAGGATTTTATTATTACATTGGGAAACTGTCATCGACCATCACTTTCCTCTTCAACTTTTCCACCTCCAATGATCTAAATGCATGTAGTAAATAAGAAAACCATATTATGCTAAATACTACTACCTCCATCCCAAAGCGTAAGGCTTATATTATTTTTAGAAGCTCAAACTATGTCAAGGTAAACTAAGATTTTACCAAAAATCATTATCATGCAAAATACAAAATTAATATCAATACATAGACAACGATTTTTTTTGGTATGGTATCTACAAAATATTATATTAGTTGATAGATTGTTCTAAATTTTCGTCAACCTTTACTTGCTTTGACTCTTAAAAAAAGACTTAAGCTTTGTGATGGAGGTAGTACGTACTAGTCGTGAAGAAACTATATCCCTCGTGATGAGAAAGAAATATTTTTTACTACCACTCTTTTGTGGACAAATTTTGAAGTGCATTGCAAAACGAGAAGTACACTCTTTTATGGACAAATTTTAACTCTACACCCATTATTTCAGGATGGAGGGAGTATAACCCAACTTGTTTTTTTCTTCTGGGCACTACACTGCTTTTTCCCTGTGCAATGCTTGGTTCTACCCTTTTTCTCAATGTAATGGTCACTTTAAGTCATTTTTTCCCACACACATTTATTTTGTACTTCTCTACAGTGTTGACCGTGCTACTACTATTTGTGTTAGTGCGCCAAAAACAAAATGTTATTTTTTAAGTGCCAAATTAATCTAGGGCGTTGGTTGTGAATCGGTGAACAAAAAAGAGATAGCCCAAAAGAGGAACACACCAAGGTACAAAAACTAGTATATATGCATGTTTCTATGTACATATATATGACCCTGGGTTTGTAGATAAAAAACATTCATATATGCGCTTACTATTAATATACATAAGTTTATGCTGATTCTCTTGGTTTAGGTATATATATGGTTAGGCATCACTACTAATTCAGAAAAAAACAAAAATGTAACTCTTCAAGTGAAGTCATTTTAAGTGACCTAACAACTAAAATTCATATATAGGATTTGTATAGGAATTATGTAGGATTTAGATCACATGTGAATTTTCCCCACACTAGTTGTTTGATTCATAGGAACATATCCTATAGGAATCTTGCAGTGCAAATCCTATAAGAATAAAACATTAGGTCATACCTCATGGAAAATTTCCTTTGGCACAATCAAACACAACTCATCTTCCTATATGATTCAACTAGCCATTAAATCTCAATCCTATGTTTTCCATATTTCTATGGTTTTCCCATCCTATGAATCAAAGGAGCCTTAGGGCTTATATCTTTTTTTAGAAAGGCAAACTATGTTAAGATTGGCCAAGTTTTACGAAAAACCTTTAACATGCAAAATACAAAGTTGAGTCATTTCGTTTGAATCGGAGGGAGTACATTTGACGTTATGGTACTATTTGACAGCTGCTTGGCACTGTATTTTTTTTCGAACCAAACTTCCCCCTTCATGAAGCTTTTATTTTAGCTTCAGTGACTTGATACATCCATATATCTAGACAAAGTTGAGTCAATTCATTTGAATCAGAGGGAGTACATTTGACTATATGGGTATTGTTTGACAACTGCTTGGCACTGTCTTCTTTTTTGAACCAAACTGCCCCCTTCACGAAGCTTTTATTTTGGGATAGAGCTTCACTGACTTGATACTTCCAAGTTTCACAGTGACTTGGTGCCACCATCCACCATCCATCTCAGATCCAATGTATGCGATCGACTTAGAATTTAAACTAAATAATTATTATAATTGCTCAGAAATATTTCAAGAACTTCCAGTTAATCGTGCATATTTCGATTTATATTTTGGTGAAGTTTCATTCGATTTGAATCAAAGGTTTGTGAGCAAATATATACTCCCTCCGGTTCATATTAATTGACTCTAATATGGATGTACTAGACACATTTTAGTTCTAGATACATCCATATTGAAGTCAATTAATATGAATCAGAGGGAGTATTTAGTTTAAACTAGTGCTCGTATACGTAAAAAGCTCTTTAATCACAAGCTAATCGTCCGAGTGGGATGAAATATTCACAGATTTTAGAACAAGGCATCTACATTTTACTGGATTTTTTTCGTAATTTTTGTTTTTAGGTTCGAAATAAGAGATTAGTTTGGAACGTTGGATCTCAAATGGTTGGTAGATGGTGGCACCAAGTCACAATGAGATTTGGAGACTTCAAGTCACTGCAGCTCTGTCCTTTTATTTTGACAAACTGCAGAGCCGCTGGTGCATCTATGCTTGCGTACGGCCGACGCCGATTCTTAGCAAGGAAGTTCTTCCTATAAGTAGTAGTATCCATACTCCACTCCAAGGCATGTATAAAAAAAAGAACCCATCCCGTTCTCGTTTTCCCGATCACTCTTCTCTGAAGATGGAGGAGGCCCTCTTCTTGTGCCCCCTCTGCCTGCTGCCCTTCAAACCCCCCATATCCAAGGTCGCTCCCTTCCGATTTCATTCTTAGGTTCACCTGTGAGAAATGTCAATGACAACTGATGCCACGTACGTTGTTCCGTGCAGTGCAAGGGCGGTCATATGGGCTGTCGGCGCTGCGTCGGCGAGCTTGCGCCGAACCCGTGCAAGAAGTGCGAGCAGCCGGCGTGGTTGCCGCCGTCGAATCGATCTGGGCCAAGATTGCCGCCGTCGAATCGATCTGGGGCAATGGTCAAGTGCGTCGGCTGCCAGAGCTTGGTCGCCTCCACGGAGTCCTACAAGCACTATATCGCGTGCCCGCATGGTCCGTGCGGCTGCACAGAGGCCATCAATACCGGCTGCAGCTTCACCGGCCCGCCGCGGGAGCTCCTGGTACACCTCCAAGCATCCCACTCCATCCCAGTGTTTACGTTCCAGTATGGCATACCCGCCTGGTGCATAGTTCGTCTTCCGGTACAACCGCGGGGACACCTGTTCATCGGCAGTGGGGAAGAAGACGGTAGCGTGTTCGCCATCACCGTTGGAGCGCTCGGCCCGACCACCATTGTGTCCTGTGTGTGCATCAGGTCGGCCGCGTGCTTGTTTCCGATGTACAAGGCGCAGCTGTTGGTGATTGGTCCGCCGACGCCGGCGACGGCTGGGACCAGTGACCTCTCGACGGACACCTTGATGGCGGTAATCGAGCCGACGAGCTCCCCGACGCCTAGCTCGATCATGTTGCAGCAGCTCACTTCTTTCCTGGCGGTGCCGCCCCGTTACGCGAAGCAGAATGGAGGGCAGCGTGTGTTGCCTATCTGCGTTTGCATCAACAAGAAGGTTATACAATAATCTTCGTTTAGTCATACTGCAATGTAGTTACTCGAAGATCGGAGGGAGTAGTTTAGTTCGAAGTAGGGTTCGTTCGGATGTATTTTGGACTTGTATAGTAGTACTACTACTCCAGAACTATTACTAGCTAGTTGGAGTGCTAGAATGCAGCTCGGAGTATTATAGTATTTTGGCAGTACTACTAGTTATGTATGTGACTGCAAATTCAAACTAAAATGGACTATTTCTTGCTAATGTTGTTCTTTTGGAGTCATCATTTTTTTCTGAACGTGTTAACTATGCTATTGTCTAAGGATTCGTTTAGATTTCTTTGGTTGAATTCATATTTCGTCTCTTCCTAATTTGGCAAAACTGCACTGTCATGGGCATTCTTACAAGGTCGCTGAAGTTTCAAAGTTTCTTAATGTATATTGCGTAGGGTGTACCCCCTTAACATGGATCTGTTGCATTTTTGGGTTGTATTTTTTTTGGCAATTTTCAGGACCATAAAATAGCACGCCTTCAGTTGAAATTTGAATTAGTGGCCGATACTAGCATGGAGTAGTGAAGTTTTTTTGTACTCCCTCGGTCCCACCAAAAGTGTCTCACCTTTGTTAAAATTTAGATGGATAGATGTATTTTTTTTACAAAGTTGAGACAACTTTGGTGGGACGGAGCCACGGAGTCGTAGTTGATGGCGAGAAGGTTGATGCCTTGCTAGGTTGGTGTACGTTGCAAAAAGAACAAGGTTGGTGTGTATTTGTTTTATTTGTTCACCATAATACTGACATGGCCATCGATTTGATTAGACAACACAAGCCTGGGATGTTTCACTTATTTATTGTAGGAAGCACGATTAATGTTCTGTAATGATGGGGCTACTCCTATAGTCCGTCTGCTCGGCTCCTACTCGGGTGTCGGGTCACATTCACACTCTCCTCTTTTTTTGAACACATTCACACTCTCCTCTTTTTTTGAACACATTCACACTCTCCTCGAAACTGCAGTAGGCAGTATATGAGCGTCTCGGTTCACCTCCGTCGTCTATCCCCACTCCGCCCATCTTCCATAGCACGCGCCTGCGTCTCCGCCATGGCGCTTTCGCATCCTATCCAGCAGTGCCCAGTTTGAGAGCCTCTGTTCTCCAACTCAAACCCCCACCTGCCGCCATTGATCGCCATCTCTCTCCCAAAGTTCGAATCAGTAGATCGCCCAAGAAAATACCAACCCCATTGTACCACCTGCCTCATTGCGATGGCGAAATCGAGCAGGGTCTGTGGATCTGGGCTGTTTCACAAGGTGTTTACGGAAGGCCCCCTTGAAGTGCTCATCAGCCAGTGCGACGCCATCACCGCCGCGTCCCTAGTCGGTTCCTCCAAAAGTATTCTTCAGTCAGCCAAATACAGTGCCACTCTGCCTGCTTCTCAGCCGTTTGGCCTTCCGTGTGTTCTCTGTTGTGACCCGGCGGATAAACCATGGGCGGTGTTCAAGGAGGATTTGCCGGTGCACAGCAAGTGCAAACTACTGCCGCTGGACAGGTTCTCCTATGATGGCCTAATGCCACACGGTAAGGATGAGGAGCGGGCAGGCGCCAATGGAGATTGGATCGCCATGGTTGGCCCCGAAGGCAAGTGGAACCTCCTCAATGTCTACACTCATCGCAAGATTAAGCTTCCATCTTTGAGGGACAAGTTGGAAACCACACACAATCCACTTATATTCGAGTATCAGCGTTCTGCTATTCGACTGCAGAAGATAGCTATTTGCCAAGTTCCTACAGCTGCTAGGGGGTATCAAGATTTCTCCCTTGTCGCAATCTTCGACTTTGCAATTGCCTACCTCCATGGCGAATATCCTCGTGCATGGATATTTCTTGAAAACCAGTTTCAGTACGGCGCCATATACTGCGATGCAATTATACATAACGGACTTGTGTTCGCCGTTACTGAGCTTGGAAATGTTTATGCATGGGATCCTAATCAATTTGGTAACATTTCCTCCCTATCTTTTTTATATACGTAACTTATATAGTATTTCACCTCTTATTTGTTGAACTGTCTTGGCATCTTTTGGCTTAAAGGAATTCCATAGGCGCACACCATAACCCTCTTGTGGTATGGACATATATAGAATTTAACATCTATAGGAATTTTAGTATGGTCTAATGTGCATGTTGTTCCTTAGGAAAAAGGCCCCCTAGTAATTAAGTTTCTTTATTATTACTCCCTAGAAAATTTAAGGTAGAGTAGAAATAGAATCAATAAAGGTGCCATGCAATATTGATAAAAACTTTCATTTGTTTATATTCCCCCGGTTCTAGAGAATAAGGAGTACTATATTCAAACCATCTAAAATTTGGACCAATATTTTCGGGAACATGTTTTAAATCCATATGAAGTTTTACCAAGATGTTCGAAATATATTTCAAACCATCTTATGTTCGACCATGATTTTATAAAGTACTAGTATTGGCATCCCAATATCAAATCAATATCACTAGTAGATAAATCATGAAATATATTTTCATGTGACGTGTTCTTTCCTTTTTCAAGGTCCTATAGTGCTCCCTGCTCCATTCATTCCGTGGACGGCTGGATTTGATGACGATGATGATTTTGACTCTAATAGTCGTACGTGGTGGCTGGCAAGATCTCAAGATCGTTCTAGACTTCTCCTGGTCTATGCACGTGGCGTAATGGATTTTGACGCTGACGGTGCTCCAACTCATTATGATAGTACCCCTTCTGTCCATTGCGGTCGCGCTGTTCACAGCTATTCGGGGTATACCTGCATTGTATTCTCGAATGACACTAGTCGGTTACTTCCAGCCAACCCGTGGGAAAGGGTTACTAATCTTGGAGACTATTCTATGTTCCTTGGGTTGAACTATCCGATTTTCATGCCAGTGGGTGGTGCAACATTTCCCCCAGGATATTTGACAAGAAGAAACTGCATCTACACCACGCCTCAGGCCATTGGCTCTCAGTTTGACACATCACATCAAGAAATTTTCCGCTTCAGTCTAAATGGCGAAGACCACCAAAGCATATCTTTCTCAAGCAGCGGTCCAGGGGCCAACTGGCATACGGGGTTTTGGTTCATCCCAAGCTACACCAACGCGCTGGACTGGAACAAAGACAATCAGAGTTAGGGATATTTATGTAATAGTAGGATCATACTACTAGCTAGCTCAGTTGGTCTTGACTCCTATTTAACTATTTATAGCTAATGTACTTAGGTGATAAATTTATGCTATTTGCATGAACCCAGGCGCTTCTTTTAATTTGATCAAATACGGTCTATACACATGCATGGCTGTTTGGCTGTTTCAGTGTCCCTAGAGGCATACATATATACTGTTATTTAGCAATCTTTATTACAGTACAAAGGTCTTAACCTCATGGTTCACAGAAAGTATAAACGTAGATCAACCATCTAAACATAGAAGACATTCTAGTGTATGATTCTTACATATACACATCAACATCCTATCAGAAAATCTTAATGTGAATTGTACTGGCTGTACAAACCCGTGCATCATTCTCTAGCCGGTTGCACCCAAAAACCAAATCGTGGTACTTCATAGTTGACTGTATGTAGGACAACATACAGATCCAATGCGAAGCCATGGGTATCACCTGCATGACAGAACCATATTTCACATGGTTGGAGGTACTCCATATGGCATTTAAAATCATTCCTTGTCTTTCATATGGTCCTAAAAATAGTACAGTTGGATTTGTGGGTTTTAATTTTTTATTAACACACTCAATTGATTGCCCAAACATTGATTAATAATATTATTAAGGGGTGTGATGTTGAAAGCCATAAGAACAATGTGCCAAACAATCTTTGCTAGCGGACGGTAAATGTATACCCATCAGAAATAATCAGCAGACGTGCATGTTTCTTTGGTCAGAATAACTGCTGCACCATCTTAAAAGTAAATGGCATGACCATTTATTTGATTTGATAGCGTGCAGCTAGATGGCGTACATTACTATCTCTACTTCCTTGGGTCGCCCAAATCTGGAGTACTAAAAGCAAATCCTGGTGATTCATTTGACAAGACAACACAGATGCGACCAAATTTCTCCGTCCATATTATTATAATAATCTGGAGTGCGTTGCCTCGTTGCCTTCCAAGAGAAGCTGCATTCCTTGCCAAAAAAGAGAGAGAGGCTGTATTTATAACTATCTCACCGGCCGCCACTAGTACAAACCATCACTCCCTCTCCACCTCCACCTCCATCTCTTCCCTAGTAGCTCCACCTCCATATCGGCGACGGACCACAATCGCGCGGCTTCGACTTCCTCTTCGACGGCGGCGGCGACAGAGGCGTGAGGCACCTTCTCCGCGGCGCATCACTCATCCTCGTCCCGCGGCAACAATGGCTGTATGTGAAATCACCATACCCTTTTGTATGGTAGAGATGATGATGTGCGGATAAAATTTTATTGGCGGTTGCTCATCCTTGTTTGAATATTTGGTGTAGATTCACATCTAGGGCAGGGTGTCAAGCGGGGTGGGTAGCGGGCTAGCTAGTTTCAGTGCGAGTGCTTTAAATCTGCTCTAATCTCAACCACTATTTGCTCTAATTTTCTGCTTTGCGGGACGATTCGCGGACGCCGCTTGCAACCCTAATCTAGGGTATTGATCCTAGTTTAGTAGACTACTAGGATTTACATGCCAATTTGTTTTTAGACTAGATCCGGATATTTGTCAATACTACTACGTACTTCTTCCGTTCGTATTTAATTGACTCTAGTTGAAAGCATCGACAGTTCATTTTCTTCTCTCCCTCTCGTCGACTAATTAAAACCGAACAGAGGGAGTATTAGGAATCCATGTGCATCCGTACTACCAGTAAGGTATTGCGTTGTTGCAGAGGCTCAGTGTAATCAATATCTTTCGATATTAATATACTCACTTTATCAGAAAATAAATTAGTAATCCATGTTCAAACTTGCTAGTTTGATCGACGTTTGATGATGATTTGTGAGGCCATGTATGGGCCTAGTTTGTTTTGCCTGGTGGTCAGTAGGCTGATGATTTATTTTTTTGCTTGGTCGATCTGTGGTCGTTCCATGGCCACTGCTGATTAAGCATTACTAGAATCAACAATTTTTTGCTTGTCTGGTGATTGGAAGTGTATGCGCTAGCACCATCGCACGATGATTAGTCTTAATGGAGATGCAGATGTCGATCAAGAGGGAGAAACATATCTTGATCATGCATTTCTCACGAGATTACTTGGTGATTGGAAGTAGAATCCACAATTTGTTGTGCAAACTTCTCAACATATGCATATATTCAATGAATTGGCTTTATGTGATCAATAGTACTTCTTATTGCAGATGGATGGAGGGGAAAGAGCGAAAAAACCGATACTTAGTGAGATGACTTCTCATTCTTTGACTTCTGATATCCCAGATAACAAGGTAAATATATAGAACGACGATTCGTAGGTGATAAAAGCAGAATCCACAATTTGCCGTGCAAACTTCTCAACATATGCATATATTTGATTAATTAGTTTTATGTGATCAATAGTATTACTTATTCCAGATGGACGTAGGGGAAGGAACGAAAAAGCGGATGCTATGTGAAATGACTTCTAAATCTGTGTGTTCTGATATCCCAGATGACAAGGTAAACATATGGACCGACGCTTGTTTTGCCGCTGCCCCTGTTAGATGGCTAGATGCTCTGGTCTAATTTCTGTTCATGTGCTTATTATTGCAGAAACATAGAGTTGAAGAAAACTCTATATTGTCTGATGACAAAGGTGAAATGGCATGCCAGTCTTTTAAACCTCCGACGCCACCTTGTTTACTGTCTATGGAGACTGATGCAGCTGGACCTGGTACTGATGAGCCTATACCTGGCATCATCGTGTCACATGAAGAAGGTTGTGGATTGGGTTTACCCCCTGCTGTAGAAACTGGTGGTGCAGCTGGAGCTGCTAGTGTAGAGCCTCTAGTGAACGGTGTCGTGCCACGGGAATTCTCTGAACTGGAGCAAAACGGTTTACCTATTGTCAAGACCGATATAACTGGTGCTGATGCTGGAGTTGCTACTGATGATCCTGCACCTGAAGTATGTTTTGCATTGTTAAAACCCGTCCTGCCCAGAGTACTGACTGGTGGTGGACCTGGAGCTGGTAGGGTAGAGCCTCTAACTGAAGTGGATATTGGTGGTTTACCCTCTGTAGAGACTAGTGGTCTACCTGGAGCTGGTATTGTAGAGATTTCAGCAAGCGGTCCTGTCCGAGAACATATCTGGTCCTACTATCCCTTTAGGTTCTACCGTGCTACCGACTCCTATGAACCGGAGCATGTACCTGATGTGCCTTCTGTTGAACCTGACGCACCTGTAAGTAGTGGTGATGATCAAGAAGGATCTGCATCTCTAGGACAAGATGTCAGCTGTCATTCACCTGATTCTGAGCTGAAGTCAGCAACGGTAGCTTATATAGCACGGACTGTCCTTCAAGCTCTAAAGATCCAGTTGGGTGGTTCACAGGACCAGCTACTCCAAGCCATTGTCACTACAAAAGACCAGCCAGCATGCTTCGTCATCTCCTGCATACTGTTTGACAAGCTGAAGCACTGCAACTGGCGCATTGTTCAATCCCATCAGCATGGAGAGAGGAGCTATGTTTATGTCAAGATGATTCATGCTGATTTGGTAAGGTTCCATGATAAGATGTATGGGTGGGGTGAGGCAAGAGCCACATTTTGCAGCATTCACACAGTCTTCGCTCTTGAGCCAGACCCCATGGATGCTTACCCAGTGGTGCAGCTGTCCTGACTTGATATATGTTTTATGATCAGTATGCTGCTGTCGTGGAACTGTGATGTGGAGCTACCTTTCTTATGGTTTCTAGGCTTTTGGTTTCAACATGTATTATGGAGCTTACCTTAGGACTTTCGCATGCGTTTGGCTGTTGACCTGTAATGTTTGTGGTTGGTTGTCTAATCTACTTGGCACAATCACATTGCAAAGGCAAATGTTCCTTTTCTCTTTAATTGTTATTATGACTTATGTGTTATAACCAGGCAAGAATATGCAATCTTGGTTCTCTGACCGATATATATGTACATACAACTTTTGTTCACATAATAACACTTACACGGGAAAAGAGTAGCTTTCTCTGTTGGACAAACACCAAACCACAAAAGGGTAACAACACAATATCCAAACTAGGTACGGCACCTGTTGAGCATACATGACTTTTGTCGTAAAATCACGTTAACCAACACTAGCAGCATCTTGTTCTTTGCAAGGTGCTATGCTTATCAGTCTAATCCCAATACACAACCTACTTCAGGTGGCACGATGATGTCAGGTGCAGGTTCACCAGTACCAACTCTCTTGCATCAGTCTCCATTGAAGGTACGCCACTGCTGCAGTAGACACCATTAGCAATGCAACCTGAAGGTGTTCTTATCCTCATATCAGGATCACATAATACAGGTGTCAAGCTTCATGCACTAGCCAACACAATGAAAAGTCCGAACTAGGATAGCTAGGAAAAAAACATGAAGATCTTTTTTTCGAATCCCACGCTGAACATCTTTTTTTTAACTAATTAGGTAAGCTCCTGCTGACAAACATATTGGAGATATGCCCAAGAGGCAATAATAAAAGTGGTTATTATATATCTTTATGTTTATGATAAATGTTTATATACCATGCTATAATTGTATTAACTGAAACATTGATACATGTGTGATATGTAAACAACAAAGAGTCCCTAGTAAGCCTCTTAACTAGCTTGTTGATTAATAGATGATTAGTTTCATAATCATGAACATTGGATGTTATTAATAACAAGGTTATATCATTGTATGAATGATGTAATGGACACACCCAATTAAGCGTAGCATAAGATCACGTCATTAAGTTATTTGCTATAAGCTTTCGATACATAGTTACCTAGTCCTTATGACCATGAGATCATATAAATCACTTATACCGGAAAGGTACTTTGATTACATCAAACGCCACTGCGTAAATGGGTGGTTATAAAGGTGGGATTAAGTATCCGGAAAGTATGAGTTGAGGCATATGGATCAATAGTGGGATTTGTCCATCCCGATGACGGATAGATATACTCTGGGCCCTCTCGGTGGAATGTCATCTAATGTCTTGCAAGCATATGAATAAGTTCATAAGAGACCACATACCACGGTACGAGTAAAGAGTACTTGTCAGGAGACGAGGTTGAACAAGGTATAGTGTGATACCGATGATCAAACCTCGGACAAGTAAAATATCGCGTGACAAAGGGAATTGGTATCATATGTGTATGGTTCATTCGATCACTAAAGTCATCGTTGAATATGTGGGAGCCATTATGGATCTCCAGATCCCGCTATTGGTTATTGGTCGGAGTGAGTACTCAACCATGTCCGCATAGTTCACGAACCGTAGGGTGACACACTTAAAGTTGGATGTTGAAATGGTAGTACTTGAATATGGAATGAAGTTGGAATATTTGTTCGGAGTCCCGGATGGGATCCCGGACATCACGAGGAGTTCCGGAATGGTCCGGAGAATAAGATTCATATATAGGATGTCATTTTATGTGAATAAAATGATGCGGAAGGTTCTATGGAAGGTTCTAGAAGGTTCTAGAAAAGTCCGGAAGAAACCACCAAGGAAGGTGGAGTCCACATGGGACTCCACCTCCATGGCCGGCCAACCCTAGTGGGGGAGGAGTCCCAAGTGGACTCCCCCTTAGGGGGCCGGCCACCCCCCCCATGGAAGGTGGAATTCCCACCTCTAGTGGGAGGGAAAGTTTCCCACCATATGGAAGGTTTTGGTTTCGGGTCTTATTCGAAGACTTGGACACCAACACTTGGGATCCACCTATATAAACAAGGGCCAAGGGAGGGGGCCGGCCACCCCAAGACCACAAGCTGGCCGCCCCCCATAGAGTGGCCGGCCACCCCCTCCCAAACCCTAGCTTTGCTCCTCCACTTCATATTGCCCGCATAGCTTAGCGAAGCTCCGCCGGACTTCTACACCGCCACCGACACCACGCCGTCGTGCTGTCGGATTCAAGAGGAGCTACTACTTCCGCTGCCCGCTGGAACGGGGAGGTGGACGTCGTCTTCATCAACAACCGAACGTGTGACCGAGTACGGAGGTGCTGCCCGTTCGTGGCGCCGGAACCGATCGTGATCAAGATCTTCTACGCGCTTTTGCAAGCGGCAAGTGAACGTCTACCGCAGCAACAAGAGCCTCCTCTTGTAGGCTTTGGAATCTCTTCAAGGGTGAGTCTCGACAATCCCCTCGTTGCTACCGTCTTCTAGATTGCATCTTGGCTTGGATTGCGTGTTCGCCGTAGGAAAATTTTTGTTTTCTATGCTACGTTATCCTACAGTGGTATCAGAGCCGTGTCTATGCATAGATGGTTGCACGAGTAGAACACAATGGTTTGTGGGCGTTGATGCTCTTGTTATCTTTAGTTGAGTACTTTGCATCTTTATGGCATAGTGGGATGAAGCGGCTCGGGCTAACTTTACATGACCGCGTTCATGAGATTTGCTCCACGCTTGACATGCAACTTGTATTGCATAAGTGGCTTTGCGGGTGTCTGTCTCTCCTACTATAGTGAAGATTCAATTTACTCTTCTATTGACAACACTAGTATCACCGTTGTGGTTCATGTTCGTAGGTAGATTGGATCTTGCTCGAAAACCCTAAACCACGTAAAATATGCAAACCAAATTAGAGAACGTCTAACTTGTTTTTGCAGGGTTTGGTGATGTGATATGGCCATAATGTGATGATGAATATGTATGAGATGATCATTATTGTATTGTGGCAACCGGCAGGAGCCTTATGGTTGTCTTTAAATTTCATGTTGAGTAGTATTTCAAAGTAGTTGTAATAGTTGCTACATGGAGGACGATCATGAAGACGGCGCCATTGACCTTGGTGCTTCGCCGACGATGATGGAGATCATGCCCGTTGATGATGGAGATCATGTCCGTACTTTGGAGATGAAGATCAAAGGCGCAAAGACAAAAGGGCCATATCATATCACATATGAACTGCATGTGATGTTAATCCTTTTATGCATCTTATTTTGCTTAGATCGCGACGGTAGCATTATAAGATGATCCCTCTCACTAAAATCTCAAGATAATAAAGTGTTCATCCTTAGTAGCACCGTTATCAAGTCTTATCGTTTCGAAGCATCTCGTGATGATCGGGTGTGATAGATTCGATAAGTACATATGACGGGTGCAAGACAGTTTGCACATGCGGATACTAAGGTGGCCTTGACGAGCCTAGCATGTAAAGACATGGTCTCGGAACACGTGATACCGAAAGGTAGAGCATGAATCATATGATTGATATGATGAACATTTTGAGTGTTCGCCATTGAAATTACATCTTGTCTCGTGATGATCGGGCATAGGTGTGATGGATTTGGTTCGTGTGATCACTAAGACAATGCGAGGGATATTGTTTTGAGTGGGAGTTCACCTAGATTTTTAATTATGTAGAATTAAAATTTGAACTCAATTTGTCATAAACTTAGTCTAAACTATTGCAAATATGTTGTAGATATGGCGTCCTCAATCAATTTTAACCAGTTCCTAGAGAAAGAAAAGCTTAAGAGCAACGGTAGCAACTTCACCGACTGGTTCCGTCATGTGAGGATCTTCCTCAATGGCGGAAATCTGCAATATGTGCTTGATGCACCGCTAGGTGACCCTCCTGCAGAAACTGAAACCGATGAAGTAAAGAATGTTTACATGACTCGGAAAACTCGGTACTCTCAAGTTCAGTGTGCCATCTTATGCAGTCTGGAATCCGATCTTCAAAAACGTTTTGAGCACCACGATCCTCATGAGTTGATAAAAGAGTTGAAGACTATTTTTGAGACTCATGCGGCCGTGGAATGCTATGAAGCATCGAAACACTTTTTCAGCTGTATGATGGAAGAAGGCAGCTCCATCAGTGAGCACATGCTCGTTATGACCGGGCATGCGAAGAAACTCAGTGACTTGGGAATAGTGATTCCTAACAGACTGGGGATTAATCGTGTCCTTCAATCACTGCCACCAAGTTACAAGAACTTTGTGATGAACTACAATATGCAGAACATGAACAAGGAGTTTCCTGAACTCTTTGGCATGCTAAAAGCTGCTGAGATTGAGATCAAGAAAGAGCACCAAGTGTTGATGGTCAACAAGACCACCAGCTTCAAGAAACAGGGCAAGTCTAAAGGCAAGAACAAGAAGAGTGGCAAGAAAGCTGCCACGCCTCCTGTGAAACCTAAGTCTGGCCCTAAGCCTGATGCTGAGTGCTATTACTGCAAGGAGAAGGGACACTGGAAGCGTAATTGCTCCAAGTATTTGGCAGATCTGAAGAGCGGCCTTGTCAAGAAGAAGAAAGAAGGTATATCTGATATACATGTTATAGATGTTTATCTCACTAGTTCTCGTTCTAGTACCTGGGTATTTGATACTGGTTCGGTTGCTCATATTTGTAACTCGAAACAGGAACTAAAGAATAAACGACAACTGCTGAAAGATGAAGTGACGATGCGCGTTGGAAACGGATCCAAGGTCAATGTGATCGCAGTCGGGACACTTCCTCTACATCTACCTTCGGGATTAGTTTTAAGCCTAAATAATTGTTATTATGTACCCGCGTTGAGCATGAACATTATATCAGGATCTTGTTTAATGCAAGACGGTTATTCATTCAAGTCTGAGAATAATGGTTGTTCTATTTTTATGAATAATATCTTTTATGGTCGAGCACCACAAAAGAATGGCTTATTTCTGTTAGATCTCGATAGTAGTAATACGCATATACATAACATTGATGCTAAGCGAATTAAATTGAATGATAATTCTACTTATATGTGGCACTGTCGTCTTGGTCATATTGGAGTGAAACGCATGAAGAAACTCCATACTGATGGATTACTTGAATCACTTGACTTTGAGTCACTTGATAGATGCGAAGCATGTCTGATGGGAAAAATGACTAAGACTCCATTCTCGGGTATGATGGAGCGAGCTACTGACTTATTGGAAATCATACACACAGATGTATGTGGACCAATGAGTGTAGCATCGCGCGGTGGTTATCGTTATGTTCTAACCTTCACAGATGATTTGAGTAGATATGGGTATATCTATTTAATGAAACATAAATCCGAAACTTTCGAGAAGTTTAAGGAATTCCAAAGTGAAGTAGAAAATCAACGTAACAAGAAGATTAAATTTCTACGATCTGATCGCGGAGGTGAATATCTGAGTTATGAGTTTAGCATGCATTTAAAGAAATGCGGAATACTTTCACAATTGACACCGCCGGGAACACCACAACGAAACGGTGTGTCCGAACGTCGTAATCGAACTCTCTTAGATATGGTTCGTTCTATGATGTCTCTTACTGATTTGCCGTTATCATTTTGGAGTTATGCATTAGAGACAGCCGCATTCACTTTAAATAGAGCACCATCAAAATCCGTTGAAACGACGCCGTATGAATTATGGTTTAATAAGAAACCTAAGCTGTCGTTCCTAAAAGTTTGGGGTTGCGAAGCCTATGTAAAAAAGTTACAACCGGACAAGCTAGAACCCAAAGCGGAGAAATGCGTCTTCATAGGATACCCTAAGGAAACTATAGGGTACACTTTCTATCACAAATCCGAAGGCAAGATCTTTGTTGCTAAGAACGGAACCTTTCTTGAGAAAGAATTTCTCACTAAAGAAGTGACTGGAAGAAAAGTAGAACTCGATGAGATTGAAGAATCTCTACTCGTTGATCAGAGTAGCGCAGTACCGGAAAATGTTCCTGTACCACCTACACCGGCAACAGAGGAAGCTAATGATAATGATCATGAAACTTCAAATGAGACAGCTACTGAACCTCGCAGATCGACAAGGGATCGTGCCACTCCAGATTGGTATGATCCTTGTCTAAATGTCATGATTGTGGATAACAATGATGAGGACCCTGCGACGTATGAAGAAGCGATGATGAGCCCAGATTCCAACAAATGGCAAGAAGCCATGAAATCCGAAATGGGATCCATGTATGATAACAAAGTATGGACTTTGGTAGACTTACCTGATAGCCGCAAGGCTGTCGAGAATAAATGGATCTTCAAAAGAAAAACAGATGCTGATGGTAATATTACTGTCTATAAAGCTCGACTTGTCGCAAAGGGTTTCCGACAAATTCAAGGTGTTGACTACGATGAGACTTTCTCACCTGTAGCGAAGCTAAAATCTGTGAGGATTTTGTTAGCAATAGCTGCATTTTTCGATTATGAGATTTGGCAGATGGATGTCAAAACAGCGTTCCTTAATGGAGACATTGAGGAAGAGTTGTATATGGTACAACCCAAAGGTTTTGTCGATCCTAAAAATGCTGACAAAGTATGCAAACTTCAGCGTTCAATCTATGGACTGAAGCAAGCATCGAGAAGTTGGAACCGACGTTTTGATAAGGTGATCAAAGACTTCGGGTTTATACAGTGTCATGGAGAGGCCTGTATTTACAAGAAAGTGAGTGGGAGCTCTGTAGCATTCCTAATATTATATGTAGATGACATATTATTGATTGGGAATGATATAGAACTATTAAGCAGTGTAAAGGGTTATTTGAATAATAGTTTTTCAATGAAAGACCTTGGTGAAGCATCATACATATTAGGCATCAAGATTTATAGAGATAGATCAAGACGTCTAATAGGGCTATCACAGAGTACATACCTGGACAAGATTCTGAAGAAGTTTAGAATGGACGAAAGTAAGAAAGGATTCTTACCTATGTTACCAGGCAAGGTCTTGAGTAAGACTCAAGGACCGGCTACGGCAGAAGAAAGAGAAAGGATGAGTCAGATCCCCTATGCCTCGGCAGTAGGCTCTATCATGTATGGAACACTGATCCTGATGACTCTAAGTCACAATCTGGGTACGTGTTTATATTGAATGGTGCTGCAGTAAGCTGGGCAAGCTCGAAGCAGTGCACGGTGGCGAAATCCTCAACAGAATCGGAGTACATAGCGGCTTCAGAGGCTTCATCAGAAGCGGTATGGATGAAGAGGTTCATTGTAGAGCTCGGTGTGGTTCCTAGTGCATTGGACCCATTTGTCATCTACTGTGATAACATGGGTGCCATCGCCAATGCACAAGAGCCAAGGTCACACAAGAGGCTGAAGCATATCAAGCTGCGTTACCACTCGATTCGCGAGTACATCGAAGATGGAGAAGTAAAGATTTGCAAAGTACACACTGATCTGAATGTAGCAGATCCGTTGACTAAAGCTCTCCCTAGGGCAAAGCATGACCAACACCAGAATGCCATGGGTGTTAGGTATATTACAATGTAATCTAGATTATTGACTCTAGTGCAAGTGGGAGACTGTTGGAGATATGCCCAAGAGGCAATAATAAAAGTGGTTATTATATATCTTTATGTTTATGATAAATGTTTATATACCATGCTATAATTGTATTAACCGAAACATTGATACATGTGTGATATGTAAACAACAAAGAGTCCCTAGTAAGCCTCTTAACTAGCTTGTTGATTAATAGATGATTAGTTTCATAATCATGAACATTGGATGTTATTAATAACAAGGTTATATCATTGTATGAATGATGTAATGGACACACCCAATTAAGCGTAGCATAAGATCACGTCATTAAGTTATTTGCTATAAGCTTTCGATACATAGTTACCTAGTCCTTATGACCATGAGATCATATAAATCACTTATACCGGAAAGGTACTTTGATTACATCAAACGCCACTGCGTAAATGGGTGGTTATAAAGGTGGGATTAAGTATCCGGAAAGTATGAGTTGAGGCATATGGATCAATAGTGGGATTTGTCCATCCCGATGACGGATAGATATACTCTGGGCCCTCTCGGTGGAATGTCATCTAATGTCTTGCAAGCATATGAATAAGTTCATAAGAGACCACATACCACGGTACGAGTAAAGAGTACTTGTCAGGAGACGAGGTTGAACAAGGTATAGTGTGATACCGATGATCAAACCTCGGACAAGTAAAATATCGCGTGACAAAGGGAATTGGTATCATATGTGTATGGTTCATTCGATCACTAAAGTCATCGTTGAATATGTGGGAGCCATTATGGATCTCCAGATCCCGCTATTGGTTATTGGTCGGAGTGAGTACTCAACCATGTCCGCATAGTTCACGAACCGTAGGGTGACACACTTAAAGTTGGATGTTGAAATGGTAGTACTTGAATATGGAATGAAGTTGGAATATTTGTTCGGAGTCCCGGATGGGATCCCGGACATCACGAGGAGTTCCGGAATGGTCCGGAGAATAAGATTCATATATAGGATGTCATTTTATGTGAATAAAATGATGCGGAAGGTTCTATGGAAGGTTCTAGAAGGTTCTAGAAAAGTCCGGAAGAAACCACCAAGGAAGGTGGAGTCCACATGGGACTCCACCTCCATGGCCGGCCAACCCTAGTGGGGGAGGAGTCCCAAGTGGACTCCCCCTTAGGGGGCCGGCCACCCCCCCCATGGAAGGTGGAATTCCCACCTCTAGTGGGAGGGAAAGTTTCCCACCATATGGAAGGTTTTGGTTTCGGGTCTTATTCGAAGACTTGGACACCAACACTTGGGATCCACCTATATAAACAAGGGCCAAGGGAGGGGGCCGGCCACCCCAAGACCACAAGCTGGCCGCCCCCCATAGAGTGGCCGGCCACCCCCTCCCAAACCCTAGCTTTGCTCCTCCACTTCATATTGCCCGCATAGCTTAGCGAAGCTCCGCCGGACTTCTACACCGCCACCGACACCACGCCGTCGTGCTGTCGGATTCAAGAGGAGCTACTACTTCCGCTGCCCGCTGGAACGGGGAGGTGGACGTCGTCTTCATCAACAACCGAACGTGTGACCGAGTACGGAGGTGCTGCCCGTTCGTGGCGCCGGAACCGATCGTGATCAAGATCTTCTACGCGCTTTTGCAAGCGGCAAGTGAACGTCTACCGCAGCAACAAGAGCCTCCTCTTGTAGGCTTTGGAATCTCTTCAAGGGTGAGTCTCGACAATCCCCTCGTTGCTACCGTCTTCTAGATTGCATCTTGGCTTGGATTGCGTGTTCGCCGTAGGAAAATTTTTGTTTTCTATGCTACGTTATCCTACAAAACATATTACAGCAACTCCAGCAGTGGCTCTATATTTAGGCGCTGTGGGCTGAATGGCTGATGCTGCGCATGGAGCCGGCAATAGCTTCACCGGAAGCTGCAAACTGTGGCGGCCAAATGCAGGGCTGAAACAGCGTATTTTCAGAGGCGCTATAAATGCAGCGCCAAAAACAGAATATAATGAAAAATAGAGTGCAGTAAAACAGAAGATCAAACAAAGACTAGAAATAGACATAAAATAGGATAAAATTAGCTTGATAGATACTCCGTAGTTCATATTTGTACAAAGTAGTGCGATAAAACTAAACTAAAACTCGACATCTGACGAGTCCGGTGTCGTGCCCGACACCGGATCCGACGAGAAGAGGTCAATCCAACGGGGGTCGTCCTCGCCAATGGTGGTCGGCCCGGCGAGCTGCGCTTCGATGAAGGCCCGCTTCGTCGCCTTCTCCGCCCTCCGTCGTGCGCGGTCCTCCTTCTTCGCTGCCCGCCTCGTCGCCTTCTCCGCCCTCCGTCTGCGGAAGTGCTCGTTCTCGGCGGCAACGTCCTCGGGGAAGCGGGCCGCCCACTCGCGCGCCGCGCGCTCGTCCCGCTCGGCGATGCGCAAACGGCGCTCCGTCTCGCGGCGGCGGTGCTGTTCCTCCTGTCTAACGATGTACGGCGGCGGCGCGAGATCCTCGGCCTGCTGGCGCGTCCACACGTCATGGAAATTCATCGACGATCGCGGGCGCCCGAGCCGCCACGCCACGGCGTCGTACGCGCGCGCGGCCTCGTGCGCGGTCTCGTAGGTGCCGAGGCCGATGCGCTCGCCGCCGTCACGTATCTCCGCGTAATACGTACCTTTGGGGCGCGCGCGGACGCCGCGGTACCCCGTGCCCGAGACGCGGCAGTACCGCGAGCTCGACGCGAGACGAGGCATGGCGGCGGCGGCGGAAGCGGAGCCGCGGCGGCGATATTAGGCGCAGATGGGCAAATTTCAGCAACCCGTGTCCATCTTTTTTTTTGGCAGGATTACGCCATGTACCACCTTCCAATTAGAAAATAGTACTGTTCAGCATTCCCCTGTTGGGCCCAATATTTCACTTTGGGTTGCCAACGGCCATCTACATGGTAATTGCTCTCGGCCTACTTGCTCCGGCCGTCGAAGCCCAATAACTACAAATGGGCCTTTCTGCTCATGCAATTTCGGCCCTTTTCTAATGAAACACAGATCCTATGATTGGCAAAAAAAAAATACACGGAGATTCTACATAAAAGTTGTTTTTATTTATTTTGAATTATAGGGTTCCAATTTTTGAAACTGCTCATGCCCAATATGAAAATCCTTGATCGCTCCATACCCACATGGATAACGGTATTTTTAAAAATTCATAAAGTGGATTTGAAATTTAAAACATATCCTAATAATTCCTTGATTTAATCTATCAACTTGCAAGATCTTGGAGCCAAAGAGCTTGTATTAGTCTGCGAAAATAATACTGATAAACCTGTCGTTAACAAGAAATGAAGGTTTATCGTTCAGAGAGGATGCCATGTGGGACCCATGAGACAGTACCGTCCTCAACGTTTCAAAGAAAAAGGCAAGTAGCCCGAAAATAGGGGTAAAAAATAAATCCTACAAAGGAAACATTTATTGTTCATAGAGGCTGACATGTGGGACCGATCTGCCAGCTGCATCCTCATCATTTCGAAGTCGGCAGGGATCAGAAGAAAAAGGCAAATAGCCAGAAATTAGGGGTCAAAAATAAATCCAAAAAGGAAACTTATATTCTTCATAGAGGATGACATGTGGGACCGACCTGCCAGCAGCGTCCTCATCGTTTCAAAGGCCGCAGGGGATCAAAAGAAAAAGGCAAATAGCCAGAAATTAGGGGTAAAAAAAATACAACAAAGGAAAGGTTTATTGTTCATAGAGGCTGACTTGTGGGACTCATGAGCCAGCGGCGACCTGAATTTCAAAGGCGGCATATGATCGAAAAGAAAAAGGCAAGTTAGCAAAAATCAGTGGGTAAAAAAAATCTAAGAAATGAAACTTTATTGTACAGTCCCATGAGCCAGCACCTTACTCAACGTTTCAGTGGCGGCATGAGATAGAAAGAAAAAGGAAAGTGACCAAATATCAGGAGCAAAAAATAATCCAAGAAAAGAAACTTTTATTGTACATAGATGATGACATATGGGTCCCACTTATACAAGCTCTTTCGCTCCAAGATCTTGCAAGTTGATTGTACATAGAGGATGACATGCGGGCCCCTTGTGTCAGCATCTTACTCAACGTTTCCAAGGCGGCAGGGGATCAAAAGAAAAAAGGAAGTAGCCAGAAATTAGCGGTAAACAATAACTCCAAGGAAGGAAACTTTTATTGTTCATAGAGTATGACATGCGGGACCCATGCGCTAGCAGCTTCCTCAACGTTTCAAAGGGGGCATGAGATCGAAAGAAAAAGACAAGTGACCAAATATCAGGAGCCAAAAATAATCCAAGAAAAGAAACTTTATTGTACATAAAAGATGACATGCGGGTCCCATTTTGCAGCAGCGGTGTCAACGTTTCAAATGCGGCTTGAGATCAAAAGAAAAAGAGTAGCCAGAAATTAGGGGTAAAAAAACTCCCAGAAAAGAAAGTTGATTGTACATAGAGGATGGCATGCGGGTCCCATGACCCAGCACCTTACTCAACGTTTCAGAGGCGGCATGAGATCGAAAGAAAAAGGAAAGAGACCAAATACCAGGAGCAAAAAATAATCCAAGAAAAAGAAACTTTTATTGTACATAGAGGATGACATATGGGTCCCACTTATACAAGCTCTTCCGCCCCAAGATCTTGCAAGTTGATTGTACATAGAGGATGACATGCGGGCCCCTTGTGTCAGCAGCTTAATCAATGTTTCCAAGGCGGCAGGGGATCAAAAGAAAAAGGAAACAGCCAAAAATAAGAGGGTGAAAAAATCCAAGAAAAGAAACTTTTATAGTATCGAGGATGACATGTGGGTCCCATGAGCCAGCAGCTTCTCAACGTTTCAGAGGCTGCATGAGATCGAAAGAAAAAGGCAAGTGACCAAAAATAAGGGGGTAAAAAAAATCCAAGAAAAGAGACTTGATTGTACATAGAGGATGACATGCGGGTCCCACCAGTCAGCAGCTTACTAACGTTTCCAAGGCGGCAGGGGATGAAAAGAAAAAGGAAATAGCCAAAGATCAGAGGGTGAAAAAAATCAAAGAAAAGAAACTTTTATAGTACATAGAGGATGACATGTGGGTCCCATGGGCCAGCAGGTTCCTCAACGTTTTCAAGGGCGGCATGAGATCGAAAGAAAAAGGCAAGTGACCAAAAATCAGAGGGTGAAAAATAATCCAAAAAAAGAAACTTTTATTGTACATAGAGGATGACATGCTGTCCCAACGTTTCAAATGCGGTTTGAGATCAAAAGAAAAAGAAAGTAGCCAGAAATTAGGGGGTAAAAAAACTCCAAGAAAAGAAAATTGATTGTACATAGAGGATGACATGCGGGTCCCACGAGTTTGCAGCTTACTCAACGTTTCCAAGGCGGCAGGGGATCAAAAGAAAAAGGAAATAGCCAAAAATCAGAGAGTGAAAAAAAACCCAAGAAAATAAACTTTTGTAGTACATAGAGGATGACATGCGGGTCCCATGAGCCAGCAGGTTCCTCAACGTTTCAAACGTGGCATGGGATCGAAGGAAAAAGGCAAGTGACCAAATATCAGGAGCCAAAAATAATCCAAGAAAAGAAACTTTATTGTACATAGAGGATGACATGCGGGTCCCATTTTGCAGCAGCGGTCCCAACGTTTCAAATGCGGCTTGAGATCAAAAGAAAAAGAAAGTAGCCAGAAATTAGGGGGTCAAAAAAACTCCAAGAAAGGAAAGCTTTATCGTTCATACAGGCTGACATGTGGGACCTATGAGCCAGCAGCTTACTCAACGTTTCAAAGGCGGCAGGGGATCAAAAGAAAAAGGAAATAGCCAAAAATCAGAGGGTGAAAAAAATCCAAGAAATCAAACTTTTATTGTACATAGAGGATGACATGCGGGTCCCATGAGCCAGCAGATTCCTCAACGTTTCAAACGTGGCATGAGATCGAAAGAAAAAGGCAAGTGACCAAATATCAGGAGCCAAAAATAATCCAAGAAAAGAAACTTTATTGTACATAGAGGATGACATGCGGGTCCCATTTTGCAGCAGCGGTCTCAACGTTTCCAAGGCGGCACAGGACCAAAAGAAAAATGAAGTAGCCAGAAATCAGGGGGTGAAAAAAATCCAAGAAAAGAAAGATTTCAATTGGGCTGCATCTAGACATCTGGGCCTTCGAACTATCCTTCTGGGCCTTTGGACACGTACAATTTCAGCCCACTCCAGAACATGATAGTTCGGATTTTTCTCAAAAAAAAAACAGGAAAGTCCTATGCTTCGCCAAAACAAAAAACAAGGAGATTCAAGATATATGTTGTAAAAATAAAGATTTAATTTATCCGTTTGCAATAGCTCAGAGCGCAATACACTGTTTATTGTCTGCAAAATAATCAAGATATCACATGTTTCTTGTACGGGGAGGCTGACATCGTGGACCCATGAGCCAGCAGCGTCGTTTTAAAGGCGGCAGGGGATGGAAAGAAAAAATAAACCAAAAATCTGTTGGTAAAAAATCCAAGAAAAGAAACATTTTCGTTCTGAGAGGATGACATGCGGGACCCATGAGGCAGCAGCGTCCTCAGCGCTTATTGTTCATAGAGGCTGACATGTGGGACCCGTGAGCCAGCAGCGTCCTCAACGTTTTAAAGGCGGCAGGATATCGAAAGAAAAAATAAGCCAAAAATCATTTGGTAAACAATATCCAAGAAAAGAAACATTTACCGTTCTGAGAGGATGACATGCGGGACCCATGAGGCAGCAGCATCCTCAACGATTCCAAGGCGGCAGGGGATCAAAGAAAAAAAAGGAAATATCCAGAAATTAATTAGGGGTTCAAAAAAATCCATCAAAGGAAACTTTTATTGTTCATAGAGGATGACTTGTGGGACCGACCTGCCAACAGCGTCCTCATCGTTTCAAAGGGGCAGGAGATCCAAAGAAAAAGGCAAATAGCCAGAAATTAGGGGTCAAAAATAACTCCAAGAAAGGAAACTTTTATTGTTCGTAGAGGATGACATGCGGGACCCATGAGCCAGCAGCTTACTCAACGTTTCAAAGGCGGCATGAGATCGAAAGAAAAAGGCAAGTGACAAAATATCAGGAGCAAAAGATAATCCAAGAAAAGAAACTTTATTGTACATAGAGGATGACATGTGGGTCCTACGTCTCAAACGTATCTATAATTTCTTATGTTCCATGCCACTTTATTGATGATATCTACATGTTTTATACACATTATATGTCATTATTATGCGTTTGGAACTAACCTATTGACAAGATGCCGAAAGGCCATTTGTCTGCTGTTTTTGGTTTCAGAAATCCTAGTAACGAAATATTCTCGGAATCGGACGAAATCACCGCCAAAGTTCCTATTTTTCCCGGAAGCTTCCAGCGCACCGGAGGGGGACGAGAGGGGAGCCAGGGGGGCCCCAGACCACACCCCGCGCGGGCCGGGGGGGCGCGCCCCCCTATGGTCTGGGCACCCCGTGGCCCCTCCGACTCCCTCTCGGCGCCTATTTAAGCCTCCCTGACCTAAAAACACCGCCAGAGACCACGATACGGAGAAAAACCTTCCAGAGCCGCCGCCATCGCGAAATCAAGATTCGGGGGACAGAACTCTCTGTTCCGGCACCCTGCCGGACGGGGAATTGCCCCCGGAGCCGTCTCCACCGCCGTCTCCACCGCCATCTTCACCGCCATCGCTGCCTCCATGATGAGGAGGGAGTAATTCACCCCCGGGGCTGAGGGCTCCGCTGTAGCTATGTGGTTCATCTCTCTCTTTATGTGATCTAGTTGAATATCGTCTATGTGCTACTCTAGTGATGTTATTAAAGTACTATATTCCTCCTACATATGCATGATGGTGACAGTGTGCATGCTATGTTAGTTCTTGGTGTAATTATGTTGATCTATCTTGCACTCTAAGGTTATTTAAATATGAACATTGCATTGTGGAGCTTGTTAACTCCGGCATTGAGGGTTCGCGTAATCCTACGCAATGCGTTCATCATCCAACAAAAGAGTGTAGAGTAGTCCTATTATGTGATCATTGTTGAGAGTGTCCACTAGTGAAAGCAGGATCCCTAGGCCTTGTTTCCAATACTGAAAACACCGTTTATTTACTGTTCTGTTGCATGTTTACTCGCTGCCATATTTTATTCAGATTGCTATTACCACTCATATACATCCATATTACTTGTATTTCACTATCTCTTCGCCGAACTAGTGCACCTATACACCTGACAAGTGTATTTGGTGTGTTGGGGACACAAGAGACTTCTTGCTTTGTGATTACAGGGTTGCTTGAGAGGGATATCTTTGACCTCTTCCTCCCTGAGTTCGATAAACCTTGGGTGATCCACTTAAGGGAAACTTGCTGCTGTTCTACAAACCTCTGCTCTTGGAGGCCCAACACTGTCTACAAGAATAGAAGCACCCGTAGACATCAAGCACTTTTCTGGCGCCGTTGCCGGGGAGGAAAGGTAAAAGGCACTCATACTCCGGTTCCAGGTAACAGTACTTTTCTGGCGCCATTGTGTGTGTGCTCGAAGCTATTTCCTTTAGACTCTGCAATTGCATCTTTTTGTTTCTTGTTTTTATTTTTCACTAGTTAGGCATAATGGAAAACAACAAAAAAATTAGTGAGCTTCTTATTCTATTTCCTGATTTAAGACATGGATGGTTTGATGCGAAAATTAAAAAACCTATGGAACCTTATTTACATGATAGTAGCAATGTTATTAGTATGAATGCAATTACTGCTAATGCTATGAAGAAGTCTAAGCTTGGGGAAGCTGGTTTACCTAAAAATAATCTTTTTAGCTCCTCCGCTTTGGAAGAAATATTTTGTTCTGATAATGCTTTATCTCCCATATGCGATAACTTTAATGATGCTTCTGATATTTTAAATCCACCTGCTGAAAGTATTCCGTATAAAATACCTATGAAAATTATTGAACGTGTTATGGATAACCGCTATGAAGGGGATGGAACTGTCCATCCTAGTAATCATTTACTGTTTTTGCATGAATTATGCGGGTTATTCAAGTGTGCAGGTATTTCAATGGATGAAGTTAGAAAGAAATTATTTGATATGTCGCTGTCTGGTAAAGCGGCGCATTGGTATAAACTGCTGAAGGACGGGCGCTCTCTTGATTGGAAGGATATTGTGCCTCTATTTTATTCCAAGTTCTATCCTCCAAGTGAAATTCACAAAGATCGAAACCATATATATAATTTTTGGCCTCATGATGGAGAGAGTATTGCCCAAGCATGGGAGAGATTGAAGACTTTAATGCTCAAATGCCCCAATCATGAGCTTCCAGGTAATATCATTATTGATAATTTCTATGCAAGACTTTCTTTTCAAGATAAGACCTTGCTGGATACTACTTGTTCTGGATCATTCACGAGCAATAAAGAAGAGTTTAAAAGGGACCTTCTTGATCGGATTAAGGAGAACGCTGAAGATTGGGAGAACGACAAAGGTAAAGAGTCAGGTATAAATTATGATTATGAATGCATTGAAACTTTTATGGATACCGATAAATTTCAAAATATGAGTGCTACTTATGGTCTTGACTCTCAAGTTGCTGCAAATCTTTATAAAGCCTTTGCTTCTCATTTAGAATTGCCTAAAAAGAATTTTGATAAGTATCATGAACCTTTTAAAGAGGCTTGCATGAAGAATGACATTGTTGTTAATAATTGCAATAAGCATGCTCAAACTCCTAAGAATGCTATTTCCTATAAGCATGTTAATTTTTGTGGAATACATAGACCTTGTGGAATTAATCAAATAGAAGATGAATATTGTATCCATCACAGAAATGAAAAAACTAGAAAGTGGTCTAGAGCTCTAGATGATCTTGGAGAAAAAGTGTGTGCCCTCTATCCTTTTATTTGTGAACTTTGCCATAGAGTTGGTCATTTTAATTTTCAATGTTCCTCCAATGATAATTCGAACCCCATGAGTGCTGCAAATTTGTATTGTGATGATGAAATCATTCCTAATCAGCATGATGAACTTACCTTATTTTTGAAGTGTGAAGAGTTATCAAGAAAAATTTCTTTGTTAAATATTAACGATCTTGATATTGATGATGTCCTGCATGGTTGTCTTTCTTACTGCATTAATAATTGCCATACAAATACTTACATACAAAATATTTTAGAAGATGACACCTTGCCAAAATATGATAGGACCGCTGTGTGTTTTCAATTAATTAATGAAAAGGAGGGATCCTCCCAAGTTTCTTCTATTGTTTCTAAAAGTAAATCAGGTTATGCGGACAAGCCACCCTTCAAGCCTCTTCCTCCTAAAGAAGGGAACGAGGAGAAGGAGAAGAAGAAGAAGAAGAAGAAGAAGAAGAAGGGAACGAAGAAGAAGAAGAAGAAGAAGAAGAAGAAGAAGGAGAATAAAAAGAAAGAGGTAACGGCGTATCCCCGCGTGAATGAGATAACGCTAGGTAACCGTAAGTATGTTGCTCCTAATGATTATTATGATAATGAATCTGAGTACGATGATCTTCCTATACCCTTTACCCATATTAGTGATCATGATTTGGATGAGCACGCTGCCTTTGATATTGAAAATCTCTTTGGTACTGATTATGAAATTAATGATGATAGCATTATTCATGTCCCCTTAAACGATGATATTGAAAGCTCTAAGCTTGGGGATGTTGTGCTTGAAGATCCTGTATTTGAGACATCTACTTTTAGTGAAAATGATGATATTACATATTCAGGTTTAGATAATTGCTATAGAGATGTATATGACACATGTTACAATTATCCTTATGAAACTTGTCATAGTTATGATGGGCTTGCCAAAAACAATTCTTTTAATATGCAACTTGTTTACCATGTTCAAATTCTTGATAATAATCTTGCTCCAATTACTATTAATGAGAATAACTCTTCTTATGCCAAAATTAATGATACTTCTATGCATATGAACCATGATAAGAATGTTTTAAGTGACGGGTATATTGTGGATTTCATCAATGATGCTACTGAAAGTTATTATGAGAGAGGGAAATATGGTTATATGCATCTTAATAATATTAAGTTTCCCCTCTTTATGTTGAGAATCTTTAAGTTACTCGTGTTTTATCCTCTTATGCTTGCCACTTTGCTCTTCATGAATTCATTTGTGTATAAGATTCTTTTGCATAGGAAGCATGTTAGGCTCAAATGTGTTTTGAATTGCCTCTTGAAGCTCTCTTTTGCTTCAAATACTATTTCTTGCGGGTGCATCACCAAAATTGCTGAGCCCATCTTAATGGCTATAAAGAAAGAACTTCTTGGGAGATAACCCATGTGTTATTTTTCTACAGTACTTTGTTTTATATTTGTGTCTTGGAAGTTGTTTACTACTGTAGCAACCTCTCCTTATCATGTTTTTGTGCCAAGTAAAGTTTCTATGTCAAAGTTGATGTTATATTTGGGATCGCTGCGCAGAAACAGCATTGCTGTCTGTCACGAATCTGGGCTCAGTTCTCTGTAGAAAATTCGAAAAAATCTGCCAATTTACGAGCGTGATCCTCAGATATGTACGCAACTTTCATTAGTTTTGAGTTTTTCCATTTGAGCAAGTCTGGTGCCATCTTAAAATTCGTCTTTACGGACTGTTCTGTTTTTGACAGATTCTGCCTTTTATTTCGCATTGCCGCTTTTGTTAAGTTGAATGAGTTTCTTTGTTCCATTAACTTTCAGAAGTTATGTGCAATGTCCAGAAGTGAAAAGAATGTTTGTGTCACCTCTGAACATGTGAATTTTTGATTATGTACTAACCCTCTAATGAGTTTGCTTGAAGTTTGGTGTGAAGGAAGTTTTCAAGGGTCAAGAGAGGAGGATGATATACTACGATCAAGAAGAATGAAAAGTCTAAGCTTGGGGATGCCCCGGTGGTTCATCCCTGCATATTTCAAGAAGACTCAAGCATCTAAGCTTGGGGATGCCCAAGGCATCCCCTTCTTCATCGACAAAGTATCAGGTTCCTTCTCTTGAAACTATATTTTTATTCAGTCACATCTTGTGTTCTTTACTTGGAGCGTCTGTATGCTTTTGTTTTTGTTTTTGTTTGAATAAATGATTGTTTGGGAGAGAGACACGCTCCGCTGGTTCGTATGAACACATGTGTTCTTAGCTTTTAATTTTCATGGCGAAGATTGAAACTGCTTCGTTAATTGTTATATGGTTGGAAACGGGAAATGCTACATGTAGTAATTGGTGTAATGTCTTGAATAATGTGATACTTGGCAATTGTTGTGCTCATATAGATCTTGTTTAAGCTCTTGCATCATGTACCTTGTACCCATTAATGAATAATTACATAGAGCTTGTTAAAATTTGGTTTGCATGATTGGTCTCTCTAAGTCTAGATATTTTCTGGTTGAGGTGTTTGAACAACAAGGAGACGATGTAAAGTCTTATAATGCTTACAATATGTTTATATGTGAGTCTTGCTGCACCATTTCATACTTGAGTTTGCTTCAAATAACCTTGCTAGCCTAAACCTTGTATCGAGAGGGAATACTTCTCATGCATCCAAATACTTGAGCCAATATTCATGCCATTTGTGTCCACCATACCTACCTACTACATGGTATTTCTCCGCCATTCCAAAGTAAATTGCTTGAGTGCTACCTTTAAACAATTCAAAAGTTATTACCTCTTATTTGTGTCAATGTTTTATAGCTCATGAGGAAGTATGTGGTGTTTATCTTTCAATCTTGTTGGGCAACTTTCACCAATGGACTAGTGGCTTCATCCGCTTATCCAATAATTTTGCAAAAAGAGCTGGCAATGGGATTCCCAGTCCCAAATTAATTAACAAAAATAGACACTCCTCCATGGTATGTGATTGTTGGACGGCACCCGAAGGATTCGGTTAGCCATGGCTTGAGAAAGCAAAGGTGGGGAGGAGTGTCATCATAATAAAACTAAAATAAAAAGGCACTCCTTCATGGTATGAGATTGTTGGCAGGCACCCGAGGATTCGGTTAGCCATGGTTTGTGAAAGAAAGGTTGGAAGGAGTGCCACCTAAAAACAAAATAAAATGGGAGCCGCTCTTTGAAGGTTTGCCTGGCAAGGGGGTTAGAGTACCCGCTACCATTCGTTGACAACAACAAACACTTCTCAAAACTTTACTTTTATGCTCTCTATGTGTTTTCAAAATCAAAGCTCTAGCACAAATATAGCAATCAATGCTTTCCTCTTTGAAGGACCATTCTTTTACCTTATTGTTGAGTCAGTTTACCTATTCTTTCTATCCTAGAAGCAAACACTTGTGTAAATTGTGTGCATTGATTCTTACATGTTTACCTATTGCACTTGTTATATTACTTTGTGTTGACAATTATCCACGAGATATACATGTTAAAGTTGAAAGCAACCGCTGAAACTTATATCTTCCTTTGTGTTGTTTCAAAGCTTTCTACCAAGAATTTATTGCTTATGAGTTAACTCTTATGCAAGACTTATTGATGCTTGGCTTGAAAGTATTATTCATGAAAAGTCTTTGTTATATGATTCATTTGTTTACTCATTATCCTCATCATTGCTTCGAATCTCTGCATTCATCTCATGTGCTTTACAATAGTATGATCAAGGCTATGATGGCATGTCACTTAAGAAATTATCATTTGTTATCGTTTTACCTGCTCGGGACGAGCAGAACTAAGCTTGGGGATGCTTGATACGTCTCAAACGTATCTATAATTTCTTATGTTCCATGCCACTTTATTGATGATATCTACATGTTTTATACACATTATATGTCATTATTATGCGTTTTCGGAACTAACCTATTGACAAGATGCCGAAGGGCCAGTTTTTTTCTGTTTTTGGTTTCAGAAATCCTAGTAACGAAATATTCTCGGAATCGGACGAAATCACCGCCAAAGTTCCTATTTTTCCCGGAAGCTTCCAGAGCACCGGAGGGGGACGAGAGGGGAGCCAGGGGGGCCCCAGACCACACCCCGCGCGGGCCAGGGGGCGCGCCCCCCTATGTCTGGGCACCCCGTGGCCCCTCCGACTCCCTCTCGGCGCCTATTTAAGCCTCCCTGACCTAAAAACACCGCCAGAGACCACGATACGGAGAAAAACCTTCCAGAGCCGCCGCCATCGCGAAATCAAGATTCGGGGGACAGAACTCTGTTCCGGCACCCTGCCGGACGGGGAATTGCCCCCGGAGCCGTCTCCACCGCCGTCTCCACCGCCATCTTCACCGCCATCGCTGCCTCCATGATGAGGAGGGAGTAATTCACCCCCGGGGCTGAGGGCTCCGCTGTAGCTATGTGGTTCATCTCTCTCTTTATGTGATCTAGTTGAATATCGTCTATGTGCTACTCTAGTGATGTTATTAAAGTACTCTATTCCTCCTACATATGCATGATGGTGACAGTGTGCATGCTATGTTAGTTCTTGGTGTAATTATGTTGATCTATCTTGCACTCTAAGGTTATTTAAATATGAACATTGCATTGTGGAGCTTGTTAACTCCGGCATTGAGGGTTCGCGTAATCCTACGCAATGCGTTCATCATCCAACAAAAGAGTGTAGAGTAGTCCTATTATGTGATCATTGTTGAGAGTGTCCACTAGTGAAAGCAGGATCCCTAGGCCTTGTTTCCAATACTGAAAACACCGTTTATTTACTGTTCTGTTGCATGTTTACTCGCTGCCATATTTTATTCAGATTGCTATTACCACTCATATACATCCATATTACTTGTATTTCACTATCTCTTCGCCGAACTAGTGCACCTATACACCTGACAAGTGTATTTGGTGTGTTGGGGACACAAGAGACTTCTTGCTTTGTGATTGCAGGGTTGCTTGAGAGGGATATCTTTGACCTCTTCCTCCCTGAGTTCGATAAACCTTGGGTGATCCACTTAAGGGAAACTTGCTGCTGTTCAAACCTCTCTCTTGGAGGCCCAACATGTCCAAGAATAGAAGCACCCGTAGACATGTGGGTCCCATTTTGCAGCAGCGGTCTCAATGTTTGTAATGCGGCTTGAGATCAAAAGAAAAAGAAAGTAGCTAGTAATTAGGGGGTGAAAAAAATCCAAGAAAGGAAAGTTGATGGACATAGAGGATGACATGCGGGTCCCTTGAGCCAACAGCTTACTCAACGTTTCAAAGGGGGCAGGGGATCAAAAGAAAAAGGCAAGCCAAAAATCAGAGGGTGAAAAAAATCCAACAAAGGAAACTTTTATAGCACATAGAGGATGACATGCGGGTCCCATGAGCCAGCAGGTTCCTCAACGTTTCAAACGTGGCATGAGATCGAAAGAAAAAGGCAAGTGCCCAAATATGAGGAGCCAAAAATAATTCAAGAAAAGAAAGTTTTATAGTACATAGAGGATGACATGCGGGTCCCATTTAGCAGCAGCGGTATCAGCGTTTGAGAGGTGGCAGGGGATCAAAAGAAAAAAGAAATTGCCAAAAATCAGATGGTGAAAAAAAACCAAGAAAAAGAACTTTTATAGTACATAGAGGATGACATGCGGGTCCCATGAGCCTGCAGGTTCCTCAACGTTTCAAACGTGGCATGAGATCGAAAGAAAAAGGCAAGTGAAAAAATATCAGGAGCCAAAAATAATTCAAGAAAAGAAAGTTTTATAGTACATAGAGGATGACATGCGGGTCCCATTTAGCAGCAGCGGTATCAGCGTTTGAGAGGTGGCAGGGGATCAAAAGAAAAAAAGAAATTGCCAAAAATCAGATGGTGAAAAAAAACCTAGAAAAAGAACTTTTATAGTACATAGAGGATGACATGCGGGTCCCATGAGCCAGCAGGTTCCTCAACGTTTCAAACGTGGCATGAGATCGAAAGAAAAAGGCAAGTGAAAAATATCGGAGCCAAAAATAATTCAAGAAAAGAAAGTTTTATAGTACATAGAGGATGACATGCGGGTCCCATTTAGCAGCATCGGTATCACCGTTTGAGAGGCAGCAGGTGATCGAAAGAAAAAGTCAAGTGACCAAATATGAGGTGCCAAAAAAATCCAAGAAAAGAAAGTTTTATAGTACATAGAGGATGACATGCGGGTCCCATTTAGCAGCAGCGGTATCACCGTTTGAGAGGCGGAGGATCGAAAGAAAAAGGCAAGTGACCAAATATGAGGTGCCAAAAATAATTCAAGAAAAAAAAGTTTTATAGTACATAGAGGATGACATGCGGGTCCCATTTAGCAGCAGCGGTATCACCGTTTGAGAGGCGGCAGGGGATCGAAAGAAAAAGGCAAGTGACCAAATTTGAGGTGCCAAAAATAATCCAGAAAAGAAAGTTTTATAGTACATAGAGGATGACATGCGGGTCCCATTTAGCAGCAGCGGTATCACCGTTTGAGAGGCGGCAGGGATCGAAAGAAAAAGGCAAGTGACCAAATTTGAGGTGCCAAAAATAATCCAGAAAAGAAAGTTTTATAGTACATAGAGGATGACATGCGGGTCCCATAGCAGCAGCGGTATCACCGTTGAGAGGCGGCAGGGATCGAAAGAAAAAGGCAAGTGACCAAATTTGAGGTGCCAAAAAAAACTCCAAGAAAAGAAAGTTGATTGCACATAGAGGATGACATGCGGGTCCCATTTAGCAGCAGCGGTCTCAACGTTTCCAAGGCGGCAAGGGATCAAAAGAAAAAGGAAGTAGCCAGAAATCAGGGGGTCAAAAAAATCCAAGAATAGAAAGAATTTTGGTTCATAGAGGATGACATGCGGGACCCATGATCCTGCATCGTAAACGGCTCGATCGGAGAACGTTGAACGAGATGGCGCGATGTAGAAAAAAAACAATGCCAGAGAGGCTGCCATCTGGGCCCTACATCCCTCGGCGGTGCGGATTTGCGTTGACTCGGCCGGCGAACCCGAGATTTCGAGATGCACCACGTCCCGGGCCACCATACGCCACGTTTTGGCCGCTTTCGTCGGGCTAGGTGGCCTCAAAAACGAGAAAAAAAAGTTTTGACATGCACCACGGAGGGACCAAAATCGTCGGCCATGGTACACCAGCAACCACGGCGCGACTTCAACTTCGTCGGCCATGGCAACTTTTCTTGTAGTGTGAGGAACAACCCCTGCAATGTGTCCAGAGACCCTGGCCCTTGAGAGCATCTCATCTAGGGCATCAGCAACCAAGTCAAAGAGCAGCGGGGAAATCGGATCTCCTTGTCTTACTCCACGCTTATTTCGAAAAAATGGACCCATCTCTCCATTAATCGAGATGGCGGTTGGCCCCGCTAACCAACTGCAAGATTTTGTGCATATAGGCACCACTGAAACCTTTCCTGAGGAGCACTTCCTTCAGGAAATCCCAATTCACTCTATCATAGGCCTTCTCAAAGTCAAGTTTCAACACTATAGCCTGCAGGTTTTTGCTTGCGATCTCGTGCAGAATTTCATGAAGAGCAAGGGCTCCATCATGGATGAATCTACCCTTGATGAAAGCTGTCTGAGTGTGAGAGACGATCCTATGCGCCACAGGAGATAGTCCGTGGCATACGCCTTTGCCACAAGCTTAAAGATCACATTGATGAGCGCAATTGGGCGATATTGCTTAATGGAGTCTGCTCCCACAACCTTTGGGATGAGTGACAGAACTCCGGTTCAGCCCGGCCACATCGACCGTTCCAGCAAAGCCATTTACTATCTGGAGGACCAACCCTCGAGTCCGGGCCAGAAGTGTTTGAAGAAGCTCACGAGAAGCCATCCGGACCAGGAGCTGTATCGTCTTGGTGTCCTTGAGCACCTCCTCGAGTTCCTCCATGGAGAAGGTACGGTGACTCGTTCTCCGTTCCGTAACCCTGGTCCCAGTGGCCCAAAAATCTTGCTGTAAACTGAGCCGCTTTGGTTCCTCTGTCCCCATCGAGCTCGATAGAAATCGTATACATGTTGCGTAATCGCTGTTGATCGATATTTCCCCTTCATCGGTCTTCGACTCGAGATGTGGGCGGCGGCGCCACAAAGCATGGAAGTACTTAGTATTTGTATCTCCTTGTAGGGTCCATCTCGTCTCCCCCTTTGCCTCCAAAGACCTCTTCATCACTGAAAATCTGAATCGCTTGGTCCTCCAAGTGGTATCTCATACCCCAACCCTCTGCATCCAAGCCCTGCTCATCCGCGATCCTATCTAGCGCCTGAATCTGAGCTAAGATATTCGCCTTAATCACCCTGTGTTCCTTTCCCAGGTTTGCACTCCAGCCCTTTAAGCACTGCCGTAGCCCACTGGCCTGCCCATGCCACACATCGATAGGGTCCCTAGGATTCACATTGGTGTTGAGCAACTCCGCCCACCACAATTTCAACTGCTCCGCAAACCCAGGGACAGCAAGCCAGCTGTTCTCGAAAGAAAATCTGGCCAACCTACGTGGAGCATTCTCTCCTGAGTCCAGGATCAGCGGCGTATGATCCGAACCAATCCTTGTCTCCGCTGTCAAACGAGCTAGAGGGAACCGCAATTCCCACTCAGGGGAGACAAACGCACGGTCCAGGACGCTCCTCACCGGGTTTGATTGTTTATTGGTCCAAGTGTAAGTCGCGCCAGTTCTAACAACTTCCAACAGCGCCCATCAATATAGCCTCATTGAAGAGATTCACCAACGTCCAATTGATATTGTTGTTATTTTTGTCTTGGGCTCCCCGAATCAGGTTGAAATCCCCCATCAACATGATCGGAAACTCACTATTATCCACCCTTCCTTCCAACTCTTGGAGGAAAGAGGCAGAGCGAGAATGGTCCGCCGGCCCATAAACCCCAATGAATTCACACTTGAATTTGGTTGGTCTGTGATACAACTTGGCGCTAAGGAAGAACTCACCCTGAGCCAACGCACCAACCTCAAACAGACTGTCTCTGATTCCCATCAGCATGCCCCGAGCGACCAGCAGCAGGAGTCCAGTGCCATACAAACTGTTCCCCCTCAACCAGATTCCTCAATTCCTGATCTGTAAAATCCTGGCGCATAGTCTCCTGCAAGAAGATAATGTCGATCTTTTCTTTCTTAATGTATTCCTTAAGCTGGGTTTTTCGACCGCTCCGGCCAAAACCCCGAATGTTCCAGCTAAGAGCCTTCATTTGGGCACCGTAGCAGAGGCCCGTGCTTGGCGAGCTGGTGTATTCCTAAGATTCGGACGAGGGCCAGCGGAGGCCTCCCCCTTCTTCCTCCTTATGGCCCTCGAGGAGTTGGCCATATCTGCCAGGGTGATCCGCTCTGGATCAATCCCTGTCGCGTTTGTAGAACTGTCCATGGCCAGATCCTGCGCAGCACTTGCTGGATTGGCCACGCTCCGCTAGCTTTTGGTTCGGTCTTCCACCTCTTTCGACTTGGCCTTTGCCGCAGCTTCGGAAATACGAGCTTGAGCTAGCTCCTTAGCACGAATCGAGATAAAAGAGGGAAAGCGCACCAGCGAAGAATCCAACCCAAACCCGCATCCCGCGCAACCCCCAAAGATGTGAATCGAGACCGAGGGAAGAACCAAGAAGGGTTCTAAATGCGAAGGAGCAGAAGGTGTACTTTGATCTTTTCCTCGCCGCGCGCCGAAAGCAGCACATGCTCCGGATTGGCGCCTTGCCCCTGGTGTCGCGCGGTTGTGGATCGGCGAGGAAGTCACTACAGCGCGCTTGGGTTTGACGCCAGGCTTCTTCTTGATGCGTGACGGGGGGTTGTCCACCTCGCCATCCTGCTTGCTCTTGAGCTTGGCAATTGATGTCTACGGCTGCTTCTATTTTTGTAGACAGTGTTGGGCCCCCAAGAGCAGAGGTTTGTAGAACAGCAGCAAGTTTCCCTTAAGTGGATCACCCAAGGTTTATCGAACTCAGGGAGGAAGAGGTCAAAGATATCCCTCTCAAGCAACCCTGTAATCACAAAGCAAGAAGTCTCTTGTGTCCCCAACACACCAAATACACTTGTCAGGTGTATAGGTGTACTAGTTCGGCGAAGAGATAGTGAAATACAAGTAATATGGATGTATATGAGTGGTAATAGCAATCTGAATAAAATATGGCAGCGAGTAAACATGCAACAAAACAGTAAACAAACGGAGATTCGATGCTTGGAAGCAAGGCCTAGGGATCCTGCTTTCACTAGTGGACACTCTCAACAATGATCACATAATAGGACTACTCTACACCCTTTTGTTGGATGATGAACACATTGCGTAGGATTACACGAACCCTCAATGCCGGAGTTAACAAGCTCCACAATGCAATGTTCATATTTAAATAACCTTAGAGTGCAAGATAGATCAACATAATTACACCAAGAACTAACATAGCATGCACACTATCACCATCATGCATATGTAGGAGGAATAATACACATCAATACCATCATAGCAATAATTAACTTCATAATCTACAAGAGATCATAATCATAGCCTACGCCAAGTACTCACACGGTGCACACACTATCACCTTTACACACATGGAGGAGGAATAGAGTACTTCAATAACATCACTAGAGTAGCACATAGACGATATTCAACTAGATCACATAAAGAGAGAGATGAACCACATAGCTACAGCGGAGCCCTCAGCCCCGGGGGTGAATTACTCCCTCCTCATCATGGAGACAGCGATGGCGGTGAAGATGGCGGTGGAGACGGCGGTGGAGATGACTCCGGGGGCAATTCCCCGTCCGGCAGGTGCCGAACAGAGACTTCTGTCCCCCGAATCTTGATTTCGCGATGGCGGCGGCTCTGGAAGGTTTTTCCGTATCGTGGCTCTCCGTCGGTGTTTTTAGGTCAGAGAGGCTTAAATAGGCGAAGAGAGGGAGTCGGAGGGGCCACGGGCTGCCCACACCCTAGGGGCGCGCCCCTGGCCCGCGCGGGTGTGGTGTGGGGTCCCCCTGGCTCCCCTCTCATCCTCCTCCGGTGCTCTGGAAGCTTCCGGGAAAAATAGGAACCTGGGCGGTGATTTTGTCCGATTCCGAGAATATTTCGTTACTAGGATTTCTGAAACCAAAAACAGCAGAAAACAGCAACTGGCCTTTCGGCATCTCGTCAATAGGTTAGTTCCGGAAAACGCACGAATATGACATATAATGTGTATAAAACATGTAGATATCATCAATAAAGTAGCATGGAACATAAGAAATTATCGATACGACGGAGACGTATCAGCATCCCCAAGCTTCGCTCCCGAGCAGGTAAAACGATAACAAATGATAATTTCTTAAGTGACATGCCATCATAACCTTGATCATACTATTGTAAAGCACATGAGATGAATGCAGAGATTCGAAGCAATGATGAGGATAATGAGTAAACAAATGAATCATATAACAAAGACTTTTCATGAATAATACTTTCAAGACAAGCATCAATGAGTCTTGCATAAGAGTTAACTCATAAGCAATAAATTCTTAGTAGAAAGCTTTGAAACAACACAAAGGAAGATATAAGTTTCAGCGGTTGCTTTCAACTTTAACATGTATATCTCGTGGATAATTGTCAACACAAAGTAATATAACAAGTGCAATAGGTAAACATGTAAGAATCAATGCACACAGTTCACACAAGTGTTTGCTTCTAAGATAGAAAGAATAGGTAAACTGACTCAACAATAAAGTAAAAGAATGGTCCTTCAAAGAGGAAAGCATCGATTGCTATATTTGTGCTAGAGCTTTGATTTTGAAAACATATAGAGAGCATAAAAGTAAAGTTTTGAGAGGTGTTTGTTGTTGTCAACGAATGGTAGCGGGTACTCTAACCCCCTTGCCAAACAAACCTTCAAAGAGCGGCTCCCATTTTATTTTATTTTTGGGTGGCACTCCTTCCAACCTTTCTTTCACAAACCATGGCTAACCGAATCCTCGGGTGCCTGCCAACAATCTCATACCACGAAGGAGTGCCTTTTAATTTTAGTTTTATTATGATGACACTCCTCCCCACCTTTGCTTTCTCAAGCCATGGCTAACCGAATCCTTCGGGTGCCGTCCAACAATCACATACCATGGAGGTGTGTCTATTTTTGTTAATTAATTTGGGACTGGGAATCCCATTGCCAGCTCTTTTTGCAAAATTATTGGATAAGCGGATGAAGCCACTAGTCCATTGGTGAAAGTTGCCCAACAAGATTGAAAGATAAACACCACATACTTCCTCATGAGCTATAAAACATTGACACAAATCAGAGGTGATAAATTTTGAATGGTTTAAAGGTAGCACTCAAGCAATTTACTTTGGAATGGCGGAGAAATACCATGTAGTAGGTAGGTATGGTGGACACAAGTGGCATGAATATTGGCTCAAGTATTTGGATGCATGAGAAGTATTCCCTCTCGATACAAGGTTTAGGCTAGCAAGGTTATTTGAAGCAAACTCAAGTATGAAATGGTGCAGCAAGACTCACATATAAACATATTGTAAGCATTATAAGACTTTACATCGTCTCCTTGTTGTTCAAACACCTCAACCAGAAAATATCTAGACTTAGAGAGACCAATCATGCAAACCAAATTTTAACAAGCTCTATGTAATTATTCATTAATGAGTACAAGGTACATGATGCAAGAGCTTAAACAAGATCTATATGAGCACAACAATTGCCAAGTATCACATTATTCAAGACATTATATCAATTACTACATGTAGCATTTTCCGTTTCCAACCATATAACAATTAACGAAGCAGTTTCAACCTTCGCCATGAAAATTAAAAGCTAAGAACACATGTGTTCATACGAACCAGCGGAGCGTGTCTCTCTCCCAAACAATCATTTATTCAAACAAAAACAAAAACAAAAACATACAGACGCTCCAAGTAAAGTACATAAGATGTGACCGAATAAAAATATAGTTTCACTAGAAGAAACCTGATAAGTTGTCGATGAAGAAGGGGATGCCTTGGGCATCCCCAAGCTTAGATGCTTGAGTCTTCTTAAAATATGCAGGGATGAACCACCGGGGCATCCCCAAGCTTAGACCTTTCACTCTTCTCGATCTCATTATATCACCCTCTTCTATTGACCCTTGAATACTTCCTTCACACCAAACTTCAAGAAACTCATTAGAGGGTTAGTGCACAATCAAAAATTCACATGTTCAGAGGTGACACAAACATTCTTTTCACTTCTGGACATTGCATAAAGCTACTGGATATTAATGGATCAAAGAAATGAATCCAACATAGCAAAAGAGGCAATGCGAAATAAAAGGCAGAATCTGTCAAAAACAGAACAGTCCGTAAAGACGAATTTAAAGCTGGCACCAGACTTGCTCAAATGGAAAAACTCAAAACTAATGAAAGTTGCGTACATATCTGAGGATCACGCTCGTAAATTGGCAGATTTTTTCGAATTTTCTACAGAGGCCTGTGCCCAGATTCGTGACAGACAGCAATGCTGTTTCTGCGCAGCGATCCCAAATATAACATCAACTTTGACATAGAAACTTTACTTGGCACAAAAACATGATAAGGAGAGGTTGCTACAGTAGTAAACAACTTCCAAGACTCAACAAAACAAAAAATTAGTAAAAAAACACATGGGTTATCTGCCAAGAAGTTCTTTCTTTATAGCCATTAAGATGGGCTCAGCAGTTTTAATGATGCACTCGCAAGAAATAGTAGTTGAAGCAAAAGAGAGCATCAAGAGGCAAATTCAAAACACATTTAAGTCTAACATGCTTCCTATGCATAGGAATCTTGTAAATAAACAAGTTCATGAAGAGCAAAGTAACAAGCATAGGAAGATAAAACAAGTGTAGCTTCAAAAATTTCAGCACATAGAGAGGTGTTTTAGTAACATGAAAATTTTTACAACCATATTTTCCTCTCTCATAATAACTTTCAGTAGCAACATGAGCAAACTCAACAATATAACTATCACATAAAGCATTCTTATCATGAGTCTCATGCATAAAATAATTACTACTCCCAACATAAGCATAGTCATTCTTATTAATTGTAGTGGGAGCAAATTCAACAAAGTAGCTATCAAATATAGGAGGTATATTGTAATCATAATCAAATTTATCCTCCATAACAGGTGGTAACAAAAGACTACTATCATTATAATCATCATAAATAGGAGGCAAAGTATCATCAAAGTAAATTTTCTCCTCAATGCTTGGGGGACTAAAAATATCATGCTCATCAAAGCCAGCTTCCCCAAGCTTAGAATTTTCCATAGCATTAGCAACAATAGTGTTCAAAGCATTCATATTAATATGTTCCATGGGTTTTTTAATTTTCGCATCAAACCATCCATGTCTTAAATCAGGAAATAGAATAAGAAGCTCTTTGTTGTCCATTATGCCCAACTAGTGTAAACAAGAAACCAAATGTCGCAATTGCAGAGTCTAAAGGAAATAGCTTTGAGCACACACACAATGGCGCCAGAAAAGTACTGTTACCTGGAACCGGAGTATGAGTGCCTTTTACCTTTCCTCCCCGGCAACGGCGCCAGAAAAGTACTGTTACCTGGAACCGGAGTATGAGTGCCTTTTACCTTTCCTCCCCGGCAACGGCGCCAGAAAAGTGCTTGATGTCTACGGGTGCTTCTATTCTTGTAGACAGTGTTGGGCCCCAAGAGCAGAGGTTTGTAGAACAGCAGCAAGTTTCCCTTAAGTGGATCACCCAAGGTTTATCGAACTCAGGGAGGAAGAGGTCAAAGATATCCCTCTCAAGCAACCCTGTAATCACAAAGCAAGAAGTCTCTTGTGTCCCCAACACACCAAATACACTTGTCAGGTGTATAGGTGTACTAGTTCGGCGAAGAGATAGTGAAATACAAGTAATATGGATGTATATGAGTGGTAATAGCAATCTGAATAAAATATGGCAGCGAGTAAACATGCAACAAAACAATAAACAAACGGAGATTCGATGCTTGGAAGCAAGGCCTAGGGATCCTGCTTTCACTAGTGGACACTCTCAACAATGATCACATAATAGGACTACTCTACACCCTTTTGTTGGATGATGAACACATTGCGTAGGATTACACGAACCCTCAATGCCGGAGTTAACAAGCTCCACAATGCAATGTTCATATTTAAATAACCTTAGAGTGCAAGATAGATCAACATAATTACACCAAGAACTAACATAGCATGCACACTATCACCATCATGCATATGTAGGAGGAATAATACACATCAATACCATCATAGCAATAATTAACTTCATAATCTACAAGAGATCATAATCATAGCCTACGCCAAGTACTCACACGGTGCACACACTATCACCTTTACACACATGGAGGAGGAATAGAGTACTTCAATAACATCACTAGAGTAGCACATAGACGATATTCAACTAGATCACATAAAGAGAGAGATGAACCACATAGCTACAGCGGAGCCCTCAGCCCCGGGGGTGAATTACTCCCTCCTCATCATGGAGACAGCGATGGCGGTGAAGATGGCGGTGGAGACGGCGGTGGAGATGACTCCGGGGGCAATTCCCCGTCCGGCAGGGTGCCGGAACAGAGACTTCTGTCCCCCGAATCTTGATTTCGCGATGGCGGCGGCTCTGGAAGGTTTTCTCCGTATCGTGGCTCTCCGTCGGTGTTTTTAGGTCAGAGAGGCTTAAATAGGCGAAGAGAGGGAGTCGGAGGGGCCACGGGCTGCCCACACCCTAGGGGGGCGCTGACAAAGGATTAACTTGTCAATGCCTACAGATTGTAGACTAGGGTTTTGCTAGAAGTAGAGGGCAAGTAGATCTCGAAGGTTTAGGCGGAAAGTACTCGACGATTATGAAAACTAGGGTTATGTTGACAGTAGATTCGATCCTTTCTTTGTCCCTCGACTCCCCCTTATATAGGAGGTGGAGCCGAGGGTTTTCGTTTTGTACAAGTTACAGAGTCCGGGATGGTTTCTAACTCATCCCGCCAGATTACAAATAATTCTTCCTATTACAACTCTAGCTTTCCTTAATATATCTTGGACTCTCGAATCTTCTTATTCTTCGGATAGTGGGCCTTCAGTAAACTCCGGGTACTATCTTTGGCAGGCCCATTTGGGATGCCTATGTCAGTAGCCCCCGAGATTTTGCTTGAATCGTAGAGTCAAGGGAAATCTCGACTGTTTATATTTATTCGAGAGCTTTTATTTATGCTTCTTCACATAAAATTCTATATTGTACAGGGATAATGGTAGTTGGGGCTAGTTCATCTGACGGATCAGGTACTAGTTAACTGCTCTAGTGGCAATCCGCAAAAACCTACTTCAAGATCACGTCCCCGGACATGATCTCGGGATACTGGTGTAAACTTCGACAGGTGCCGCTTAAGGTCTTACCATTCTGTCGAGTCCCAGTCAAATTTATCGGGTACCTAACGCGTCCGTTAGGATTTTTCTTCGTATCTGTTGATACGGATAAAAGTAGCAGAGCGCAGTCTTTGGCGATGCCACGCCCAGCAGAACGGATCTGGGGTCTTACCTTCGCAAATTTGCGGCATTCAGAAATTGATCGCAACTTTGGCGTTCTGAGAATATATTGTCGAGTGCTTTTCGCCTTTGGAATAGCACATTTTATCGAGTCATATTTGATGACTTATTTTGTCTTCCCGATGGGAGTATATGTAGAGTTATCTGTGTAACTCGAAATATACTCACTTCTGTTTCTTTATTTTGATAAAAATTCATCGGGCACGCGAACAGCGTTCCCGATGGGAGTAGCCCCCGAGGCTACATCCAAGAACTTGTGCTTGGGTGTAGGCTCCACAGATTAGTATCCATTGCCGCTATATTTATAATCTTTCTCGATAGTTTTATATTTATCGGGTGCGCGACCAGCGCTCCCGATGGGAGTAGCCCCCGAGGCTATGAACAAATGCTTGCATTTGGTCATAGGCTCTCGCCATTTCTATCTTGTCATACTCGGAATTTTCTATTTTTCCAAAGTAGCCCCCGAGCATTTGGGCAAAAACTTGTATTTGATCAAAGGCTCCCGAGATAACCTTGCGTTGTCGATAAACTCTTGAAAACTCGCAGTCGAATTTTTCTTTTATCTTGACGACGTCATTGCTGATGATAGCCACGATCTCTATTTTGGAAACTGACCATTATCACTTGTTTCGCTGCCTTGTGGGTCCCAATTCCTGTTCTGTCGGACACGTCGTGCAAGTGGGGGACACATGTTCTCCCCTTTTTCTGGCACACGTTCTGTAACCTCGTTAATGTTAAAATACCATTGTGCCCTTGTATCCACGTGGCGATCATCTGCTGCACTCTTTTCTCATCCAACGGTTCCGTCGGTTCACCGCACCTGTATATAAGGTCTTCTTCTTCTTCCTCGAACACTTCCGCTCGCGCCGTCCCCCTGCTTTCCTCTGCAAAATTTCCTTCCGCACTCCTCATCTCTCAAAGCTCTTCTCTTTGTAGCTACAGCTCTCCACCATTGTTGATGCCACCGCGTCGATTGACCAGGCATAGCACACCTGATTCCTCGATGGCCGCCGCGGATCTGGGAGCTGCGGAGTGGGAGAGGTCCAAGATCACGAACCAGGACCTCAATCTCCTGAAGAAGCTGGGGATCACCAAGAAACCCAAAGCGGTTTGCTTCCCCAGTGAAGAAAGCTACCCAACCCCTCCAATGGGGTATCGGGTAAGTTTTGTTGATCATCTCATTCGCGGTCTTGCCGCCCCCATTCACCCTTTTCTTCGCGGTTTACTCTATGTTTATGGTCTCCAACTTCACCATCTCACGCCCAATTCTATCCTTCACATTTCTATTTTTATCACCCTCTGCGAAGCCTTCCTTGGTGTCCAGCCTAACTGGGCATTATGGAAGCGCATTTTCTTTTGTCGCCGCAATGGCTCTGCCAATGTCGCCTATAATATAGGCGGTGTTGTTATTTCTGTTCGCTCCTCTGTCAACTACTTCGACGTCAAACTCCCTGACTCCGTTCAAGGGTGGCGCAAGAAGTGGTTGTACATTCGTGAAGAAAACCACGGATGCGCCGAAGACAACATTCCTCCTTTTGACGGTGCCGAGAAAATCCTTCGCCGCCGTTCTTGGGACGCAGAAGCTACCGAGGAAGAAAGGACTTCGACAGAGGCCCTGATGACTCGTATCCATGAGTTGCAAAATACTCGTGGAAAAGAATTATCAGGTATCCAAATTACGGCGTACTTCCTTAGTACTAGGGTGCAGCCTCTTCAGGCTCGCAAAAACCCTTTCTGGAATTACACTGGCGATGAAGACGCAGATCATCTGTCGACGAATTTGGAAGCTAAGGATTTGGATAGACTTATCCGTAGGATTTCATCTCTCAAGAAGAAAGACTCCATCCCTTCCACTTGTCGCGTAAAACCATACAGCGCCGCCCATGCGCTTCCCAAGGTAAACATTGTCGCATAATTTGTCGATTGCCTTGCTTTTTGTGTTGTTATTCATTTCTAACATCCTTCCCTCTTTATATACAGGACCATCCAAATCTTGTCTCACTTCCCCCTCTTCCTGAGGGTGGGGATGTCGAAGAAAGGGCCGTTATCTCCGATGACAATCCAGATGCCCCCTTTTTGCAAATGAACCCGCAGAATCTCGAAAATCTGCGGGATCCGACGAAAAGGAGGATGTCTCTGAAGCTACTGCATCGGCACAATCTCCTCCTCCTGCTGTTTCTCCAAGGAACAAAAGGAAAAGGGATGATGCCGAAAATTCCGGCACCTCCAAAGTCGATGAAGCTGTTCCTTCGCACCAGAAGGCAGGCTATGATCCATACCTCGAGTCTATCATCAGTTCGTAAGTACCCTTTTTCTTGTTTACTTGTACTCAAAAATTCTTGTCTATCTTGCTTTTTTACATTGTCGACGCTTTCTTTTAGTGATGATGAAGAAGAAATACCCACTGCTGATGTGGCTGCTCGAACGAGCACGTCACATACATTAGTCGCCTCGGAAACGCCAGTCGAAGGAGAAGAAACGTCGCCTCCTCGACAAAATGTCGGCGCTGCTACTCCTCCGGCAAGCCCCCTTGTCCCTTCACCAAAAAGGGCAAGGGTTGAAATAAATCCAGAGCTTACTCTTCAATCGAGTAGCTCTTCTAACCCTCTCTTGGATGATGTAAGTTGCTAACACTCTTGTCGTTGTTTATATTTTCTCTGGTTGCTCTATATGTCGCCATTTTTCTCATGCCAACATTTTCTTTCTTTGTCTCTCTTTAACAGCCTATGATCAAAGAACTTCTTCGCATCGGTGCCCAATTCGTTGGGTACCGTGATTACGCCAGCAAGACTGAAGGTAATGCTCGACTATTTTTTGCTTCCTTTCTGCATGACTTGTCGACGTTTATAGCTAATCTTGTCTTCCTTTTTTCAGAGAAATTGATAGAAGCCAACGAACGTGCTGACACGCTTGCTCTAAAGTTAGAGCAATGTGAAGAGGCTCGTAAGAAGGCCGAATCAGATGCAGTTGAAGCTAGGCAAGAAGCCGACAAGGCGAAGGCTGATGCTGCTGGTGTCGAAGATCTTCGGAAACGTCTGCATGACGCCGAGACTTCACTAAGCGATCACATAACTGCGCAATCTGCTCGCGAAGCGGCGATCACCAAACGCATTAAAACACAAAGTCGTCGCTTTGTTGGTAAGCATTTGCACCATTGCATACCCTTTGGATTTTCCTTTTTTGCACTTGTTTGTTGACACAAATTTCTATTTTTGTTTTGTCAGATAGGACCTCGCAAGAATTTGAGCTTGAGGATCCTGACAACGATGCTCTTCTGGACGCCGTTTCATTCCTTGAGTTTCATGGGTCGGAAGCGCGTGAAGGCATGGATGAAGCCAGGGCGGGGTTGTCGAAGCTTTTCCCCTACTTCTTCCCGAAGAAAGAGGAGCCTGCAACTTTCCTTGGCCTTGCCAAGTGCTTCAATCCTCCCGAAGATCTTGGGCTGAAGTTGCGCCATGAGAACATGAAGATTGCCGTGGAAAGCACTGTTGCCCTAGTTGCTGACAGTCAACAAACTATTGACTGGGCAAAAGTTGGCGACACGGAGCAAATAGAGCAAGCAAAATGGCGATCCTTGATTAAGGCGGCAAAGCTTAACACGAAGAAGATCCTGGCCTATCTCGGGATCAAGCCATCTTCGACTCCTAGCTCTTCAAGGCCGGAGGTCTAGTTTTTGCTTTCTTTCTTTCCTTTGCTTTTGTCGCCATTCTGGTCTTGGCGACAAGTTCCCAGCCAGTCCCTTAGGAGAACTTCTTTTGTAATGGCCATGTAAATTTTCTACAATCAATGAAATTCCTTTTGGCGCTATCATTGATTTGGGGTTTTTCTTTTCCAGTTGATATTTGATAATTATTCAACGAATCCTTCTTCTCCCGATGCTGCTCCCGCTTCTTCCTTGTCGAAGAAAATAAGAACCGATGACAATTTCCTTGAAGGTTCCTCCAGCACACCTTTGTCGGAAGATTTACAAGAACTTCGACAACAACTTCAGTCCATGAAGAAACAAACTCTAGCAATGATGGAGCAGTCCCGGAGAGCATCTGAACAAGAACAACTTGCTCGTCGACAAGCCGAAGAAGCTCTGGCTGCTAAGGATGCTGCTATATTGGAAGCGAAAGGAGCTAGTGCCCGGGAAAATAATATGCTCGAGCTGATGTTGGAAGCTAGCACGGATATGCTAGGTATGTATCCCAAGCTTTCTAATGCCTTTTCTTTATTTTGCTGTGCCTTCTTCCAAATTTCTTCCCTTGTTTTCCAATAGGCTCAGTTCTTGATGCTGCTGCCGAAGATCTAAGAGTAAATGAAAGAACAAATCTTCTTGTCAACCTTTCTCTGAACCATGGCTCTTTATTTTGGGCCACTCCTGACCGAACCCAGCAGATTGTCAGGTTCCAAGATCGTGCTTGCCAAGTGCGCGAATTTCTAACTTTTTGCACGACGACGTTGACCCTTGTTTTCAAGACTTTGTTTCCTCGGAATGAGGTTCCTGCGACTCTTCCTGAATTGCTAGAGACCTTCAGAGATGCTCCTCGTATTCATAATTTCGTACGAGCCCAACTGACTGCTGGAGCAAGATTTGCCATGATTATGATAAATATTTGCCATCCAAAGTTGGACTTGTCGACGATTGTAGTTAATTGCATGGCAAAGAAGACTCGTCGCAAGAATAATATTGATGCAATCAACGAGATGGTGACTCCTGTGGCCGAGTCGATGATAGACGAGCTTCTTCGGATGGATGCAGAATTCTTCGTCAAAGGGTCTTATGCCGAGCATAGAACGACCAGAGGCTTGTCAATAGATACTATTTTGGGTTCTGATTGATTTGTAAAACTTTGTCGAAAATATTTGTTGTATTCCGCAGAATGCTCTATATTGTCGGAGCCCCCGAGCCTTTTTGTTTGGAGTTTGTACTATTTTTCTCTTCCCAAGGTTCTTTTCTGAGCCGTAATAAAACACTTTGATAGGCTGCATGATCTTGGCGTCGAAGTTCTATATTTTGTTTGTCGGATTTTTTGGACCAGAGTAATGAGATATTCTGACGTGTGCACTATATTTGATCATGACCAACTCCCGATTTATGTATTTGGCGAGGTATTATTGTACCAAGGCGAAATATTTTCAATAAATCGAGTTTGTCTGTTTTGATATTTGAGGGTGGAGAGCCCCCGAGTATGTCGACGAATAAGAAGTATATCTTTACTATCTTTATTATATTGCAGCACCGCGAGCCCGCCTCATTAAAAACCTTCTCCGGCCCCACTCGGTGCCCCGAAAAAGGAAAAGAGTGCGTCTGAAAACTCGCGGGCGTTTCAGTACATTGTATGTTTACAGAGGAGACTATATTTCGGCATCTAAGCGTAAAAACGCCTGAGCTGTGCCACATTCCAGGGATTTGGCTCGGCAATCCCTGTCTTCTTGTCTTTGATTCTGTATGCTCCTCCTTCAATTACCTCTGTGACGATGTAGGGTCCAAGCCATGGTGACTCGAGTTTTTCGTGACTTTTCTGGTTGAGCCGCAGAACTAGATCACCAACTTGAAAAGATCGTGGCCGCAATCTCCGACTGTGATAATTCTTCAGGTCCTGTTGATATTTTGAGACTCGTGACAGAACTTCGTCTCGAGCTTCGTCAAGTGCATCAACGTCGTCCTCCAGGGCTTCCCTCGAGGTTTCTTCATTATATTCCGTGACTCTTGGAGAATCATGCTCTATTTCTATCGGCAGGACTGCTTCGGCTCCATGGACCAGAAAAAACGGTGTTTCTTGTGTCGCCGTATTTGGTGTTGTTCGGATACTCCACAACACACTTGGTAACTCCTCCGGCCAAGTATGCCGAGCTTTTTCCAGTGGACCTAGCAGACGTTTCTTGATGCCATTGCAGATGATGCCATTGGCTTTTTCGACTTGTCCATTGGTTTGTGGATGTGCAACAGATGCAAAGCTCAATTTGATGCCCACTTCTGCGCAGTATGCTTTGAACTCTTTTGACGTAAAATTACTGCCGTTGTCTGTGACGATGCTGTGAGGGACTCCAAATCGAAAGACGATGCTTTTCACGAACTTAATCGCCGACGCGCCGTCCGGTGAATTTATCGGCTTTGCTTCTATCCACTTGGTAAATTTATCGACAGCTACCAGCAAGTACTCATATCCTCCTGGCGAAGCTTTGTGCAATTTACCCACCATGTCGAGACCCCATTGAGCAAAGGGCCAAGATAGTGGGATTGGCATAAGTTCTGCTGCTGGCGAGTGAGGTCTTGCCGCAAATCTTTGGCACGCATCGCAGGTTCGCACTATTTCCTTCGCATCCTCGATTGCTGTTAGCCAATAAAATCCTGCTCTGAAGACTTTGGCCGCAATGGCTCGGCTACTCGCGTGATGCCCGCATATTCCTTCATGCACGTCCTTTAGGATGATCCTTCCTTCTTCGGGTGTAACACACCGTTGTAGCACACCCGAGATACTGCGTTTGTACAGCTCCCCTTTTACCACAGTAAAAGCTTTTGATCGCCTAATTATTCGCCTTGCTTCGACTGGATCGTCGGGTATGGTTTTCCTTAGGATATATGATATGTAAGCCTGCATCCATGGAATTTGCACCATCATGACTAGCTCTTGCTCTTCTTCTTCTTCTGCTGTGTCTTTGGCGATACTCGAGGGTTTCTCTTTTTTCTCCTTCTTTGTTTTTGCTGGCTTTGTTGATCTCTCGCTAATCTCTTCCCAGAACACACCTGGAGGAATCGCGAGGCATTGTGACCCGATGTTTGCGAGAACGTCGGCTTCATCGTTGCTCATCCTGCTGATGTGGTTTACCTCACAACCATCGAATAACTTCTCCAGCTCATTGTACACCTCTTTGTATGCTATCATACTTTCGTTGACTGCGTCGCATTGATTCATGACTTGCTGTGCCACCAATTGTGAATCGCCGAAAATTTTCAGTCGGGTTGCACCGCAAGCTTTCGCCATCTTCATCCCGTGTATGAGAGCTTCATATTCTGCTTCGTTATTAGACGCGTTTGGGAACGTCATCCGCAAAACGTACTTCAACTTGTCGCCTTCAGGTGATACCAATATCACGCCTGCTCCAGCACCTTCCAGTCTTTTGGACCCATCGAAGTTCATAGTCCAAGTTCTCGATAAATCTGGGGGTCCCGTGTTTTGTAGCTCCATCCACTCTGCAATGAAATCTGGTAGGACCTGCGATTTTATTGCTTTTCTTTTTTCGTACGTGATGTCCCGAGGGGAAAGTTCTATTCCCCAAAGGGAGACACGACCCGTAGCTTCTGGGTTGTTCAGTATATTTGACAAGGGAGCTTCGTTGACTACTATTATCGGGTGCGCCGAAAAATAGTGTCGCAATTTTCTTGCTGTCGTGAATACTCCATATGCCAGTTTCTGATATTGCGGGTACCGCTGTTTTGAAGGCGACAGTACTTCGCTGATGAAATATACTGGCCTCTGAACTCCATGAAGCTTGCCTTCTTCTTCTCTCTCGACTACTAGGGCCGTGCTGACCACCTGAGGTGTGGCTGCAATGTATAAGAGGAGAGGTTCTTTCTCTTTTGGTGCCACCAATATCGGTGGTGTCGAAATTGCTCGCTTGAGGTTCTCGAAGGCTCTGTCTGCTTCCTCGTTCCATTGAAATTTTTCCCCTTGTTTGATCAATGCATAGAACGGCAGCGCCTTTTCTCCTAGCCTGGCGACGAATCTGCTTAAAGCTGCGACTCGCCCCGTTAGCTGTTGTATTTCTTTCAACTTTGTTGGCTTTCTCATAGTGACGATGGCCTGTATTTTTTCGGGATTAGCTTCAATCCCCCTTGCTGATACTAGGAACCCGAGAAGTTCTCCAGCGGGAACTCCAAAGGAGCATTTTGTCGGGTTCAGCTTGAGGCAAAACTTGTCGAGGTTGTCGAAGGTTTCCTTCAAGTCTTCGATCAAAGTCGACCCTTTCTTTGATGTTATTACGACATCGTCGATGTAGACTTGTACATTTTTTCCGATCTGTGTTGCTAGGCACTTCTGCATCATCCGCTGATATGTTGCTCCCGCGTTTTTCAGACCAAAGGGCATTGTTTTGTAGCAAAACACGCCATAAGGTGTGATGAACGCTGTCTTGGCTTCATCTTCTTCTTTTAATCTTATCTGGTTATAACCAGAATATGCGTCCAAGAAGGAAAGACGTTCGCATCCTGCCGTGGAGTCGATGATTTGATCGATCCTTGGGAGGGGAAAGTGATCCTTGGGACAATGTTTATTGAGACACGTGAAGTCGACGCACATGCGAAGGACTATTGTGTGTTTCTTCGGCACCATCACTGGGTTAGCTACCCATGTGGCTTCTGTAGATATTTCTCTGATGAAACCAGCGTCTTTGAGTCGATCTATTTCTGATAACATGGCTTTGCGGCTAGGTTCCGAAAAACGCCGCAAAGGCTGCTTGACTGGTCGTGCGAGAGGATCCAAATTAAGGTGGTGCTCGGCAAGTTCCCTGGGTACTCCTGGCATGTCAGCTGGACACCATGCGAAGATTCTCCAGTGCTCACGGAGGAACTCGACGAGCGCGCTTTCCTATGCGACATCCATGTTTGCGGCAATGGACGTCGTTTTCTTTGGATCTGTCGGGTGGATCTGTACCTCTTTTGAATCTTTGGTTGTGTTGAAAGTTGGCTCCTTAGAAGGTCTTCCTACCTCTGGCAGCACATCATAATCAGTGAACCTTGGCGCCGCATATTCTGCTTGCATCCCGAAAGTTTCTGACAGTCGATGAAAATCTTTGTCGCATTTATCGGATAACGCAAAGCTTCCTTTGATTGTGATAGGTCCCTTGGGCCCAGGCAACCTCCACAACAAATATGTATAATGCGGCACTGCCATGAACCTAGCATACGCTGGTCGTCCCAACAAAGCATGATACTGCGACGGGAAATCGACGACTTCAAACTCCAAATTCTCTATCCTGTAGTTTTCTCGGGTTCCGAACTGAACGTCGAGGTTGATTTTGCCCAATGGGTAACTTGGCTTCTCTGGTGTAATCCCGTGGAAACGTGTATCAGTTGGTTTCAAGTTCGCTAGGGATATGTTCATCTTCCTCAATGTATCTGCATACATGAGGTTTAAGCTGCTGCCGCCATCTATGAAGACTCTCGACACATCAAAACCAGCGATTACTGCGGGTAAGATGAGTGCTGATTGTCCTGGTCGAGGAACTTGCTGCGGATGATCTGCAATTGTGAAGCCGATGTCTTGCCCCGACCAATTTAGGTACTCGACTGTTGGTGGAGGCATCTTCTCTGCCATGAACACTTGTCGCGAGATTACCTTCTGCGCCCTGTTTGATGGCCTGGCTTTCTGAATCATCGAGACCGCACCATTAGAGTTGGGGTCAACATATGGAGGTGGATGTGGTGCTGCCGCAATTCTAAGCTGATGCCGATTTTCGTCCGTAATTGCGGGAGGAGGTGGAAGGTGAATCTCGCTCCTTGGCTCCCGAGGGTTTCTGTTATTTGCTTGGGCATTTGCAATTCCTGCGGCTCGCAACATTGCCTGGAAATTTCGGCAATCTTTCTGGAGATGTCCTGACTGCCTCTTTCCATTGTTGTCGAGGTAAAAGTGCATTTGACACGGACCGTTCATCATCTCCTCGGGAGACACATAAGGTCTTTGAATCCTTGGTCCACTATTTTGCCTGTTGCCGCGAAAATCACCTCTATTGTCGCCTTGTTGCTCGTTGCTCCTTTGATAATCATCTCGACTATTTCCTCCAGGATTTCCCCGAAAACCAGCCGATATGTGGCCGGGAGCATCGTTGTTGTAGAACTGGCGAGAAAATCGCCTTCTATTTTGATAATTTCGACCACGATCCTCTTCTGGCGACCTGTGTCGCTTGTTGTATATTGCGTCTTCTCCATCTGCCCATTTATTGGCTATCTCCATGAGTGCTGATATGGTCTTAGGGTTAGTTCTCCCTAAGTCCTCGATGAAATCTGCTCGGCGGACTCCTGCCACGAACGCATCTATTGCCCTCTCGTCGGATATATCTTCTGCCGAGTTTTTTATAATGTTCCATCGCTGTATATACTTCCTCATCGACTCGTCGTGTTTTTGTCGGCATGCCCTCAGCTCTTCCAACGATGCAGGTTTCTTGCAGGTGGATCGGAAGTTTTTCACGAAGATGTTCTCAAAGTTATCCCAGCTGTCGATGGAATTTAAGGGGAGTTTCTTTATCCAAGATCTCGCGGCACCACTCAGGTGAACTTGGATACTTTGCATAGCTGTTGCTCTGGTTCCTCCTACCAGCTTTACCATCTCGAGATAATCCACGAGCCAATCCTCGGGATCTTGCAGGCCGTCGAACTTCTTGAAATTCTCGGGTAACTTGAACCCTTTCGGTACTCGAGTTTTTCGAACTCTTCTCGTAAAGCATGGGAGTCCACACATATCTTCATCGGCAAGCTCTGGCGAGTGCTGACGCTCCCTTCTTTCTTGTCGCGCTCTGTCCACCCTTACTTGGACTGCTGTGTCTCTTGCCCCACTTGTTCTTGGTGGGTCTTGAACTGCTGCGGTGTGTCGTGGACTATTTTGCCTAGGATTTTCTTCGGGAGGCGTTGTTGCAAACGCTGTTCCCATAACTCCTACTCCAGCCATTGCCATATTGAACAATGGTTCTCTCGGGTCTCCAGGAGGTGGTCTGGATGCGAGGATGTAAGCTTGTGTTGCCATGTAACCTGCCTCTGGCGTTTTTGGGATGATATTTCCCCGTTCGTCGATCGACATAAAGGACATGTCGAGATTTTGGATTATACTTCCTCTTTCTGCTTCGGGTATGTTTTGCAGCCGAGACATTGCTCTCCTCCGAGCTTCTCTGTGACTATCTCCCGTAGTTCCTGAAAGGCGACTTAACTCTGCTCGGCGTCTGCTTGATGCAGAAGCTGCTTCTTTCCTCCTATTCAGGGATGCTGTCTGTTTTTCTAACTCTCTGCTTACTCGAGCAAGTCTATATTGATATGCTTGAAGTTCTTGTACAGTAGCAGTGGTGGTCATAGGTTCTGAACCATCCATGGCTTTCGCAGCCCTATCCCACGCTTCTTGCGGGAGCTGTACTCTTGCGCGAGTTGAGGATCCAGGATATTTAGTGCCTAAGCCATGTCTGAGATCAGCGGGATCGACGTATGGATTTCCCAATTCGTCGAAAGCCTCTGACGTTTGCGGTTCTGATGTGCCTGCCCCTTCTACCACATAGATCTGATGATATTTTGCGCATTGATTTTTATCAGGATTGGTGACACCATCATATAGAGTGGTGAAGACCTTTCCGATGGCAGCAGACTTGTCGATGAAGTTGAAGCTGTCGACGCTGTCGGAGTCGCTGCTTATAAAGGAGTCCGCAGACGACTCGAAGGATGTGTTGCTGAAGATCTTGGCGAGCTTTCCGCTTGCCTTGTTGTCGACGAAGTATGGCGACGAAAACTCCTCGTCACTCGACGAAAAGTTAGAATCGACCGCTGAAAATTCCGACGAGATCGGAACTTCGAGACGGTAGGATCCTTCCTTGTTGACGCCAAATCGGAATTCTCCGAACGTCATGATGATGGGCTCCTCCAGATAGGCACATGCATCCATACGGGAGGGCGGGTGAGGAATAAAATTGAATAGATCAGTTTTTCCCTTGTTACCTCGATCCATCGCGTTGCTTGCTGTTGACGATGTCGAAGATCTTGACGTGCCATCGAGATCAGCTCCTTGCAACCTCTAATTCCCACAGACGGCGCCAATTGACAAAGGATTAACTTGTCAATGCCTACAGATTGTAGACTAGGGTTTTGCTAGAAGTAGAGGGCAAGTAGATCTCGAAGGTTTAGGCGGAAAGTACTCGACGATTATGAAAACTAGGGTTATGTTGACAGTAGATTCGATCCTTTCTTTGTCCCTCGACTCCCCCTTATATAGGAGGTGGAGCCGAGGGTTTTCGTTTTGTACAAGTTACAGAGTCCGGGATGGTTTCTAACTCATCCCGCCAGATTACAAATAATCTTCCTATTACAACTCTAGCTTTCCTTAATATATCTTGGACTCTCGAATCTTCTTATTCTTCGGATAGTGGGCCTTCAGTAAACTCCGGGTACTATCTTCGGCAGGCCCATTTGGGATGCCTATGTCGCGCGCCCCCGGCCCGCGCCGGGTGTGGTGGGGCCCCGGCTCCCCTCTCATCCTCCTCCGTGCTCTGGAAGCTTCCGGGAAAAATAGGAACCTGGACGGTGATTTTGTCCGATTCCGAGAATATTTCGTTACTAGGATTTCTGAAACCAAAAACAGCAGAAAACAGCAACTGGCTTTCGGCATCTCGTCAATAGGTTAGTTCCGGAAAACGCACGAATATGACATATAATGTGTATAAAACATGTAGATATCATCAATAAAGTAGCATGGAACATAAGAAATTATCGATACGACGGAGACGTATCAGCAATATTCTCCGCGAGAGTCTCTTGATCGTTCTCCTAGTCCTCCGGGCTCTCCCACCCCACCTCCAGTCTGTCTTCCTCCGACAATCTCTGCCGCTTAAGAACATTAGGAGGGGAGGGCGCATCTGACTTCGACTCACTGGAGGTTTGTGCGAGATTCTCCGATGGATGCTCTTCGTCTTGAGGGACGGGGGAAAGGCAGACCTTAGCATTGGGGAACAGCTTTGATTCAGTCAGGTTTGACCCGTATTGGTTGAACGGGATCGGCTTCAGGTTGGACTTGGGCGGGGCTGATGCAGGTTTCGTGGCGGAGTGGTCCTTGACCGAGGGAAGAGGAACGCTGCTGCTGCCAACAGAAGATTTGGAGCCAGGAGCCTTGGAGGCGAACAGCGACTGGAAGAGAAGAGGTTCTGTGGCTGTTCCCTCAGGGGTGGATGATACGTCTCCAACGTATCGATAATTTCTTATGTTCCATGCTACTTTATTGATGATACCTACATGTTTTATGCACACTTTATGTCATATTCGTGCATTTTCTAGAACTAACCTATTAACAAGATGCCGAAGTGCCAGTTCCTGTTTTCTGCTGTTTGGTTTCAGAAATCCTAATAACGAAATATTCTCGGAATTGGACGAAATCAACGCCCGGTTCCTATTTTGGCCGGAAGCATCCAGAACACCCGAGAGTCGCCAGGGGGCCACAGGGCCCCAGATGATAGGCCGGCGCGGCCCAGGCCCTGGCCGCGCCGCCTTATGGTGTCGTCGCCCCTTCGACCTTCTGACGCCGCCTCTTCGCCTATATAAAGGTCCCTGACCTAAAACCCGATAGGGAATAAGCCACGGTACGCGAAACCTTCCAGAGCCGCCGCCATCGCGAAGCCAAGATCTGGGGGACAGGAGTCTCTGTTCACCCTGGGAGGGGAAGTGCCCCCGGAAGGCTTCTCCATCGACACCGCTGCCATCTCCACCGCCATCTTCATCACCGCTGCTGCTCCCATGAGGAGGGAGTAGTTCTCCATCGAGGCTCGGGGCTGTACCGGTAGCTATGTGGTTAATCTCTCTCCTATGTACTTCAATACAATGATCTCATGAGCTGCCTTACATGATTGAGATTCATATGAGTTTTGTATCACTATTCATCTATGTGCTACTCTAGTGATGTTATTAAAGTACTCTATTCCTCCTCCACGTGTGTAATGGTGACAGTGTGTGCACCGTGTGAGTACTTGGCGTAGGCTATGATTGTGATCTCTTGTAGATTATGAAGTTAACTATTGCTATGATGGTATTGATGTGATTTATTCCTCCTACATAAGCGTGAAGGTGACAGTGTGCATGCTATGTTAGTTCTTGGTGTAATTGTGTTGATCTATCTTGCACTCTAAGGTTACTTAAACATGAATATCGAATACTGTGGAGCTTGTTAACTCCGGCATTGAGGGTTCGTGTAATCCTACACAGTTAGTGGTGTCCATCATCCAACAAAAGAGTGTAGAGTATGCATTTATCTATTCTGTTATGTGATCAATGTTGAGAGTGTCCACTAGTGAAAGTCTATTCCCTAGGCCTTGTTCCTAAATACTGCTATCGCTGCTTGTTTACTGTTTTACTGCGTTACTACTGCTGCGTTACTACTGCTTGTTTACTTCCTACAATATTACTACCATCAACTGCACGCCAGTAAGCTATTTTCTGGCGCCGTACTACTGCTCATATTCATTCATACCACTTGTATTTCACTATCTCTTCGCCGAACTAGTGCACCTATTAGGTGTGTTGGGGACACAAGAGACTTCTTGCTTTGTGGTTGCAGGGTTGCATGAGAGGGATATCTTTGACCTCTTCCTCCCTGAGTTCGATAAACCTTGGGTAATCCAATTAAGGGAAACTTGCTGCTGTTCTACAAACCTCTGCTCTCGGAGGCCCAACACTGTCTACAAGAATAGAAGCACCCGTAGACACAAGCACTTTTCTGGCGCCGTTGCCGGGGAGGAAAGGTAAAAGGCACTCATACTCCGGTTCCAGGTAACAGTACTTTTCTGGCGCCATTGTGTGTGTGCTCGAAGCTATTTCCTTTAGACTCTGCAATTGCGACATTTGGTTTCTTGTTTACACTAGTTAGGCATAATGGACAACAATGACCTTTTTATTCTATTTCCTGATTTAAGACATGGATGGTTTGATGCGAAAATTAAAAAACCCATGGAACATATTAATATGAATGCTTTGAACACTATTGTTGCTAATGCTATGGAAAATTCTAAGCTTGGGGAAGCTGGTTTTGATGAGCATGATATTTTTAGTCCCCCAAGCATTGAGGAGAAAATTTACTTTGATGATACTTTGCCTCCCATTTATGATGATTATAATGATAGTAGTCTTTTGTTACCACCTGTTATGGAGGATAAATTTGATTATGATTACAATATACCTCCTATATTTGATAGCTACTTTGTTGAATTTGCTCCCACTACAATTAATAAGAATGACTATGCTTATGTGGAGAGTAATTATTTTATGCATGAGACTCATGATAAGAATGCTTTATGTGACAGTTATATTGTTGAGTTTGCTCATGATGCTACTGAAAGTTATTATGAGAGAGGAAAATATGGTTGTAGAAATTTTCATGTTACTAAAATGCCTCTCTATGTGCTGAAATTTTTGAAGCTACACTTGTTTTATCTTCCTATGCTTGTTACTTTGCTCTTCATGAACTTGTTTATTTACAAGATTCCTATGCATAGGAAGCATGTTAGACTTAAATGTGTTTTGAATTTGCCTCTTGATGCTCTCTTTTGCTTCAACTTCTATTTCTTGCGAGTGCATCATTAAAACTGCTGAGCCCATCTTAATGGCTATAAAGAAAGAACTTCTTGGGAGATAACCCATGTGTTTATTTTACTACAGAAATTTTTGTTTTGTTGAGTCTTGGAAGTTGTTTACTACTGTAGCAACCTCTCCTTATCAAGTTTTTGTGCCAAGTAAAGTTTCTATGCTAAAGTTGATGTTATATTTGGGATCGCTGCGCAGAAACAGCATTGCTGTCTGTCACGAATCTGGGCACAGGCCTCTGTAGAAAATTCGAAAAAATCTGCCAATTTACGAGCGTGATCCTCAGATATGTACGCAACTTTCATTAGTTTTGAGTTTTTCCATTTGAGCACGTCTGGTGCCATCTTTAAATTCGTCTTTACGGACTGTTCTGTTTTTGACAGATTCTGCCTTTTATTTCGCATTGCCTCTTTTGCTATGTTGGATTCATTTCTTTGATCCATTAATGTCCAGTAGCTTTATGCAATGTCCAGAAGTGTAAAGAATGATTGTGTCACCTCTGAACATGTGAATTTTTTATTATGCACTAACCCTCTAATGAGTTTGCTTTGAAGTTTGGTGTGAAGGAAGTTTTCAAGGGTCAAGAGAGGAGTATGATATACTATGATCAAGAGGAGTGAAAGCTCTAAGCTTGGGGATGCCCCCGTGGTTCATCCCTGCATATTTTAAGAAGACTCAAGCGTCTAAGCTTGGGGATGCCCAAGGCATCCCCTTCTTCATCGACAAAGTATCAGGTTCCTTCTCTTGAAACTATATTTTTATTCAGTCACATCTTATGTACTTTACTTGGAGCGTCTGTATGTTTTTGTTTTTGTTTTTGTTTGAATAAATGATTGTTTGGGAGAGAGACACGCTCCGCTGGTTCGTATGAACACATGTGTTCTTAGCTTTTAATTTTCATGGCGAAGGTTGAAACTGCTTCGTTAATTGTTATATGGTTTGAAACGGGAAATGCTACATGTAGTAATTGGTGTAATGTCTTGAATAATGTGATACTTGGCAATTGTTGTGCTCATATAGATCTTTTTTTGAGCTCTTGCATCATGTACCTTGTACCCATTAATGAATAACTAGTCTTCAACCCATGCATCTTGCACGGGCTAGGCAAATTATGCTTTCATTTACAATCTTGTGTCAATTATTGTCCAACTATTGTTGCATATGAAACTTGCTAATTCGTATCTTTTTTTTATCCTGGTAACTATTTCAGAAATTTTGTACTTCCACGTCCAACTTCTAACCGGTACATGTGTGCCATAATATAAATGGTCTAATATATACAGCTTATTTGGTCATTGATTCATTTGATGGAAAATGTTATTTATATGGGTATTTGTTTGTAAGGTTCAAATGGAGCCTTCGAGGCTTCGATATTATATTGCCTGTGTTTTTAGAAGCTGCCATTTTGGCCATCATCAATGGCTTTGGAATACTTTTTACACACTAATTTTTGTATGAAACCTAACATAATTTAAAAAGTTTCTACATCTGAATTTAGATAAATCTGCAACATATTTTTTCGGGGCCAAGGGAGTGTTATAAAAAATATTTTTCAAGGTTAATGTACATAAATATTATTTAACAGTGTAATCTAATTTCTTTATGGAAACATTATTCCAGAATAATGATCTAAATATTATTTTAGACGTAGTCTAATCTAATTGTTTAAAATAAATTATTAGAGAAATGATCGAAAGTTTGATTTTATTGGTTCCCAGATTATACAAATTTTAAGAACCGGAGTAATGAAATAATACCCTACTAACATGGCAATAGATTATACAGGCGTTACACCGATCTAAAAGTGTTCAGTGTCTGTTCGTCTATTTTCTAAGATTTTTTCAATACAACTTTACACCGAAGCTGAAATATCCACTTTCATAAATGCAAGGAAATCTCTGGTAATCCAACTAATCTGGTATTAGAAACTTATTCGCTAATTGATCTCCATCAAATAGAGTTTACATAGAGACTCATGGTTGACTAACTGATCTCACTATGCAGGGTAGCATTGTGGAATCATCAATCATGTACATTACCCGTATATGTTGGGAAGGATCTGTATACATCATTTTTGACCAAACTAAGAAGATATTTTAATCCTTGGCAATGCGCAGATGACGTTTGACGCTAGCACCTAGGTGCTCGTTGCTGTTGGTGGTCGCCTCGTTTGGGTCCCCTCGATGGCATTCAGGTCAGCGACGAAGAACTGGGGAGGTGTCGGATTCTGAGAAAACACTCCCGGTCAAGCTCGTGCTCGATCGGCTGGACGCCGGTTATTCGACGTTGCAAGAAGAGGGACGGTAGGAGGTCAGATGTTGAGCTCTCGCTGTGCAGGTTGATTCACAGTTGGGAAAGAGATAATCATTTCTCAGTCTCAGTAAGATTGATTCAACAATAGAGTATAACTGAGAATTTTTTATTAGTAGTATCTGGAACAATTGAAAAGGAGAGGTAGAGAGTAGTTACGCTACTTGCTGACAATATCGCCACCGCCTTAGCTTGCCCTGTGTCAAAGCACGTCGTCATCGCTAGCACACCACAACTCAGCATAATATAAGAATTACATTTAGAAGTACTTAGATGATTGTAGAGGAGTTGGTAGAAGTCGCCCTATCTGGGTATTTGCTGCTTACATTGCAGGCATACTGACATCTGTATATTATAGAAAAATAATAATTCTGCCGAATCTCCCATATGGCCATCATCGCAATGCATGGTGCCCTGACTTTCCTTACCATCATCGTGGAAATAGATATACAAATTTGATGTAATCTGCCAATGCTTGGAAGATGAGAGCATGTAGCATACCTGTTTCGCAGCCAAGAAAAAAACGCCCGCTCAATGCTCCGAGAGATATATACCTGCGCAAACTTGACAGTGGGGGGGCACAATATTCAGTCGTCGCTGCTCATATGGAAGTTGGAGATGTTCAATGAAAATATACCATGAGGAAGCAGGAGACGTAAAGATTACGAAAGAATTTGTGATACCTGATGCGTGGAAGCATGCCAGTTTACCGGCCATTCAATCGAGAACTCTGGTAGCTAGTATTAATGAATCAATCTCGATCGTGTGTGGACACAGACTCCACCTAAAGGTCCATTGAGAAGGATGAAGTTGCACATAGATGTCCGTCTCGCTGCGTACTTGCATGTGCCATAAACCACGATGAGAAGCTAGCTATGTGCAATAAAAAGTCCATCGAGGGTGAGGCTGCACATACATGCCAAGCTGCATACTTGCATGCGCCATAGACCACAATGATAAGCTCTGTGCAATAGATTTAAAATCAGCGCCTACCAATTGATCGATCAAGGCCAAGCCGCCGATTGCTTTTCCTTTCTATTTCCGTGCAAAGAGAGATAAATCTGTAGGTCTATGGATGATTAGTTGAAGTCTCCCGTCTATATTTGGGATGGAAGAGGAAGGAGATCAAGGAGTCACGCCTCTGGGAGATTATGTGGAGGAAGCAGATTCCTATCCAACATCTAACAACCTAATCGTAAAATTCAAAGATTCCAGATTGTCACAGCATCATTTGTTTTCCCAAGCACGATTGGATGTCTAGCTACCGTGTCAGGTTATTTGTACCGCACCGCAGGTCTTTATTCCTCACGGTTAATCCTGGCCACAACACCAATATCTAACCGCTTAATTAATTTTGCTTATGTGGATTAATGTGGTGTTTTGTTTGGTGCCTCCAATTAGTAAATATAAGATTACATAGAGCTTGTTAAAATTTGGTTTGCATGATTGGTCTCTCTAAGTCTAGATATTTTCTGGTTGAGGTGTTTGAACAACAAGGAGACGATGTAAAGTCTTATAATGCTTACAATATGTTTATATGTGAGTCTTGCTGCACCATTTTATACTTGAGTTTGCTTCAAATAACCTTGCTAGCCTAAACCTTGTATAGAGAGGGAATACTTCTCATGCATCCAAATACTTGAGCCAATATTCATGCCATTTGTGTCCACCATACCTACCTACTACATGGTATTTCTCCGCCATTCCAAAGTAAATTGCTTGAGTGCTACCTTCAAACAAATTCAAAAGTTATTACCTCTTATTTGTGTCAATGTTTTATAGCTCATGAGGAAGTATGTGGTGTTTATCTTTCAATCTTGTTAGGCAACTTTCACCAATGGACTAGTGGCTTCATCCGCTTATCTAATAATTTTGCAAAAAGAGCTGGCAATAGGATTCCCAGTCCCAAATTAATTAACAAAAATAGACACTCCTCCATGGTATGTGATTGTTGGACGGCACCCGAAGTATTCGGTTAGCCATGGCTTGAGAAAGCAAAGGTGGGGAGGAGTGTCATCATAATAAAACTAAAATAAAAAGGCACTCCTTCATGGTATGAGAATGTTGGCAGGCACCCGAGGATTCGGTTAGCCATGGTTTGTGAAAGAAAGGTTGGAAGGAGTGCCACACAAAAATAAAAATAAAATGGGAGCCGCTCTTTGAAGGTTTGTCTGGCAAGGGGGTTAGAGTACCCGCTACCATTCGTTGACAACAACAAACACCTCTCAAAACTTTACTTTTATGCTCTCTATATGTTTTCAAAATCAAAGCTCTAGCACAAATATAGCAATCGATGCTTTCCTCTTTGAAGGACCATTCTTTTACTTTATTGTTGAGTCAGTTTACCTATTCTTTCTATCTTAGAAGCAAACACTTGTGTGAACTGTGTGCATTGATTCTTACATGTTTACCTATTGCACTTGTTATATTACTTTGTGTTGACAATTATCCACGAGATATACATGTTAAAGTTGAAAGCAACCGCTGAAACTTATATCTTCCTTTGTGTTGTTTCAAAGCTTTCTACTAAGAATTTATTGCTTATGAGTTAACTCTTATGCAAGACTCATTGATGCTTGTCTTGAAAGTATTATTCATGAAAAGTCTTTGTTATATGATTCATTTGTTTACTCATTGTCTTCATCATTGCTTCGAATCTCTGCATTTATCTCATGTGCTTTACAATAGTATGATCAAGGTTATGATGGCATGTCACTTAAGAAATTATCTTTGTTATCGTTTTACCTGCTCGGGACGAGCAGAACTAAGCTTGGGGATGCTGATACGTCTCCAACGTATCGATAATTTCTTATGTTCCATGCTACTTTATTGATGATACCTACATGTTTTATGCACACTTTATGTCATATTCGTGCATTTTCTAGAACTAACCTATTAACATGATGCCGAAGTGCCAGTTCCTGTTTTCTGCTGTTTTTGGTTTCAGAAATCCTAGTAACGAAATATTCTCGGAATTGGACGAAATCAACGCCCAGGTTCCTATTTTGGCCGGAAGCATCCAGAACACCCGAGAGTCGCCAGAGGGGGCCACACAGGCCCCAGATGATAGGCCGGCGCGGCCCAGGCCCTGGCCGCGCCGCCTTATGGTGTCATCGCCCCTTCGACCTTCTGACGCCGCCTCTTCGCCTATATAAAGGTCCCTGACCTAAAACCCGATAGGGAATAAGCCACGGTACGCGAAACCTTCCAGAGCCGCCATCGCGAAGCCAAGATCTGGGGGACAGGAGTCTCTGTTCCGGCACCCTGCCGGAGCGGGGAAGTGCCCCCGGAAGGCTTCTCCATCGACACCGCTGCCATCTCCACCACCATCTTCATCACCGCTGCTGCTCCCATGAGGAGGGAGTAGTTCTCCATCGAGGCTCGGGGCTGTACCGGTAGCTATGTGGTTAATCTCTCTCCTATGTACTTCAATACAATGATCTCATGAGCTGCCTTACATGATTGAGATTCATATGAGTTTTGTATCACTATTCATCTATGTGCTACTCTAGTGATGTTATTAAAGTACTCTATTCCTCCTCCACGTGTGTAATGGTGACAGTGTGTGCACCGTGTGAGTACTTGGCGTAGGCTATGATTGTGATCTCTTGTATTATGAAGTTAACTATTGCTATGATGGTATTGATGTGATTTATTCCTCCTACATAAGCGTGAAGGTGACAGTGTGCATGCTATGTTAGTTCTTGGTGTAATTGTGTTGATCTATCTTGCACTCTAAGGTTACTTAAACATGAATATCGAATACTGTGGAGCTTGTTAACTCCGGCATTGAGGGTTCGTGTAATCCTACACAGTTAGTGGTGTCCATCATCCAACAAAAGAGTGTAGAGTATGCATTTATCTATTCTGTTATGTGATCAATGTTGAGAGTGTCCACTAGTGAAAGTCTATTCCCTAGGCCTTGTTCCTAAATACTGCTATCGCTGCTTGTTACTGTTTTACTGCGTTACTACTGCTGCGTTACTACTGCTTGTTTACTTCCTACAATATTACTACCATCAACTGCACGCCAGCAAGCTATTTTCTGGCGCCGTACTACTGCTCATATTCATTCATACCACTTGTATTTCACTATCTCTTCGCCGAACTAGTGCACCTATTAGGTGTGTTGGGGACACAAGAGACTTCTTGCTTTGTGGTTGCAGGGTTGCATGAGAGGGATATCTTTGACCTCTTCCTCCCTGAGTTCGATAAACCTTGGGTAATCCACTTAAGGGAAACTTGCTGCTGTTCTACAAACCTCTGCTCTTGGAGGCCCAACACTGTCTACAAGAATAGAAGCACCCGTAGACATCAGTGGACTCTTGTCCCCAGCTCCATCCTTGCCTGCATCCGCATCGGCAGCTTTGGAGCTAGCCACATCACACATTGGACCCTTATCTTTGTTCTTCATGTTGCTCCTCTTCCAGTGGGGAGCTGAGCGGCTCTGCTCCTCTGTCTCCTCGTCTTCGTCGTCGCCCTCTCCGTTGCTTGGGCCTGGGGGCGGAGGCTTAGGTCACTGGCGCTGGCCTTGGAACACTCCACCGACACCCCCAGCCGGAAGCCTTGCATGTTGACGAACACGAGGATCGAAGGAGGGATCTTGTCGGGGGCGTGGGAGTGGAAGAGCATCCGGACAGGACCATCCAAAGCCGCCAGCGAGTCCTCATCCACCACGCGCGGGCGACCCAGCATCTTGGTACACTCGAGTAGCAGATCCACAGAGCGTAGCACCTCGGGGACTCCAGAGAGGTGGACCCAGATCTTGGAGAGAGCCAAAGAAGCCTGAGGAGTCGCAGTTTCATCCGCAAAAAGCACCGAAATTTTGCTGACCGTAAGGGCGATGCCCCCAGCATTCTTGCATAGGTTCTTGCAGAGATTGAGGCTCGCCTTGGTTGGGAAAACCACTGCAAAGTCTGTATCGCTGATGCGCCTAACCCTCCGGTCCCAGCTTGTCCTCGGCCAGCGCCTTCAAGTCTTGAGTCGAAGCTCACAGGTCATGGTGTTCTCCACAACGATTACCAGAGCCGCATGGTCCGTGCTACCACCAGACCCCACCGGCAGCACCTCCTCGTCCACCTCCAGGCAGTGGAAGCCAACTCCATCAATCGCGTATCCATACCAATGTAAGGATGCCTTCTTTGTGTTCTTGGGGCACATGCCCGTGGTGTGCCCATCCAAGTCACAGACGCCGCAATGCGCTGGGAAGTGGCAGCCTGACTGATAGTGGCCATCTCTACTGCAATTGAAGCACTTTATGTTCGCCTTCTTTCCCGCCGGCACCACCTCGGCCGCATCGGAGAGGGTGGCCGGCGGCGGTGTCGGAGCCGACGGTGCCTGCGGCGTCGAGTGCGACACGGACTTGGCCTTGGGCGGCGAGCCCCCGCCGATTGTTTCCCCACTTCTTCTTGTACTGCTCCCGAACGCCAGACGACCCCACGGCGGGCCGGTCCTCCTCCTCACGCCACCGGCCACCGTCCCTTCGCCACTCTGGCTCTCGGGCGCGGTCGCGGACCCAATCACTGTCGCGGTCACGGCGGCGCCCTTCCTCTGCAAAGCTCCTCCTTTCACGCACCTCGCGCTCGTAGCCGCGACCCTCTTCAGAGTTGAACTCGTCGAAGCTCCTCTTGTTGCTCCCCAACCTTGCATCACCACGCCCACGCTCCATCACTGCCGACGACGGCCCAACGGCGGAGGCGGAGGGTAGGCGGCGGGGGATTTGTCCGGTGGATCTGAGCCAGAAGCGAACGTCTGAGAGAGTGGCGGCGTGGGAGAGAGTGGGATCTAGGGTTCCCACGGGGATCCACCGCCACTTAAGTAGTGGAGCGGATCTGGCGACCACACTTGGACCGGGCTGAGGTACTGGGCTGGGCCTTTGGGAGGCCGCAGGACTTGCCCGTTCACGGCCCACCACCAGAGAAGAGGCGCCAACAGGCCCACAGAAACCCTCAGCGGCAGAGACACTGGGGGTGGGTCCAAAGGAGCCCACCAAGCTCGGGCCCGCCACGCTGGCGACCAACGGCACTGACCCTTCCTCGCCGTTGACTGGGGAACCTGGCGGCGCCGCCCGTACCTCGTCTGCGCACGCTGACAGCAGATCCGCCGCAACTGGAGGCACACAGGGGTTCTCCACCGGGCGCGGCTGGATCCGCGGATCCGAGGGCACCACTGTGCCGCCCCGCGTCCCTGGAGGTCGGGTGAAATCTGCTCCGGCCGCCGCCTGCGACCGCGAGCCACGACCGCCCGGCGCCCAAGCTCTGCGGCGACCGCCCCGTAACCTTGCCCCACCCTGGTCCACGCGGGGTCGAGGAAATCCCTAGGCACGCCCGGTTGGGCCATATCCGGAGGGCACGGCGACTCCGCGCTTCCACCTGCGCCAAATCAACCTCCTCCTCGGAGCTTTCCTGCCAAGGCCCAGAACCGCGACCGACCTTGACCGCGGCGGCGGGGAACCCATGGGGACCTCGCCGGCGCTCGGCAAGGGAGGGGGCCGCGAAATCGCCCGCCGTGTCGCCTTTCCCGTCGCAGGAGCTTGCTCCAACGGTCATATCTCCCTCGCACCCCATGCCCCTCTCTAATTATATCTTTTTTCATTACCATTCTATCTTAATATGCAGCTGACACGTGAGAGCCTTAACCCGTGAGATTGTAAAATGAAGTTCGATTTTTTTTTAACCAACGTCCAAATCCTACATCGTTCTTCCAATAGCCATCGTGCTTATGCGCATAGTTGTGGCGGACGATCATGAGCCATAGAATGTGTGTGGTTCACATGTCACATCCAAAATCATTAGAGCATCTCCAGTCGCGTCCCCCAAAGCGTCCCCCAAAGGGATTTGGGGCGCACCGGACAAAAAAACGTTTCAGCCGCGTCCCCCAAAGCCCATTTTTGTCCGGCGCGTCCCTATACGGTGTCCGGCGCCGAGCCCGTCCCCGTCCCACAGGGGACGCACCGGGACGCCGGACACAACGAGCGGGGCGGGGAGTGGCGGGCCGACCCGTCTGGCACAATTAATTTAAACCTAACCGTCGCCTACCTCGCGACGGAAGTTATTGGCGCGCAGCGACGGTGCAGTTCCCGCAGAGGGCGCAGCGACGCGTCCCGTCGCGCCTAGCTCTGCGTGCCGGCGTTAATGAGCGCCACCGCTCCTCCGCCTCCCTCCGGCCTATAAAAAGGGGCGCCTCTCATCGTCCCTCTCACACACAAACCCTAGCGCCTCTCTCCCAAACCCTAGCCGCCACCATCTCTCAACAAGACTCGACGCTATGTCTGGTAGAGGCGGAGGCCGACCTCGCGGCCGCGGCCGTGGTCGTGGTCGTGGTCGTGGCCGCGGCATAGCTGAACGCTCGCCGTCGCCTCCCACGCCGTCGTCTTCATCGTCGGAGATGGACGTGGAGCCGGACGTCCTGTTCGAGTTCGTCCACGTCCTCAAGGGCGACCCGCGCGGCATCCAGAGGCTGCCGGACTCCTTCGCCGAGTACGTCGGCGGCGTACGCCCGCGCAAGATGCATCTGCGGGAGCATTCTGCCGGTGGATCGTCGACGCGATCTACGACGCGCGCGGCAAGATGTACCTCAACATCGGCTGGGAGAAGTGATGGGGTTCGTTGCATAGAAAACAAAAATTTTCCTACCGCAAAGCGAATAAAACCAACAGATCTAATCTATGGAACACCCAAGATCCAATCTACTAGATCTAAGCAACGAGATGGAGATGAGACTAACCCTCGAAGATTCCAAAGCCTACGAGATTAATCTCGTTGTTGGTGTAGACGATCGTCCCCGGTGCTGCAATCCGGCAGCACTTCCGTACTCGGTCGCGCGTACGGTGTCGATGAAGCTCCTTCCTCTCCCGTTCCAGCGGGCAGCGGAGGTGTGGTAGATCTCCTCCAACGTCCAGCAGCACGACGGCGTGGTGGTGGTGGTGGAGGAAGAAAACTGCAGGGCTTCGCCTAAGCCCGGGCAGCGTATGGTGGAGGGAGAGGCGGCCAGAGGAGGAGGCAATGGGGAATTGGGTTGGCCGGCCACCCCCTCCCCTCTTTATATAGGGGGCTGGCCGGCCAGGGTGGCCCCCTTTCCCATCTAGGGTTAGGGGGGCGGCGGCCAAGGGGGGAGAGGGGCTTTCCCCTCCCCCAAGTTGATCCCCCCCAGGGAAACCCTAGGGGGTTGGCCGGCCTGGGCCTTGGGGGCCAAGTGCCCCTGGCCCATTAGGCCAGGGAGCATCCCCTCGGCCCACGGTGGGCCTCCCGGGTCGTGGGCCCCATGGTGGAACCTTCCAGAACCTTCTAGAACCTTCCAGTCAACACCGGAACAATCCCGAACATTTCCGAAAACCCAGAAATCAACTTCCCTTATATGAATCTTATTCTCCGGACTCTTCCGGACCTCCTCGTGACATCCTGGATCACATCCGAGACTCCGAACAAACTTCGTCTCCATACCATACTCAAATCTACTTATGCGACATCGAACCTTAAGCGCGTCACCCTACGGTTCGCGAACTATGCAGACATGGTCGAGACTCCTCTCCGAGCAATAACCAATAGCGGGATCTGGAGATCCATAATGGCTCCCACATATTCAACGATGACTTAGTGATCGATTGAACCATTTACATACGATGCCAATTCCCTTTGTCTCGCGATATTTTACTTGTCCGAGGTTTGATCATCGGTATCTCCATACCTTGTTCAACCTCGTTACCGACAAGTACTCTTTACTCGTACCGTGGTATGTGATCTCTTATGAACTATTCATATGCTTGCAAGCTAATTAGATGACATTCCACCGAGAGGGCCCAGAGTATATCTATCCGTCATCGGGATGGACAAATCCCACTGTTGATCCATATGCCTCAACTCACACTTTCCAAATACTTAATCCCACCTTTATTGTCACCCATTTACGCAATGACGTTTGATGTAATCAAAGTACCCTTTCAGTGTAAGTGATTTACATGATCTCATGGTCGAAGGATTAAGACAACTATGTATTGAAAGCTTATAGCAAATGAACTTAATGACTTGATCTTATGCTACGCTCATTTGGGTGTGTGTCCATTATATCATTCAACTAATGACATAACCTTGTTATTAATAACATCCAATGTTCATGATCACGAAACCATGATCATCTATTAATCAACAAGCTAGTTATACAAGAGGCTTACTAGGGACTCCTTGTTGTTTACATAACACACATGTATCAATGTTTCGGTTAATACAATTATAGCATGGTATATAAACATTTATCATAAACACAAAGATATTATAATAACCACTTTATTATTGCCTCTTGGGCATATCTCCAACAGTCTCCCACTTGCACTAGAGTCAATAATCTAGATTACATTGTAAGGTACCTAACACCCATGGCATTCTGGTGTTGGTCATGCTTTGCCCTTGGGAGAGCTTTAGTCAACGGATCTGCAACATTCAGATCCGTGTGTACTTTGCAAATCTCTACTTCACCATCTTCGATGTACTCGCGAATCGAATGAAAACGCAGCTTGATATGCTTCAGCTTCTTGTGTGACCTTGGTTCCTTTGCATTGGCGATGGCACCCGTGTTGTCACAATAAATGACTAGCGGGTCCAATGCACTAGGAACCACACCAAGCTCAACAATGAACCTCTTCATCCATACCGCTTCCGATGAAGCCTCTGAAGCCGCTATATATTCAGATTCTGTTGAAGATTTCGCCACCGTGCATTGCTTGGAACTGCTCCAGCTTACTGCCGCACCATTCAATATAAACACGTACCCAGACTGAGACTTAGAGTCATCAGGATCAGTGTTCCAACTTGCATCGGTGTAACTGGTTACAACGAGCTCTTGGTCACCGCCATAACAAAGAAACATATCCTTAGTCCTTTTCAAGTACTTCAGGATATTCTTGACCGCTGTCCAGTGTTCCATTCCTGGATCACTTTGATATCTGCTGGTCAAACTAACAGCATGTGCGATATCCGGTCTAGTACACAGCATGGCGTACATGATAGAGCCTACTGCCGAAGCATAGGGGATCTTGCTCATCCTCTCTCTTTCATCTGCCGTAGCCGGACCTTGAGTCTTACTCAAGACCTTACCTGGCAACATAGGCAAGAACCCTTTCTTGCTTTCATCCATTCTAAACTTCTTTAGAATCTTGTCCAGATATGTACTTTGTGAAAGGCCTATTAGGCGTCTTGATCTATCTCTATAAATCTTGATGCCTAAAATGTATGCTGCTTCACCAAGGTCTTTCATTGAAAAAGACTTATTCAAATAACCTTTAATGCTGCCTAAAAGTTCTATATCATTCCCAATCAATAATATGTCATCTACATATAATATCAGGAACGCTACAGAGCTCCCACTCACTTTCTTGTAAATACAGGCCTCACCATGAGTCCGTATAAAACCAAAATCTTTGATCACTCTATCAAAGCGTAGGTTCCAACTCCGGGATGCTTGCTTCAGTCCATAAATGGAACGCTGAAGTTTGCATACCTTGTCAGCATTTTTAGGATCGACAAAACCTTTGGGTTGTACCATATACAACTCTTCCTCAATGTCACCATTAAGGAACGCCGTTTTGACATCCATCTGCCAAATCTCATAATCGAAAAATGCAGCTATTGCTAACAAAATCCTCACAGACTTTAGCTTCGCTACAGGTGAGAAAGTCTCATCGTAGTCAACTCCTTGAATTTGTCGGAAACCCTTTGCGACAAGTCGAGCTTTATAGACAGTAATATTACCATCAGCATCTGTTTTTCTCTTGAAGATCCATTTATTCTCGACAGCCTTGCGGCTATCAGGTAAGTCTACCAAAGTCCATACTTTGTTATCATACATGGATCCCATTTCGGATTTCATGGCATCTTGCCATTTGTTGGAATCTGGGCTCATCATCGCTTCTTCATACGTCGCAGGGTCCTCATCATTGTTGTCCACAATCATGACATTTAGACAGGGATCATACCAATCAGGAGTGGTACGTTCCCTCGTCGATCTGCGAGGTTCAGTAGCTTCCTCGTTCGAAGTTTCATGATCATCATCATTTGCTTCCTCTCCTATCGGTGTAGGCTGCACAGGAACTTCTTCCGGCACTGCGCTACTCTGATCTATGAGAGAAGGTTCATCAACCTCGTCGAGTTCTACTTTTCTTCCAGTCACTTCTTTAGTGAGAAACTCCTTCTCAAGAAAGGATCCGTTCTTGGCAACAAAGATTTTGCCTTCGGATCTGTGATAGAAAGTATACCCAATTGTTTCTTTAGGGTATCCTATGAAGACGCATTTCTCCGCTTTGGGTTCTAGCTTGTCAGGTTGTAACTTCTTTACATAAGCATCGCAACCCCAAACTTTAAGGAACGACAGCTTAGGTTTCTTCCCAAACCATAATTCATACGGTGTCGTTTCAACGGATTTAGATGGTGCCCTATTTAAAGTGAATGCGGCTGTCTCTAAAGCATAGCCCCAAAACGATAATGGCAAATCGGTAAGAGACATCATAGAACGAACCATATCTAAGAGAGTTCGATTACGACGTTCGGACACACCATTGCGTTGTGGTGTTCCCGGCGGTGTCAATTGTGAAAGTATTCCGCATTTCTTTAAATGCATGCCAAACTCATAACTCAGATATTCGCCTCCGCGATCAGAACGCAGAAACTTAATCTTCTTGTTACGTTGATTTTCTACTTCACTTTGGAATTCCTTGAACTTCTCAAAAGTCTCGGACTTGTGTTTCATAAAGTAAATATACCCATATCTACTCAGATCATCCGTGAAGGTTAGAACATAACGATAACCACCGCGCGATGCTACACTCATTGGTCCGCACACATCGGTATGTATGATTTCCAATAAGTCTGTAGCTCGCTCCATTGTACCAGAAAATGGAGTCTTAGTCATTTTTCCCATTAGACATGCTTCGCATCTGTCAAGTGACTCAAAGTCAAGTGACTCAAGAAGTCCATCGGAATGGAGTTTCTTCATGCGCTTCACTCCAATATGACCAAGACGACAGTGCCACATATAAGTAGAATTATCATTCAATTTAATTCGCTTAGCATCAATGTTATGAACATGTGTATCACTACTATCGAGATTTAACAAGAATAAACCATTCATCTCAGGTGCATGGCCATAAAAGACATTATTCATATAAATCGAACAACCATTATTCTCAGACTTAAACGAATAACCGTCTTGCATTAAACAAGATCCAGATATAATGTTCATGCTCAACGCAGGTACCAAATAACAATTATTGAGGTTTAAAACTAATCCCGAAGGTAGATGTAGGGGGAGCGTGCCGACGGCGATCACATCGACCTTGGATCCATTTCCAACGCGCATCGTCACCTCGTCCCTTGCCAGGCTTCGTTTATTCCGCAGTTCCTGTTTCGAGTTACAAATGTGAGCAACCGAACCAGTATCAAATACCCAGGCACTACTACGAGAACCAGTAAGATAGACATCTATAACATGTATATCAAATATACCTTTCTTCTTGGCATGGCCGCTCTTCAGATCGGCCAAGTATTTGGGGCAGTTCCGCTTCCAGTGCCCCTTCCCCTGGCAGTAGTAGCACACAGTCTCAGGCTTAGGACCAGCCTTAGGCTTCTCAGGAGGCGCTGCAACTTTCTTGCCGCCCTTCTTGAAGTTGCCCTTGTTAGGCTTGCCCTGCTTCTTGAAACTGGTGGTCTTGTTGACCATCAACACTTGGTTCTCCTTCTTAATTTCTACTTCAGCAGACTTCAGCATGGAGAAGAGTTCAGGTAACTCTTTGTTCATGTTCTGCATGTTGTAGTTCATCACGAAGTTCTTGTAACTTGGTGGCAGTGATTGGAGGACACGATGAATACCCAGCTTGTTAGGGATCACAATCCCCAAGTCACTGAGCTTCTTCGCATGTCCGGACATGGCGAACATGTGCTCACTAACGGAGCTACCCTCTTCCATCATGCAGTTAAAGAACTGTTTCGAGGCCTCATAGCTCTCCACGGCTGCATGAGTCTCAAAGATAAGTTTGAGCTCACGCATCATCTCACATGGGTCGTGGTGCTCAAAACGCTTTTGGAGCTCTGCCTCTAAACTGCACAGGATGGCACACTGAATTTCGGAGTACCGAGTTACCCGAGTCTCATAAACATTCTTTATGTCCTCGGACACTGCAGGAGGTGGTGGGGGACCTAGCGGTGCTTCGAGCACAAAATGCCTGCTCACGCCAGTGAGGAAAATCCTCACATGACGGGACCAGTCAGTGAAGTTGCTACCATTGCCCTTAAGCTTTTCTTTCTCTAGGAACTGGTTAAAATTGATGGAGGGGGCGCCATGATCTACAACATATTTGCAAAGAGTTTAGACTAAGTTTATGATAAAATGAGTTCAGTTTTAATTCTTAGATTAACTAGGTGAACTCCCACTCAAAACAACATCCCTCGCATTGTCTTAGTGATTACACGAACCAAATCCACTACACCAAGTCCGATCTTCACGAGAAAAGATGTAGTTTCAAAGGCGAACACTCAAAGTGTTCATCATATCATTCATATGACTCATGCTCTACCTTTCGGTATCCCGTGTTCCGAGACCATGTCTGTACATGCTAGGCTCGTCAAGGCAACCTTAGTATCCGCGTGTGCAAATCTGGCTTGCACCCGTTGTATGCACATGTAGAGTCTATCACACCCGATCATCACGAGATGCTTCGAAACGACAAGTCTTAGCAACGGTGCATACTAAGGATGAACACTTTATTATCTTGATATTTAGTGAGAGGGATCATCTTATAATGCTACCGTCGCGATCTAAGCAAAATAAGATGCATAAAAGGATTAACATCACATGCAATTCATAATGTGTGATATGATATGGCCTTTCTTCTTGTGCTTTTGATCTTCATCTCCAAAGCACGGACATGATCTCCATCATCACCAGCATGGCGTCAAGGTCAGTGGCGCCGCTTCATGGTTGTCCATCACTTATAGCTACTATAACAACTACTTGGAATAAAGCTATTACATGATGAATAGACACGCAGGTCTTTAACAAAAATTAAAAACAACCATTAGGCTCCTGCCGGTTGCCATAATACATCAATGAACATCTCATACATCGAATATAATCATCATCACATAATGGCCATATCACATCACCAAACCCTGCAAAAACAAGTTAGACGCCTCTAATTTGGTTTGCATCTTTTACGTGGTTTAGGGTTTTCGAGTAAGATCCAATCTACCTACGAACATGAACCACAACGGTGATACTAGTGTTGACAATAGAAGTGCAAATTACAATCTTCACTATGGTGGGAGAGACAGACACCCGCAAAGCCACTTATGCAATACAAGTTGCATGTCAAGCGTGGAGCAAGTCTCATGAGACGCGGTCATGTAAAGTTAGCCCGGGCCGCTTCATCCCACCATCCCGCAAGAAGCAAAGTACACAAACTAAAGCAACAAAAGCATCACCGCCCACAAACCATTGTGTTCTACTCGTGCAACAGATCTATGCATAGACGTGGCTCTGATACCACTGATGGGGTTCGTTGCATAGAAAACAAAAATTTTCCTACCGCAAAGCGAATAAAACCAACAGATCTAATCTATGGAACACCCAAGATCCAATCTACTAGATCTAAGCAACGAGATGGAGATGAGACTAACCCTCGAAGATTCCAAAGCCTACGAGATTAATCTCGTTGTTGGTGTAGACGATCGTCCCGGTGCTGCAATCCGGCAGCACTTCCGTACTCGGTCGCGCGTACGGTGTCGATGAAGCTCCTTCCTCTCCCGTTCCAGCGGGCAGCGGAGGTGTGGTAGATCTCCTCCAACGTCCAGCAGCACGACGGCGTGGTGGTGGTGGTGGAGGAAGAAAACTGCAGGGCTTCGCCTAAGCCCGGGCAGCGTATGGTGGAGGGAGAGGCGGCCAGAGGAGGAGGCAATGGGGGGATGGGTTGGCCGGCCACCCCCTCCCCTCTTTATATAGGGGGCTGGCCGGCCAGGGTGGCCCCCTTTCCCATCTAGGGTTAGGGGGCGGCGGCCAAGGGGGGAGAGGGGCTTTCCCTCCCCCAAGTTGATCCCCCCAGGGAAACCCTAGGGGGTTGGCCGGCCTGGGCCTTGGGGCCAAGTGCCCCTGGCCCATTAGGCCAGGGAGCATCCCCTCGGCCCACGGTGGGCCTCCCGGGTCGTGGGCCCCATGGTGGAACCTTCCAGAACCTTCTAGAACCTTCCAGTCAACACCGGAACAATCCCGAACATTTCCGAAAACCCAGAAATCAACTTCCCTTATATGAATCTTATTCTCCGGACTCTTCCGGACCTCCTCGTGACATCCTGGATCACATCCGAGACTCCGAACAAACTTCGTCTCCATACCATACTCAAATCTACTTATGCGACATCGAACCTTAAGCGCGTCACCCTACGGTTCGCGAACTATGCAGACATGGTCGAGACTCCTCTCCGAGCAATAACCAATAGCGGGATCTGGAGATCCATAATGGCTCCCACATATTCAACGATGACTTAGTGATCGATTGAACCATTTACATACGATGCCAATTCCCTTTGTCTCGCGATATTTTACTTGTCCGAGGTTTGATCATCGGTATCTCCATACCTTGTTCAACCTCGTTACCGACAAGTACTCTTTACTCGTACCGTGGTATGTGATCTCTTATGAACTATTCATATGCTTGCAAGCTAATTAGATGACATTCCACCGAGAGGGCCCAGAGTATATCTATCCGTCATCAGGATGGACAAATCCCACTGTTGATCCATATGCCTCAACTCACACTTTCCAAATACTTAATCCCACCTTTATTGTCACCCATTTACGCAATGACGTTTGATGTAATCAAAGTACCCTTTCAGTGTAAGTGATTTACATGATCTCATGGTCGAAGGATTAAGACAACTATGTATTGAAAGCTTATAGCAAATGAACTTAATGACTTGATCTTATGCTACGCTCATTTGGGTGTGTGTCCATTATATCATTCAACTAATGACATAACCTTGTTATTAATAACATCCAATGTTCATGATCACGAAACCATGATCATCTATTAATCAACAAGCTAGTTATACAAGAGGCTTACTAGGGACTCCTTGTTGTTTACATAACACACATGTATCAATGTTTCAGTTAATACAATTATAGCATGGTATATAAACATTTATCATAAACACAAAGATATTATAATAACCACTTTATTATTGCCTCTTGGGCATATCTCCTGGGAGAAGTTCGCGCGCCACCACAGCCTCGAAGCCGGCTTCATCCTCGTGTTCTCCTACTTCGGCAACAGGGACATGAGCGTCAAGGTCTTCGACGAGAGGCGCTGCCTCCGGGACTACCACGTCGACAGGGACTCCCACGACGACAGCACCGACGAGGAGGACGACTGAGTGTTGTTTCTTCGCAGCGAATACGTGCACGGAGGTTTCTGCCTGTTCGCCTCATCGGTAGAACCAACAAGGGCACCATCCTCCCGCTGGATTTTCCAGTTTAGGTGACTGGGTGTGCCCTCGAGTGTTGTTTCTTAGCAGCGAACACAGGAAACCTTCGATGCACGGCCTAGTTAGGTTTAGTTTTTTTGCAATATTTTATATTTGTGTCCACCATGGTTCAAACTATGTATTAGTTTGTGGAAAACCATGTTCCAAACTATGTCTTCGTGTAAACCACGTTCCCAATTATGTATTAGTTTGTGGAAATTGAAATAAAAATGCCAAGAAAAATTATTTTAAATGTTTGGGGGCGGCGTTTGGGGGACGCGGCTGGGGAGCGACGTCCCCCAAACGCGGCACGAACAAAACATGTTCCCCAAACGCTCAATCCGGCGCGGTTTGGGGGACGCGGCTGTAGATGCTCTTAGGAATGCTCCCATCTTCTGAAGCTGCAAACAAACCCAATACATGGGGTCGCAACATTGTCATCTTTTTAAACTGTAAACACTGATATATTTAGCATATATGTAGTGCCTCATTACTTTGGTGCCTTGGATCTTCCAAAAGTGCTAGATAATTGAAGTGCAGAACAAAATTGGCACACAGCCGTTTGTGGTGAGCAGTGGCGAGGTGGTTTCCTTACCTTGTACAGACATCGTCCTTTTCACCTTTCGAGCTTAATACAAAACGTGTAGATCTTCTGCGGGTACTCGAATTTTTTTGGCGCGTCTTTAAATTTTCTGTCGAGCCGAGGCCTCCATGATTACTGCTATTGAAAGTCCTGCTCCGCAAATACTATTTTTCTCAAATTAAAAAATCAGCACATACGTATGTAGCTTGCAACCTTTTTGGCCACACTGCTGTAGAATCTGCAATCCCTCAGCATGTATCATATCTTGGAAAGATGCGCCCTAGTGTGTAGAATTACCTGCAATAGCACACTTGCTCCATGGTAGTTCTTGAGAACGGAATGTGTACATAGTGTTGCTCAGTACCAGCATGCAAAGGTGCAGAGTTTGCTCTGTCCATTAATTAAGTCAGCTTGCCAATACTTCAATTTAATTATTAAAGCTGATCTTTTTCATCGAAGTAGATTCAGGAGCAGAGCTCAGCCAAGACATGAAGTAGTCTTTCAATCGGCAGCAGCGCAGGGGCGCAAAAGCAAGTAGCGGACTAATGGATATAGGATCTAGACTCCCTACACATACATGAATGAACAGATCCAACTCCATCAACGTTGAAAAAGCAAATCCACATCAAGGAAAAAATAGGGAGAGCAGATCCAGACCGGAGAAGTAAAATAAACCAAGATGAGATCCAATTTCAGGCCGTTGCCACAATTCCTGACGCCGGCGGCCGCGAATGTGAGGAAAAATCGCCTTCTCGCACTACCTAATCCCCTTTCCTGTTGCCTCCTCTCCGCCCTTCTCCCAGCAGCGAGCGCCACAACCGCCCTCAACGACGGCAGCGAGAGCCTCAGCAGTAGATCGGGCGACCTCATCCTCTTGTCCCCTCAACCATGGCCATGAACTCCTCGTTCCTAGTTTTCCCCGTCCACCATGGCCACGAACAAGGTGAGGGCATGCGGTGGATGTTCTCCGCCTCTCCGGGTGGAATCTGGCGAGGCGGGCGGCAGATATGTCGTGGTGGCGCTGGAAGGAGCAGAGGTAGAAACGCCGATGAAGGAAAGTGAAGGGGACGGACCAAACCAGTGCGAGTTCTTTCCCAGTCGAAACGTTTCTTCCTAGGCGGTGGCATCTGCTGTAATTTAGATCAAAACTAAGGGCAATAAAAAACGGACCAACAAGAAGCTCTTTTGCTTTTATTATTAGGTAATATAGAATAATGCAAATGAATCGGCAATGGATGTACGGTAACCGACTCTCCGGCGAGTTCATTAGGGGTTTGAAAGATTTCCTCGTAGTGGCTAATGCGAACAAGCAGGGGGATTTTGTTATGTGTCCATGTGTTGTCTGTAAGGATCAGAAGAGTTACTCTTCCTCAAGAGACGTTCACCTGCACCTGCTTCGGCACGGTTTCATGCCAAGCTATAATTGTTGGACCAAGCATGGAGAAAGAGGGGTTAGAATGGAAGAAGATGAAGAAGGGGATGATATCATCGATGACAACTATCCTGATCATTTCGGTGATACTTTCATGGAGGATGCTGAAGGTGGGGAAGGTGAAGGGGAAGGTGAAGAAGAGGCACGTGATGAGCCCGCTGATGATCTTGGTCGGACCATTGCTGATGCACGGAGACGCTGCGAACCTGAAAAGGAGAGGCCAGAGAAGGTTGTTGGTGGAGGAGTGTAGTGCGGCGCAACACCAGTGATTCCGGCGCCAACGTGGAACCTGCACAACACAATCAAACTACTTTGCCCCAACTTAACAGTGAGGTTGTCAATCTCAACGGCTTGCTAAAAACAAAGAATTAAACGTATGGTGTGGAGAATGATGTTTGCTTGCAGAAAACAAAAGAGAACAATGATTGCAGTAGATTGTATTTCAGATGTAAAATAATGGACCGGGGTCCACAATTCACTAGTGGTGTCTCTCCAATAAGATAAATAGCATGCTGGGTGAACAAATTACAGGTGGGCAATTAACAAATAAAGATTCAATACATATCATTACATATTATGATGATCACTATGAGATTTAATCAGAGCATTACGACAAAGAACATATACCGCCATCCAGCATGCATCTGTGCCTAAATATTCCACCTTCCAGTATTAAGTTGCAAATAAAAAACAATTGCATTAAGTATGGTGCGTAATGTAATCAACACAAATATCCTTAGACAAAGGATCGATGTTTTATCCCTAGTAGCAACAGCACATCCACAACCTTAGAACTTTCTGTCACTGTCCCAGATTCAATGGAGGCATGAACCCACTATCGAGCATAAATACTCTCTCTTGGAGTTACAAGTATCAACTTGGCCAGAGCCTCTACTAGCAACGGAGAGCATGCAAGAACATAAACAACACATATATGATAGATTGATAATCAACTTGACATAGTATTCTATATTCATCGGATCCCGCCAAACACAACATGTAGCATTACAAATAGATGATCTTGATCATGTTAGGCAGCTCACAAGATCTAAACATGGTAGCACAAGAGGAGAAGACAACCAACTAGCTACTGCTATGGACCCATAGTCCAAGGATGAACTACTCACGCATCAATCCGGAGGCGAGCATTTTTGATTGGCGGCGGCGGCGTCTCTGGAAGTATTTCCGTATCGTGGCTCTCGGTAATAGGGTTTTCGCGATGGAGGGTATAAGTAGGCGGAAGGGCAGCGTAGAGAGGGCACAGGGGCCCCACACCATAGGCCGGCGCGGCCAAGGGCCAGGCCGCGCCGCCTTGGTGTCGGCCCCTCCCCACTTCGTATCCCCTCCGGTCTTCTGAAGCTCCGTGGAAAAATAAGACCCTCGGCGTTGATTTCGTCCGATTCCGAGAATATTTCCTTTGTAGGATTTCTGAAACCAAAAACAGCAGAAAACACACAACTGGCGCTTCGGCATCTTGTTAATAGGTTAGTGCCGTAAAATGCATAATAATGATGTAAAGTATGTATAAAACATGTGAGTATTGTCATAAAAGTAGCATGGAACATAAGAAATTATAGATACGTTGGAGACGTATCAAGCATCCCCAAGCTTAGTTCCTACTCGCCTCGAGTAGGTAAACGATAACAACAATAATTTCTGGTGACATGCTACCAACATAATCTTGATCAACATTATTGTAAAGCATATGAGATGAATGGTGTGATTCAAAGCAATAGATTGCTAACAAAAAGATAATGACTAAACAACTGAATCATATAGCAAAACTTTTCATGAATAGTACTTTCAAGACAAGTATCAACAAGACTTGCATAAGAGCTAACTCATAAAGCAATAGATTCAAAGTAGAAGGCATTGAAGCAACACAAAGGATGATTAAGTTTCAGCAATTGCTTTCAACTTGTAACATGTATATCTCATGGATAATTGTCAACATACAGTAATATAACAACATACAGTAGGTAAACTGACTCAACATAAAGTAAAAGAATGGCCCTTCGCAGAGGGAAGCATGGATTACTATTTTTGTGCTAGAACTTTTATTTTGAAAACATAGAAACAATTTTGTCAATGGTAGTAATAATTCATATGTGTTATGCATAATACTTCCTACAAGTTGCAAGCCTCATGCATCGAATACCAATAGTGCCCGCACCTTGTCCTAATTAGCTTGAATTTACATGGATTATCATTGCATAACATATGTTTCAACCAAGTGTCACAAAGGGGTACCTCTATGCCGCCTGTACAAAGGTCCAAGGAGATCAATCGCATTTTATTTCTCGTTTTTGAATAATCTCAACTTAGGACATCCATCCAGAATGCATCTATGCCTAAATAGTCCACCTTCAGGTTAGCATCCGCACCCCTTCCAGTATTAAGTTGCAAACAATAGACAATTGCATTAAGTATGGTGCGTAATGTAATCATTAGACAAAGCATCGATGTTTTATCCCTAGTAGCAATAGCACATCCACAACCTTAGAACTTTCTGTCAATTCAATGGAGGCATGAACCCACTATCGAGCATAAATACTCCCTCTTGGAGTTACAAGTATCAACTTGGCCAGAGCCTCTACTAGCAACGGAGAGCATGCAAGAACATAAACAACACATATATGATAGATCGATAATCAACTTGACATAGTATTCTATATTCATCGGATCCCGCCAAACACAACATGTAGCATTACAAATAGATGATCTTGATCATGTTAGGCAGCTCACAAGATCTAAACATGGTAGCACAAGAGGAGAAGACAACCAACTAGCTACTGCTATGGACCCATAGTCCAAGGATAAACTACTCACGCATCAATCCGGAGGCGGGCATGGTGATGTAGAGCCCTCCGGTGATGATTCCCCTCTCCGGCAGGGTGCCGGAGGCGATCTCCTGAATCCCCTGAGATGGGATTGGCGACGACGTCTCTAGAAGTATTTCCGTATCGTGGCTCTCGGTAATAGGGTTTTCGCAACGGAGGGTATAAGTAGGCGGAAGGGTAGCGTTGGAGGGGGCACAGGGGCCCCACACCATAGGCCGGCGCGGCCAAGGGCCAGGTCGCGCCGCCTTATGGTGTCGGCCGTGGCCCCACTTCGGTCTTCTGGAAGCTCCGTGGAAAAATAAGACCCTAGGCGTTGATTTCGTCCGATTCCGAGAATATTTCCTTTGTAGGATTTCTGAAACCAAAAACAGCAGAAAACGCGCTTCGGCATCTTGTTAATAGGTTAGTGCCGTAAAATGCATAATAATGATATAAAGTATGTATAAAACATGTGAGTATTGTCATAAAAGTAGCATGGAACATAAGAAATTATAGATACGTTGGAGACGTATCATAGATCAATAATCAACTTGACATAGTATTCCATATTCATCGGATCCCAACAAACACAACATGTAGCATTACAAATAGATGATCCTGATCATGATAGGCAGGTCACAAGATCTAAACATGATAGCACAAGAGGAGAAGACAACCATCTAGCTACTGCTATGGACCTGTAGTCCAAGGATGAACTACTCACGCATCAGTCCGGAGGCGGGCATGGTGATGTAGAGCCCTCCGGTGATGATTCCCCTCTCCGGCGGGGTGCCGGAGGCGATCTTCTGACCCCCCCCCCCCCCGACATGGGGTTGACGGTGGCGGCGTCACTAGAACTTTTCTCGTATCGTGGCTCTCTGTACTAGGGTTTTCGCGACGAAAGGAATAAATAGGCGAAAGGGCAGCGTCGGGGGGCGCCCGAGGGGCCCACCCCATACGCCGGCGCGTCCAGGGGCCCCTCCGCGCCGCCATGAGGGGTGGCCGCCTCGTGGCCCCTCTTCGTCTCCTCTTCGGTGTTCTGGAAGGCTCCGTGGAAAATAAGACCGTGGGCTTTTCTTTCGTCCAATTCCGAGAATATTCATAAACTAACTTTTCTGAAATCAAAAACAGCAAAAAACAGGAACTGGCACTGCGACATCTTGTTAATAGGTTAGTCCCGGAAAATGCATAAAAACATTATAAAGCATGAACAAAACATGTTGGTATTGTCATAAAACTAGCATGGAACATAAGAAATTATAGATACGTTGGAGACGTATCAAGCATCCCCAAGCTTAGTTCCTACTCGCCCTCGAGTAGGTAAACGATAAAAACAATAATTTCTGAAGTGACATGCTACCAACATAATCTTGATCAATACTATTGTAAAGCATATGAGATGAATGAAGTGACTCAAAGCAATGGTATATAGTTTGCTAACAAAAAGATAATGACTAAACAACTGAATCATATAGCAAAAACTTTTCATGAATAGTACTTTCAAGACAAGCATCAAAAAGTCTTGCATAAAAGTTAACTCATAAAGCAATAGATTCAAAGTAAAAGGCATTGAAGCAACTGATGACCCACAAGTATAGGGGATCGCAACAGTCTTCGAGGGAAGTAAAACCCAATTTATTGATTCGACACAAGGGGAGCCAAAGAATATTTGTAAGCCTTAACAACGGAGTTGTCAATTCAGCTGCACCTGGAAACAGACTTGCTCGCAAGAGTTTATCAATAGCAACAGTTTTATAGCAGTATGAGTAGTGAAATAACAGGAGTAACAAAGACATCGTAGTGATTTTAGTAAACAGCAGGATTAAAATACTGTAGGCACATGGATGGATAAACGGACGTTGCATGGATAAGAGAATTCATGTAACAATCAAGGCAGGGCATTTGCAGATAATAATAAAGCGGTATCCAAGTACTAATCAATCCATAGGCATGTGTTCCGTATATAGTCGTACGTGCTCGCAATGAGAAACTTGCACAACATCTTTTGTCCTACCAGCCGGTGGCAGCCGGGCCTCTAGGGAAACTACTGGAAATTAAGGTACTCCTTTTAATAGAGTACCGGAGCAAAGCATTAACACTCCGTGAACACATGTGATCCTCACATCACCGCCTTCCCCTCCGGTTGTCCCAATTTCTGTCACTTTGGGGCCTCGGGTTCCGGACAGCAATATGTGTATACAACTTGCAGGTAAGATCATAAAACAATGAATATCTTCATGAATCAATAACATGTTCAGATCTGAAATCATGGCACTCGGGCCCTAGTGACAAGCATTAAGCATAACAAGTTGCAACAATATCATAAAAGTACCAACTACGGATACTAGGCACTATGCCCTAACAATCTTATAACTATTACATGATCAATCTCATCCAATCCCTACCAGCCCCTTCAGCCTACAGCGGGGGAATTACTCACACATGGATGAGGGAGTCATGGATGGTCGATGGAGAGGCATCGGGGGTGATGATGGCGATGATCCCCTCCAATTCCCCGTCCGGTGGAGTGCCGAACGGAGTTTCTGGTCCCGAGATGGAGTTTCGCGATGGCGGCGGAGTTCGGACGTCTTCGGAAATATGGTCAACCCGCGTTTTTAGGTCGAAAGGGTTTTGTAGTCCGAAGGAGAGCGTCGGGGGGCCGCCGAGGCGCCCTCACCATAGGGCGGCGCCCCCCCAGGCCACGCCGGCCTATGGTGTGGGGGCCACGGGCCCCCTGGCTCGCCCTTTTGGCCTCATAAGTTCTCTGTGAAAATAGGCCTATTGCGATTATTTCCGGGGATTTTCCTGAAAGTTGAGTTTCTGCACAAAAACTGCTGAAAACAGCGTTAGTCCGTGTTAGTTGTATCCAAAATACAAAAATTAGAGGCAAAACAATAGCAAAAGTGTTCGGGAAAGTAGATACGTTTTGGACGTATCAACTCCCCCAAGCTTAGCTTATTGCTTGTCCTCAAGCAATTCAGTTAACAACTGAGTGCGATAAAAGAACTTTCACGAACACATTTGCTCATATGATGTAAATATTCTCATGATATGGACAAGTACTTAGGCAATTCATAATAAGATACATGCAAATAAAGTCATCTAATAGCTGTGTCAATCATGAAAGAGATACCAACAAACTAATAACAAGCATCATGAAACACTTCCATAAGCAGGATTGCAATGTTCATAGAAAGATATGATAAAGTGGTATCTCGCTTGCCTGTATTTGTACAGCAAAACATAAATGCCCAGGCACCTCTGAATTTCATGGAAAGACTAGAAGTAAAGATTATCAAAGATAAAAGCATCAAAGTTATACCACAGCTGATCATATTTTGGGACAAGCATATTATACTAAGAATGACAGTTATGCTCTCAAGAAGGTGCTCAAAGAAAGGATGGTGACTCAACATAAAAGTAAAAGATTGACCCTTCGCAGAGGGAAGCAGGGATTAACATGTGCTAGAGCTTTTCATTTTTCAAAGACAGAAGTAAAATTATTTTGAGAGGTGTTTGTTGTTGTCAACGAATGATAGTGGGTACTCTAACTACCTCGCCAACCAGACTCTCAAGAGCGGCTCCCATGAAGGACGTTATCTCTACCAGCAAGGTAGATCATCCCTCTTCTCTTTTGTTTACACATGCATTTTAGTTTCATTATGGATGACACTCCCCCAACCTTTGCTTACACAAGCCATGGCTAACCGAATCCTCGGGTGCCTTCCAACATTCACATACCATGGAGGAGTGTCTATTTGCAAAATTAAGTTGCTTACTGATAAATCAGGGCAAAACATGTGAAGAGAATTATTAATGAAAGTTAATTAATTGGGGCTGGGAACCCCGTTGCCAGCTCTTTTTGCAAAATTATTGGATAAGCGGATGTGCCACTAGTCCATTGGTGAAAGTCTGTCAGGAGTAAATGACAAGGTTGAAAGATAAACACCACATACTTCCTCATGAGCTATAAAACATCAACACAAATTGAGAAGTAGTTTGAAGGTTTAAAGGTAGCACATGAGAATTTACTTGGAATGGTTTGAAATGCCATGCATAGGTATTTATGGTGGACACTTTGGAATAACTTGGTTTTCAGGTATTTGGAAGCACGAGCAGCGTTCCCGCTCAGTACAAGTGAAGGCTAGCAATAGACTGGGAAGCGACAATCAAGAGAGCAATAACTATCATAATCATGCTTGCGACAAAATAAAATTAACGGAGGCATAAAAGTGATACAAGAACTCTGAAGCAAAGTAAATCATCGAGGCTTAATTGACTTTTGTTTAGTCATATGCATGCGTGAGCATGTGCCAAGTCGATTCAAGTGAATTATTCAGAGGAGGATACCACAATGTCATACCTATCTATGAATAAAACAATGCAAGCAGATATTCATGACATGCTACTCATTATTAATAAATTGGAGCTAAACATGAGAGATCATGAACTACTAGACTTTCATTAAATGACATATACCTCACATGAACCAGCTAAGTATGCTCACATGGATGAGTATATGTACAAAAATGAAAACAAATAGAGTTCATACCAGCCTCTTGATACGTCCAATTTGCATCACTATTTTGTATCATAATTTGCTGTTATTCATTGATATATTTCATATTGGGACACAATACTTATGTTATTTCATCTATTTTGCATGTTTCATCATTATTGGAGGATCAAGCACCGGAGCCAGGATTCTGCTGGAAAAAGCACCGTCGAACGCAATATTTCGGAAGATCAACTGTGGAAGGAAATTACACGTAAATTCCTATTTTTCTAGATGACGAAGGAAGCCAGAAGGGGGAGCCAGCTGGACCAAGGTGGAGACAACAGGGCGCGGCCCATGGCCTGGCCGCGCCACCATGTTGTGTAGGGGCCCCACCTCTCGCCTCTTTTCTTCGCGCACTCCTTCCCGAAAACCTAAGCCACAGAGGTACCTCACGAAGAGTTACAGCCGCCTCTACGGGGCGGAGAACACCAGAGAGAAAAGAGCTCTCCGGCGGGCAGGAATCCGCCGGGAAATTCCCTCCCGAGGCGGAAATCGACGCCATCGCCATCGTCATCGAGCTGACATCATCTCCATCATCATCATCATCATCATCTCCACCATCTACACCGCCATCACCACCGCTGCACCTCGTCACCGCTGTAACGATTTGGGTTGGATCTTGATTGTTTGATAGGGGAAACTCTCCCGGTGTTGATTTCTACTTGTTATTGATGCTATTGAGTGAAACCATTGAACCAAGGTTTATGTTCAGATTGTTATTCATCATCATATCACCTCTGATTGTATTCCATATGATGTCTCGTGAGTAGTTCGTTTAGTTCTTGAGGACATGGGTGAGGTCTAAATGTTAGTAGTGAACTATGGTTGAGTAATATTCAATGTTATGATATTTAAGTTGTGGTGTCATTCTTCTAGTGGTGTCGTGTGAACATCGACTACACGATACTTCACCATTTATGGGCCTAGGGGAGTGCATCTTGTATTCGGTTGCTAATTGCGGGGTTGCCGGAGTGACAGAAACCTGAGCCCCCGTTAGTATATCGATGCAAGAGGGATCGCAGGATCTCAGAGTTTAAGGCTGTGGTTAGATTTATCTTAATTACTTTCTTGTAGTTGCGGATGCTTGCAAGGGGTATAATCACAAGTATGTATTAGTCCTAGGAAGGGCGGTGCATTAGCATAGGTTCACCCACACAACACTTATCAAAACAATGAAGATTAATTAGCTGTATGAAGCGAAAGCACTAGACTAAAATCCCCGTGTGTCCTCAAGAACGTTTGGTCATTATAAGTAAACAAACCGGCTTGTCCTTTGTGCTAAAAAGGATTGGGCCACTCACTGCAATTATTTCTCTCGCATTTTATTTACTAGTACTTTATTTATCTGCAATATCAAAACCCCTTGAATACTTGTCTGTGAGCATTTACAGTGAATCCTTCATCGAAACTGCTTGTCAACACCTTCTGCTCCTCGTTGGGATCGACATTCTTACTTATCGAAGATACTACGATACACCCCCTATACTTGTGGGTCATCAAGACTATTTTCTGGCGCCGTTGCCGGGGAGTGAAGTGCTATTGGTAAGTGGAATTGATAAGGAAAACCTTTACTGTTTGTGCTGATTTTATTTTTGCCTGCTGCTATAAGTCATTATGGAGAGATCTTCTCTTCAATTTCTATTTGGGAAATCTACTACTACTGCAACGGTAGTGGATGAAGCGCCAGGTGAGGAAGTGATACCATATAAAATACCTATGAAAATTATTGAACGTGTTATGGATAACCGCTATGAAGGGGATGGAACTGTTCATCCTGGTGATCATTTACTGTTTTTACATGAATTATGCGGGTTATTTAAATGTGCAGGTATTGCTATGAATGAAGTTAGAAAGAAACTATTCACTATATCGCTGTCTGGTAAAGCGGCGCATTGGTATAAATTGCTGAAGAATGGTGATTCTCTTGATTGGGAGGACATTGTGCCTTTATTTTATTCTAAATTCTATCCTCCAAGTGAAATTCACAAAGATCGGAACCGCATATATAATTTCTGGCCTCATGATGGAGAGAGTATTGCCCAAGCTTGGGGGAGATTGAAGTCTTTAATGCTCAAATGCCCCATTCATGAGCTTCCTGGTAATGTTATTATTGATAATTTCTATGCAAGACTTTCTTTTCAAGACAAGACCTTGCTGGATACTTCTTGTTCTGGATCATTTACACGCAACAAAGAAGAGTTTAAAAGGGACCTTCTTGATCGGATCCAGGAGAATACTGAAGGATGGGAGAACGACAAAGATAGAGAGTCAGGTATAATCTTTGATTATAAATGCATTGAAGTTTTTATGGATACTGATAAATTTCGTAATATGAGTGCTATTTATGGTCTTGATTCCCAAGTTGTTGCAAATCTTTACAAAGCTTTTGCCTCTCATTATGAATTGCCTAAGAAGAATTTTGATAAGTATCATGAACCGTATAAAGATAAAGTTGATTCATCTGTAAACAAATGTGTAGTGATTGAAACTGTTGATCATGTTATTCCTGAAGCTTATATTGAAAAAACTCCTTTCCCTGCTAAAATGAAAGAGTATTCTGTTATATCTAGTGCGGTTAATAAAAGTGAAAAGAAACCTATAGAACCTGAAGAACAAATTAAGGTTGAACCTGCTGTTGCAATAGTTAAAGATCTTGTGACTGAAAATGTGGAGGATGGTCATATTATTTTCTGTGAAGATGCTTCTAATATTGTTTCACATCCTAATAAACACAAACAAGTTAGTGTTCCTATGCTATCTGTTAGAATTGGTGATCATTGCTATTATGGTTTATGTGATATTGGTGCAAGTGTTAGTGCTATTCCTTGATGCGCGTAAATGTACACGTCCGTTGGGAACCCCAAGAGGAAGGTATGATGCGCACAGTGGCAAGTTTTCCCTCAGAAAGAAACCAAGGTTTAATCGAACCAGGAGGAGCCAAGAAGCACGTTGAAGGTTGATGGTGGCGAAATATGATGCGGCGCAACAACAGGGATTCCGGCGCCAACGTGGAACCTGCACAACACAACCAAAGTACTTTGCCCCAACGAAACCGTGAGGTTGTCAATCTCACCGGCTTGCTGTAACAAAGGATTAACCGTATTGTGTGGAAGATGATTGTTTGCAAGAAAACAATAAAACAAGTATTGCAGTAGATTGTATGCGATGTAAAGAATAGGACCGGGGTCCACAGTTCACTAGAGGTGTCTCTCCCATAAGATAAAAGCATGTTGGGTGAACAAATTACAGTCGGGCAATTGACAAATAGAGAAGGGCATAACAATGCATATACATGATATGATAAATATAGTGAGATTTAATTGGGCATTATGACAAAGCACATAGACCGCCATCCAAATGCATCTATGCCTAAAAAATCCACCTTCAGGTTATCATCCGAACCCCATTCAGTATTAAGTTGCAAAGCAACAGACAATTGCATTAAGTATGGTGTGTAATGTAATCGACAACTACATCCTTAGACATAGAATCAATGTTTTATCCCTAGTGGCAACAACACATCACAACCTTAGAACTTTCTGTCACTGTCCCAGTGTCAATGAAGGCATGAACCCACTATCGAGCATAAATACTCCCTCTTGGAGTTAAGAGTAAAAACTTGGCCAGAGCCTCTACTAATAATGGAGAGCATGCAAGATCATAAACAACACATAAACAATAGATTGATAATCACCATAACATAGTATTCTCTATCCATCGGATCCCGACAAACACAACATATAGTATTACAGATAGATGATCTTGATCATGTTAGGCAGCTCACAAGATCCAACAATGAAGCACAATTAGGAGAAGACGACCATCTAGCTACTGCTATGGACCCATAGTCCAGGGGTGAACTACTCACTCATCACTCCGGAGGCGACCATGGCGGTGTAGAGTCCTCCGGGAGATGAATCCCCTCTCCGGCAGGGTGCCGGAGGCGATCTCCGAATCCCCCGAGATGGGATTCGCGGCGGCGGTCTCTGAAGGTTTTCCGTATCGTGGCTCTCGGTACTGGGGTTTTCGCGACGGAGGCTATTTGTAGGCGGAAGGGCAGGTCAAGAGGCGCACGAGGCCCAGTGACAGGGCGCGCGCTGGGCCGCGCCGCCCGTCATCCGGCCACCTCGTGGCCCTACTTCGACTCTCCTTCGGTCTCCGGAAGCTTCGTGCAAAAATAGGACCCCGGCATTGATTTCGTCCAATTCCGAGAATATTTCCTTACTAGGATTTCTGAAACCAAAAACAGAAAACAGAACTGGCTCTTCGGCATCTTGTTAATAGGTTAGTTCCGTAAAAATGCGTAAATACGACATATAATGTGCATAAAACATGTAGGTATCATCAATAAAGTAGCATGGAACATAAGAAATTATCGATACGTTGGAGACGTATCAGCATCCCCAAGCTTAGTTCTGCTCGTCCCGAGCAGGTAAAACGATAACAAAGATAATTTCTGAAGTGACATGCTATCATAACCTTGATCATACTATTTGTAAACATATGTAATGAATGCAGCGATCAAAACAATGGTAATGACATGAGTAAACAACTGAATCATAAAGCAAAGACTTTTCATGAATAATACTTCAAGACAAGCATCAATAAGTCTTGCATAAGAGTTAACTCATAAAGCAATAAATCAAAGTAAAGGTATTGAAGCAACACAAAGGAAGATTAAGTTTCAGCGGTTGCTTTCAACTTATAACATGTATATCTCATGGATAGTGTCAACATAAGTTATATAACAAGTGCAATATGCAAGTATGCAGGAATCAATGCACAGTTCACACAAGTGTTTGCTTCTTAAGGTGGAGGGAGATAGGTAAACTGACTCAACAATAAAAGTAAAAGAAAGGTCCTTCAAAGAGGAAAGCATCGATTGCTGTATTTGTGCTAGAGCTTTTATTTTGAAAACATGAAACAATTTTGTCAACGGTAGTAATAAAGCATATGAGTTATGTAAATTATATCTTACAAGTTGCAAGCCTCATGCATAGTGTACTAATAGTGCCCGCACCTTGTCCTACTTAGCTTGGACTACCGGATCTTCGCAATGCCATGTTTTAACCAAGTGTCACAAAGGGGTACCTCCATGCCGCCTGTACAAAGGTCTAAGGAGAATGCTCGCATTTTGGATTTCTCGCTTTTGATTATTCTCAACTTAGACATCCATACCGGGACAACATGGACAACAGATAATGGACTCCTCTTAAATGCATAAGCATGTAGCAATAATTATTATTCTCATATGAGATTGAGGATATATGTCCAAAACTGAAACTTCAACCATGATGCATGGCTTTAGTTAGCGGCCCAATGTTCTTCTCTAACAATTTGCATGCTCCAATCATTAAGGTGGCAGATCCTTCAGACAAGACGGACATGCATAGCAACTCACATGATATTCAATAAAGAGTAATTGATGGCGTCCCCAGAAGCATGGTTATCGCACAACAAGCAACTTAATAAGAGATAAAGTGCATAAGTACATATTCAATACTACGATAGTTTTTAAGGCTATTTTGTCCCATGAGCTATATATTGCAAAGGTGAATGATGGAATTTTAAAGGTAGCACTCAAGCAATTTACTTTGGAATGGCGGAGAAATACCATGTAGTAGGTAGGTATGGTGGACACAAATGGCATAGTAGTTGGCTCAAGGATTTTGGATGCATGAGAAGTATTCCCTCTCGATACAAGGTTTAGGCTAGCAAGGTTATTTGAAGCAAACTCAAGGATGAAACGGTGCAGAAAAACTCACATAAAAGACATATTGTAAACATTATAAGACTCTACACCGTCTTCCTTGTTGTTCAAAACTCAATACTAGATATTATCTAGACCTTAGAGAGACCAAATATGCAAATCAAATTTTAGCAAGCTCTATGTATTTCTTCATTAATGGGTGCAAAGCATATGATGCAAGAGCTTAAACATGAGCACAACAATTTCCAAGTATCACATTATCCAAGACATTTTAGAATTACTACATGTAGCATTTTCCAATTCCATCCATATAACAATTTAACGAAGAAGAAACTTCGCCTTGAACATTATGAGTAAAGCCTAAGGACATATTTGTCCATATGCAACAGCGGAGCGTGTCTCTCTCCCACAAAGTGAATGCTCGGATCCATTTTATTCAAACAAAAACAAAAACAAAAACAAACCGACGCTCCAAGTAAAGAACACAAGATGTGACTGAATAAAAATATAGTTTCAGGGGAGGAACCTGATGATGTTGTCGATGAAGAAGGGGATGCCTTGGGCATCCCCAAGCTTAGACGCTTGAGTCTTCTTAAAATATGCAGGGATGAACCACGGGGGCATCCCCAAGCTTAGAGCTTTCACTCCTCTTGATCATAGTATATCATACTCCTCTCTTGACCCTTGAAAACTTCCTTCACACCAAACTTCAAGCAAACTCATTAGAGGGTTAGTGCACAATTAATAATTCACATGTTCAGAGGTGGCACAATCATTCTTTACACTTCTGGACATTGCATAAAGCTACTGGACATTAATGGATCAAAGAAATGAATCCAACATAGCAAAAGAGGCAATGCGAAATAAAAGGCAGAATCTGTCAAAACAGAACAGTTCGTAAAGACGAATTTTAAAGTGGCACCAGACTTGCTCAAATGGAAAAACTCAAAACTAATGAAAGTTGCGTACATATCTGAGGATCACGCTCGTAAATTGGCAGATTTTTTTGAATTTTCTACAGAGACTTGTGCCCAGATTCGTGACAGACAGCAATGCTGTTTCTGCGCAGCGATCCCAAATATAACATCAACTTTGACATAGAAACTTTACTTGGCACAAAAACATGATAAGGAGAGGTTGCTACAGTAGTAAACAACTTCCAAGACTCAAATATAAAACAAAGTACTGTAGTAAAAACATGGGTTGTCTCCCATAAGCGCTTTTCTTTAACGCCTTTCAGCTAGGCGCAGAAAGTGTAAATCAAGTAACATCGAGAGTAGAAGCATCAACATCATAACTTGTTCTAATAATAGAATCAAAAGGCAACTTCATTCTCTTTCTAGGGAAGTGTTCCATACCTTTCTTGAGAGGAAATTGATATTTAATATTACCTTCCCTCATATCAATAACAGCACCAACGGTTCGAAGAAAAGGTCTTCCCAACACAATAGGACAAGATGCATTGCATTCGATATCCAAGACAACAAAATCAACGGGGACAAGGTTATTGTTAACCGTAATGCGCACATTATCAATCCTCCCCAAAGGTTTCTTTTTAACATTATCGGCAAGATTAACATCCAAATAACAATTCTTCAATGGTGGCAAGTCAAGCATATCATAAATCTTTTTAGGCATAACAGAAATACTTGCACCAAGATCACATAGAGCATTACATTCAAAGTCATTGAATTTCATTTTAATGATGGGCTCCCAACCATCTTCTAACTTTCTAGGAATAGAAGTTTCAAGTTTTAGTTTCTCTTCTCTAGCTTTTATGAGAGCATTTGTAATATGTTTTGTAAAGGCTAAATTTATAGCACTAGCATTAGGACTTCTAGCAAGTTTTTGTAAGAACTTTATAACTTCAGAGATGTGGCAATCATCAAAATCTAAATCATTATGAGCTACAGCAATGGGATCATTGTTCCCAAGGTTGGAAAAAATTTCAGCAGTTTTATCACAAGCAGTTTCAGCAGTTTCAGGCAATTTTGTACGCTTTGCACTAGGAGTAGAAACATTGCCAACACCAATTATTTTACCATTGATAGTAGGAGGTGCAGCAACATGTGAAGAATTAACATTACTAGTGGTGGTAATAGTCCAAACTTTAGCTACATTATTCTCTTTAGCTAGTTTTTCATTTTCTTCTCTATCCCACCTAGCACGCAATTCAGCCATTAATCTTATATTCTCATTAATTCTAACTTGGATGGCATTTGCTGTAGTAGTAATCTTATTATCAATATCATTATTAGGCATAACTTTCAATTTTAAAAGATTAACATCGGAGGCAAGTCTATCAACTCTAGAAGCAATAATATCAATTTTATCAAGCTTTTCCTCAACAGATTTGTTAAAAGCAGTTTGTGTACTAATAAATTCTTTAAGCATAGCTTCAAGACCAGAGGGTACACTCCTATTATTGTTGTAAGAATTCCCATAAGAATTACCATAACCATTACCATTAGCAGAAGGATATGGCCTATAGTTATTACCAGAGTTGTTCCTATAAGTATTGTTGTTGAAATTATTATTTTTAATAAAATTCACATCAACATTTTCTTCTTGAGCAACTAATCTCCACTAATATAAAAAGGCACAGGGAGTCCCATCCAATGCATCTCAGCCGTACAAGCAAAAAATCAAACGCCCCACATCTATTCCGTGATTTACATTGGCAGACAACATCCACCATCAACCACGCAAACAGTTTTCTCTCCTTTCATCACCATAACCGTTCATCTCCACCAACGCACCACTCCACACGATCATCGCCTCTCCCGCACGCCGCATCGGTCCTTCAAGCTGTTGCCGCCGTCGCCTCACCTATCGCCGCACCAGTACTTCTCGCCGCGTCGCCTCACCTATCGCCGCACCAATCCTTCTCGCCCTCGCTGCCGCCATCGCGTCCCTGCGCCACAGCAGTCCTTCTCGCCCTCGCCGACGCCCTGTCACCTCCACGAAGACGGCCGCCATCGCATCCCTGCCGCCACAGCAGTCCTCGCCCTCGCCGACGCCCTGTCACCTCCACGAAGACGGCCGCCACGACGACACCCTCGCCTGGGAGTCGAGGACGCTGACGGTACCCGGGCGGCTGCCCAAACAGCAGCTTCTTCATGTTTCTTCAGAATTGGCTTCTACCAGTTCAATCTGAACCTGAAAACCTATCAAACAGTTGCAACCTTTCAGTCCAAAAGTCAATCTTAACCTCAAGGAAGAACAATTTCTCGCCTGGGACGCTCGACAAGCAACTCCACAAGTACCTGCAGGTCTGCCGCCTTTATTTTCAACACAGTATTTTTCTCAATCAATGGACCTGCATTTGGACCTGCATTTGAATGGAGAAACAATTGAAGTTTTTTCTGTAACAATTTACAATAGCTGGTTTGTACATACTGTGTTCCATTTCGGCGATAATTACCTGTATCTGCATTTGACTCAACTGATCTCCACTAATTAAAAACATGACATGATTGAACAATAGTCAATCTTAAGCACCAAATATTCTTATTGACAGCTCATGATCCATATCCAACGAACTGAATCCTACCAAAGCATGAACGCGCATGCATCATTCGAAAGCATAAAGTTTGAGCATAAATAAACTGATCAGAAGGTTATACAGTGTAGGCAAACTACTATTCATCTGAATAATAGTAGTCTGAATAATAGGCAACGAAAACAATGCTAACTTTTCTAAAATACGTGTTTACCTTTATAGGGGCTAGGATGGCATTTTTTAATACCAACTGATCTCCCCATAATTATTATATGAACATTGTCAACTTAAAGCAATTATTATACCAACATGTTTACCTTTATATGAACATTGTCAACTTAAAGCAATTATTATATACTGGAGTTTAGCTGGACAAATCTACTACATATACAAGATAGGATATACTGGAGTTTTTGCCATCCTACAAGGAATTACACACAATTCTGCCATATATTGGCTTCTACAGAGAGGTAGTATTGTTTATCATCATCTTAATTTTGCAGAAAGAGAAGCCATAAATCTCAATGTCATCATCCAGGCGCAATCCATTTCAGGATATAACCAATGGGCTAAGTCAAGGTACTTCGAAACAAATGCAATGATCAGTACCCATTATTATGTCAAATTCTGAAGTGCTGTCTGTATGCAGATACTAAAGAAGTCAAAAGGCGGAGGGAAAGGGATCGGTATGCAAATAATAAAGATGAAATTTTAAAACGTCGACGCCATTTACGGGATTTCAAAAAAGAGTCAATGGACGCTGCGAATGTTGAAAACATACCATCTCATACACAGGCGAATGTTCGAAACTCTGGAATCATACAATACATGCCTTCTGAAGGTCTTGTGTTCTATACTTCCAGCTTCTATTCTGGATCTATATTATATGAAAAGGCTGACTTTCTAAATCTGCAATGAATTTACAGGTATGCCGATAGATGTTCAGCATAATGCATCTCAGGTGGGCGGTGACGATGAATCCGATTGGTTCCACAGAAATGATGCATACCAGATGATACCAGAACCAGGAGGAACTACACATATTCTTTTTGCCCAGTCCAATAATGTTGCGACGGGTTCAATCGTCCAATTATCAGGTAGTATAATAACATGCATCACGTACTATAATGTCATCCAGACTTCAATTATCATGTTCAATAGCCCAATTATGTACTATATATGCTCTACAATCTCATGTACAATTATTCTCGGTGTTCAGGTGGTGATGATCTTGTTAGATGTAATAGTGTTTCACATGAAGAAATGGGGGCATCATCTTCACAATCTGGTGTGTGTGGGCCAGTGGCAAACCTAACAAACAATCCTGGTTGTCCCATTCGTCAACGCCAACAGCGGACTGGTCTATCGTGGTATGCTCGACTGTCTGACGAAAAAAAATCTGAGTATCTACAGAGGCAGCGTATAGCCCGCAGACAAAAGAAAGATGCATCAAGAAGTGGAGTCGACGTGACTCAAGCATCACCTGCTTCTGTCCTGGGTTCACCTCATACCCCAATGAGCAACATGACCAACACACATACAAGTGGCCTTCAAACGCCATGCTGCAAGGCAACTATGGAACATGGGTCCACATCTGCAGAATTGCATGTGCAAGACAGCTTCCTAGCAAAAAGAGTAGATCCTGAAAAGAGACGACATCAACGCAGGGTAATGTACTCGCTGATGACAGATGAACAGAGAGATGCGCTTTTGCGCAAGAACCGCCAGTACAAGCCATGCAGACGGGAAACCAGGACACTCGAGGGCCATGACGACAATGTACCTATGCCAGATGGAGCACAAAACCCTACAGGTATTATTTGTCATATCATTCCATTTTCTATGTGTTTAGGTAGTCCTTTTAATGGATGGTGTCTACCAATTATAGTCTATTTAATGCATATCCAGGGGACCCAAACAGTGGTGATGAATCCGATCCTGCAGGCATTTTTGAACCAGACGAACATGAAGCGAGGTTCGAAGGTAAAAATAGCATAACAATTTTTGGAGTTTCTAGAATTCCTTCATCTCCAAATGTGAAACCCAATGTGTTATATATTTTTCATAGATAACGTGGACACCATGCAAGAGAAAGAAACAATGCAGGAGGATGACGAGGAGTGCAGGATTTTTAGTGGTCTAGGTAACTTCACTAATAAATTCTAATATAATTAACTGTGGCACATCTATTTTACTCCTGATTGTATTTGTGCAGGCGATGTGTTCGATTCTTACAGAGTGACAACTGATGTTCCTCAAAGTAACCAGAATGATGATCCTTATGACTTCGTGTACCACAATCTACCACAGAAGCATCATGTGTTGAAGCCAGTAAATGACTGCGTACATTGTGGAGCAATGAGGCTCCAATATGAGGGCCCCGCGTTCTGTTGCAGAAAAGGAAAGGTCAAGATAGCTACCCCTGAAGTTCCTCAAGAGTTGCGCCGGTTGTTTACAAGTCAGGTTGATGCTGATGCAAAATACTTCAGAAAGCACATACGATATTTCAACACCCACTTCTCCTTCACAAGGCTTGGAGTCACCCTTGACAAGACGGTCAGCACAGCGGCGAGAACCGGTGTGTATACATTTGTAGCACAAGGGGCAATGTATTATAAGATGGATGATCTGGTGCATGGTGGTCAAGGACCTAGACATCTCCAGCTCTACTTCTATGATACAGATGAAACCTTGGAACATAGAGTGAAGCGGTCTCCAGATCTTGATATCAATATCATACGGAAGATTCTGGAGATACTAGAGGACAACCCATATGTGCAGACCTTTAAGAGCATTGGATCCGTTCCGAACCTAGAAGAATATAGGATATCACTTAACACAGATATAAGACTAGACCAGCGAAGGTACAATGCCCCCACCGCTTCCCAGGTGGCCGCGATGTGGGTTGAAGGAAGTGACCCACAAAACACTTTTGATAGGCAAGTTGTCCTGTATGGCAAAGGGGACCGTCCTATATTTATTAGAGCTTACTATGGTTGCTATGATCCTTTGGCATATCCATTATTTTTCCCGAGAGGGGAGATGGGATGGAACCGCTGGATACCATATGAGACACCATCTAAAGTCGCTCAAGAGGAGAACGACAATAACATCGAGCGTGAAGACTTGCAAGGTCTAGATCGGAGTTCAAATGTACATCTTGAACAAAACACGGATGAGGTAACAGGTAATTATCCACATGCTTTCAACTTGTTTCACATTTTGTTCATTCTTTCTAGAGATCAGCAATCAATCATTTCTTTATCCATGTTCTAGATGATGAACAGGACCACGATGATGATGCAACCAGAGGGTGTAGAAAATTTGTTAGCGCAAGGGAGTACTACTGCTTCAAGCTACAAGTCAGAAAAGGACTTTTCAACATTATATTGTTCGGTGCACGTGGGTTCCAGCAATGGGCAGTCGACATGTACATCAAGATGGAGACTATGAGACTTGATTTCTTCTCTGATCCTAAGAATCAAAAACGCATTCGTGCTGATCTATACCAGGTATCATGCTGCTCTCCATTTCCATTTTATATTACGCACGCATCGCCACTACACATTTAAAAATACCGTGCAGAATGTTGTTTTGATTGATTTATCTTCTTAAGGGTGTTGTTGATGTCATGGATGCTGGAGAGACACGTGGTTGTCGGGTTGGTAAGAGAATCGTGCTTCTGAGGACTTTTCCAGGAGGTGATAGAGACATGCAGCGAAGATTCCTTGATGCGATGGCGATAGTCCAACGGTTTGGGAAGCCTGATTACTTTATCACAATGACTTGCAACCCGCACTGGGAGGAGATTACATCCAGACTTGAACCCGGGCAGACACCACAAGACCGTCCAGACCTTGTGGCGAGAGTATACACGGCCAAATTGCGAAGTATGAAGGATCTCCTGATAAAAAAAAAACTTTGGTGAGGTTGTTGCATATGTCCATGTTACCGAGTTTCAAAAGAGGGGGCTGCCACACGAGCACATGCTTCTGATCATGAGCTCAGATAGCAAGCTAACAAACCCAGACGGGTACGACAAGGTGATATCAGCAGAACTTCCTAACAAGGACAAGTACCCTGTATTGCATGCTCTGGTGGTCAAACATATGCTCCATGGACCATGTGGTGCTCTTAGGAAAAGTTGTCCATGCATGATAGATGGTCAATGTCGGTTTCGCTATCCTCGGCAGTTTTGTGATGCCACGCAACAAGGAAAGGACTCATATCCTATCTATAGGAGGAGGCACGATGGTCATCAAGTGAAGGTCAGAAGAGCCGAGCTGGATAATAGATGGGTTGTCCCATACAACCCTGGTTTGCTTATGCGGTATAATTGTCACATCAATGTTGAAGCTTGCTCTAGCATCAAGGCAGTGAAATATTTATTCAAGTACATCTATAAAGGACATGATCGTGCCTCATTCTCAGTCGATCCAGCGGTAGAGAATGATGGTCAAGTAATCAATGAGATTAAACAATATAGGGATGCTAGGTTTGTGGGGCCACAGGAGTCTATCACCAGGATTTGCGGTTTCCCAATGTTCGGTGTCTCTCCCTCTGTTCTCCAACTGCAACTTCATTTGGAAGATATGCAGCCTGTCACATTCAGAGATGGCGATAATCTTGATGACATCATCAACCGGCCCTCTTCTTCCAGTACCATGCTCACAGAATTTTTTAAGATGAACCTGGTGGATCCTTTTGCGAGGAACTTCTTGTACAAAGAGTTCCCAGAATTCTACCGGTGGATCAAGGGTGAGAAGAAGTGGCAGAAAAGAAAATTAAAGGGGCGGGGGCAGATTGGAAGAATTGTCTATGCGCATCCTGCTGAAGGTGAGAGGTACTTCCTTAGAGTGCTCATGAATCATGTGAGAGGTGCAACATCATTTGAGGATTTGAAAAGTGTAAATGGCAGGCCTTGCTTGACTTTCAGAGAATCATGTGAGCGAAGAGGTCTCATAGAGACCGACAAGTCAATTGATGATTGCTTGACCGAGGCAGCTACTTTCCAGATGCCTTATGCTCTAAGAAGGCTTTTTGCAACTATTCTGGTGTTCTGCGAGGTCACCCAAATCCGATCACTGTGGGAGAAGCACCTTGAGTCAATGTCTGAGGACTACCGTCGTAACCAGCCCAACCAGGCCGCACTAGAGCAGATGGTCCTTAGAGACATTAGGGATCTGGTGCATTCCATGGGAAAAGATATTAGCAGTTATGGACTCCCGGATTTGGATCTGGTGGATGATGAGTGTTCGAATGGAGATTCCAGAGAGGTACAAGAGGAGTTGTCGGTTACTTTTGATAAAGAAGACATAAACATGTTTACATCTCTTAACAAAGAGCAGCGTGCTGGTTTTGATGAAATCCTCTCTCATGTTCTCAACAAAAGGAGCCAGATTTTCTTTGTTGATGGTCCGGGTGGCACGGGAAAGACATATCTATACAAAGCACTCCTTGCGAAGGTCCGTTCCCTAGGTCAAATAGCTATTGCTACAGCTACATCTGGCATAGCGGCATCGATCATGCCTGGTGGGCGCACCGCCCATTCCAGGTTTAAAATTCCGATTAGGCTCACAGACAGCAGCACATGCAATTTCACCAAGCAGAGTGGTACCGCAAAGCTGCTCCGTAGGGCATCTTTAATAATCTGGGACGAAGTTGCCATGACGAAGCGCCAAACTGTTGAGACGCTTGATAGGTCCTTACAGGACATCATGGGATCTGATTTACCTTTTGGGGGGAAAGTCGTGGTGTTTGGAGGAGATTTTAGGCAGGTCCTTCCCGTTGTAACACGTGGGACAAGAGCTCAAATCACTGATGCTACGCTACAGAGGTCTTATTTATGGGATAAGATTAGGAAGATACGCCTCACACGCAATATGAGGGCACAGACCGATCAGTGGTTCTCCGAGTACCTACTGAGAATTGGCAATGGAACAGAAGAGACAATCGGTGGTGACTATGTGCGTCTTCCGGATGACATTGTTATTCCTTTCACTCCTACCGACGAACCAGTGAACAAGCTTATTGAAGATGTGTTCCCATCGCTTCATGAGAACGCCACATCTGGACCCTACATGAGTGCGCGTGCCATTCTTTCAACGAAGAATGATCATGTGGACAATCTGAATAAAAAGATGATTGACCGATTTCCTGGCCAGGCAAAGGTATATTATAGCTTTGACTCTGTCGAGGATGATGCACGCAATAACTACCCACTGGACTATCTCAACTCACTCACTCCAAATGGCCTGCCCCCGCATGATTTGAAACTCAAAATCAATTGTCCCGTCATTCTACTCCGGAATCTCGATCCGCACAATGGGCTGTGCAATGGAACAAGACTGATGAAAAATGTTCAGTTCACATGCTCCGATACATTTTTTCTGCGTCCTTTCACTTTATTGTTTCCTGAGATTCGGTAGTCTACTCTGATTTGATCACATGCTCTGAATGATGAAAAATGTTCAGTTCAGGTGAAATTTAAGAAACTGTAGTAAACTGACCTCTGCATTTCTTGTCATTGCTTAAAACTTGGATTTCCTGAACCACTTGATTTGAGTTTCTTCAAATCCTTCCTCTGATATCTGATCCACAATGACGAAAGCAACATAACATTGAAAATTTTACATATGTGATGGTTTCCTTCAGAACAAGTACAAATAAATACTAACATAAACAAATATCTTTGCATCATGACCAAATAATATTAAAATGCAATTTTTCGAACAACAGATGTCCAGGAAATAGGAGTGTATTCAAGAGGAAATGATTTCATGCCTTGATGCAAGTTAACACTTCAGTGGCTCTGTCCTTGCCACAGGTCACAAAATAAACTAAAACACAGAGGGCTAGAGAAATGTTTTAATGTGCAGAGAACAATCGGTACAAGTGTCTATAGAAGCTTACGCTTCCTCCACCAGTGCAGAGATTTCTTTCTTAACCGGCAGAGATGCTAATGTGTCATACCTAAGTGTATGAGGAATTAGTGGTGCCATGCTGCAAAAGCAAAACAGGGATGAAGAGTAACCCAGTCTGAAAATTACCAATTTATGCAAACTGAAATGCAAGATTTAAGCAAAATATACTCATTTTAGCTGTATAAAGCTCATAATAGAGGATCTCCCTTTGGCCCTATTTCTTTCAATCCTTGTTACTGAAACAATTCTCTGCTAAATAAGAGTAATCATACAAATTAGCATGAGATTCCAATTGACAAAACTAAGTCTGATTAAAATTTCCCAGAAGCTCGAGCAACTATGATTAAAAAACATGCAGCAAATGCTTTAGATATCAGTTCATCGAAGCTCTAGCTTCCATGACATTACTTAGTGAACCTCGTTTTGGTTGTGTTGCTTTCGAGCCTTATTGACAAAAATGATGTGCTAAACATGAATTATATTGAAAAAAATAGCAGTAGTTCCCATGGTGGCAAAACATAACTGAAACTTGAGGACAAGAAAATTGAGATTTCACTTGAGAACATAAACAACAGCTGGCAGATAGAACCAGCACACTATAACGAACTAAGCCCATCCTCATATAATCTCGGAAAGATCACCCTGGCCCAAACAGAACGGTAGCTCGGAATGAGGAATTGCAAGAGGATTTGACCTTCTATTTTTGGTGGCCGGCGATGTGGGGCCCTCTGACGTGTGATGGCCGCGACCCCGATCCAGTGAAGACCAGTCCCACGCCTCCGCGACCGCGTCCGACGGCGCCTAGCGATTGCTCGCCCGCGAGCATGCCGAGCTCCAGCGCATCCGCGTATGCATCCGACGACGCCTAGCGCTGGCTCGCCAGCGAGCGTACCCAGCTCGAGCGCCTCCTCTAGCACTTGCGCGACCGGATTAGACGAGAAGCGGCAGGACGCTGATAGTGGGGACGAAGGGGAGTGGGAGAGATCGAAAGTGGGCGCTGGCGAATGAGGAATGGCAGGGAGAGCAGCAACTCGCCATTCCAGTGGGGGGCAGGGGAGGTAGGTGACGAAGTGTGGGCTTTATCTCTTCTTTTTCTTCTTCATTCGAGCCTGTCCGATTTTTGCTTTTCATTTCATTTTAGAGATAGAGCTTATCTGACTAGCTGTGTCTGTGTGCGATCTTCCCGTACAACAATGGAGCGTGTGCCTGTCACAAGGTTTTAAAAAGAAATGAACTTTTTAAAACTATTTATATTAATTATTTTTAATATGTATTTAAATTTCAGAATCGTGCATGCCATCCTATGGTTTAAGTGAATGTTAAATTCCATGAAATATTGGATACATGAAATTTCAGAATGATGAAGACGACACGGATACCATAGATTGTAAAATCTGATCGATACTCGAAACTGAATGATCATAATATTAGAAATCAATGCTTGGCGAATTACGAAGACTGGCTTGGAGAATGTTGCTTAATTTTTTAAATAGTTCTGTAACTAATTATAAAATACGAATATGATTGTGAATTTTATGTGAAAACATGTGCAACCTAAAAAAGAAATAGTATTCACAATATTTTTTATGACACGGTGTGGGACGTGCTATGCACGTGCAACCTTACTAGTGAAGCTAAAGGAACATTATTTGGATCAACATTAGATCTACCATTCACAAGCATAGACATAATCACATCAATCTTATCACTCAAGGAAGAGGTTTCTTCAACAGAATTTACCTTCTTACCTTGTGGAGCTCTTTCCGTGTGCCATTCAGAGTAATTTATCATCATATCATCAAGAAGTTTTGTAGCCGCCCCCAAAGTGATGGACATAAAGGTACCTCCAGCAGCTGAATCCAATAAATTCCGCGAAGAAAAATTTAGTCCTGCATAGAAGGTTTGGATGATCATCCAAGTAGTCAGTCCATGGGTTGGGCAATTCTTTACCAAAGTTTTCATTCTCTCCCATGCTTGAGCAACATGTTCAGTATCTAATTGCTTAAAATTCATTATGCTACTTCTCAAAGATATAATTTTAGCGGGAGGATAATATCTACCAATAAAAGTATCCTTACATTTAGTCCATGAATCAATACTATTCTTAGGCAAAGATAGCAACCAATCTTTAGCTCTTCCTCTTAATGAGAAAGGAAACACTTTCAATTTAATAATATCACCATCTACATCCTTATACTTTTGCATTTCACAAAGTTCAACAAAATTATTGAGATGGGCAGCAGCATCATCAGAACTAACACCAGAAAATTGATCTCTCATGACAAGATTTAGTAAAGCAGGTTTAATTTCAAAGAATTCTGCTGTAGTAGCAGGTGGAGCAATAGGTGTGCATAGGAAATCATTATTATTTGCATTTGTGAAGTCACACAACTTAGTATTTTCAGGGGTATTCATTTTAGCAACAGTAAATAAAACAAACTAGATAAACTAAATGCAAGTAACTCATTTTTTTGTGTTTTTGATATAGAGAGCAAGACAGTAAATAAAGTAAAACGAGCAACTAATTTTTTTATGTTTTATTTAGGTGCAGCAAACAAAGTAGTAAATAAAATAAAGCAAGACAAAAACAAAGTAAAGAGATTGAGAAGTGGAGACTCCCCTTGCAGCGTGTCTTGATCTCCCCAAAGAACGGCGCCAGAAAAGGCTTGATGCGCGTAAATGTACACGTCCGTTGGGAACCCCAAGAGGAAGGTATGATGCGCACAGTGGCAAGTTTTCCCTCAAGAAACCAAGGTTTAATCGAACCAGGAGGAGCCAAGAAGCACGTTGAAGGTTGATGGTGGCGAAATATGATGCGGCGCAACAACAGGGATTCCGGCGCCAACGTGGAACCTGCACAACACAACCAAAGTACTTTGCCCCAACGAAACAGTGAGGTTGTCAATCTCACCGGCTTAAAAAAGGATTAACCGTATTGTGTGGAAGATGATTGTTTGCAAGAAAACAGAAAACAAGTATTGCAGTAGATTGTATGCGATGTAAAGAATAGGACCGGGGTCCACAGTTCACTAGAGGTGTCTCTCCCATAAGATAAAAGCATGTTGGGTGAACAAATTACAGTCGGGCAATTGACAAATAGAGAAGGGCATAACAATGCATATACATGATATGATAAATATAGTGAGATTTAATTGGGCATTACGACAAAGTACATAGACCGCCATCCAACCGCATCTATGCCTAAAAAGTCCACCTTCAGGTTATCATCCGAACCCCATTCAGTATTAAGTTGCAAAGCAACAGACAATTGCATTAAGTATGGTGCGTAATGTAATCGACAACTACATCCTTAGACATAGAATCAATGTTTTATCCCTAGTGGCAACAACACATCACAACCTTAGAACTTTCTGTCACTGTCCCAGCAATGAAGGCATGAACCCACTATCGAGCATAAATACTCCCTCTTGGAGTTAAGAGTAAAAACTTGGCCAGAGCCTCTACTAATAACGGAGAGCATGCAAGATCATAAACAACACATAAACAATAGATTGATAATCACCATAACATAGTATTCTCTATCCACCGGATCCCAACAAACACAACATATAGTATTACAGCTAGATGATCTTGATCATGTTAGGCAGCTCACAAGATCCAACAATGAAGCACAATTAGGAGAAGAAGACCATCTAGCTACTGCTATGGACCCATAGTCCAGGGGTGAACTACTCACTCATCACTCCGGAGGCGACCATGGCGGTGTAGAGTCCTCCGGGAGATGAATCCCCTCCGGCAGGGGCCGGAGGCGAACTCCTGAATCCCCCGAGATGGGATTCGCGGCGGCGCGTCTCTGGAAGGTTTTCCGTATCGTGGCTCTCGGTACTGGGGTTTTCGCGACGGAGGCTATTTGTAGGCGGAAGGGCAGTCAAGAGGCGGCACGAGGGCCCAGGTGCCAGGCCGCGCGGCCAGGGCCTGGCCGCGCCGCCTTCATCCGGCCACCTCGTGGCCCCACTTCGACTCTCCTTCGGTCTTCTGGAAGCTTCGCAAAAATAGGACCCTGGGCGTTGATTTCGTCCAATTCGAGAATATTTCCTTACTAGGATTTCTGAAACCAAGAACAAGAAACATCAACGGCTCTTCGCATCTTGTTAATAGGTTAGTTCCAAAATGCGTAAATACGACATATAATGTGCATAAAACATGTAGGTATCATCAATAAAGTAGCATGGAACATAATAAATTATCGATACGTTGTAGACGTATCATTCCTTATGAGCTTTATACGGAGATTATGCACGAAATTGATTCTTGTGAACTTGAAGATATTGATGTGATTATTCAGCTGGCTAATAGAGAAACTATTTCTCCAATTGGTATTGTTCGAGATGTGGAAGTTCTATGTGGTAAGATTAAATATCCTGCTGACTTTTTGGTACTTGGTTCTGCTGCTAGTGATTATTGTCCTATCATTTTTGGTAGACCTTTTCTAAATACTTGTGGAGCTATTATAGATTGCAAGAAAGAGAAAATTTTGACTAAATTTGCTGGTGAATCTTATGAGTTTAACTTCTCTAAATTTACCAAAACCCCTTATAAAGCTGATTTGCCTAGTGATGATTTTAAAATGGAGCAGTGTGCATCTATTGTTCTTGTTCCTAATAATCCTTTGCAGCAACATTTGGAGAATAGCGAGAGTGAAGTTTTTAGGAAAGAAAGAGATGAGCTTGAGGAAATTTTTCTTCGCCAACCTATTCTCAAGCATGATTTACCGGTGGAAGATTTGGGTACAACACCGCCACCAAAGGAAGATCCTGTTTTTGATTTAAAGCCTTTACCTGATAATCTTAAATATGCTCATATTGATGATAAGAAAATATATCCTGTTATTATTAGTTCTAAGCTTTCAGAGATTGAGGAAGAAAGGTTATTGGAAATATTGAAGAAACACCGAGGAGCTATTGGTTACACTCTTGATGATTTGAAGGGGATTTCTCCTTCTATTTGCCAACATGCTATCAATATGGAAGATGATGCAAAGCCTGTTGTTGAACATCAACGTCGTCTAATTCCGAAGATGAAGGAGGTGGTAAGGAATGAGGTATTAAAACTTCTTGAAGCTGGTATTATATATCCTATTGCTGATAGTAGATGGGTTAGTCCTGTGCATTGTGTTCCTAAGAAAGGAGGAATGACTGTTGTGCCTAATGATAATGATGAGCTCATCCCTCAAAGAGTAGTTGTAGGATATAGAATGTGCATTGATTTTCGAAAAGTTAATAAAGTTACTAAGAAAGATCATTACCCTTTACCCTTTATTGATCAAATGCTAGAAAGGTTATCTAAAAATACTCACTTTTGCTTTCTTGATGGTTATTCTGGGTTTTCACAAATTGCTGTTAAAGCTAAAGATCAAGAGAAAACCACGTTCACTTGTCCTTATGGAACTTATGCTTATAGGCGTATGCCTTTTGGTTTATGTAATGCTCCTGCTACTTTTCAAAGATGCATGTCTACTATTTTTCATGGCTTTTGCGAGAGTATTGTAGAGGTGTTCATGGATGATTTTTCTGTCTATGGGAATTCTTTTGATAATTGCTTGCGAAACCTCGATAAAGTTTTGCAGAGATGTGAAGAAACTAACCTTGTTCTTAATTGGGAGAAATGCCACTTTATGGTTAATGAAGGAATTGTATTGGGCCATAAAATTTCCGAGAGAGGTATTGAAGTTGATAGAGCTAAAGTTGAAGCAATTGAGAAGATGCCCTATCCTAGGGATGTTAAAGGTATTCGTAGTGTTCTTGGTCATGTTGGGTTTTATAGGAGATTTATTAAAGATTTCTCTAAAATCTCAAAGCCTCTTACTAATCTTCTTCAAAAAGATGTACCTTTTGTTTTTGATGATGATTGTAAGGAAGCTTTTGAAACTCTAAAGAAAGCCTTAACAACTGCTCCTGTAGTTGAACCTCCCGATTGGAATTTGCCTTTTGAAATTATGTGTGATGCTAGTGATTTTGCTGTAGGCGCTGTTCTTGGACAGCGAGTAGATAAAAAATTAAATGTTATTCATTATGCTAGTAAGACTCTTGATGCTGCTCAAAGAAATTATGCTACAACTGAAAAGGAATTGTTAGCTGTAGTCTTTGCTTGTGACAAGTTTAGACCCTATATTGTTGATTCAAAAGTCACAATTCATACTGATCATGCTGCAATTAGATACCTTATGCAAAAGAAAGATGCTAAGCCAAGGCTTATTAGATGGGTACTTCTTTTGCAAGAATTTGATTTACATATTATAGATAGGAAAGGTGCTGATAATCCTGTTGCTGATAATTTGTCTAGATTGGAAAATATTGCTTATGATCCTGTTCCTGTTAATGATAGTTTTCCAAATGAACAATTGGCTGTAATAAAGGTGAGCTCGCGAGAGAGCCCTTGGTATGCAGATTATGCTAACTTTATTGTTTCAAGTATTTGCCTCCAACCTTTTCAGCTCAGCAAAGGAGAAAATTCTTTTATGACTTGAGGCATTATTTTTGGGATGACCCACACTTATATAAAAAAGGAGTAGATGGTATTATGCGAAGATGTGTTCCTGAATATGAACAACAAGAGATATTGAGTAAATGCCATGGTAGTGTTTATGGAGGACATCACGCTGGAGATAGAACCGCACAAAAGGTTCTACAATCAGGTTTTTATTGGCCAACACTTTTCAAAGATGCAAGGAAGTTTATCTTATCTTGTGATGAATGTCAAAGAGTTGGTAATATCTCTAGACGCAATGAAATGCCTATGAATTATACTCTTGTTATTGAACCATTCGATTGTTGGGGATTCGACTTCATGGGTCCTTTCCCTTCTTCAGAAGGTAACACTCATATACTTGTCGCTGTTGATTATGTTACCAAATGGGTAGAAGCTATACCCACAAAAAGTGCTGATGGTGAGACTTCTTTAAAAATGCTTTTAGATATTATTTTTCCTAGATTTGGAGTACCTAGATATATTATGACTGATGGAGGTTCTCATTTTATTCATGGAGGTTTTAGAAAAACTCTTGCTAAGTATGGTATTAATCATAGAATTGCTTCCGCTTATCACCCTCAAACTAGTGGTCAAGTAGAATTATCAAATAGAGAGATTAAATCTATTTTGGGAAAGACCGTTAATAAATCTAGAAAGAATTGGGCTAGTAAATTGAAGGAAGCACTATGGGCTTATAGAACTGCTTATAAAAATCCTATGGGAATGTCACCTTATAAAATGGTTTATGGAAAAGCTTGTCATTTACCTCTAGAACTAGAGCACAAAGCTTATTGGGCTGTTAGAGAACTAAATAAAGATCCGAAACTAGCCGGTAATAAGAGGTTGCTGCAATTAAGTTCTCTAGATGAATGGAGAAGTGAAGCTTATGAAAATGCTAAACTCTTTAAAGAAAAAGTTAAGAAATGGCATGATAGAAGGATCATCAAAAGAGAGTTTAATATTGGGGATAAAGTCCTATTGTATCGGTCTCGTCTCAGATTCTTTGCAGGGAAATTACTCTCGAAATGGGAAGGACCATATGTTATTGAGGAGGTGTATCGTTCAGGAGCAATTAAAATTAGCTCTCTCCAAGGCAATGCTACGCAAGTGGTGAATGGACAAAGACTCAAGCATTATATCTCGGGTGATTCTTATAATGTTGATGTTGATATTATTCAAGTGGAAACACCGGAGGCTTTCATCAAAGGACAAATTGACGGTCCGCCAGAACTCGACTTTGAATAGGTAACAGTACAGGTAATAAAAGTCCGCTTTTAGCTTTCCGAACAATATTTCTGCTGTTTTTGGTAAATATGAAAAATTACGGATCGAAACGGAGTGGAAGAGACGCGCGAGGGCCCGTCACCATAGGCCGGCGCGGGCCCCACCCTGCCGCGCCGCTATGGGGACAGCCCTCGCGTCCCTTTTCCACTCGTTTTCGGCCTGGAACCTTCCTTTTGTTGTAAAAATATTTGCTATATAATCCCCCGGACCCCTAGAGGTCCGTATATCGTTTTCTCGTCGTGTTTTGTTTCGAGCTGTTTTCTGCCAGATTTGTTTTGATCTAGAAGCACCATGGTCTCCAACAACAAGGACAAGGGACCTTTGGAGGAAGATATTCAAGACCCGGAACTGAAGGAAGAAGTCGCGAGTGAGGATGAGGAAGAAGTGGAGGAGGTTCCGCGAGTACACCAGCGTGCCACCATTGCAAGCATTGGCGTGATATCAAATCCATCCAACACCAAGAGGAGTGCACGAATCGCTACCGGAGGAGCAGTTCCACGTCATTACTTGGCTCCAAGGACATCTTCTCCGGGCAATTACCGCCCTTTCCGCAACCTAATCTACGATCGTCAAACTGAAAAGACCCCCAAGGTAGTGTTGCCAAGTGGTTGGGATATAGATCGTTCTAACATTGCAGGAGAGATGAAATCTGAAGCTGAAGGATGGGGAAACAACTCTAGGAGTTGGGACTCACCACCTGACATGATTATGAGCCGCGTTGAGCACAACTCGGAGCTGATTCGCAACCTCACCTATGAGATTGAAGATTTAAAGGAGCTTGTTAAGAAGCTTGTCGAGAAGAATCCATCACCATCACCACCGAAGGAGTAATTCATCATCGGTATTGGCATCCCCTTGGTTTGTTCTAAGCTTGGGGGAGTGCCGCGGTATCACATCATCACTACCTTTATCTTTTACTATCAAGTAGTGTCATATCATGAGTAGGGAAGTTATCATATGGAATAGTATGCAATGTGGAAGTATCTCTCTAGGTTGGTTATCTATGTATCCGTTGGTGTGAGTTATCGTTATGGAATATTAATGAGAAGTCTTATCATTTACTTTTTGCACACCTTATTTTAGTTTGCAATCTCCATTATATGATTACTCTTGACATTAGTATTGATATCACTTTGGGAGCATCAAGTAAATCTATTTGGTTTTGGCAAACTTAGCATTGGTCAATAGCAACAACACCCTGATGTTTAAATAGAAGAGAGAAATACACTTAGATATATTACTCTATTATCTCTATGCTAATGAGTTTAGTATTCTGAAGTTAAAATTGCTTGTGCTTATGAGAAAGATGCATGATTGTTCTATCATATGTATATTTGTTTGTTTCCCTCAACCTTTATGCTTGCTATCAAACCTTGCTAGCCAAAGACCCGTATTGAGAGGGAATGCTTCTCATACATCCATAACCTTAGACCAAACTCATGCCATTTGTGTCCACCATACCTACCTACTACATGGTATTTTCTGCCATTCCAAGTAAATACTTCATGTGCTACCTTTAAATAATTCAAACTATACTACTCCTTATTTGTGTCAATGTTTTATAGCTCATGAGGAAGTATGTGGTGTTTTATCTTTCAATCTTGTTGGGCGGACTTTCACCAATGGACTAGTGGCACATCCGCTTATCCAATAATTTTGCAATAAGAGCTGGCAACGGGGTTCCCAGCCCCAATTAATAACTTTCATTAATAATTCTCTTCACATGTTTTGCCCTGATTTATCAGTAAGCAACTTAATTTTGCAATAGACACTCCTCCATGGTATGTGAATGTTGGAAGGCACCCGAGGATTCGGTTAGCCATGGATTGAGAAAGCCAAGGTTGGGGGAGTGTCATCCATAATAAAACTAAAATACATGTGTAAACAAAAGAGAAGGGGGATGATCTACCTTGCTGGTAGAGATGCCGTCCCTCATGGGAGCCGCTCTTGGAAGGTTCGTTTGGCAAGGGGGTTAGAGTGCCCGCTACCATTCGTTGACAACAACAAACACCGCTCAAAATCTTACTTTTATGCTCTTTATATGATTTCAAAACTTGAAAAGCTCTAGCACATGATTTAATCCCTGCTTCCCTCTGCGAAGGGCCTATCTTTTACTTTTATGTTGAGTCAGTAAACCTATTTCCCTCTATCTTAAGCAAGAAATTGAGTTGTTGTGAACCAACCATTTATGCTATGATTCAGTTAATCATGTCTTTTATACTTTCTTGTTTAGTACAAATTTTATCTGAATGAATATGACTTTGAAGTTATCAATGATTATGAGGAGATTGTTATGATTGAATATGAAAGCCCTGCTATATAAGTTCTAATATGAAAGCCCGGATGAACGCTGGTGTTCACATGGGTACGTGAGCACGCGCTTACTATTCGACACGTGTCTCACGCTGTTTGTTCTGCCGTTAGCCTGTGACGAGGAGGAAACGACAAGCCAAAGGCTGGTCTCGCTCTGGTAGGGAGGCGCTGGACGCGTGCAGTGTCCTCATCCTGCAAAGCTGCTAGTACAAGATCTGTTCAATGGGAAACCGAGGGCAGCCATGGCGAGATTTGGCGATCTCGAATCCGACCATGGGACGCCCGATGGTCCGAGCATGGAGCGGAGGCGCGTTGGACCCCGGCCAGCGACGCGTCTGGATGGGGCGTGGAAGGCGGCTGACCACCATGGATGGAGCTGCATCGGATGGGAAAGAGCTACCTGGCTGCTAGATCGCGCCGTCTCACCGTGCTCGAAGCCCTCTACCGTGCAAAATCGAACCAGCGCACATTGACGCGGAATTGCAGATAAAGAAATCGAGGGATGGGGCTGATTAGGTCCGGCGGTGGCTGTGGAGGCCGGGTTGGAGCGGAGCGCGTCGAGAGCTTGTGCAGCTCGCCTCATCAAGCTCGAGCTCCTCCCAGCACGGGCCCCAATCGAGCGCCTCTACAACGAACAGCGGGCGTTGGTGTCCCACGGCGCCTCCCCCTCGATTCAATTCACATCACAGCCGGCCGGAGGTGCCTTTGTCGAGCTTGGGGATTGATTTGTATCAGCTGATTTTGGTTATCTTGCTAAACAGGAAATTTTATTCACATATTGATCCGTATCAACTGATTTTGGCACCATTATTCTATTTCCTAAAAAACAAAACGAAAGATGCAACAATATGGCCGATTTTTAGCGGCAGTTGGGGAGGATTTGGTGGCGCACGAGCATCGGCGGAGACAGGCGATGTTCAGCGTGGCTCTGCAAGTGGACGGTACGGATTCAGGCACGGCGGCGAGGGTGGCGCTCAAGGCTGCGGTCGCCGCCGCCGCCGGCTGCGCCGGAGGTGCGTGCTTCCTGTGCAGCGCCGACGGGCTCGAGCTCCGCGGCGCGGTGGCGGCAGTGGCGACCGACGAGGACCTGCAGCCCGGTCGATGCGGCGCCGCTGCCGTGTGCAGGGAGATGGCCGCGCCGCCATCCGCGCGCCGCCGCGGCGGTGGGCGACCACGACGGCCCGCTCGTGTTCCCCGACTCAGCCGCTGCCGGAGGCGCCACGCGATGGGGAGGCGGCGTCGGCAGGCGGCGTCGGCGTCGAGGCTGCCGCACATAGGAGAGGCAGGGCTCGACCGGCGGAGCTCAGCGTGAGCGCAGACAAGGGCGCGGCGGCCGGAGAGGAGGTCGGGGAAGGACGGCGTGGTGGCGAGCGACGGCGTGGTGGCGAGCGACGGTGCGGTGGCGTCAAGAGGTAGGAGGTCAGGGTAGGCGGCGAGGGCGTGGCGGCCGCGCAGTGCTTCCATGGAACTTCTACTGCTAGTGGAAGATGGTAGCGATTTTTCTGCCGCTCAGTTTAGTGGGGCCTGCCCATGTGCGTGCGAGGAAAGGCCACATGCCCACGACGCAGCGGCCAAAATAGGTACTAACGCCGTATGGTTGCTGTAAGTGATAAATTGAATCTCAGCGTTGATCCAACGGCTGCTAGGGCGTGCGCACGTACCCATCTGAACACCAAATCCACTCTCTATGAAAGCCTTGCTTATTAAATAAGAGCAATCCGTTAGTAGTTCTCTGACCAAGAACAAAGTTTGCCATAACCATTTATGATTTCCTATGCACCTTTACTTGTGATTTCTCTTTACTTATTTCAAGATTGAGTTATATGAAGAGAATGTTTACTAGAATGTCTTGTGTGAATCAATATGATGCTTCTTGTTCGTATTTTATTTATCGACTCTTCACTCCATAAACATGTGGTCTTGTTTATTGAGCTCAGTTTCGCTTGGGGACAAGCGAGGTCTAAGCTTGGGGGGAGTTGATACGTCCAATTTGCATCACTATTTTGTATCATAATTTGCTGTTATTCATTGATATATTTCATATTGGGACACAATACTTATGTTATTTCATCTATTTTGCATGTTTCATCATTATTGGAGGATCAAGCGCCGGAGCCAGGATTCTGCTGGAAAAAGTCAGAACGCAATATTTCGGAAGATCAACTGTGGAAGGAAATTACACGTAAATTCCTATTTTTCCAGATGACGAAGGAAGCCAAAAGGGGGAGCCAGCTGGACCCAAGGTGGGCCCAGACAACAGGGCGGCGCAGCCCATGGCCTGGCCGCGCCACCATGTTGTGTGGGGGCCCCACAGCCCCTTCGCCTCCTTTTCTTCGCGTACTCCTTCGTCCCGAAAACCTAAGCCACGAAGGTACCTCACGAAGAGTTACAGCCGCCTCTGCGGGGCGGAGAACACCAGAGAGAAAAGAGCTCTCCGGCGGGCAGGAATCCGCCGGGGAAATTCCCTCCCGGAGGGGGAAATCGACGCCATCGCCATCGTCATCGAGCTGGACATCATCTCCATCATCATCATCATCATCTCCACCATCTACACCGCCATCACCACCGCTGCACCTTGATGACCCACAAGTATAGGGGATCGCAATAGTCTTCGAGGGAAGTATTACCCAATTTATTGATTCGACACAAGGGGAGACAAAGAATACTTGTAAGCCTTAACATCGGAGTTGTCAATTCAGCTGCACCTGGAAACAGACTTGCTCGCAAGAGTTTATCAGTAGTAACAGTTTTATGGCAGTAGGAATAGTGAAATAACAGCAGCGGTGAAATAAAGACAGCAGTAGTGATTATAGTAAACAGCAGGATTAAAATACTGTAGGCACAGGGACGGATTTAACGGGCGTTGCATGGATGAGAGAAACTCATGTAACAATCAAAGCAGGGGCATTTGCAGATAATAATAAAACGGTATCCAAGTACTAATCAATCAATAGGCATGTGTTCCATATTTAGTCGTACGTGCTCGCAATGAGAAACTTGCACAACATCTTTTGTCCTACCAGCCGGTGGCAGCCGGGCCTCTAGGGAAACTACTGGATATTAAGGTACTCCTTTTAATAGAGTACCGGAGCAAAGCATTAACACTCCGTGAACACATGTGATCCTCACATCACTACCATCCCCTCCGGTTGTCCCGATTTCTGTCACTTCGGGGCCATTGGTTCCGGACAGCGACATGTGTATACAACTTGCAGGTAAGATCATAAACAACGAATATCTTCATGAATCAATAACATGTTCAGATCTGAGATCATGGCACTCGGGCCCTAGTGACAAGCATTAAGCATAACAAGTTGCAATAATATCATAAAAGTGACATCTACGGATACTAGGCACTATGCCCTAACAATCTTATGACTATTACATGACCAATCTCATCCAATCCCTACCATCCCCTTCAGCCTACAGCGGGGGAATTACTCACACATGGATGGGGGAAACATGGCTGGTTGATGGAGAGGCGTTGGCGGTGATGGCGGTGAAGATCTCCTCCAATTCCCCATCCCGTGGAGTGCCGAACGGAGACTTCTGGCTCCCGCGACGGAGTTTCGCGATGTGGCGGCTCTCTGGAGGGTTTCTGGCGATTTCGACTTCTCCCCGTGCGTTTTTAGGTCGAACCCGATAAGTAGTCCGAAGGGGGGCGTCGGAGGCCGACCGAGGGGGCCACACCATAGGGCCGCGCGGCCCCTAGGCCGCGCCGCCTTATGGTGTGGGGCCCTCGGGCCTCCACCTCACTTGTCCTTCTGGCTCCGTCGTATTCTGGTAAAATAGGGCCTTCGCATAAATTCCGAGGATTTTCCCGAAAGTTGGATTTCTGCACAAAAACGAGACACCAGAGCAATTCTGCTGAAAACAGCGTTAGTCCGTGTTAGTTGTATCCAAAATACACAAATTAGAGGCAAAACAATAGCAAAAGTGTTCGGGAAAGTAGATACGTTTTGGACGTATCAACTCCCCCAAGCTTATTGCTTGTCCTCAAGCAATTCAGTTAACAACTGAGCGATAAAAGAACTTTCACGAACACATTTGCTCATATGATGTATATATTCTCATGCTATGGCTAATACTTAAGCAGTTCATAATAAGATACATGCAAATAAGATCATCCAACAGCTATGTCAATCATGAAGAGGTACCAACAATTAATAATAAGCATCATGAATCATGTATATAAGCAGGATTGCAATGTTCATAAGAGAATATGATAAAGTGGTATCTTACTTGCCCGTATTTGATCGGCAAAACATAAATGCCAAGGCACCTCTGGAGTTCATAGAAAGACTAGAAGTAGTGATTGTCAAAGATAAAAGCATCAAAGTTATACCACAATCAATCATATTTTGAGACAAGCATATTATACTAAGAATGACAGTTGTGCTCTCAAGATAGTGCTCAAAGAAAGAATGGAGACACAACATAAAAGTAAAAGATTGACCCTTCGCAGAGGGAAGCAGGGATTAACATGCGCTAGAGCTTTTCATTTTTAAAACAGGAGTAAAATTGTTTTGAGAAGTGCTTGTTGTTGTCAACGAATGGTAATGGGTACACTAACTACCTCATCAACCGGACTCCCAAGAGCGGCTCCCATGAATTATTTGCATGTTTATGTGGCACTCCTTCCAACCTTTCTTACACAAACCATGGCTAACCGAATCCTCGGGTGCCTGCCAACAATCACATACCATGAAGGAGTGCCTTTTTATTTAAGTTTTATTATGATGATGACACTCCCCCAACCTTTGCTTACACAAGCCATGGCTAACCGAATCCTTCGGGTGCCTTCCAACAATCACAAACCATGGAGGAGTGTCTATTTAAATTAATTAATTTGGGACTGGGAATCCCATTGCCAGCTCTTTTTGCAAAATTATTGGATAAGCGGATGTGCCACTAGTCCATATGAGAGTCCGTCAAAAGTAAATGACAAGGTTGAAAGCTAAACACCACATACTTCCTCATGAGCTATGAAACATTAACACAAATTGAGGAGCATTTTGAAGGTTTTAAAGGTAGCGCATGAGAATTTACTTGGAATGGTTTGAAATGCCATGCATAGGTATTTATGGTGGACACTTTGGAACAACTTGGTTTTCAGGTGTTTGGAAGCACGAGCGGCGTTCCCGCTCAGTACAAGTGAAGGCTAGCAAAAGACTAGGGAGCGACAAATCAAGAGAGCAGTAACTGTCATAATCATGCTTGCGGCAAAATAAGTTAACGGAGGCATAAAAGTGATGCAAGAACTCTGAAGCAATATAAATCATCGAGGCTTAATTGACTTTTTGTTCAGTCATATGCATGCATGAGCATGTGCCAAGTCGATATAAATGAATTATTCAGAGGAGGATACCACAATGCCATACTTACTTATGAATAAAACAATGCAAGCGAACATCCATGACATGCTACTCATATTAATAAATTGGAGCTAAACATGAGAGATCATGAACTACTAGACTTTCTCAAATAACATATACCTCACATGAACCAACTAAGCATGCTCACATGGATGAGTATATGTACAAAAATAAAAACAAATAGAGTTCATACCAGCCTCTCACCACAATCAGATTGTCGTAGATCGTCATTATTGCCTTTTCACTTGTGTAGCTTGGATAATATGAAATGAAAATCACGCTCCAGCCACCGAAGACCATTGAACTCATGATGAACTTTACAAACCAAAGAAGAACAGCAAATATTTTTGGTGTTTTCGAATTGGAAACAAGAACAAAAGAAAACAAGCAAACAAAGCAAAATCTTTTTGGGTTTTCTCATAGCAAACCAACGATAGCAAATAAAGTAAAATAAGAGCAAAGAACCAAATAAACAAATGGTGAAGAGAAACAACAGAAATATTTTTGGTCTTTTTGTGTTTTAGGAAAGAAACAAAGCGAAAACAAAAGAATTCAAACTAACAGAAACACAGAAAAGCAGGATGACAGAAATCTGCCAAATCCTGACAGCAGTACAGAAATCGAAATTAACAAAAATCTTCCATTGCTCAGACCAAAAAGTGTTCAACTAATGAAAGTTAGATAACAACCTGGGGAACATGCTCAAAAATTGGCAGCTCAAAATAACGTTCTGGCTGTGCGTACGAATTTTTTTGGTAACAGCCCAGAATCTGTTTTTGGACAGCACTTCCCCAAATATCATCTCCCTCTCATTAGAAATCCACTCTAAGAGACTAAACAAGTATGTACAAGTATCCAGCAACCATAATATGCAAAGAATGAGTGATGCCGGTATACCTCCCCCAAGCTTAGGCTTTTGGCCTAAGTGGAGTTCATTCCCACGGTCCCCATGAAGTGGTGTCTCCGTAATACGACGAAGAACGACCCGGTTCCAGGTATGTGCTGGAGGAAACATCGGGGTATGTGACGGTGCAGTCGTAGGAGGGCTCGGCGTTCTCGGAGTCATGTTGCTGGTGGAATTCTTGTATCTTCATATGTTCCTCCACCTCCTCCTTAGTGAGCGACCATGATTGCCTGTCAATATTGAACAAACCTGGCTGGGGAAGAGGGATTTCCTTCTCATTCCCGTCAGCAAACAACATTCTATAGACCATATTATCTATAGTGGAATCAGTAGTAACAAAATGATGACTCTTCATAGCAGCAATATCTAGTCTCCTAGGGGTTAATGGCACATCATTAGAATCAAGAGGAAGTCTTAAATGTGTTAAAATGCGCAGTGCAATAGTTCCTCCAAAAATAGGCCCCCTGCTAGACAGGCGGCGAGCAATAAGAGAACCAAGATGATAAGATGTCTCTCCAGTAAGTGCAGCATTCAAGAAGGCAAGATGATAGCTAGAAATATTACTAGTATTTTCCCTACCAAGAATACTAGTAGCAATGTAATATGCAAAATATTTAATGGCGGGAAGTTGAATATTTCTTATCTTCCCGCGCTGAATGGTGCGGCAATCATCTTCGGTGATCCCTCGATAGAGCTCCAACAGGTCCCGTGGGTTGTCATCAATCCTCCTTGCTGTACCTACAGGGACAATATCCAATGCACGACAAAATTCTTCCAATTCCATAGTAACAGGATTATCATAGATCTTGAATGCAACTGTCGGCTCATATTGCGTGTTGTGGAACTTGAAGCTCTCAACGAAAATTTTGGTGAGCATGTAGTATTGCTCCCTTTCATCTCCCACGTAGGTGGCTAAGCCTGCCCTGTTGACAAGGGTGAAGAAGTCATCCAATATCCCTGCATTTGTCAGAAAATCATAACATGGGAAGGATGAAGCATTAGGAGCCCCATTGTCCTCCTCGGGCGCGAAGCTAGGCGCGATGATATCCTCATTGTAGGATCGCCTAATCTGAGTGGATGCCCTCGAGGGCCTACCGGTGCTGGTTGTTCCTTTCTTGAACAATTCTCCAAATTTGAATTTCTTCATCTTCCTTTTCTGAAATTTTCAACAATCATTATAAAATTTGATTTCAAGGTATATAATTGAAGGGAACTACTATAGGAACTTGCTAGAGTACTAAACATGCATCAAAACTAATTTCTTCCACTTAGAACAAGCATGCAAGCTCACTAAACATGTTATCTACAGCAGCAAAATATTCAAGATATACTCAACCAAAAAAAATTCTAATTGGACAATCAAAGGAGTCACATACCAAGGAGTAAATGTGCCAAATTTCAGACAGAAATCTGGACTGAGCAAGGAGATCGAAAAATCGCGAGTTCTTGAGCAGAAACACGAGTGAGAGGAACTTGGTGCGAGTTTTTTCGGGAGAGAGAAGATGCTCCACAGGGTGGCGCGCCCACCTCCTTGGCCGCGCCGGCCTGTGGTGTGGCACCCTCTGGTGCCCCACAGGTCATCCTCTGGTACTCCCAGGTGCCTCGTCGAAAAATAGGACCAACAGTGTAATTTTTGTAATTTTTAGAGAACTTCGAAAAATGCACATTTCTGGGTGTTAAATTAATTATTACTGCGCAGGAAAATGATTTCCAAAATCTTAAATGACTAAAGCATATTGCACAACAAAAGTTGCTACAGCAAGTAAAATAAATGGAGGGAGAAAGAAAGAAATGTTGTTTAGCTCTCTTATGCATTAAAATATACTTGTTAACAAGGTTGATCAAGTCTTGCTACCAAATAAATTTTATATGACATAAGAAGAAATAAACCTTAAATCAATCATGTTACCTTATATTGAACTAGCTTGGTGACCCGCGCATTTGCGCGGCTAGATTTATTTTATAATAGTTTCCCTGACGGTGCATTTTCTTCCTATATTCATCATAAACTAAATCCAAGTATATGTGTGGCTTATACTTAAACATTGTTTTCTTCATGCACGGATAAGTGTTCATACTATTTTGGTTTTTTGGCATTAATTGTCTATAGGTCTTCCCATAAAGCAAAATACATCGTACATCTACTCGAACGCACTTAAATGAGTAGTTCCTCGTACCTTTACTGTTGATCAGATACCATTTGTTTTATTAGATTGTACAATACACTCGCTTAAATACACATACATTGAAATGAATTTGCTATTTCTTCTTACACAACATAATACCTGTTTATTTCCAGCATGGCACTTGGCTGCTAATTAATTTCAGTTGATCTGAACTCTCGGAGACAGAGCTAGCTGATACAGACATTTATCTGCAAGCAAAAACAGCAAGAAGTAACTGCTACCTGACATTTTTCCAAAATATTTTTGCATAAATTATATTGCCACGTGTTCCAAAAACGACTACTTAAAATGATCCATAAATAAATAATGTATTGTTTTACATGAACTGAGCAAGTAGGCATCGATGGCAAACACTTTCTTGTGAAAAAAGAGATTGGTGGTAGCTTCCACTCAGACATATATTTGTAAGCAAGGGTGTTCTGTGCGCAGCATATTAACTAAAAAGATGATCATTTGAAATTTAGTGGCATTATCAGTGGAGCGATATAAAAATAAAATAATATGTAATATGTAGACTAAGAACCGTTGAAATTACACTTCATGGTGAAATATCTTACCTTCTGGGTTTAGTTCAAACACATCTGCTACCATGCATCATGCCAACTCAACTCACCCGGCCACCATGACTTACGTGAGTAATACAACAGATAGAATACAAAAGTCTATGATTAAACATGGCACAGTACTTACACATAGATCATAACTTTGTATGTGTTTTCCAAAATGTATCGCTCTTCTGGCAGTAATTTAAGAATAGATTTAAACACCATATCTGAATTTCTTCATCTTCCAAAATTTACGCATCTCTAAAAGTCAAAACAAAAGAATTCAAAATATTTCCAATGAGTACGTACACTTAATTAAATATTTTACCCAATCCATTAAACATCATACATATTTTTTGCAGGGAGATAAGCATTATAGAATGCTATTTTTTTCAAATCATGCACTTATCAATCCTGCTTAATTTCTTAAGAAATGCTACAATATTTTCCCACTCTGATGATTTACATGAGAGCTTAGTAAACATGCATATTAATGTTTGACTACAGATCTATGAACTGAACAACTGTTTTGAGAAACAGAAAAAGAATACAAAAAGTAAAAGTTACCTGACATTCGCCCAAAAGATTTTACTGAAACTGTATTTTCATGTATTCCGTAAACCTTTATCCAAAAGATTTTGACACCTGTAAAACTAAAGAACATTAACCGTAGTTGTTGCATGTTGGCTTGTAAGTGAAGATTATGGCATTTAATTGAATATTTTGTTGCATGATATAAGCCAATAGTTAAAATAAGCCCAAAACAGTAGTTATCGCATTCCTTTACTTCCTCTCGTCTTCTATGTTCTGTGCATTCTCGCCAGGAAGACTGGTTTTAGTAGCCATTCAGAAAATCTTCAAGTTACAGATTATTACATGCAGATGGTTCTGTGCAACATACCAAACAATAGAGACAATTTTGAAATTTAATATAATCGTCGCTGGAGAGAATTTAAAGCTAGAAACTCGGAAAAACATTTAAGAGGATAACCTCACCATCAATTTTGTATCTCTTGGTTGCTGAAAATAGTACTTATCAAGAGGCCACCTTCTTGATATCTTGAATACATAATTTTTCTAGTACAATCAGAGGTTTAGCCATCAGAACATAATATATTTGTGATTCTCAACATACTCATATCCTATCGAATCATTGAGTGAAAGTGAACTGAAAACAGAGAACATATTTGCTTGAAACCGAGAATATATTTTGTGGAACTGAATCTTCTAAATCAATCATATAGAACCTGTGAATCTTGTCTGAGGCCAGCCTAGTAGTAGAAATTCGATCTTGAATTAAAGAACACACATCATTAAATACCCCAAGGCATGTCAATGCATACACATATGCGTGCAGCTCCGCTGGTCTCTCGAGGTTGAAATTCTGATATGTATGCACACCTCTCCTCTGATTTGCCTGGTCTATGTACGTGGACTGAGGTTGGTCGTCCGAACGCAAACAGGGTATGTTCAGTTGTGCCTCGCTGAACTACCCGTCTGGTAGACGGTAGTGCCGCCTTGATGGAGCAAATTCTCCATAAATCCATGCCCATGACATCGATAGCACTTTTAGTATTGATTCGTGAGGCCTAACCTTCATCGATCTTGATCGTGCTGCTGAGGCACATGATGGCGGCGGATGTCCTCCTCATCGGCCTCGTCCAAGGGGACAGATTCTAGGTAGTCGGCAAAGGTCCGGCGGCAGCCGAGGTGCACAACGGCCTCGAGCAAGCTAGCTGCGAACGGCGATATGAGCGATGAGATCGTGTTCGGTCTATCGACAGCCGATGACCCGAGGTGCGCGGCTATACGCAAAACTGCATCCTTGATGGCCTCCATGGCTACGTGCCCACGACATCGATAGCATAGCAGCTTTCGTATTGCAGGAACACTACATCTACGGGATCGTAGCGTAGCGTTTGTCCACGGCGCATTGCTGAGTTTGAAGATTGGATGACGTCGCCATGGTAGAGGCGGTCGGAATCGTCGGTGTCATCCCTGCATCTTCCTACAGGGACGCATCCTTCCCTTCGTCTCTGTATCTCATCTCCTTTCTTGATCATGTTCTCTACGATCAACTCTTTTCCGTATGATCTGATGCATCAAAAGTGACGTGATGAAATATTTTGGATGAAGATACTTTGGAAATAGACGCTATATATGATCAGGGCTCCGTTTTCTTTGACGTGTGCAAACTGAACTCTTATTTATCCTGTATAACCGGTCTTGATTTGTCATCTTTTACGTGTGCAAGCTAAACTCCGTTTATCTAATCAGATTTTTTTTAGAAGATCTTGTAATCGGGCTTGTTTGGGCATGTCACGTGATTTTTGCTGAAGTCCTTTTATCTTGCAATTCGTTATTTTTAGAAGATCTTGTAATCGGTCTTGCGCACGTCATGGGATATTTAACAGATTCCATCGCCTGGATTGGTTCGGTAGTAGTTTTCTTAAAATCTGAACCGTTCACTTTTAGCTGGTTAATCTAAGCCATTAGTTGTCTTGTGTTTTAATTATATAATAGATTGATATGGATCCAATCACAAGAGTTTGATATTCTTCTTTAGGCTCATATATAGGACAATCAATGGATCCCACTTTGATAGTTTTCACATTAAAAATTGTATTGACTCCACATACTTTATCAATCCTCTTGGGAAAATAGACAGTATGTTCCTTATCATCAACATTGAAAGTAACCATGCCTTTATTGCAATCAATAACAGCCCCTGCAGTATTAAGAAAGGGTCTTCCAAGAATAATGGACATATTATCATCTTCAGGCATTTCCAACACAACAAAATCAGTTAATATCAAGCAATGTTGAGTAACTTGAACAGGAACATTTTCACATAAACCAACAGGAATAGCAGTAGATTTATCAGCCATTTGCAAAGATATATCAGTTGGTATCAATTTATCTAAATCAAGTCTCTTATAAAGAGAAAAAGGCATCACACTCACACCTGCTCCCAAATCACATAGAGCAGTTCTAACATAATTATTCTTGATGGAACAAGGAATAGTCGGTATACCTGGGTCTCCAAGCTTCTTTGGAATCTTACCATTGAAGGAGTAATTAGCGAGCATAGTGGAAATTTCCTCATTGGGGATTTTCCTTTTGTTAGTAACAATATCTTTCATATACTTTGAATAAGGAGGCAATTTAACATCATTGGAGGAAGGGATTTGCAAAAATAAAGGTTTCATCCAATCACAAAATTTATTATAATGTTCTTCCTCCTTTGATTTTAGTTTCTTAGCAGGAAAAGGCATTTGCTTTTGAACCCAAGGTTCTCTTTCATTACCATGTTTCTCAGTAATAAAATCTTCTTTAGTGTACTTTTTATTTTTAGCAGGCTTTTCAGGTTCTTTTTCAATTTCTTCTTTATCAGGAGTATCATCCTTATCATTATCTTTATCATGTTCATTACCACTTTCAGTTTCAGCATCAGAAATAGAAATACTATTAGGATCATTAACAGGTTCAGAGGATTCTACAACATTCTTATGTTTCTTTTTCTTTTTCTTAGATGGAGCACTAGTTTTAGTTAGTTGAGAATCTTGTTCAACTCTTTTGGGATGCCCTTCAGGATATAGAGGATCCTGGGTAGAAACACCACCTCTAGTTGTTACTTCATAAGCATGTTTTTCTTTAGAATTATTTCCCAACAAGTCATTTTGCACTTTAGTAAGTTGATCAATTTGAGTTTGAACCATTTGAAAATGTTTAACAAGTATCTTAACATCATTGGAGGTTCTCTCCACAATACCATGCAATTCACTAATAGCTCGAGAATTTTCCATTAAATGATTCTCTACTCTCATATTAAAGTTTTCTTGCTTAACAATATAATTATCAAACTCATCTAAGCATTGAGCGGGAGGTTTTGAATACGGAATATCTTCCCTAGTAAAGCGTTGAAGCGAGTGTACCTCAATCATGGATGAAGGGGGAGTTATCTCACATAAATCTTCTATAGGAGGTAAATTCTTCACGTCTTCAGGTTTAATACCCTTCTCTTTAAGAGACTTCTTGGCTTCCCTCATATCTTCATCATTTAATTTAATCATACCCCTCTTCTTCACTATCGGTGTCGGGGTTGGTTCAGGTGTAGACCAATCATCATGATTCCGGCCTATTTTAGCCAATAATTCTTCAGCGTCGTCTGGAGTTCTTTTCCTGAAAACACAACCAGCACAACTATCCAGGTATGCCCTAGACTCAATGGTTAGTCCACTATAAAATATATCAAGTAAATCATGCTTTTCCAAATCATGGTCAGGCTGAGCTCTAATAAGAGAGCAAAATCTCGCCCAAGCCTCAGGCAATTTCTCTCCATCTTCCTGGTCAAAATTATAAATTCTCTGCAAAGCGCATGTTGAGCACTAGCAGGAAAGTATTTCCGGAAGAAAACATCAAGCAATTCTTTTGGACTTTTAATAGATCCAGGAGGCAAATTATTATACCAAGTTTTAGCATCGTCCTTTAATGAGAAAGGAAAAATTTTAGCGACAAAATAAGTACGCATCTTAATATCATCGGAAAACAAACCACTAAGAGTAGATAACTCAGTCATGTGTTCAACAGCACTTTCTTTTTCAGTACCACAAAAGGGTGTTTTCTCAACAATAGCTATATGAGATAAATCAAGAGAAAATCATAATCTTTATCCCTAATGTTTATAGGAGATGTGGCAAATTTAGGATCAGGAGACAGTTTATATCTAACAGCATGTTCTGCAAGCAACTTTTTAATTTTTCTTGCATCAGTAGTAGCATTGCATTTTTCAATAAAATCATCATCAAGCTCTACATAATCTTCATCAAGATCTTCACTAGAATATTCAACAGACTCAGGTGAATTAACAGGTGTAGCAGCATTTTCATTAGGAGTTTCAGTATTTTCAATTTGTCTAGACTTAGCAATTGTAGCATCTAGAAAAGATCCTAACGAACCATCATTATCAAGCACAGCAGAAGCATCATCACAATTATGAGAGGAATTTTCAGATTCAGCAGAAGTACCAGCATTTGAAGCTTGTGGTGGTGAAACAAGTTTACTTATCACAGATGGTGAATCAAGAGCAGCAGAGGTACTAAGAGTTGTACCTTTTCTTGTAGTGGATGGTAATATGGCGATCTTAGTATCGCGAGGTTTACCCATGATGGAGAATTTCAGCGAACAATATCAATCCAAGTGAACTTCCAAATAAAGCTATGCTCCCCGGCAACGGCGCCAGAAAATAGTCTTGATGACCCACAAGTATAGGGGATCGCAACAGTCTTCGAGGGAAGTATTACCCAATTTATTGATTCGACACAAGGGGAGACAAAGAATACTTGTAAGCCTTAACAGCGGAGTTGTCAATTCAGCCGCACTGGAAACAGACTTGCTCGCAAGAGTTTATCGAGTAACAGTTTTATGGCGTAGGAATAGTGAAATAACAAGGTGAAATAAAGACAGCAGAGTGATTATAGTAAACAGCAGGATTAAAATACTGTAGGCAGGACGGATTTAACGGGCGTTGCATGGATGAGAGAAACTCATGTAACAATCAAAGCAGGGGCATTTGCAGATAATAATAAAACGGTATCCAAGTACTAATCAATCAATAGGCATGTGTTCCATATTTATTCGTACGTGCTCGCAATGAGAAACTTGCACAACATCTTTTGTCCTACCAGCCGGTGGCAGCCGGGCCTCTAGGGAAACTACTGGATATTAAGGTACTCCTTTTAATAGAGTACCGGAGCAAAGCATTAACACTCCGAACACATGTGATCCTCACATCACTACCATCCCTCCGGTCCCGATTTGTCACTTCGGGGCCATTGGTTCCGGACAGCGACATGTGTATACAACTTGCAGGTAAGATCAACGAATATCTTAATGAATCGATAACATGTTCAGATCTAAGATCATGGCACTCGGGCCCTAGTGACAAGCATTAAGCATAACAAGTTGCAACAATATCATAAAAGTGACATCTACGGATACTAGGCACTATGCCCTAACAATCTTATGACTATTACATGAACAATCTCATCCAATCCCTACCATCCCCTTCAGCCTACAGCGGGGGAATTACTCACACATGGATGGGGGAAACATGGCTGGTCGATGGAGAGGCGTTGGCGGTGATGGCGGTGAAGATCTCCTCCAATTCCCCGTCCCGGCGGAGTGCCAGAACGGAGACTTATGGCTCCCGCGACGGAGTTTCGCGATGTGGTGGCTCTCTGGAGGGTTTCTGGCGATTTCGACTTCTCCCCGTGCGTTTTAGGTCGAACCCGATAAGTAGTCCGAAGGGGGCGTCGGAGGCCGATCGAGGGGCCACACCATAGGGCCACGCGGGCCCCCTAGGCCGCGCCGCCTTATGGTGTGGGGCCCTCGGGCCTCCACCTCACTTGTCCTTCTGGCTCCGTCATTCAAAATAGGGCCTTCGCATAAATTCCGAGGATTTTCCCGAAAGTTGGATTTCTGCACAAAAACGAGACACCAGCAATTCTGCTGAAAACAGCGTTAGTCCGTGTTAGTTGTATCCAAAATACACAAATTAGAGGCAAAACAATAGCAAAAGTGTTCGGGAAAGTAGATACGTTTTGGACGTATCAACTCGTCACCGCTGTAACGATTTGGGTTGGATCTTGATTGTTTGATAGGGGAAACTCTCCCGGTGTTGATTTCTACTTGTTATTGATGCTATTGAGTGAAACCATTGAACCAAGGTTTATGTTCAGATTGTTATTCATCATCATATCACCTCTGATTGTATTCCATATGATGTCTCGTGAGTAGTTCGTTTAGTTCTTGAGGACATGGGTGAGGTCTAAATGTTAGTAGTGAACTATGGTTGAGTAATATTCAATATTATGATATTTAAGTTGTGGTGTCATTCTTCTAGTGGTGTCGTGTGAACGTCGACTACACGATACTTCACCATTTATGGGCCTAGGGGAGTGCATCTTGTATTCGGTTGCTAATTGCGGGGTTGCCGGAGTGACAGAAACCTGAGCCCCGTTAGTATATCGATGCAAGAGGGATCGCAGGATCTCAGAGTTTAAGGCTATGGTTAGATTTATCTTAATTACTTTCTTGTAGTTGCGGATGCTTGCAAGGGGTATAATCACAAGTATGTATTAGTCCTAGGAAGGGCGGTGCATTAGCATAGGTTCACTTATCAAAACAATGAAGATTAATTAGTTGTATGAAGCGAAAGCACTAGACTAAAATCCCCGTGTGTCCTCAAGAACGTTTGGTCATTATAAGTAAACAAACCGGCTTGTCCTTTGTGCTAAAAAGGATTGGGCCACTCACTGCAATTATTTCTCTCGCATTTTATTTACTAGTACTTTATTTATCTGCAATATCAAAACCCCTTGAATACTTGTCTGTGAGCACTTACAGTGAATCCTTCATCGAAACTGCTTGTCAACACCTTCTGCTCCTCGTTGGGATCGACATTCTTACTTATCGAAGATACTACGATACACCCCCTATACTTGTGGGTCATCACCTCTCACCACAGTCGAGTTGCCGTAGATCGTCATTATTGCCTTTCACTTGTGTAGCTTGAATAATAATATGGAATGAAAACCAAGCTCCAACCACCAGAGACCGCTGAACTCCCTAATAAACTTTACAAAACCAAAGAAGAACAACAAATATTTTTGGTGTTTTCGGGTTAGAAATAAGAACAAAAGGAAACAAGCAAACAAAGCAAAATCTTTTTGGATTTTCTCATAGCAAACTAACGATAGCAAATAAGGTAAAATAGGAACAAAGAACCAAATAAACAAATGGTGAAGAGAAACAACAGAAATATTTTTGGTCTTTTTGTGTTTTAGGAAAGAAACAAAGCAAAAACAAGAGAATGAAAACTAAAAGAAACACAGAAAAGCAAAGCGGCAGAAATCTGCCAAAACTTGACAGCAGTACAGTAATCGATTTTTACGAAAATATTCCGCTGCTCAGCTCGAAAAGTGTTCAACTAATGAAAGTTATATAATAACCTGGGGAACATGCACAAAAATTGGCTTCGCAAAATAACGTTCTGGCTGTTTTTGAGAATTTTTTTGGTATCAGTCCAGAATCTGTTTTCAAACAGCACTTCCCCAAATATCATCTCCCTCTTATTAGAAACCACTTTAAGAAGCTAAACAAGTATATACAAGTATCCAGCAATTGTAATATGCAATGAATGAGTGATGCCGGTATACCTCCCCCCAAGCTTAGGCTTTTGGCCTAAGTGGAGATCAACCCCAGCGAGGGTCGGGGTTCCACGACGGTGGATCATACATGGCGTGGTCATAATAGGATCCCTGTGCAGAAGAAAAGGGTGAAGGCTCCACATGACCATAATGTTGATGTGAAGAGCTCGCTGCATCGGATGACGAGTCGAGGTGTTCCTCGGCCTCCTCCGTGCCGTCCCCTGCATGATGGCCTTCCCCTTCTATGTATGCATTTAGTTCATTTTCCGTGACCGACCAATTTTTCCTGGAATCAAGGTTAAACAAAGCAGGTGCAGGCAGTCCTACTAGCTTTTCAGTTTTCTTAGTTGTTCTCCAATTTTTCTTATAGAATGTTATCTTATAAGACAGGTTACTCAAATTAGACAAATCAGAAATAAAGTCATGTTTAATCATGGAAACAATGTCAAGTTTCTCTATGGAGAGCTGAATATCAAGATGGTGAGGTTCTACACCATGCATAGCTAATAAACGAGAGGCGATGAGACCTCCACAAATTCCTCCCTTCTCACGGTTAGTAGCAAGTCTATAGGCTATCAAAGCACCCAAATTATAAGTCCTATCACTTTGCAATGCAGCAGCTAGGAAAGCCAAATCCTGGATAGATAACTTATTTGCATTTTTTCTAGCAAGAACGCACTTGGTAATGAAATAAGCAAAGTAGCGAATAGCTGGGAGTTGAATACTACTGATTTTACCACTATCATCTGAGAAGCTTCTCCCTTGACAAATCATCTTGTATAGACTCAAGAGCTCCTGCGGCAGTCCCCTAACCTTCTCGCATGATCCCCATTGTGGCACTCTAATTGCTGCACAAAAATCATCAAAAGGCAAGTTGACAGTTTTATTATAAATTTTGTATCGAACCATGGGGTTAGTTTGGGACCAATTGAATTCAAAATCCTGCACCACTGACATGGTTAGTTTTGCATATTGGTAAGGTTCACCAACCACAAAACCTTCCAACCCTGCATTGGAAATCAGATTTTGAACATCTCGCAAGATTCCTGCATTCCTCATAAAATCAACGCATGGGTAGTAAGAGGGGTATACTCCCTCTTCGCGGTGAACTCTCATAACTTCTTGCACCTCCAATTCTTGTTGGTTCAGTTGGTGCCTATTCCACTCCATTTTCTGAAAATTTTCAACAATCATTATAAAATTTGATTTCAAGACATATAATTGAGGGAAACTACTATAGGAACTTGCTAGAGTACTAAACATGCATCAAAACTCATTTCTACAACTTGAATCAAGCATGCAAGCTCACTAAACATGTCACCTACAGCAGCAAATTTCTCAAGATATACTCAACCAAACAAAATTCTATTTGGATAATCGAAGGAGTCACATACCGGAGAGCAAATGTGCCAAATTTCAGACAGAAATCTGGGCTGAGCAAGGAGATCGAAAAATCCTGAGCTCTTGAGCAAAAACGCGAGTGAGAGAAAGTTGGTACGAGTTTTTTCGGGAGAGAGAGTGGAATGGGAGGAAGAGATGAGTTAGTGGGGCAAGGAGGGGCCCACACCACAGGGTGGCGCGCCCCCCTTGGGCCGCGCCGGCACATGGGGGCAGCCCTGGGGTGCCCCACTGGTCAGCCCCTGGTGCTCCCAGGTAGCTCTTCGAAAAATAAGACCAACGGTATAATTTTTGTAAATTTTTGAAAACTTTGAAAAATGCACATTTCTGGGTGTTAAAATTATTATTACAGGGCAGAAAAAGATTTTGAAATCTCTAAACAATTAAAGAACCTTGCAAAACAAATAGTGCTACAGCAAGTAAAACAAGTGGAGAAGGAGAGAAGTGTTGTTTAGCTCTTTTATGCATTTAAAATATACTTGTTAACAAGGTTGATCAAGTCTTGCTACCAAATAAATTTTACATGACATAAGAAGAAATAAACCTCAAATCAATCATGTTACATTATATTGAATTGATATGGATCCAATCACAAGAGTTTGATATTCTTCTTTAGGCTCATATATTGGGCAATCACACTACTAGGAAATAGCCTATTGCTGGCGCACCATTTTCTGCTATTGCCGGCGCACATGTCCACGCTGGTGGCAACAGGCCGGTGATAACTGCATATCGCTGGCGCACCTCTTGGTTCGCCTGCACTATATGGAGCTACCGCCGGCGCAGCACGTTAGTTCGCCGGTGCTATAACTTTTTAGGAATAAAAAAAAAGCAGGGCCAACCGCCCCGCATGCATCTGCAATGGCCAGGCTGTGCACGTGATGCTTGTGCTTTCATTATTACAGAGCAGTAAAAGAGATTACAACTGGCCAGAACATTTACAAACAGCTCCCTAAAAACAAAAGAAAAAAGCAATCGGGTACTTCTCTTCTTCCACCGATCTGAACTATCGTCGTCCTTGCAGCGCTGGCTGTCGCCGCCTTATCCCCCTTAGTGCGCCAGTCGCGGAGGTGCTCCCCGCCTAGGAGCACGACGAATCGGGCGCCGCCGCACACCGCGCACGCCGCCTCGCCCGCCCCCGCCCGGAGCCGCCTCGATGGTGTAGCGGTCCTCAAGCAGCGCTAGAAGGCGGAGGTACCTGAAACGCGAGCGCGCAGGGACCCTCCAACGAACCGCCGCTCGCTCTTGGAGCTGCCTGCCGGACGCGCACCTCGGTGGAGGCGTCTCCCGCGGCCTGACAAGGACGACGACGGGGGGGTCGGTTGGTCAACCAGCCAGAGCCGTGGAACAGCGCCGTCCTCGCCTCAACCCGCGACCGCGGCTCTGCCTGCCGACCTTGGCTCTGCTCGCGACGGCGACGTGAGGACAGCGAGGGCCGCGGCGGGAGATGCGGTGGTGAGAGGAAGACTCTGTGAGAGAAGAGATAGAAGACTAGAAGAGAGGGATGGGGACGGGTGGTGTCTGGTGTGTGCGAGAAGGTTCGTGTGCCACGCGCAGGACCTGGGGACGTGGTGTTTTTTTATTTTTTTAATCTTATCCGTATATCGCTGCTGGCGCACTCTCTTTTTTTAGGTCGCCGGCAAAGCTGTCATCATCCCTGGCGCATGCTGTTTTCATCCGCCGGCAGCGTAGCCTAGCTAGCCTGGCTAGCAACCTTGGTCCGAGCCTCCAATATCACGGGCGCACGAAGACTGCGGGTGCGCCGGCAATATCAAGGTACTACCGGCGCACGCAATAATTGGTGCGCCAGCAGTAAATAGCACCGGCGTATCATATGTTTGGTGCGCCAGCGGTAATTTTTACAGCTATAGACCTTTTCCTAGTAGTGTCAATAGTTCCCACCTTGATAGTTCTCAAATTAAAAATTGTATTAACTCCATATACTTTATCAATCCTCTTGGGAAAATAGATAGTATGTTCCTTGTCATCAACATTGAAAGTAACTTTTCCTTTATTGCAATCAATAACAGCCCCTGCAGTATTAAGAAAGGGTCTTCCAAGAATAATAGACATATTATCATCCTCAGGCATTTCCAACACAACAAAATCAGTTAATATTAAACAATTTTGAGTAACTTGAACAGGAACATCTTCACATACACCAACATGAACAGTAGATTTATCAGCCATTTGCAAAGATATATCAGTTGGTATCAACTTATCTAAATCAAGTCTCTTATAAAGAGAAAAAGGCATCACACTAACTCCTGCTCCCAAATCACATAGAGCAGTTCTAACATAATTATTCTTGATGGAACAAGGGATAGTTGGTATACCTGGGTCTCCCAGCTTCTTTGGAACCTTGCCATTGAAAGAGTAATTAGCGAGCATAGTGGAAATCTCCTCATTAGGAATTTTCC